>JANAVB010037419.1:4794594-5152094 GCA_029216955.1 Iris pallida | reverse complement strand
ATATATACATGTGTGTGAATCTTTTTGTTTAATTCTAAAATTTGTTTGACTGAATAGAATCTCAGTTTTAATGAGATTGGAGGGTTGCCTTCACCACAGTACACACACACACACACAAGCCTCTTCTTCATTGTATTATATGTGTGTATATATATACACACATATATGTATATCCTGTTATAAATATGTGAAAATAAATGTATATAAATATATGTGATTGTTACTATAGAATATAGTTGAGGCTTAATGAGTCAGATCAGGATGGACCCCTGAGCCTAAATTGGCCTAGTTGATTATCAAGTCGACCAAGTTGACAAAAGTTAACTTTAAGTCAAAATTGATCCGAATCAACTCAAATGAGCTTAGACTGACTGGATAAGTTTTATTTGACCTAAAATTTGGTAGATAGACTAGTTGTCATATGGTTGACCAGGTTTAACCAGAGTTGACCAAAGGTTGACTTTGACCTAGAAGGACCTAGAATCATTTAGAGTGCATTATAGACTATTTTTATTTTTTGTTAGACATGTTGTAACCTGTGTTGCTCTAAAATAGGACTCAGATACTCCAGCTCAGACTCATATTCTCATCAGACAGCCAGGATATCAGGCGAGTACATTCTCTGACCGTTTCATACTTGTTAGGAATTATATTCTTGTTATAGTTTAATTTACTTGATGCTGATACGACATTATCACGGATTATTACTATATGGATCTTTACATGATATGTTATCCCCCTCGGATGCATCGAATACATTATGTCATGTGCTTTTCACGAACATCATGTATTCTGTGGACTCTTATTATTCATGTATACTCATGTGCTCTCATGTACTCTCATGATCTCATAAGCTTCATGTATAAACTATCATGTGCAATAACATAACCTGTCTAGATTCTTGTGTATTGATTGGGGCATGGGGGAGTAGAAATAGTCATGTGAACAATTCCAAAGTAGTGTAATCATGTGCAAACTCTTTAGTGTAATCATGTACAAATCAAGTCATTCACATGTCTATCTTGTACTCTAAATCACATAGTCACTTACAGTTCTCTATTATTATTTATAGATAGACTTGTTTATCAGTTTCTCTCTTTCCTTCATGTTTATTTCTTACAGCGTTTCATGTATCTTAGCTATCTCATGCTTTATATTTCCTGTCAAGATCTGCGTTAGATGTATTGTGCTCATTTCCGTCCGGATTGGACTGTTGAAAATATTACAGGTGATGAGGAGGAGTTCTGTCCTACGTATTATGGCATATGCTTAGATGATACCGGTGACTTGGACCCTCAGGAGGATCCTACAGTTGCTGAAGACTTGCCTATTATCTAGATTATATTTCTAGGCTAGCTTTTCCCTAGTTGTCTTATTCATGTACTTTCAGTTTCTAGATATTGATAGATGTTGTATATTCAGATATTTTTCTCATTATAGTTGTTTGGAGATTACTCTTTTATCTTATTTTCCATCTATTCTCTTTACTCCATCTTAGATACTGTAATTGAGTTGTACCTTTATATTGTTCTCCTTTTGGAGGGTATATTATTATAGGTTTGGTTATTGCTAGATGTTGTGACCTAGGACAACGTTCTACCGCCGACACTGCGACGTAGGCTGGACGTACCCACTTCTCGTGCCCTTACGCTGGGTGCGGGTCGTGACAGCCATATTTTGCCATGATTATAGAGCTTACATGTTCATTTCCTTGTTATGTCATGATCTCAGTTTTACCTGTTAGTTTATATCTCATATGTTGTTTCATGTTGTGTAATTTCTATCATATTTTGAATAGTCTGTCATATGTGTACTTGTTCTAATCCTGACTAGATAAACTATTTTAGGCAATGAGTTAGAGGACCTATGTCCCTCTTTTTATGAACAGTGATTGATGGTATATGAGTAGACAAGCCCAATGACAAATACATTTAGCATGAGAAGATACAGGCTAATCTAGATGCATGAGCTATCAATGCACTATTATGTGCAATTGACAAAACCGAGTTCAAACGTGTATCTACTTGTAGCACATCTAATAAAATTTGGAGACTTCTTGAGGTAACTCATGAAGGACTTTCCAAGTGAAGGAATCCAAAATCAGTAGATTGATACAAGAATACGAGTCATTCAAGATGAAACCTGGTGAGTAAATTACACAGATATTCACTCGTTTCCTTGATATTACTAATCCTCTACAATTACTTGGTATGGATTATAGCAATCATGAGAAGATCAGGAAGGTACTATGGGCTATAACAAAGAATTGGAACCCGAAGGCCACCACGATCGTAGAAGAAAATGACCTCACCATGATGACATTGGAGACACTGATGGGCAAGCTCATAACCCATGAGCTAGATCTACAAGATTTTGAAGAGGCAACCCCCAAAAAAATCCATCGCCTTCAAAGCTCAAGCCAGAAGAGTCTCATGCAATGATTCTGATGAAAAAGATTCAAATGGTGATGAATAGGCCCTGCTAGTCATGAACTTCAGAAAATTCTTAAATTTTGAGCGATTAAACCGAAAGAAGAAGGACATCTACGAAAGCAACGAAGAAGAAACTATTTGCTTTGGATGTAAGAAGTCGGGGCATATAAAGAAGGATTGTCCAATAATGAAGAAAAGCAGTTTGCACGACCGATCGAGATCAAACAGAAAAGCTACAACTGGTCAGAAGTATGCTAATACTAGTATTTGGCACAAAAGTAAGGCCAGTAAGTGAGAGGAAAAGGACAGACCCAGCAGTAGTGCAAACGTCTGTCTAAAAGCATACGATAAGGTATTTGAAAACCCTCTCTATGACAATTTTATATTCGATCAATTAGAAAATGCCTTTAGCAAATTACTTGAAGAGCACAGAAATGTGTTAGACAAGTATTAGCAATATCGTAAAGAGTTTAAGACATACACAACCAAAGTAGCTAGATTGTCTAATCTTCTAGGAGATATTAAAGAGGCATCTACTACCGGTAACACGAAAGAAATAGCCAAGATTTGATTGGACTATTATGAGGCTATCCTCACTATAGAACAAAAAGAAAGATACTATGTCAAATTGCAAGAACTTTATAACATGGAGAAGAAGAGACACCTTGTCACAAAGCAAAGACTCGCGGATATGACTACAAAATTTGAAGAGTCTTATGCCATCTCTAAAAAGTTAGAGATTAACTTAGGCAAACAGGTCACCCCTGTTATACAGCCTAAGGTTAGTCTAACACCAAGCATACACCAAAAAGGACTAAACCAAAGAAAGCACAAAAGCAACACGTTTCTCACAAATATGCTTTCACATACAGGTTTCCAAAAAGACACACAAAAAGCATATCAACACAAAAACGAAGAGCACTATTTCTAAAATCATATATTCATACTGTGGTGGAGATGGGCATATATCACAGTACAGTAGAGCTAGAAAGCTGGTTGACACAAATGTACTTGCTTGGATTCCAAAAACTAATCATGCTGGACCCTTGATGAAATGGGTACCAAATGTTGCATCTACTCATTTTGTAAGTGGACCCTCAACCTCTCATGCTAAAAGCAAGTGGATACTCGATAGCAGATGTTTACGATACATGACAGGTGATGCATCATTATTCGCTACGCTATCAATGAAGAGAGAAGGGTATCTTTGGCAATAATCATTGAGGTAATATTATAGGAATTGATACTGTTGGTATGTCTCCCTATCTGTAATAAAAGATGTTTGTCTAGTCACAAATTCAAACATAACTTGTTGAGTATTAGTCATTTGGCGGATATGGTTATGGTATCAATTTTGTAAAAGACAATGTTCTATATATGAAAAGTTTACCAGTAATCCCATATATAAAGGGATCAAGGAAGACAATATTTATGTTTTCTTTGTAGAACGTACTAACCATACATGAAAGTGCCTAGTAGTTAATCAAAATGAAAGTTGGCTATGGCACATGAGACAAGGACATACAAATATGGACACTATCTTATGGTTATCGACTAAAAAGCGGGTAAAAGAACTCCCAAAAATTCCCTTCAAGAGAGATATGGTATGTTATGACTGTGAAAGAAACAAGGCAACAATGTCATCTTTTAAATCCATCAACGCTATAAGCACTTCGAGACCTTTGCAATTCACTCATATGGATTTATTTGGTCCTAATGGAGTCGTTAGTCTTGGCGGTAAACTCTACGCTTTTGTTATAGTTGATGATTTCTCTCATTTTACTTGGGTTTACTTTTTTATCAAATAAAAACGATACCATTTTTGAATTTTAAGTATTTTACAAAAAGGTATAAAACGAAAAAGGCTTCATGATTACTCGAATCCGTAGTGATCATGGTGGCGAATTTAAAAAATACTAATTTCAAAATGTGATGATAATTGATGTTACCATGAGTTTTCTATCCTAAAACTCCTCAATGAAATGGTTTTGTAGATGTCACGACCCGCTCCCAAATAATCGGATACGAGTCGGACACGCCCAGCCTTCGTCGATGGACACGACGAAGTAAGCTGTACAATACTAAGAAAAACTCCAAGTCACAATGTAATGTAAACAAACACAGCTTTTATAACGTTCCCAAAATGATCACCAATATCCATCAATAGAATTTTAGTACAAAGGCTTCCGGAGACAAATCCGGTCAAATGAAATAAAAATACAATAATGAATATCCAAAATACAATCTTCAGAAAAATAAATGAAATAAAAGCTGCAATATCCAATGCAATCACAAGCTTCATGTAATCTCAAGCTCACCTGCAACGTATCCTGTCAGGAAAAGAGCAAAGTACAACCCTGACCAGACAATATACAATACAATCTGTAGTACAGAATACAAGGTGAAATCAGAATACCAGAAATAGAAGTGAAACTACGGTACCAGAAATGAAATATAAAACTGCAGGCAATGGACGATAATCAATATGCTAGACAATGAACACGGCTATTAATGTACAAGGCAATGAATCACGATAATCAATACAAGTGTGACAATTTAAAATATTAAAACTAATGTGTGACCGGCTTAGGAGCACAATCAATCAATGAGGCAATGAGTCAATCAATTCTATAAGGTACGACTTCATCGTACGTGAAGTGTACGATTAGGCTATCCACAATACCTATGTTGGGTGTGGTCACACAAAAGCTAATATTTCCCTAATCCCCGCAATAAATAATGACTCTCAAGCAATGAACAATGGTACAAGACAATCGTGTGTATCTCGTGTCCGATATGAGAACATGACATATGAATGTAAGACAGAAAATACAGAATACAAGTCGAGTCAGTGTACTTGCCTCGCCTTGGAAGCACGAAAGTAATACTGCATGGATGTTCACCTGTTTTGGTATAATTTGTTAGGGTTTTAAATAAAGATCATTATAGCTAACCATATAGATATAGCTAACAATATTTTTATAGAAAGTACATGAAGATAGGTATTTGTGAAAATACTTTTAAATGTTTTTAGAACATAAAACATTTTGTTAAATAAAACGATTGTAATTTGATCAAAAATAAGTAGTAGTGAAAATATCTTTAACTATATTCGGCAAAAATCATCTATGCTTATATCTAAGAAGAGTTTTTTACTATAATAGCCTGAGTTAATAAACTAGCAATATTTTGAAAAACATATACAGTTTTTAAAATAATCACTAGTAAAACGCCTTTAAAAATGCTTGCTAGTTAAATTACTTTAAAATCTAAACATAATATTTCTGAAATCTCTATATACTTTATAGAAATATCGTATCCAAATAGTCCTTAGTAAAATATTCTTGCAAAGCTTTAGACAATTTAAGCTAGTACTAAATTTTGGTACAATATGTATTAGACAGAAACTCATATTAATCTGTAGATTTCTTAATATGCATAGATTAAAATCTGCTAGTAAAATTATCTATAGTAATATTTACAACAATTATTTAATACATAAATAGTACAAAATTAGCATGAAATACCTGTACTAACATATACAAATATATACATATATATAAATTAGTTGTTTCAAGTGACTGGCCCAGAGCCTAGTACATAGTGTCTGAATAGAACCAACTTTTAACTCAGAACATCCATTTCCCGGCTAGAGCCCATAACTCATAAATCAATATTTAGCAAATCAAGTATGTCTTATTACTTACTGGTTTGAGCCCTCCTTAACAAAAACCTGACTTAAATAACTTACTAAACTACTAAAACTTTAACTGTAAGCCAGCAGACCCCATCCCCTCTGTTAAAACAATTCAGCCCAAAGCAAAAAACATTACTGCTACTCCCCCATTGGATGTTCATCCGAGCATCGATATAAAGTTTTAGAAGCATGAGTATCACTCTACAACTAGACACTTGCACATATAGAGACCCAGCTTTGAATATACAGAATAGATGTACACTCAAAACTTAAATCCAACCCATCACATGCCAAGCTTATGCCCCTTCTCAACATCTAAAGATTTATGCACCAAAGCTAAAGCTCCTCACACCAATCACCAGCACCCACACAACTAGAATTAAACATAGTTAAATTCATATAGACGTTTAAACAAACCCAAGCTAGAAGTACATCCAATCACCAAGTCAAGCTTCCTGAACATAGGCTCAATTGTAACAGATGTTCTTCTGCTCCAAACACAAACTGAATTTCGAAACTAGAATGAGCGGCAAGACTCCGTTGCATTCTAACACGACTCAACTCGATAACAACCTTCTGTAGGAGATAGACAAAAGGCCGGACACGAGCAACCTAGACCCCCCTGCATCCCGTCCCCATCCCAGGCCGACACCGCCAATTAATTCTAGCTACAAGCAAAACATCACACTAAGAAAGTAAGGTATTACCTTAAAAAAGGAGATCAAATCTGGAAGGAGCCTACTCTGAGGGTTCGAACACAATCTCACGAGTCCGATACAGTCTCCTTATGATCAAAAAACGATTTGAAACCCTAATTAGACATTTCATCAAATAGGTTCAAAGCATAAAGAAAAAATAGGAAGTATTAGAAAGTAATTAATTGTTCCTTCAGAGATCTCAAGAATTCATCAAGGATTAATGCAAGAATCTAATCACTTATAAGGGAAAATCAAACTCAATGGTTCGTTGTCCAGTCGACCGACCAATTCGATCTCGATCCTTCTCTGATCCAAACTTCCAAACCAGAAGAAAATTCCACACCAAGCAACTCAGCAAGGACACAGGAAAATATTTCCAGATCCAGCTGAAAGTTGAGATCGACACTCACCTTGTCGATCGACCCAGAGATAGAGAATCGAATTTGCAGGAAGGGGAAATCTCGCAGTGGGGATCACCGGAGAAGATAGTGCCACCGGAGAAGTAGTCAACAACGAAAATGATGATGTCGAGGAAGAAGCTCGGCCGTCGGAGCAGATGGATCAGTCGACGAGCGTCGTATAGTGGTGGCTGCCACGAAGATGACGAATAGTCGCCGCCAGGAAGAGCGGATCGCCGAGGTGAAGGATGTCGCCGAGAAGCCGCTTGCCGCCGAGGAGATCGGTAGACGTCGGCGTCGCCTACAGAGATCACATGTGCCGGAAAGACCAGATCCTAGTCGTTGCTGCTGACCGAGAGGAGGACTTCGGCCATGGCTGGATCCAACGAAATTAGGGTTAGGTTAGGTCTTCGAAAAAATAGAGGGAAGAAGAATTGGGGATTAGGGAGCTCGAGCTCTCTGCTCCGATTTTAACAGGGAAGAACAGAAAAATATAACTGTGATGAGAGAGAGAAAAAGAGGAGATTAAATAAAGTTTAAGGGAACATTTACAGAAAAAACCATTAGAATGGGATATTTCCATATGATCCCTTCCACTCAAAGAAATTAACACAGAAGTCCCTCCCCTTTTCACAATTGCAAAATACAAATAAATTCAGTTAGAAAATTTGTTAAAAGTGGTTAGGTTGTTAGAGACTTGGGGAAAAAGAAAAGAAAATGGAGGGAAACATGATTAGAACGAAATTGAATTTCAAAAATAAGTTTAAACATTTGCTTATCACACATAGAGGAATAAATCTTACTAATTAATGAACATTTATTTCTCCTACTTATAAAATCAAAAAGGTGATATCACATGATAAAATATTTATTTCTAGAATACAAGATATTAGAAAATTTTATATTATACCAAAATAATATTATTAGAAAATTCTCATATCCCAAATATATTCATAAAACAATCATTTTAAATTATTAATATAAATATCAAATTCTATTTATTCGGGAAGGTGGGGTTACATTAGAGCAGAAGAATCAAACTCTAAGCGATATGGCTAGAGTTATACTTAATCAGCATAATCTTTCTAAATATTTTTGGGTAGAAGTTGTAAATACAGCCTGTTATGTTTTGAATAGTGTGTTAATTCGACCTATATCGAAAAAAATTCCTATGAATTATGGTTTGAAAAGATTCCAAACATTTTTTAAGGTTTTTGGTTATCGCTATTTTATCCTGAACACCAAGGATAACTTGGGTAGGTTCGACTCGAAGGCAGACGAAGGAATATTTCTCGGATATGCTGCCAAGAGTAATGGATTTAGAATTTTCAATAAAAAAATCTATAATTGTTGAAGAATCTATTATTATTTCCAAGGCACCTGAAGATACTGCTACCAACAAGAGCTATCTGGAAAGTCTACCTAAGAAGATAAAATTCATGCCTAACCATCCAAAGACACTCGTAATAGGTGATGTATCCAAGGGAGTAGGTAAGCTCTCTTCTACTAGAGACATAGCAGCAAACGTAGCTTTTATTTCTCAAGTAGAACCTAAGTCAGTAGTAGACACTTTTTATGATAAGTTTTGGATTAACGCCATACAAGAGGAACATAATCAATTTAAGAGAAACCAAGTTTATGAAATTGTTTCTAAACCTATTGGTCAATCGATATTTGGTACCAAATGGGTGTTCCGAAATAAACTGGGTGATGATGGACATGTTCTACGCAACTGTCACTTCCCATTCCCAGAATACGTATTTTTAGAATACATGTACTGTTTAAATGTAAATATTTTATATTTATCATGTATTGCTCTGTATTTAAATCCCTTTAAATTTCATGTTAATTAATTTCCTGTAATTTCATTTCTGCACTTTACTTTCTGCATTTTATTCTCTGCTTTTACCTTGCTTTTGGGTTCGGCCTAGATTGGTTTATTTTCGGTTTTTGTTGGTTCATCATGAACCCAACCCCCCACCTACCACCACTCCATTTAAAGCCCCAAACTCTTTCTCTCTCTTTATTACTTCTTCTCATTTCTCTTCTTCTTCCTTATAACTCTCCCACCAACCTAGAAGAGATAGGCAAGTGCCAACTTGCTTCTTAATGGATTCCTATTTTTATTGTTCCATCATCTTCCTTATTTGATTCTAAGTCTCTTTAGTACTTAGCATTTACGATTTCCATGGTTTATTTATTGTAGATCTAAGTTTGTTACATTTTCGAGTTTCTTAGGTTTTGATCTAGTAAACTTTGTTATCTTCAAGTTTTGATGGTTCCATGTTGTAGAGAATTTTGTTCTACCCAATTTTGACCTATGGAAGTCCATATTTGGGCTTGGAATGAAGGATTTATGGAGCTTGGAAGCAATGGCTTCCATGGTTCTGTTCTCAGAAAAAATTCGAAGAAGAAGAACAGTCCCATTCATTTTCCACAGCGCATGAAATCTCATTTCCCACAGCCGCATAAGAATCTCATTCCTCAGGCGCATGAGATTATTTATTTCTCAATCTTATTCCTCAGGCGCATGGATTATTTATTTCCCAACCTCATCTCACAGCCGCATAAGAATCTCATTCCTCAGGCGCATGAGATTATTTATTTCCCAATCTCATTCCTCAGGCGCATGGATTATTTATTTCCCAACCTCATCTCACAGCCGCATAAGAATCTCATTCCTCAGGCGTATGAGATTATTTATTTCCCAATCTCATTCCTCAGGTGCATGGATTATTTATTTCCCAACCTCATCTCACAGCCGCATAAGAAACTCATTCCTCAGGCACATGAGATTATTTATTTTCCAATCTCATTCCTCAGGTGCATGGATTATTTATTTCCCAACCTCATCTCACAGCCGCATAAGAATCTCATTCCTCAGGCGCATGAGATTATTTATTTTCCAATCTCCTTCCTCAGGCGCATGGATTATTTATTTCCCAACCTCATCTCACAGTCGCATAAGAATCTCATTCCTTAGGCGCATGAGATTATTTATTTCCCAATCTTATTCCTCAGGCGCATGAGATTATTTATTTCCCAATCTTATTCCTCAGCGCATGGATTATTTATTTTCCAATCTCATCTCACAGCCGTAAGAGATTATTTATTTTCCATTCATTTCCCACAGTGCATGAGATTATTTATTTCCCAATCATTTTCCACAGCGCATGAGATTATTTATTTCCCAATCATTTCCCACAGCGCTTGAGATTATTTATTTCCCATTTATTTCCCACAGCGCATGAGATTATTTATTTCCCAATCATTTTCCATAGCGCATGAGATTATTTATTTCCTATTCATTTTCTACAGCGCATGAGATTATTTATTTTCCAATCATTTTCCACAGCGCATGAGATTATTTATTTTTCAATTATTATTTATTTTCCAATATTTATTTCCCGAATTTGGCATTAATTAACATTGATTGTTATCTTAATTAATTATTGATCATGCGTTCCTAGATGGAACCAAGAGACTAGCTAGTCGTCTTATTGAATTAAATGGAATAAGACACGTTCATATTAAGTATGAACTACTATAATCGATTGGCCGATCCCGAATATTGACATACAGGCACACATACAGGCTTTAATTTATTTATTTATTTATTTTACTATAAAAGAAGCATGTGTACTTTATGGTCAGGGCATGATTGTTCCGTGGTTAGTTTGGATTGTTGCATTATGCTATGTAAGACCTATAACCTAACCGCACGGGCATCGTTGTAGAGTTGTGCATATCGTACCCCGTACGAAAGTACTCATTCCGAATGACCATGATCCACGGCATAGGATTTCACTCAACGTAGAGACTATTAAGTTAAATAAAAATAATGATTACATGGAGAGAATGGATTCCCGAGTTCTTACATGGCAGCCCTCTTGGGACTAGTAGTGCCCGACAGGCCGGCTGGTCCCCACAGATACTGCAAACCTGCCACACGGGCATGGAGCGGTATCTGGTTATACTATTTATTGTATATTGATGACGGGCATCCCGCTGGGACTCGTCTAATTCACGATTGGCGCAATTGATTGATTGGATCGACTAGCCTTGCTTGTCCATAGTAAGAACTGAGAAATCCTTATTGCATAATTCTAGGATAACTTGGGACTCACAGTAGTAAGCCGTAGGAGTTGGATGGCCGTTTAAGTTGATTTGTTTGTGTACTGTACCTACTCTGTTACCTAATTGAGATGAACAGAGCATCAGGACATGACGGGCCAACTTCTGTTCTTGTTTGGTTGGGAGGTTGGTTCGAAGTGTCGTGATGTTACGTGAATCCCAGTAGCAAGCAGAGATCTATTATTATATTCTCTTATTTACTGGTTTTAATTTCTCATATCGTGCTTTCTTGCGGTACTTGCTATTAGAGGTCTAACCTCTCTGGTTTTGCATGGCCAGTTTTAGAGCCGGTTCCCGAGGACTCACCTTACCTCTACCTCCAAGATGGTCAATACTAGAGGAATGATCGCAGGAGGACTCGAGTGGGTTCCTTACTTCCCCGCTCGTTTTTGTTAATTACTTTACATTTTGCCGCTTGGCACCGACATATTAGTCGGATAGTCTTGCACTTACTTTTACATAATTGTAATTAAGTCAGACTGCAGCTGATAACAATTGTGTATATGTTGCTATATCATCTGGCTATGTTTTGTAAAGCCAGATCTCAAGAACATTTTGGCTAAGTGTTTGGGACGCCTTATTGCTTTATCTTAAATGTTCTCTGTTATTGCTTCTTGTTTGAATGATTGAGACAATAGATGTAAAGTGACCATAGCGAGACTTTCATGTAGTATGTACCCCCTTGTCTTTTACACAGCATTGATCGTATTATACGGTATTCATCTACCCGTAATACGTAGCTGGCTGAGTCATTCCCCCGCTCTCCAGTATTCTGGTTCTGGGGCGTGATAAGGTTTTAGTGGTGGCCCATGCAGGTCTGGTTTCAGACTTGTGGGGTGTTTTAATTTATAGGATGTCTCAATCACACATGTTCCCCTTGATCTCATGATTCGTTACTCTCGACTCTAGCTTGACATTCTGGTATCCTTTGACTTCATTGATCTTTCCAGTCCGATCGTTTGATTATTCTTTTGTCCCTTTCTTAGGGGCACTTCGTCCGCATCTGCCAGGACTGGACAACAACAACAAGAGCAACATGGACAACCTGACCATGTTGGTCAGCAACAAGGGCCGGTACTAACTCAAGAGACTATCCAAGAAGAAGTAATAGCGGAAGTAGCAGCTGGGTCGCAGTATCCGGATGTTCCACCACCACCAACAGTTCTACCTACCCCTGTGGGAGTAGATACACCAGCCCTTCTAGAGATCATGAGAGGGATGATGGCTACTCAGCAACATCAGATGTTAGCCCAACAACGTATGCACGCTCAGTTACAAGAGCAGAATGTACTACTTAACCAAGGATTGCAGACAGCTTTGGAAAGAGGGGCGAGGACAGATTCAGGAGCATCAGCCAGGTTTTGTAAGTTCAACCCCCGTCGTTTCGAAGGAACGGAGGATGCCATCTCAGCAGATGCATGGCTTAAGGATATTGAGGCTATTTTGACAGCAGCTAAAGTACCGGCAGAAGAACGTGTAGATCAAGTAAAGTTATTACTTCAGGATCTCGTACGTGATTGGTGGGAATCAGAGGGAGTGGACATCAGACGTCCTGTTGCTTGGGACGATTTTACTGCAAGGTTCAAGATGAAGTACTATGGGGTTGTGGCGCAGTTTGAGCTACAACAGAAATTTATCAACCTCAAGCAGGCCGGCAAGACGGTAGATGCTTATGCAGCGGAGTTCTGCAGATTGGGTAGGTTCTCCCCGGAGATGGTAGCCACAGAAAGCCAGAGGGCTATCAGGTTCCAGCAAGGGTTTCATCTTGAGCTCTTACAATTGATAGAGGGGTACAATTACCAGACTTTTGATGAAGTATTGACGGCGACTCGAAGGCATGAGATAATCGTTCAGAGGATCACGGCGAGGACTGGAGGTCAGAAGAGATCTCACAGTCAGATTGAAGAAGGAGGGGGAGCAGTGCCCCGAACAACAGCACCATCCCTTGGCATTCGTATTCACGATGTGGCAATGCGAGGGCCAGCACCACCACCCAGGCAGCAGCAATAGCAACAGAGAAAGAACCAGCAACCCCCAGCGGGCTGCACTTATTGTGGGAAGATAGGGCACACTAGAGATGTGTGTCGGATATTGAACGGACTGTGTTTGATATGTGGAAATCCAGATCATCGGGTTACCACATGTCCCATGAATTCGAGGTCAGGAGGACCAGTGCAGCAGTTTCCTGCTCTGCCAGTACCAGGGGCAGGGCAGTATCGAGGACCCGCAGTGGCAGTGAGACCATTGGCCCAGCGTCCGTTAATGCCACAGGCTCAGATGTTTCGGCAGCAGGGACCGTCGATGCAGCAACACCAGCATAGACCACCCCAGCATCACCAAGGCAGGGGCCAGCGACAGCACCAGGCTAGGCCGCAACATAGGAACCAGCAAGGAGGTCGAGGGCAGGCATTCACTCTGTCCTTGGAAGAAGCATTGGCATCAGGAGATATTGTGACAGGTAACATTCTCGTCGCCTCATATCCCGCAGTAGCATTGTTTGATTCGGGAGCATCGCACTCATTTATATCTGCATAATTTGCAACACGGCTAGGAATGGAATTCGAGACATTGCCAGGGAGGTTGAATATACTCACTGGCAATGGGCTCGTAGGAGTTAGTAGAGTTATTCTAGCGTGAAGCATTGTAGTTTGCGGATATTCCTTACCCGCCCGGTTGATAAAATTTCCTGTTAGAAATTTCGACATTATCTTAGGCATGGACTGGCTGAAAGACAGTCATGCGACGATAGATTATCGTAGAGGGAGTGTATCTTTTGATATACCAGGCATGAAGCAATTCATCTTAGTCAGATCAGAGGTAACTCAACAAGAGCAGGGAGTAATAACGACAATGGAAGAAGTTCAAGTTTCGAAGGTAGTTGAAGAGTTTCTAGACGTATTTTCTGAAGAACTTCTAGGGCTACCACCGATTAGAGATATTGAGTTCAGTATAGAATTGGCACCTGGAACTAAACCGATATCAAATCGAGTTTACAGAATGGCGGATTCCGAGCAGGCCAAGGTATATCAGCACATAGAGGAACTGAAGGAGAAGAAGTTCATCCAAGCTAGAATATCACCATGGGCAGCACCAGTGGTACTTGTGGGAAAGAAAGATGGGTCATCCAGATTATACATCGATTACAGAAAGCTTAACGCGGCAACAGTGAAGAACAAGTACCCACTACCCAGGATCGACGACTTATTTGATCAGTTGAGCAAAGCTAGAGTTTTCTCCAAGATAGATCTTCGTTCAGGGTATCATCAAGTGAGGGTTCGGAAGGAGGACATTTCCAAGACAGCATTCAGGTTGAAGTATGGGCATTATGAATTCTTAGTAATACCGTTTGGTTTGACCAATGCTCCAGCAATATTTATGGATTTGATGAACCGCATCTTTATGCCATACTTAGATCAGTTTGTCGTTGTATTTCTTGACGACATTCTCGTATATTCTGCCAGTGAAGAGGAGCATGAAGACCACTTCAGGAAAGTATTACAGGTTCTAAGAGAGAACCAGTTGTATGCCAAGCTCAGTAAGTGTGAGTTCTGGACGGATCATATTTCATTTTTGGGTCACATCATATCAGGAGCTGGAGTAGCAGTAGATCCCAAGAAGGTAAAAGCAGTAGAGAGTTGGCCAGTACCCAAGACCGTAGCAGATGTACGGAGTTTCTTAGGATTGGCAGGATATTACAGAAGGTTCGTATCAGACTTTGCAAGGCTTTCAGCACCCATGACCCGCTTGACACAGAAGGATGTACCATTCATCTGGTCGGCAGAATGCCAGGCATCATTTGAGAATCTGAAGCAGAAGTTGATATCAGTGCCTATTCTTACATTGCCAGTTGGACCCGAAGGTTTTACAGTATATTGTGATGCGTTAGGAAAAGGACTTGGATGTGTCCTCATGCAGCATGGAAAGGTGATAGCGTACGCATCTAGGCAGCTCCGAGACCACGAGAAGAATTACCCAACTCATGATTTGGAGTTGGCGGCAGTAGTATTTGCTTTGAAGCTATGGAGGCATTGCTTATATGGTGATCGAGTGGACATGTACACAGACCACAAAAGTCTGAAGTACATCTTTACTCAGAAGGAGCTGAACATGAGGCAGAGAAGATGGTTGGAGTTGATCAAGGATTACGACGTTGAGCTTCAGTATCATCCAGGCAAGGCTAATGTGGTAGCAGATGCTCTCAGTAGGATAGGCGATGTTGCTTATCGTTTATCCCTTCCACCTTCGTTACGAGAGGTGCATGACGTGTTTCATGTATCTCAGTTATGAAGGTATGTATCGGACCCAAGCCATGTCCTTGATCATTCTGAGCTGGTTGTTGGTACCAACCTGTCTTACGAGGAACAGCCTGTATCTATTTTGGACCGAAGAGAGAAGATACTCAAGAACCGAACAATTAACCTTGTCCGGGTTGCTTGGGGTCATCACTCTTTAGGAGAGTCAACGTGGGAACGTGAGGATGATATCCGATCACGGTATCCGCACCTGTTTGACTCACAAGATATATCTTTTTCTGTATACCTTGATTGTCTTAACTCCTCATGCTTGCCATCTTACGAGTAGAATTGCTT
Organism: Iris pallida; assembly: GCA_029216955.1. NCBI lineage: Eukaryota > Viridiplantae > Streptophyta > Magnoliopsida > Asparagales > Iridaceae > Iris > Iris pallida. The sequence goes on along the minus strand of JANAVB010037419.1, from coordinate 5,136,146 downwards.
GGTGTCGTCGATAGTTAAACATAGATACATTACTTGTTATTATCATTGTAGAATGATTGCTTACTTAAATTGCTTATACCTGGAGTAGTCCAGCTCTGATATTTCTATCCTGTTTGGATTTGAAATTCCGAGGACGGAATTTTTCTAAGGAGGGTAGAGATGTCACTTCCCATTTCCAGAATATATATTTTTAGAATACATATACTGTTTAAATGTAAATATTTTATATTTATCATGTATTGCTCTGTATTTAAATCCCTTTAAATTTTATGTTAATTAATTTTCTGCAATTTTATTTCTGCACTTTACTTTCTGCATTTTATTCTATGCTTTTACCTTGCTTTTGGGTTCGGCCTAGATTGGTTTATTTTCGGTTTTTGTTGGTTCATCATGAACCCAACCCCCCACCTACCACCACTCCATTTAAAGCCCCAAACTCTTTCTCTCTCTTCATTACTTCTTCTCATTTCTCTTCTTCTTCCTCATAACTCTCCCACCAACCTAGAAGAGATAGGCAAGTGCCAACTTGCTTCTTGATGGATCCCCATTTTTATTGTTCCATCATCTTTCTTATTTGATTCTAAGTCTCTTTAGTACTTAGCATTTTCGATTTCTATGGTTTATTTATTGTAGATCTAAGTTTGTTATATTTTTCGGTTTCTTAGGTTTTGATCTAGTAAACTTTGTTATCTTCAAGTTTTGATGGTTCCATGTTGTAGAGAATTTTGTTCTACCCAATTTTGACCTATGGAAGTCCATATTTGGGCTTGGGATGAAGGATTTATGGAGCTTGGAAGCAATGGCTTCCATGGTTCTGTTCTCAGAAAAAAATTCGGAGAAGAAGAACAGTCCCATTCATTTCCCACAGCGCATGAAATCTTATTTCCCACAGCCGTATAAGAATCTCATTCCTCAGGCGCATGAGATTATTTATTTTCCAATCTCATTCCTCAGGCGCATGGATTATTTATTTCCCAACCTCATCTCACAGCCGCATAAGAATCTCATTCCTCAGGCGCATGAGATTATTTATTTTCCAATCTCATTCCTCAGGCGCATGGATTATTTATTTCCCAACCTCATCTCACAGCCGTATAAGAATCTCATTCCTCAAGCGCATGAGATTATTTATTTCCCAATCTTATTCCTCAGGCGCATGGATTATTTATTTCCCAACCTCATCTCACAGCCGGATAAGAAACTCATTCCTCAGGCGCATGAGATTATTTATTTCCCAATCTCATTCCTCAGGCGCATGGATTATTTATTTCCCAACCTCATCTCACAGCCGCATAAGAATCTCATTCCTCAGGCGTATGAGATTATTTATTTTCCAATCTCATTCCTCAGACGCATGGATTATTTATTTCCCAACCTCATCTCACAGCCGCATAAGAATCTCATTCCTCAGGCGCATGAGATTATTTATTTCCCAATCTTATTCCTCAGGCACATGAGATTATTTATTTCCCAATCTTATTCCTCAGCGCATGGATTATTTATTTTCCAATCTCATCCAACAGCTGCAAGAGATTATTTATTTTCCATTCATTTCCCACAGTGCATGACATTATTTATTTCCCAATCATTTCCCACAGCGCATGAGATTATTTATTTTCCAATCATTTCCCACAGCGCATGAGATTATTTATTTCCCATTCATTTCCCACAGCGTATGAGATTATTTATTTCCCAATTATTTCCCACAGCGCATGAGATTATTTATTTCCTATTCATTTCCCACAGCGCATGAGATTATTTATTTCCCAATCATTTCCCACAGCGCATGAGATTATTTATTTCCCAATCATTATTTATTTTCCAATATTTATTTCCCAAATTTGGCATTAATTAACATTGATTGTTGTCTTAATTAATTATTGATCATGCGTTCCTAGATGGAACTAAGAGACTGGCTAGTCGTCTTATTGAATTAAATGGAATAAGACACGTTCATATTAAGTATGAACTACTATAATCGATTGGCCGATCCCGAATATTGACATACAGGCACACATGCAGGCTTCAATTTATTTATTTATTTATTTTACTATAAAAGAGGCATGTGTACTTTGTGGTCAGGGCATAATTGTTCCGTGGTTAGTGTGGATTGTTGCATTACGCTATGTAAGACCTACAACCTAACCGCACGGGCATCGTTGTAGAGTTGTGCATATCGTACCCCGTACGAAAGTACTCTTTCCGAATGACCATGATCCACGGCATGGGATTTCACTTAACGTAGAGACTATTAAGTTAAATAAAAATAATGATTGCATGGAGAGAATGGATTTCCGAGTTCTTACATGGCAGCCCTCTTGGGACTAGTAGTGCCCGACAGGCCGGCTGGTCTCCACAGATACTGCAAACCTGCCTCACGGGCATGGAGCGGTATCTGGTTATACTATTTATTGTATATTGTATATTGATGACGGGCGTCCCGCTGGGACTCGTCTAATTCATGATTGGCACAATTGATTGATTGGATCGACTAGCCTTGCTTGTCCATAGTAAGAACTGAGAAATCCTTATTGCATAATTCTAGGATAACTTGGGACTCACAGTTGTAAGCCGTAGGAGTTGGATGGCCGTTTAAGTTGATTTGTTTGTGTACTGTACCTACTCTGTTACCTAATTGAGATGATCAGAGCATCGGGACATGACGGGCCAACTTCTGTCCTTGTTTGGTTGGGAGGTTGGTTCGAAGTGTCGTGATGTTACGTGAATCCCAGTAGCAAGCAGAGATCTATTATTATATTCTCTTATTTACTGGTTTTAATTTCTCATATCGTGCTTCCTTGCGGTACTTGCTATTAGAGGTCTAACCTCTCTGGTTTTGCATGGCCAGATTTAGAGCCGGTTCCCGAGGACTCAGCTTACCTCTACCTCCAAGATGGTCAATACTAGAGGAATGATCGTAGGAGGACTCGAGTGGGTTCCTTACTTCCCCGCTCGTTTTTGTTAATTACTTTACATTTTGCCGCTTGGTACCGACATGTTAGTCGGATAGTCTTGCACTTACTTTTAGATAATTGTAATTAAGTCAGACTGCAGCTGATAACAATTGTGTATATGTTGCTATATCATCTGGCTATGTTTTGTAAAGCCAGATCTCAAAAATATTTTGACTAAGCGTTTGGGACGCCTTATTGCTTTATCTTAAATGTTCTCTGTTATTGCTTCTTGTTTGAATGATTGAGACAATAGATGTGAAGTGACCATAGCGAGACTTTCATATAGTATGCACCCCCTTGTCTTTTACACAGCATTGATCGTATTATACGATATTCATCTACCCGTAATACGTAGCTGGCTGAGTCATTCCCCCGCTCTCCAGTATTCTGGTTCTGGGGCGTGACAGCAACAAAGAATGTCTAGTGGCACAAGGCTATAATCAAGTATAAGAAATTGATTAGGACGAGACATATGCTGATGTCGCTAGACTAGAGTCTATTCGCATGTTTTTTGCATTCGCATATTTTCACAATTTTAAACTTTTTTAAATGGATGTGAAGAGTACATTTTTGAATGGGCTTTAAAGGAAGAGGTTTCTTTGTAGCAACCCCCTAGTTTTTAGGATTTTCAAAAACCTGATCACGTTTTTAATCTTAGAAAGGCGCTTTATGAACTCAAAAAAGCATCGCGTGCTTGGTATGAACGCCATCGTGCTTTCCTACTTGAAAATGGTTTTTCAAAAGGAATGATTGATACAACTCTGTTTATCAAAACTTCAGTTGAAAGCATTTTACTTGTGCAAATTTACGTTGATGACATAATTTTCAGTTCTACTAATAAAAAATTTTGTCAAGATTTTGCTAAGTGCATGCAGAGTGACTTTAAAATGAGTATGATGGAGAGCTCAACTACTTTCTAGGACTTTAGATCAAACAACACTCGCAGGGAACCTTCATTAATCAAGCCAAATACACGAAGGATTTACTAAAGAAGTATGACTTCGACAACGTAAAGCCTATCGGGCATGCCAATGGTGACATCAACACGACTTGATATTGATGAAAGTGACAAACCAGTCGACCAACGTAAGTATCAATGTATGATTGGTAGTCTACTTTATTTAACTGTTAGTCGTCCTGAAATCGTGTTTAGCGTTTGCATCTGTGAACGATATCAAGCTAATTCTAAGGAATCACACTTATGCGCCGTTAAGAGTATCTTTGGATACCTTAAGGGTACTTCTACTGTCGGCTTATGGTATCCCAAAACCACATCATTTGACCTAATAGGTTACTCATACGTTGATTTTGCTGGATGCAAAGTAGACCATAAAAGTACAAGTAGTACGTGTTATTCCTTAGGAAAAGCTTTAGTTTTTGGTTTAGCAAGAAACAAAATTTTGTAGCATTATCAATAACTGAGGCTGAGTATATCGCCGCAGGACGCTGTTATGCTCAGATTTTATGGATAAAGCAAACCCTACAAGACTATAATCTGTACTAAACTAAGATTCCTATTTATTATGATAACTCTAGTACTATTAATCCAACTAAGAACCTGGTATGTCATTCACGCACTAAGCTCATAGAAATATATCACCACTTTTTGTGTGATCACTAACAAAATGGGGATATCAGTCTAGAGTTCATTGACACAGATCTTTAACCGGCAGATATATTCATAAAACCACTAGCCCAAGATCGTTTCAACTTTTTCCATTGAGAGTTAGACATTCTATGAATTTTTCATAGTCGTAATGTGTTATGATTAATAAAAACTTAAGATCCAGCGATTTATTAATTAAAGTTGTTCTGGATACAAGTCGAAAGGGTCCTTCTGTCAATAATGTGTAAAAGCCTAAGCGATACGGTGCCAAGTGTCTTCGAACTACCGCTAGCTGGGATCTGGACCCTACATCTAAACCAAGGTAATGAATAGTAATTAAATCAAAGAATTACAAGCTTATAGGCTATTTTTATCATTCATTACTCAAATATGACCTAAAAATCAAGTTGACGAACTCGGACAAAACTTGGACCGAGTTCGAGCCGAACTCTGTATGGACATATTATATATCCAGCAGCACAAACAACAGCCCCCATCTTTTTCTTCCTCCCAAGTCAGTCGTCCCAAAGCTCCAAAACCCTAACCCTAGATCCTAAAATTCTACTTCCCAAGTCTCTCAACTCGATTTTCCTTGGATCTAAGGCTCTCTGAAGGCATTCTCTTCCATCTTGGATCATTTTTGAGGTATATTTCTTACTTTTCTTTCTCAATTTTATTATGGCTTCTAGAATTTCTAAGTGAGAAAAAACTAGGGACATGGCCTCATCTTCCATATCAGAATATGAACCCGTTAATATGTTCAGTCCATCTCGTCCTAATGACGATGATGACTATGACCTGATACTTTTTGTTTTATCTCAGAGATCAACCCTTTGGTTTGATCACTTACGGTATCGAAAAATTTGTCCAGGTCAAACAATAAATTTTACCATATTTTCTGAATATTGGAAAAGTTTTAAAAATCAAGGACTCCGAGAATTTTTAGAAATTTCTAATCCAATTCATGATAATGCAGTTCGTATGTTTTATTGCAACATGCAATAAGCATACGGCTGGATTCATCCTTTATCAGCGGGAAGGAATTTGAGTTTAACTCTGACGACTTGAGCGAATACTTTCAAATGCCGAACAACGGTGATGCTCTTGTCGACATTGTCAAAGTTTAATTTTCTACCGACATGATACTTTAGTCATTCAAGGTCGCATTATGTCATCCGGATCCGGTTCCCCGAAAATGGTTGTTCGCAGGCAACCTAAACCAACACTTTATGAGTTACATCATATTATCATTTCATCTCTTCTACCCAAGATGGGATCTATTGACGAGATCATGTTCTTAGAGTTATCTGTGATGTATCACATCCACTTTGGGATTATTTTTTTCTTTTTCCAAGACTATGCTATCTTTTATGATCAACTCTCGAAGGGCAGGCAGCAACCTCCTCTATCCTATGCATCTGATTGCCATCTTCCAGAGATTTGGTATCGATTTAGAGTCTTGTCCCATCTCTAGAACGCCTTCAGAGCTTCTTAGGTCTAGGAAGTTCCCACACCTTCCTGGTGATGCTCCACCTCCACCTCCACCTGCTCAGTTGCAGACGCTCCTGTCGATCCAGCCCCTGCAGCCCCAGGCCATAATATTGATGAGCTTTATCAACAGTTCGATGCTTTTGTCACTCTCCATGGATAGCAGCGTCTGGTCGATCTAACTCGCTTTAGAGACGCTGATCCATATTTCTCAGGTCGACGTCTTGAGAAATGCGATGGCAGACATCCAGTGGACGATGGTTCACCATCCTACTGCTCCGACGACCATCATCCGTCACCCTGATTTGGACGGACCGAGACTTGGCGATGCTCCGTCATATGCTTACTTTGACCCGACGACCGATTATTTTGATCCGACCGAGCAACCTACTGCTGCTCCGCCTGCTGATCCTACAGGTGGTGCTGATATTTGATTTTGATTGATATTTTGGACTATTGTTTTGTGGATCGATTTGTCTGGGTGATGATGATCTGAGATGTAGTGACACTTTTTACTTATTATGCATTATGGATCTGTAGTGACATTTTATATTATGCACTTTAGACTTCTCAGTTGTAGTGACACTTTCATCTTTTTATGTGAGTTGTTCCTTTTTATTTATTACTGCTATTGCTGATGGTCTAGTAAAATACTACTTGAGCTATTGACATGTCTTATTTGGTATCATTATTTTTTTTCTTTGTTGATGTTGGATTCATAATTTGTGAGGAGGGCATATTTTGAGTACATGACAAAGGAGGAGAATGAGCATACCAAAACAATTCTTCAAAATTTCTCCAGACAAGTCAGGTATAATTTTAAAGTTCAATATTATATTTGTTATATTTTGGTATAGACTCAAAATTTGTCAGTTATCAAAATAGGGGAGATTGTTGGCACATTGGTCATGATCACACCTAATTTCGATAATCAACATCAACTTTGGTCGATACGTAAAATATACATACTGCTACAGGTTTATAAGTTTCAAATCTGCACCTACTACTGCTACATGCTACAAAAGTCTCGTCGTCACCAAGAACCAAAGCAATGGAATCATGATCAAGTTTTTACATATTTATTCAGTATTTTTATGGAGTCTAGGAAAGATATGTAAGGTTGATCAGGATCGATACTGGCTCAGCTAATCTCAATCCACAAAAATCATAGCCTACCTATCCATAAATATATATCCAAAGTCTACATTCCAAATTAGCCCAAAACCCAACTATTTGGCCCAAAATAGTTCTGACAGAACTCAGACATTACTCAGCCAGAACTCGGCCCGAGTTCGGCTCGAGTTCGGTCAGGGTAGTTTAAATTGATTTTTGAATTCCTTTCATATCTTCATCCAACGTTCGAATGCGAGATTTCTACATCCGAACTTTGCCAAAATTCGTCTACAAAAATACTATAAATAGAGGAGAATTTTTATATTTTAAAATTATCTATTCCTTCTCATCTCTATTCATTTCTAAGTATTTTCTATGAGCTACCTTTTCAAACTTAGCCTATACTACTCTTAGCCAAGCCAGTACAGTTTCTGTTTAACCTATAGTTTGGTGTTGAAGATTTGTATCGAAGGCTAAATTCAAACAAATGTTCTAGTTTTCAAATTGCCTTCTGGAGTCGATCGTTCATTTGTCACCAAGCAGGATGTTACGAAGTCGACTGTGCACTTGTCCCCAAGTATGATATTGTAAGAGTTACAAGCACTCAATTAAAGCTTGTGCCATAGTGGATTAATATCGAACAGGAGTACTCGTGACTAGATTAGTCCTCCAGGAGGGAAACTAATATATATCACTGTGTCACTGAGTTTGATCTTCTTAACTCTTACTTCTACTCCAAGTTATTTACTGCTATTTTATTTGCTCTTACTTGCCATAGTACATAAAATTTTAATTGGTGATATTTTTTGCTGCACACGCACACACTCTATTCACCCTCCACCCTCTAGAGATGCTCAATGGTCCTATACCTTCCACTCGATTGCGACCACCCGGAGCACCAGGGTGCCTGAGTTGGTGTTCTTTCTCTTACCCACTCTTATCTATATAGTTTTCTTTGGCATTTAGCCACCGAACATGTGTTCAGCTCGTGTTTCAGACTTAACTTATTGGCCTATGGGCTTAGACATGATTTGAATATTTCTAGACTGTACCTAGAGTTGATCATGTATGACGTACACTCTTGCTAGTTCCTCATTTTGTATTACAAGCTTCACGATGATCTATATACTATAGTTTGGTTCGCTTTATTGTCTTATATGCTTGATGATCATATTCCTGTACTTACTTGCTTGCCTGTGATTGAGATATCTAGGATGTGCTTGAACTATGATTGATTGTTGGCTTATAGCAGTGACCTTTACATCTATATCTTTGACCATATTTTAGGGTACTATAGTACTTTGGTATACGTAGCTGGCATAGTCCATCCCTACTTGCCAGTATTTTGGTTACGAGGCATGACAGATATCAACAATATGATCGCCCATCCTTATGTGGTAAAAATTATCAGGCCCTTTTGATTCTCATCACGGATGAAGTGGATGTCAATCTCAACGTGCTTCGTCCTTTCATGGAATACATGATTTGTAGCAATATGGATAGCATACAGGTTATCACACCATATATATGATGTTTTAGATCCTGCTTTTTTCCTAACTCCTGTAGAAGATGCTACAGATATAATACTTCTGCTATGCCATGAGCAATAGCATGGTATTTCGCTTGTGAACTCGATCATGAGACAACAATCTTCTTCTTGATCTTCTATGACCCCATATTTCTGCCAATAAATATTGAGTAGCCAATTGTAGACCTTCTACCCGTAATAATAGTGCCACAGTGGACATTTGTAAAGCACTCAAGATTAGTATGTCCATGATTCTCTATCCGAATTCTTTTTCCAGATTCTAGGCCAAATGTAGAATTCATGGAGAAGCCATAAATCTACTCGCAATACTTACAGCAAAGAAAATGTATGGATGAGTCATGACTGCCAAGTAGTTGAGTTTTCCAACTATCCGACGATACTTATCAGGATTGGTAATCAGTATCCTTTCATCGGGAAGTAACTTCATCCCTAGATCCTTGGGTGAGGTTTCTCCCTTAGATTGTATCATTCCGACATCAGTTAGGATGTTCATCACATATTTTCTCTAGACATTACAATATACTTCTTACCCCTTGTGACTTAATCCCCAAGAAGTCATTCAATGCTTCTGTATCTTTAGACTGAAATTGCTCACTCAGTAACTATTTTAGCCCTGTAATTCCATTGACTATCATCTCCTATGATCACGATATCGTCAACATAGACACCAAGTAGTATCTGTCCGGCAGATGTTTGTCTGTGAAAGACCGAATGATCTTTCTTTGATTAACATAGTCCAAACTGTGTAACAACATGGGTAAGGCATCCAAACCAGACATGAGATGATTGTTTAAGACAAAATAGTGATTTAGGTAGATAAATTGCTTTATCCAGGTTTGAAATGAATATAAAGTTCAGGACGAGAACATAATACACTACCATCGAGTTACTTTAGAGATTGTCAATATGTTCAAGGGGTTTTACATCGACTATGTACATCTCCTCCAAAATATAAAAGTTGTTGCTCTCGCAAGGTTAGTAGTTTCTTTTATTATTCTTATTAAGGCCGAACACTATATGACAGTGTTAAGTCGCTAATTGTTTTATGTTAAAAAATAATTTGGAGATTAAGAAGCCTGGTCAGCAAATATAGAGTTCAAACCTCATGATTGGAGATTCCAATTATTGATTTTTCTCTATATGAAATCTTGCCAGATGATCCCCAAGAAGCAACATCTGTCAGGAAGTGATCATTACATTTCTACTATTTCGGTCACTAAAATGCTCGTACCGTCAATCTTAAGAAGGAGTCTTATTTCGATGCCTTTAAAACAAAGAAGCAAAATAACCTCCCGAAAAATCATATGATGGTACTTGTGGTGCACATCAACCTGACCCTAAGCTACATGATTGATTGTGACACATGGTTTACTATTGGCCTATAAAGGCTACCAATGTCGTAAATTATGCAAAAGGTGCAGCATGACAAATTCATGCTGATTTTACCAATCAAACATCAAAATCTTTACATTCGAATGCTACTTCATGGCCCTTACAAGCTTGGGGTATGGATTTCATCGGCCCTATTAGTCCACCATTGATAGAAGGCTATTGGTTCGTTCTTGTAGTAACCGACTACTTCTCTAAATGGGTTGAAGCCATACCACTCACTGAAGTAAAGATGTCCAACATTGTCAGCCTCCTCAAATACCATATCATATACCATTTTGGCGTTCTCCAATGGATTAGTCACGACAATGGTCCACAATTTGTTGGTCAGGCATTCTACTGATTTTGTGACTTGTTCAAAATCCAGAATATTGTTTCAGTAGCATACACTCCAGCTAGAAATGGATTAGCCGAAGCTTTCAACAAAACAATCAGCAAGTTGATGAAGTGTCACGACCAGCACCCTGATTAGGGGCACGAGTACGCGGTTACGTCCAGCCTACACCGCAGAATCGACGGTAGAACACTGTATAGGTCATCTACCAAATCTACACTAAACAGTATAAAGTTACCTGTACAGTATATACACTCCGAATGGAGGTGACATAGCAATACAGTCTCAATCACAAAAATAAACTATGATAGATAGCACAAAATAGAAATATGATAGATGTGAAAACGAAAATGAGTTCAACATCCAACACAGCTAGAGAGAAACAAACAACATCACAGAGTCACAAAATATGAATATAAACTACTGCAGTCTAAAACAAAAGCTGGATTGCAGTCCAGGCAAGCCTAACTAAGCTAACTACTCTGGGAGTATAAAATCTAGTGGCTCAACTATCAGGCCATAGCCCTGGCCTAAGTCTCCATCTGTCTCGACCCCATAGTAGGTCGAGCAGCCTGCCTCAGAAACATCTTTAATATTTTCAACGATATCCTGTCAGAAAAATGAGTAAGTATAAACACTAACAGCAGTTCCATATGAATTGACAAATTCTATAAGAGACATTATAATGAAATACAAGACAAAGATATTGGATGACGTGGAAACCATTCGAAAACCGAGTTACGACCCTTAAACCAAACAAGGACCGGGGTTGTAACCCTTCTCCCGAACAGAACTTAGTCTCCAATCAAAGTACAGCATAAAGGTATGTAGAGCATGTGAGTAAATAAATATCATAGCATGGTGAGAAAGTACAGAAAGTAGAACTGAGCAGGATATAAGATACGATAAATAAATGTAAAATATGACTTGAATTATTAGGGCGCTATGTGATCGGCTAGGGAATCATGGTTAGGTTATCCACTTGGCCCGACAATTGTACGGTGTTCTCACGAAAAGTTATGCCGGCCAACCTGGATAATAAGCGCACGGAGGTATCTGCTACACCCTACGTGAGGTGAGAGTGGCACAAGCAAAAATAGTGATATAGGGCTTTGATCACATAACCTCTAATAATTTCCCTATCCCCGATTAGTATAATGAATCTGGACATGACACGTCATGACACGGGATTCCATAAGAGGGTAGCAAGTCCCCTTAGCAATCGGTGTCTATACAAATACACGGAATAAGACAGAAAATGTACCAATATACCACGAAAAATCTAGGAACAACATCCCATGTCATGATCCAATATATACTAGTCTGTGAACAATCGTGACTGGAAATCGAGTAAGACACTACCACTGAATCAGATATAGCAGATATCAAGACAATAAAAACTATCAGTGAATGTACTCGCCTGTGGTCGTGAGCTGATAAGGTGAACAGACGCTCAGAGTAATCACATACCTAAAGATGAGATACTACAAGTCAAAACATGGTTTAATAATGAAAGAAAAGCTAATCTAGTCATGATATGCAAGTCTAAGTCAACACTAGGTCAAACTAAGTTACACCAGCTTAACTAGGTCATACTAGGTCATACTGAGCCAACTGGGTCACACTTAGGACAACCAAGGTCAAACAAGGTCACAGGAAGTCAATCCAAGTCAAACTAGGTCAATCTGGATCAAGGGTTGACTTACAGTTGACTTCTGGTCAAAAAGTCAACTCTGGTCAACACTGAGTCAACCCTAGGTCAAACTAGTCAAATGTTGACTAACAGTTGACTTTTAGTCAACTGGTCAACTCTAGTTTGGTTTCGATCAATTCTAAGTCAAGTGTTAACTTGAAGTTGACATTCGGTCAAAAAGTCAACTCTTGGTCAACAGAGGTCAAAACTAGCCTAAACTACCCTCATCTAGTCATTACCTACCAAGACAACCTATTTCTAACCCCATCTAGCAATCAGAAATCCAATACCTTATATTTCCCAAAATCCTAACATTTACCCTTACAAGGTAAATACCAATACCTTGCCCATTACAAAGGAAATCCCGCTAATTCGCAAGATACTAGCCTAGGCTCCTTAGGGTAGTTAGATACTATCCTATCTAGGGTTTATCTACCAAGTAATCTAGGGTTCTTGGGCATCTAATCCATCTTATGGTCATGTTGGTCATCTCAACATTACCTTAAGATATCGTCATGATACGCTATTGTATATTGAGATACCACACCCTACTCTCGACCAACCTTCCTAATTCACTCTCCCACACTCTCATAGTGTCTAGGTTAGCCGCTCTAACTAGTCTACTAGAATACTAACTTAGTTAGGACACTAACTTAACCAACTCATTACTAACACTAACACAACATCAAGTTAACACCAACACTCACTAACCCCTCTAACTAGATACTCACCCACACTAGACACCACCCAACTAGGCACTAACAAAGGGTTTATATAGGCTTCTAGTGGATCAATTTGTAGGGCATACTTGTATGTAGGAGTTTTGGAATAATGGATGCATGAGTGAATGGTTGAATGAATGGATAGGATGTGTATTGATATGTGAATGGAAGGATGAAATGAAAATGGAAAAATGTATGAATGAGAGGATGAATAAAATCATGGAATGATGAATGATTGAAAGTGTGAGTGAATGAAGGGTGTATGAGTATATATATGAATACTTAAATGAATGGGTTAATGTGTGGGCTGAAATTGGATTGAATAGACTAATTTTTAGGTGATATGGGCTGATTTGTATTGAAGTTTAATGTGGAAATGAGGGAGCTGATTTAGGGTTCATTGGGGGCTGAAATGTTGGACTGATTTGGGACTTATCAATGGGTGAAATGGTGGCTGAATTGTGTGGAAAATAGGGGCTGAATGGGGACTGATTTATGGCTGATTTGTGGGCTGGTATATGGCTAATATATGGGGGCTGAATGGTGTGTATATTGGGGGTTAAGATGGGCTGCTATGGACTGAATAGTGGCTGTTAATGGCTGCTAATGGCTGTCAACTTTGGGGGATGGAATGGGAGTATACATGGCTAACATAGGCTGAACTCTAAGAGCTTAATGCCCCTCCCAACTGCTACCCATATCAGCAGGTCATTCTCCCCCTCCATTCACTCTATCACTCCCTCTCTAAACCACTCTCTAATCACCCTCAAATCTCATTCTCATAATCCCTCTATCTCATTCTCCTAATCTTAATCTCTCACTCACAATCCTCTCTAACACTCTCAATATCTAATATCAAACCTCTACATCCTACACACACACGCATACATATATATATACATATGCACACACACACACACACACACACACACACACACATATATATATATATATACATATACACACACACCAATATATATATACATATGGATACACACATACACACATATACATATAAATATATAACCATAAAAATATATATATATATATATATATATATGAAACATTAAGAGCAATACTCTAGGAATCTAAAATCTGAAATTAAAATAGGAAATATTTATTAAATCAAATCACAATCACATGAAGTGTCCAATATTGGCGGTTTCCCACATGGACACAAAGCATAACACAAAGGACACTCCTATGACCTCCAAATGGACACAAAATGGACACAAATGGAGATACAACCATGGGGGTCATTCCTACGGGTTCAAAATATTCCTATATGCATGTAGGGGTGGATTATAGGAGAGATTATATCTTCCGGAAGAGAGATTCCAAGAGAAACCCTTCTGACACGACATCGAAACGAAATGGCCTCCCAATGGACACGAACCAAAGCCAAATCCTCCCAAACTTGGCTAGCACCCTCTATCCATGGAGTAGAGGAGAAATGAAGAAGATTTTATGGAAGAAATGATTGATTTGGAGATGAAATCAATGGAAACCTTCTCTAAAATTTAGGGAAGAACAAGAGAGAAAAAATTTGGAGAAAAATGAAATGAATGGATGAGCACACCCTCTCCTCCTATGGCTGCCATGTGTGGGTGGTTTATCCCTATTTGCTAATGACTAAAATGCCCCCACTAACTCATTTTGAATTTAATTAGGAAAAGGCTTTAGGTTGAGGCTAAATTAGTCTAGTTTTAAGGCTCTAATTAAACTTAACCTACCCATGAATAATTACTCTAACTCACTAACTAAAATAATGTCATGTGGGCCATGCCTAACTAATGAGTAGGCCCCACTAGAGTCAAAACTACCCCGGGTTCCCGTTACAAGTCGGATTGAGCTGAAATTCGAACCCGACTCAAATAACCCCAAAAAGTATCATAAATAATAAAATAAATTTCAAAAAATATTCAAAAATACAAAATGACAAAAAATACCCCTGTTCCTGAAAACTGGGGGTGACAAATCTATCCACCTTAAAAAAATTTGTCCTCGAAATTAAAATAAAGCTATCACAAGAAAACACATGCAGAAAACAATCCCTCTCAAATACTCCCAAAAAAATTTTTAGCAAAATAAAAATCTCTTAGGGCACAACTGTTACGTATCTGACACAGACACGAAACCAATACAAAATCTCACCTATCAAAAGCCAAATCAACAATCACGAATAAAAAAATATCAAAAATAAATCAAAGAGGTCCAATGACCAAAATACCCTTGGGCCAGAAATGATACTGAAAATATCCTAATCACATGGTTAGGCTCTAGGTCAAACAGTCCCTAGGATTTCACTAGCAAAACATCAAAAATCTCAAGTCATGGCTTAAAATTTAAAAATGATTAAAATCTCCAAAAATCAAAGCATGAATTAAATAACAATAATTAAATGACTAACACTATAAAATTTAAAATTACTTTCTATTAGAAACTGGGTGCTACAAGTCTATCCACCTTAAAAAATTCATCCACAAAATTTAAAACAAAGTAAACACAGAAAAATCATGCAGTTCGACAATCATATGCGTCTGTCCAGAATTATGATGTTCAGAATCTTCGTCATGCTAGTGAGCAAGGCTACGATAATCACAGAGTCCTTGACTAAGGTGCATACCTCTAGAATTATGGTATTTAAAATTTTTGCATTGCCACATGCTTGATAACGAAAACCTTAAATTCCTACACCCGAGAAATACATCCATAATCCGACTATATGTCCTTACTATGCCTGCTAGCATGACCCTAGAGGATTCAAAATCTCATAATCGAGGCGACCTAGCCCATACGACTTATCTTAGAAGAAAAATCACATCACAAGAACAAAAAATTTTATCAAACAATCAAGGAACAGACGGAATCGAATTTCAAGATAGTTTATAAGGAGGAAAATGCGAAAATGAGATCAAAGATTGGAACCTGCACTCTGCCCTGCTGCTGCCTGACTGTCCTCAATGGTCATGGCGAAAGCTCGCCACTATTGGCCTTCCCTAGCCTGCTGTACTCCGTCCTGGTATGCCTGTCTGACTGCACGAGCAGCACAGTTCCTCATCTGGTGGTCTGGAGCTCCACAGAATAAACAAAATCCTAGCCTCTTCCTGCAAACCCCCGTGTGTGCCCCATCTTATTGCAGAAAGCACACTGGATGGCCTGCCTCTTGCCCTGACCCTGCTGCTGGTCGACACGTGCCGGTGTCTGATGTACTCTGTCCTGGCCTCCTCGGACTCCACGAACGTGGCAATCCTTCAACTAGTGGTTGGGCACCCCACAGAATAGACACATACCCCACCTCATCCTGCAAACCTCCCAGGTGTGCCTCGGCTTCCCGCAGAAACCGCACGGAGTAGTCTGCCTCTGGTCCTGTCCCTGGTACTGAACTGGGATATCCTGAACTGTATCCGGTATAACCCTCTCAATTGCTGCCATCACCAGCCGGTGGGAGTTCTCCATGCTCTGCCGTAACACCTCTGACTGTGCGCTCTGGGTCTGCAACATCTACCACAGAAGGGCCATCATTTGCTGTGCATCAGTCGGCAGAGGAGGAGGCGGTGGAAGAGTCTCAGGAACGACTATGGACGGTCCCGCTGTTGGAGGTGGAAGACCTCCTGGAACTGCCGCTGCTACTCCCGCCTGAAGGAAAGGAACTGAGGTGACAGCTCCCTCAACTGCAGCTCCCTCAACCGGAGGTGGAAGACCTTCTGGAACTGTCGTTGCTACTCCCGCCTGAAGGACAGGAACTGAGACTGCTGCTCTCTCGACTGGTACTCCCGTAGCCGAAGGTGGAGGTCCTACTGGATCAGATCTCTCTGGAACTGCACTACGTCCTGCTGTCTGAGAGCGAGTGATCGCCATTCTGAGGACGAATTGAACCCAAGAGATCAATATGGCACAAGATAAGATATTATCAAAGGAGGATAATTGAATTCAAATGCAAGAAGAGTTGTCATGGTAATCAAAGATCAGAATTTTTCTAAAATGTGAATGAGTAACTCCTATCATATCCTAGATCCTATGTCCTAGTCGCAGGCTCGTAATTAGTACTCTAAGTCGAGCACCATTACGAGATCGTACTAATTGCGACACTGACCTGCATGGGCCGCCACAAAAATATGTCACAACCCGTACCCTGATTAGGGGCACGAGTACGCGGTTACGTCCAGCCTACGTCGCAGAATCGGCAGTAGAATGCTGTATAAGTCGTCTACAAAATCTATACTAAACAGTATAAAGGTACCTGTACAGTATATATACTCCGAATGGAGGTGACATAGCAATACAGTCTCAATCACAAAAATAAACTAGGATAGATAGCACGAAATAGAAATATGATAGATGTGAAAACGGAAATGAGTTCAACATCCAACACAAATAGAGAGAAACAAACAACAACACAGAGTCACAAAATATGAATATAAACTACTACAGTCTAAAACAAAAGATGGATCGCAGTCCAGGCAAGCCTAACTAAGCTAACTACTCTAGGAGTATAAAATCTAGTGGCTCAACTATCAGGCCACAGCCCTGGCCTAAGTCTCCATCTGTCTCGACCCCATAGTAGGTCGAGCAGCCTGCCTCAGAAATATCTGTAATATTGTCAACGGTATCCTGTCAGAAAAATAAGCAAGTACAAACACTAACAGCAGTTCCATATGATTTGACAAATTCTATAAAAGACAGTATAATGAAATACAAGACAAAGATATTGGATGACGTGGAAACCATTCGAAAACTGAGTTACAACCCTTAAACCAAACAAGGACCGGGGTTGTAACCCTTCTCCCAAACAGAAATTAGTCTCCAATCAAGGTACAGCATAAAGGTATGTAGAGCATGTGAGTAAATAAATATCATAACATGGTAAGAAAGTACAGAAAGTAGAACTGAACAGGATATAAGATACAATAAATAAATGTAAAATGTGACTTGAATTATTAGGGTGCTATGTGATCGGCTAGGGAATCATGGTCAGGATATCCACTTGGCCCGACAATCGCACGGTGTTCTCACGAAAAGTCATGCCGGCCAACCTGGATAACAAGCGCACGGAGGTATCTGCTACACCATACGTGAGGTGAGAGTGGCGTAAGCAAAAATAGTGACATGGGGCTTTGATCACATCTTCCCATCCCCGAATAGTATAATGGATCTGGATATGACACGTCATGACATGGGATTCCATAAGAGGGTAGCAAGTCCCCTTAGAAATCGGTGTCTATACCAATACACGAAATAAGCCAGAAAATGTACCAATATACCACGAAAAATCTAGGAACAACATCCCATGTCATGATCCATCATATACTAGTCAGTGAACTATCGTGACTGGAAATCGAGTAAGACACTACCACTGAATCGGATATAGCAGATATCAAGACAATAAAAACTATCAGGGAATGTACTCACCTGTGGTCCTAAGCTGATAAGGTGAACAGACGCTCAGAGTAATCATAGACCTAAAGATGAGATACTACAAGTCAAAACATGCTTTAATAATGAAAGGAAAGCTAATCTAGTCATGATATGCAAGTCTAAGTCAACACTAGGTCAAATTAAATTACACCAGCTAAACTAGGTCACACTAGGTCATACTGAGCCAACTGGGTCACACTTAGGACAACCAAGGTCAAACAAGGTCACAGGAAGTCAATCCAAGTCAAACTAGGTCAATCTGGATCAAAGGTTGACTTACAGTTGACTTCTGGTCAAAAAGTCAACTCTAGTCAACTTTGGTCAACACTGAGTCAACCCTAGGTCAAACTAGTCAAATGTTGACTAATAGTTGACTTTTAGTCAACTGGTCAACTCTGGTTTGGTTTCGATCAATTCTAAGTCAAGTGTTGACTTGAAGTTGACTTTCGGTCAAAAAGTCAACTCTTGGTCAACGGAGATCAAGACTAGCCTAAACTACCCTCATCTACTCATTACCAACAAAGACAACCTATTTCTAACCCCATCGAGCAATCAGAAATCCAATACCTTATATTTCCCAAAATTCTAACATTTACCCTTACAAGGTAAATACCAATACCTTGCCCATTACAAAGGAAACCCCGCTAATTCGCAAGATACTAGCCTAGGCTCCTTAGGGTAGTAAGATACTACCCTATCTAGGGTTTACTTACCAAGTAATCTAGGGTTCTTGGGCATCTAATCCATCTTATGGTCATGTTGGTCATCTCAATATTATCTTAGGATATCATCATGATACGCTATGGTATATTGAGATACCACACCCTACTCTCTTGCAACCTTCCTAATTCACTCTCCCACACTCTCCTAGTATCTAGGTTAGCCACTATAACTAGTCTACTAGGATACTAACTTAGTTAGGACATTAACTTAACCAACTCACTACTAACACTAACACAACATCAAGTTAACACCAACACTCACTAACCCCTCTAACTAGATACTCACCTACACTAGACACCACCCAACTAGGCACTAACTAAGGGTTTATATAGGCTTCTAGTGGATCAATTGGTGGGGCATACTTGTATTTAGGAGTTTTGGAATAATGGATGCATGAGTGAATGGTTGAATGAATGGATAGGATGTGTATTGATATGTGAATGGAAGGATGAAATGAAAATGGAAAAATGAATGAATGAGAGGATGAATGAAATCATGGAAGGTGAATGATTGAAAGTGTGAGTGAATGAAGGGTGTATGAGTATATATATGAATACTTAAATGAATGGGTTAATGTGTGGGCATAAATTGGATTGAATGGACTGATTTTTAGGTGATATGGGCTGATTTGTATTGAAGTTTAATATGGAAAGGAGGGGGCTGATTTGGGGTTCATTGGGGGCTGAAATGTTGGACTGATTTGGGACTTATCAATGGATGAAATGGTGGCTGAATTGTGTAGAAAATAGGGGCTGAATGGGGACTGATTTATGGCTGATTTATGGGCTGGTATATGGCTAATATATGGGGGCTGAATGGTGTATATATTGGGGGTTAAGATGGGCTGCTATGGACTGAATAGTGGCTGTTAATGGCTGTCAACTTTGGGGGCTGGAATGGGAGTATACATGGCAAACATAGGCTGAACTCTAAGGGCTTAATGCCCCTCCCAACTGTTGTCCATATCAGCAGGTCATTCCCCCCTCCATTCACTCCATCACTCCCTCTCTAAGCCACTCTCTAATCACCCTCAAATCTTATTCTCATAATCCCTCTATCTCATTCTCCTAATCTTAATCTCTCACTCACAATCCTCTCTAACACTCTCAATATCTAATATCAAAACTCTACATCCTACACACACACACACATACATATATATATATATATATATATATATATATATATATATATATATATATATATATATATATATATATATATATATATATATATATATATATATATACATAAAAAAATATATATACATAAAAAAATAAAAATAAAAAAATAAAAAATTAAAAAGAAAAAAAAAAAATATATATATATATATATATATATATATATATATATATATATATATATATATATATATATATATATATATATATATATATATATATATATATATATATATTTTATATATATATATATATACATATATATACATATGCACACACACACACACACACACACACACACACACACATATATATATATATATATATATATATATATATATATATATATATATATATATATATATACATATGCACACACACCAATATATATATACATATGGATACACACACACACATATACATATAAATATATAACCATGAAAATATACATATATATATATGAAACATTAAGAGCAATACTCTAGGAATCTAAAATCTAAAATTAAAATAGTAAATATTCATTAAATCAAAGCACAATCACATGAAGTGTCCAATATTGGGGGTTTCCCACATGGACACAAAGCACAACACAAAGGACACTCCTATGACCTCCAAATGGACACAAAATAGACACAAATGGAGATACAACCATGGGGGTCATTCCTACGGGTTCAAAATATTCTTTTATATATGTAGGGGTGGATTAGAGGAGAGATTATACCTTCCGGGAGAGAGATTCCAAGAGAAACCCTTTCGACACGACACCGAAACGAAGTGGCCTCCAAATGGACACGAACCAAAGCCAAATCCTCTCAAACTTGGCTAGCACCCTCTATCCATGGAGTAGAGAAGAAATGAAGAAGATTTGGTAGAAAAAATGATTGATTTGGAGATGAAATCAATGGGAACCTTCTCTAAAATTTAGGGAAGAACAAGAGAGAAAATTTTTAGGGAAAAATAAAATGAATGGATGAGCACACCCTCCCCTCCTATGGCTGCCCTGTGTGGGTGGTTTGTCCCTATTTGCTAATGACTAAAATGCCCCCACTAACTCGTATTGAATTAATTTAGAAAAAGGATTTATGTTGAGGCTAAATTAGTCTAGTTTTAAGGCTCTAATTAAACTTAACCTACCCATGAATAATTACTCTAACTCACTAACTAAAATAATGTCATGTGGGCCATGCTGAACTAATGAGTGGGCTCCACTAGAGTCAAAACTACCCCGGGTCTCCGTTACAAGTCGAATTGAGCTGAAATTCGAACCCGACTCAAATAACCCCAAAACTATATCATAAATAATAAAATAAATTTCAAAAAATATTCGAAAATACAAAATGACAAAAATATTCCTGTTCCTGAAAACTGAGGGTGACATGAAGAAGTTTGTTTCTTCAAACGAACGAGACTAGAATAAGAAGCTCGTTGAATGCTTACAGCCTTATCGTACCACAATCCGCACTCCGACATGCAATACGCCTTCTTTCATGGTATACGAACGTAAAGTTGTTATTCTACTAGAGATTCAAATTCTCTCTTCATATAGCTTTGGCAACCAAGATGACTACGGAAGAGAATGATCAACTGCATCTGCAAGAACTAAAGGCAATCTATTGAGTTGTATCAAATACTTATCTCTATGGCCTTTAACACAAAGGTTAAAAAGTTAACCTTCCACATCGATGACCTAGTCCATGTAGTGAGAAGGACTATGATCATGACATACAAGAGAAAAGGTAAATTCCAAGCTAAATAGGAGGAACCTTTTCTTGTGGAATCATTGTATTCCAACAGTGTTTATCGACTAGCAACAAAAAATTGCGACCTGCTCATGATGCCCATCAATGACAAGTTCTTGAAGTAGTTTTATGATTAACGCCACCTATGTTAATATATTGTCGACTATATTTAAATCCCCAATAGTGCATGAAGTTCTCAAAACCACTATCAACTCCAGATCCCTCAACCAATTCCCTATTGAATTAGTAGATCTTTCGTTAAGCTTCACATCCATTTATACCTCTGAAAGATAAAACGAGAGTCTATTATTGATTCCTTAGTAAATTTGTAATTGCTTTCCAGCTGAGTTTATTGATCTTCATGTCCAGTTATACCTTTGAACGATCAATAAATGTCAAAATCCTCCTCTTTCCCAAGAGAATCCATTTTATATCCTTCACTAACTTTATTACATTTTGTGCTCATACCACTACTGATTGATCAATAGGGCAATAATCTTTCATTATTACTCAGTTATTAAATCTCTAGAGGGTTAACCGTTTCTACCGTTATGTCCAATTACCTTTGAACAGTATTCATTTTCAATCCCCAATAGGGACATACTTAATTTTTTGTTACCATGTCCAGATATACCTTTCACTAAGTAGATTGCGTATACTTTCTCCTGATTTAATTATCATGTCCAATATTACCTCTGAACAGTAAAAGAATGGTGGATGTCAGATCTAATACGCATATTACCTTTAATAGTTTTGACTTCATTCCCCAGCAAGAACATTCGTTACCTATATGCCATGGATATGACATAGATAACAACTTTACTCATTAAAATCTCCATAGTAGATTTGTTTGTCCATGTTATCTCTAAATAAAAATACTCTGGCGATATCGAACTTATGATGTCAATATTACCTTTGATAATTTGAACATCTTTTCATACAAATAATCTCTGCTATCTGTGTCTTGTTAAAGACACGCCAAAGATAGTATATCAACAAAAGAAGGGGGTTTTCGTCCAACAAGTTTCATCAAGTCCTTTGTAATCCCCTAGCAAGGATTATTAGACATGTAAATTTTCGTTATTACGTCCATATCACATCTGATAACTTTGAATTTACTCTCATTTCTATCTTAACTATCGATACCTTGTCGCATGTACATCGTTGATAGTAGATCCACCATAAATCACTTCCTTCCTGAAAAAAATATATTATTCATTGTCAATGTTCGTATTAACTTTGTATAGTAGACTGGCCTAATCTTTTAAACTTTACATCCATGATACCTCTAATTGTAAGAAAGATTACAACAAAAGTCTTTGAAAGCCAAAAGAATAATTTATGTAGACAAACGAAGAGACATACTTAGTATCCATTAAGGAAAGTATAAACGAAAGAAGAGAAATATGCTCCTACACAGCCTATTTTCTGTGGGAAGTAAGTTCTAGTGAAGAACAAACTCCTGCAAGAAGTTAGTTCTAGTGAGAACCACATCCAGCATGAAGTAGGTTCTTAGTGGAACTATACTTTACGAAGATTTTATTTCAGCTGGACAAACGCTTGCAATGTATAAAAGTTGTGAGAGTTGTTTCACAGTATCGATATTTATATACGAATACGTATTTTGTATGGTATTTCATATTTTCTTGGTTTTTGGAACACTTTAAAATTTTCTAAATTATAGATTTGTTTCCTTAATCAACATACCGTCTGTATATTGGTGTGTACCGAAGGTATACTGTCCAGGAGGATATTTTTATTTTTTGATATTTTTGATTTCAGATATTTCATGAATAGTTTAGATATTTTGATGAATAGTATTTAGATATTTTCATAAATAGTAATGATACATTCTATTATCCAGTGGTTTTTTGGTTTTCTTCTGAACGGTCGAGATTAATCCTGATCGAGTCACGGATCGCGATCGGATAGTCACGATTAATTCACCTTCTCTATATATACAAGTTCATTTTCTTTCAAAATTTCTTTTTACTTTCTTTCTCCACTCTTCTTCTCTATTCGTTTCCTCTTCATTTTTCTCGTGAACTGTAACTTGGTCTCGAGCCTCAGAGTGTGGTTTCTGAATCCTTCTTAGTAGTGGAGTAGAAGAGTTAGTTGTAATTTATTATAGGCAAGTACATCTTGCCGAACTATTGGACGAAATAATATTTTACTGCTATTTTTTTGTTTTCTATTGTTTTGATAGTCCAACACTGTCTACTACTTGCTTTGCTATATATATATTTCTCTCAAGATTCTCGTCATTTTAACCGCCTCGAAATTTTGTTTGAGCTAGGTTTTGATTTTCTACGAAGTCTTGATATTTTCTTAGTAGGAAAACTCTGTATTCGAAACGATACCAGGGTGATTGCCATGAGACTTAGTATATATGCTATACACGACCTTCCTCTAGTATTGTTTTGATGGTTATACTGATTTTAGCAACTTTCGGAACAATATTTGATTTTTGAAACTTGTTTCATGCTCTTAGCTTTGTTTTACGGACATAAACAACATACCGGTATACCGGTGTATACCGACGGCTTACCGATTTGTGGGGTCCTTTTTAGATCAAAAACCTGCTGTGACAATTTTTAGCATACCTAAGGTGTATCAAAGGTATACTGGACCAACATACCGAAGGTATACTGGAGTACACTACCGATATACCGTCACGACACCCGAGTTTGATATTTCTTAATTATTTTTAGTTTTTCTGATTTTTTTTTGCTTATTATTTTCTTGTAAATGTTGTTCTCCCATGTTCTTACTATATACTGCACTGCATGGATTCCTTGTACTGTACTATCTAGTCCTAATCATGATTTCTTCAGCACGTACTTGCTATTATGTCTATCATATACACGTATTGTCTTATCTGCCTGATATTGGCCCGTCGTGTCGTACTCTTAATTCCAGTACATGTCTAGCTTGCCTGATAGTGGTTCGTCGTGGCGCACTCTTGATTTATGTCTTGTCTAGCTTGATATAGTGGCTCGTCGTAGCACACTCTTGTCTTGACACATGTAATCTAGTTATGGTTTGTTATAATGCACTCTTGATTATCTTATCCAGTCTTGCATGTCCTATGTCTAGGATAGATTCTGCGGAATGCCACACCCGGAATCCTAAGTAAAAATGTTAAGGACTAAACAACTATCTTGATTATCTAGATCATTGGGAGGAGAAATTTTCTAGGTTGCCTGTAAGCCCTTTGTTTCGGGCTTTACATGATGGGTTTGGAACTATCTGTCATGATGAGCACATTTCCAGTACACCATCGAGTGTTGCACCTTTTACATGTATATAGCATACATAGTCTTTCGGATGATATATATCCACTATTTATTCTTTGTCATCGGCATGTATAAGTCGGGTAGTCTGTAGGACGGATAGCCGGGTTGGATTTCTCAATCTGCATATGTTAGTAATTAGGATTGTGACAACCCTAGTTAGCTAATGTATCAAGTCGTATTCATTGCTTAGTTGCGATTAGTGGATGGAGTCCATTCTTGTCTTATCTAGTCTTGTCTTGCTCCAGCTTGCTATTTCAAAATCTAGATTCCTATTCATGTTTTTATCCATATTCACATACCTGGCTTGAGTTACATATTTTCTTACTCGGCTTCACTTACATAATCACATGCTTAGTTTCACTTATAAGCTCACATGCTCGGCTTTATTACGTTTCCAAAATTTTTACACGTCCAGTTTATCTTACATGTTCACATGCTTCTGTTTACTTTACATGTCCATAAATTACATTATGTCACATATTATTTACTTTATGTCCCATGTTGTTTGCTTATTGTCTTTTATATTCTCGAGATGAGTGCATTGGTAGTACACAAGTCTCGATCCGTATTTACTTTTTTTGTCGCTATTCGTTGTTATGTTAGTTCTTGGTGGTTTTAGTTCATAATTTGGCTTCCTTTGTGGTACTTGCTATTAGGGGTCTAACCCCACTGGTTTTGTTTGGCCAGATCATGTAACAGAGTCGGAGGATCTTCTGTACCTTCTACCCAATGGTGACCACCCGGAGCACCAGGGTGCTTAAGTGGGTTTTCTTTCCTTCTCCTACTAGTTATGTATATTATTCTTTTGTGTTGTTTAGCCTCCGAGCACGTGTTTAGCTCATATTTTAGACCTTGACATTTAGCCTACGAGCATAGATATGATTTGTATTATACTAGCCTATAGCTAGAGTTGATCTTGTATGACTTTCACTCTTGCTAGTTCTTCATTTTGTATTGTTAGCTTTATGATCATTTATGTATACATAGTTTGGGACACTTTACTATTTTATGTCCGATAATCATAATTCTTGTACCTTGAATATTTGTCCGTGATTGAGATACCTAGGATTGCTTGACCTAGGATTGACTATTGGTTTGGAGTAGTAACCCCATATCCTGACAGCTTTGACCGTATATCGGGGTACTTGAGTACTCTAGTATAAGTAGCTGATCTGGTCCATCCTGACTTACCAGTACTTTGGTTCTGGGGCGTGACAGAAGTTCTACACTTTTCTTGGAACCTTGCAAACAAAGAAGATTATGTCTCGACCTTTAATTAGCCACAATGAGTCTATATATGGGTCACGTCTATGTAATGACTCATTTGTTGGCCGTAAAAAAACTCTATGTCTAGAGTGGCTCAACTGAGATAGAGCTTCCAAATTTTAAAGAATCCTTACCAAGCATGATAGGATGAACTGTTATGAGGAGCAACACATGCACAAAGGCCACTAGAGCCTTACCCATATCAGATCTCATTGCAAAAAGTGGGGACTTAGGTGTCAACGGTCATTCATGAAGAAGAAGGTCGAAGAACTCAGCAACTGAGAAAGAAGGAGAATAGTTCAAGAGCACATGGCTTTTTTTGCTTTGACCATCAATCTATTTACATACATCTCATGACCATTCAACTTCCAAGATTACAACACATATTTTTAAGAGCAGTTGACGAACCGTTCTGCACAGATATTCAGATTTTAAGGTGGCAATTCAAATTCCTAGTGTAATCCCTAGAGAATCGCAATAGCTGCATGCAAAATTAGTTGAAAATGCATATGTCCAGTTTTGGCCTTACCAATAGAGTCAGAGCAGAAAATTTAGATCATCTGCATCTGCGGGATTCCACTAACCACTTCTTTCAACTAAAAGACTTTTTGTTTCTTGCTCTCTTCATCTAACGAGGGTTTTTTTTATTGCAAGATCCTCAAAACTGAGCTTCTACTATTTAAAGTATTTTAAAGTAAAGAGGGACTTCAAAAACTTTAAGGAGATCTTGTAGAAGTATGAAAAATATAAGTAGCCTAAGGTAACAATACCAGCAGATATGTAGCAAAATAACGAAAAAAATGGATTGATAGATACACAAAAATCCCAGATGATACAATGGACAGATTATCTAGCAAACAAAATGTCCAAACATGTAATAATCTCTTTACTCAGCACGCATCCCTAAGAGATTACACTTCCAAAAATTACTTCGAGTAACGAAGCGATAGTGATCATAGAGTACGATGAATGAACCTTGAGAAGTGAGATAGCTATAAAGTCACATGTTTGTCTCCGACATATGGAAGAGAGACTACAACCTCTTCTACACAGAAAAGTTCGCCTTGTAGGACCGATTGTAGGAACGAGTTGTAAAGCGTAATACTCTAGAGGGGGGTGAATAGAGTAGGCAGCGAAAATTAACTATTAAAAATGTTAGTAACAAGATCACAGATAATATATCACAGATATGTAAATGAAAAGTAGAGAGTAGAGAGCAAACGCAAACACAAGGATGTATACTGGTTTTCCTCTTGTGAGGACTAGTCCAGTTGGAAGAACTCTAGCTTCCAGTTGAATCCACTATGGAAAATCACCACAAGTTTTCATCCGAAGTTCTTGCAACTTCTACAATGCAAGCTTTGATCCGAAGTACTCGACCAACTTCAATTGTGAAGAGTCTTTCTTCAATCAAGCCTCTGATTACAATCACTCTGAAACTTCTAAACTGTACCATACTGGCAAATCGACTAGAGGATTGTAACTGGCTTGGGATTTGAAAAATGAATAGCTCAGAATACTTTGGAAGAAGTAGTAGGCTTATAGAGAAGAGATATGAAAGTGAATTGGTGTATGGGTGAATTGAAATGATCGAAATCCTTCTCTATTTATAGTTTTTCCAAAGGCAGAATTCTGACAGAATTCGGACAGAATTCGGGCAGAACTCTATGAGAAAATCTCGTTGGAATCCGTAACTGCAGGAAGACCAAGTTCAAAAAGCAACGTTCACTAACCGAACTCTGGCCGAACTCTAGCCGAATTTGGGCCGAGTTCTGCTAGGGTTCTGTTAGGGTTTTACAAATAAGTTTTTGGGCTTTTTGAAAAGTCAAACAGTTAGGAAGTAGTTTGGGCTTTTGTAAGTAGGCGTGTTTTCAAAATGAAAGGGTATTTTGAAAACGTTTCTCGGGTAGCCTATTTGCCAGTACGATGCAGTATACATCGTATTCCTAGACTCAATAAATATGAAAAATTATATTGATAAAATAGGAAAGCCAAGAGCCCTTTGATGACGCCTTTCTTCAAATATTTGAGCAGACTTGAAGACGCCTTTTTCACTTGATGGCGGTCGTCCAAAGATAAACAGATCTGAAAAACTGAATACCTTTCGGGGGCTTCGCTTCCGAACCCCTGACGGGGGGCGCTGCCCCCTCGACCCCTATCCGCTGACCGGGCAGCGGAACCTCCGATGCGAGGCCCCGGATAGGTCGTTAGGCGGTTTAGAGAAATCTTCTTGTATAACGCCGTCTTTGGCCCATCGCATATGTCCGGGTTTGATCATGTTTGATCATGCTTACAGCATGTCTACAAATACATGTTAGGCAAACAAAACAGCATGATACAAGCATAGCAATATGATATAGAATATTTGGGACAATGCTAATATTAGGACAATACTAAGTTTAAGTAACAACATGATAGTGATTACATGAATATTAGTGATGTTTTTATAGTAAACTTAGTTGATTAGCCATATTCAAAAACATGATTAATCATTAGGCTAACAATTTTCCCCTTTTTATTATGGCAAATCCTTTAAGTTTAATATATATACAATAGATGCATGTATCACTAATAAACACATAATACTAGAATATTCTAATAAACACATAATACTAGAATATTGTATGCTAACTTAAACTTATTTCTCTCCCTTTGACATGATCAAAAATAAGCTCCCCCGTAATTAGAGCTAAAATGCACTCAAGCATAAGTAAAGGAGAAAAGCAAAAAAATAATCATGATCAAGGATTAGGAGAACAGTATAACGATAAGTGTAGAAAATTGCATAACTATAGTAGAAAAACTTGTCAAAAATAGTTGGTTGAACTTAAAAACATTGAAATCAATCAATACATAATTTACCAACTAGAAATCCAAAAATAACATTCAAAACACATTTTGTTCATCATATTGTGTTTTGAAATAGACCAAACAAAATATATCAATATAGTAGGAATCAATCATTGGTCATAAATAAATTATGAGAATAGAAATACGCAGATCTAGTATATATAAAAAAAATCAAAAATATAATAAGACTTGTAACAATGATCACAAAAAATATGATTCATAATTTGCCCATACAAATTAGTGAATCACATCAATAAATAGTACAATCATCGAAAAAGAAAGCAAAATAAGTATACTAGATTCTATCAAAACCTATACCAAAGTTCATGCATTTGAATTCAATTACCTTAGCATGATATATGAATATCCATTAGATAAACATAAAGGTAATGAAGACAAAATACTTGAGAAGGCGAAATCCAGTCGACTTGAATACTCCCCCGCAAAGTATGATCAGTCTAAATATAGATAATCATGAACTTTGAGTTAAATTCTCAATAAGAAATGCCAAATCAGTTTAAAACTAAAAGGATTATCAATAAATTAAATTAATTTGGCAAGATAATTTTTAGAAACTCGAATGAGAGAATTAAAAATAAATATTAAAATCATATATTCTCTCATAAACTCAATACAAATCCAAATATCTTGAATAACTCGACAAGATATTTAACCAAGACAATATAAGTCCATGGTGAACTAGGTATACCACATATTAAGGGCATTGAAACAATTAATTTGCTCCCCCTTAAAATATGCGTATATAGTTCAAAGATAATTTTTATGCATAAAATAGATAAATAAATAATCACAAGATATAAGGGATATCCAAGATATGCATCTTTTCTTTTCTTTGATCAAATGCATATAAAGTTCCAAACTCAAAACAAATATCATCTTTAGACAAGAAAAAAAAATATCCAATAAATAAACGCTTAAAGATGAAGAAACAAAATATGTATCTCCAATATATGTATCTCCAATATATATATATATATATATATATATATATATATATATATATATATATATATATATATATATATATAAGAAATATTTCAAGACATTAAAAGATTTTGAAAACTGTCTTTAATAATAAAATTTGAGTACTGGACAGATTCAATAAATCAAAAAGAAATATAAAAAAAACTTTTCAAAAATGTGAAATTTATTACGAAAAACTATCTTAATAAATGTTCGAATGCGTCCATTTAGTCCTTAGACTGAAAGCTGTCGATTCGAATCACGAAAATAATTTCGATAAAAGAATCCATAGATCATAAATAAATCCATTTGAACAAATAAAAATAACTAGATAAATGTTCAAAGAAAAATGTATTCTAGATATATGGCATGTCAAGAGGATAATTGACTTAAAACAATTAACTGCTCCACCTTTACATGGCTATACCCAATAATAATAATATTGACAAAATTTTAAAATAAAATTCAGAGACATATTTCCAGAAGTAGAAAGTTAATTCAAAACTATAAGGTCTTCTTATCAAAGTTCATTTCTTCCCTTTTAAAGCCTTAGCACAGTGTCCACCTGACAACCGTAAGGTTTAAAGAAAAGAAACGCTTTGAGAAAGAGAAATTCAATATGTTTGACTTCTCCCCTGTAAAGAGTTACTGTTGTAGACAGTAAGTAACTTGAATAAGAAGATAATAATATAAAGCTTAAAATCATAAATATTACACAAGTTAAAGACGAAATCACAATACCATAATATTCAATAAGTAGTCACGAATACGAAAAACAATCATCTTTAGACAAAAGAAGAAATATCCATTAAATAAATATTTAAAAATAAAATAATCAAAAGATATTTCAAATTAGCATGATGAATAATCGTATAAGTCAAAAGATGACATAAATTGATCTATGCTATAGAATCTCACAATCGACAAGATAGATCAACATATGCTACCTTTTTTGAAAATATAAAGAGAGAATATTATCCATCAAATCTAAAATTCAAAATCCATCAGATAATAATTGCAACTAGATCTCAATAAATCTTTAGTTTATAAAGTGTTGATTAATCTTGGATTAGCTATAGGGGTACTGTCCCAGCTAATGGAGGTTCATCAGGGAACACTTAAGTACCGCTTCGCTTCGACCGTAGTTGTGGTGACAGACAGACCTTTTGTAGGCTTGTACCCAAAACAAATATCTTCTTTAATAACCGAGGATTTAAGAAGAATTAGTGCAATATAAACAAATAAAAATATTATATTATATGGACTTAAAAATCTTAGAATAATGTAGCATACGGTATAAGATGTATCAATTACATTTATCCATACGTGCTACAAAATCATTGGGTAACAATAAAATCTAAAATATTAGTAAATCAAAATATAGGACCTAAATACGTTGATGTATTATGGAACCTAGGGGACTGGGTTTAGTACCTTGGATCCAGAACTAGATAATAGTTGCAAGTACACCTTAATAAATCTTAAGTCTATAAAGTATTGATCACTTCGGGTTAGCTGTAGGGGCCGGTTCCCAGCTAGCGGTAGTCCGAAGACTAGTGCACCGTGTCGCTTCAGGCTATTTACACTTGTATGACAGAAGGACCCTTTCGGCTTGTTCCTAAAATGATTTTTACTCTTAAGAACTTAGATTCAAAGGAATATATGCAGTATCATCGAACATCGTCGAAATCCAGAATTCCTAAATATAAAAGAAGTAAATACCCAAACAATGGTTTATCAAGATTAAGATATTAAAAATATAATGTATCCAAAATGTCTACCAAAAAGCCAAGAAAATGCTGCTTTGAGGAAGAAACTGATAAAGATAAGAACACAAATTTGTAAAAAAAAATAATAGCTTAAGTATGAGATAAGCACAAGTTTGAAACTACTTTTCAAAATAATATAGAACTTAAACTTAACTCATATATTCCCATAAAGATATTTATACAAAAATATAAGAAACATATGAGCAATATATAAATAAAAATAAATTATTCATGTATCCTTAATAAGCATCAAAAAAATATCACAAGATTAAAAACATGCATAATTAAACTTTATCAGACAAAGATGTAATTGATTCATAAGAAGTTAATCAAAATAAAATATGGAAATCAATAGTGAAGTATATTATGCAAGCGCAAGGTTAAAATAAAATTATATGAATATACTTTTTAAGTAAACAAGAGACTTGTGCTAAACATACATACTCACAAAATACCGATCAAAGTAAATATGACATGTTAAAGACAAATCGGTAAGAAGTGACCATTAAAAATATTAAAGACGAAGAGTCAAAACATATTCACCAAAACAAAATTAAGCTCCTATGCATGCTTCAAGAATAAAGATTAACAGTAAATAGCATACATAGACAAATATGTCACACGAATGGAAAGTGAGTAAAATACTGTATAGTGTGAACTAAATATTTAAGCTAAACAGCTAGTCAAGCTAGGATTATGTCTCACATTGATTCAAATAATAAACAATTAAAAAGATATAAATGAAAGCTAATAGCAAGACATCAGTCAGAATATGCTAGATATTAAAAACTATTTAGGAAGCATGTTACCGAAGTGGTTCTAGTGACCACACTTCTGTTGGTGCAATTGCATGGAAGATGACCTTTGTAGCTTTGCAATCACCAACATGTTCCATGGTTCTATTTGATATGAGAAGCTTCACCTGCAATATTAGGTGAAGACTTTGGTATCCAATAATTGGATCCATATTTGTTAGCTTTGGAAACCCATTTGCACAAGTTCATATCAACAAGTTTTCTAATCTGACAACGATTGGAAACGTGTCCATTCAAACCACAATAATGACAGAAAGAATTAACATTAGTACTATGTGTAGCAGTATGAGAATGTGCAGTGGTGTGACATGATGTGCGTGGATACTTGTAGTAGAAAGCATGGTTGTATGAAGCTTTAGCTTTGCTTGCTTCCTTTGTAAAAGATCTGACGTGTGTGACTTTGTGATGTGCTAAGTGTCTTGTGTTAGACCGAGTCATAGGTTGTACTACCTGCTTTTCCAGTCTAATCTCTAACTTTTTAGAGTTAGCACAGATCTCATTATACTTAGCAGAAAGAGCATCAATTTTACATGAAGCAATAGAATACTTCTTCTTTTCAGATTCTAGTTCCTCCTTAAGTTTAGCATTTTCTTGAGTGCTTTTCTCAATGCAATCAAGTGCCTCATGCAATCTAAACTTAAGTATGGAAATATCAGTAGAATTATCAGAAGTAGAAGTATTTATAGCATCATTCAATAAGCAAGTAAGCTTTTCAATCTCACGCTTATAGGATAAAATATCATTTGTAGCTTGCTTATACTTATCTAATACTTTCTTGTGTTCTTCTAACAGATCACTGAAAGCATCAGATAAATCATCATAAGAAAATTCATTCTCTTCAAGAAGGGAATTTTTCTGTACCTCGTTAGATAATGCCATTGAGCATAAATTTGCAGCTTGATGAGATCTCGCTTCTTCTTCAGAATCTGTTGCTTCGCTTTCACACCATATGCTCGTGCTAGTATACTTGTGAGACGATGATCTACCTTTATTTGATTGTTCATAGTGACTCTCCTTTCTAGTAGTAGTACAATCTTCTTAGATATGGCCTATCTTCTTGCAATTGTCATATACAAGCTCTTCTTCGTATAAGGGATTATGTTGTACCTGAAATTCCAATTCCATCATGTATATATTCGTATCATTATGAAGACTATCCTTCTCTCTGGAGTTGCTAGATTTGCTTTCATGCCTGCACTCATAAGTAGCTTCAAGAACTTTTCAAATTTTATAAGATGTTGTGCAAGTAGTAATAAGATTAAATACATTTGTGTCTACAGCACAATAAAAGATATGCATAGCTTTTGCATCAAGGCTAGCTAACTTCTTTTTTTCATCCGTGTAACTATAATAAGGCTTGTTGATTATAGAAGATGTGAGAATAGAAGTGATAGTAGGCTTCTTGTAGCCATTGACAACAATTGACCATAAGTCAAAATCTAGATACTTCAAGTAGAAGCTCATCCATGTCTTCCAATAACTATAGTTTATTCCATCAAATAGTGGGAGTCTATTTGAGGATTGCTCTTCAGTTGTGATGTACATACTTGCCATATGTGATACTGTGATCTATGTAACAGCTGTAATAAATAATAATATAATAGCAATGTTACCTCGCTTTACCTGTATAACCTGCTTTGATAATAAGGATCTGCTCCAAGGATGTTAAGCCAAATAATAGAGTCCTAGCTAGGATACCAATTGAAGGAGCAATTGGTATAAGCAATAATATCTCTATAAGGAGCACCTGCAATAATATCTCTAGAAGGAGCACTTGCTCTGATACCCATTGTAGGAACAATTGGTATGATAGCAATACCTATATAAAGAGAACCCACTCTGATACCAATTGTAGAAACAATTGGGATCAGAATATATTACCTCTAGTTGCAGTACTGGCTCTGATACCAATTGTAGGAGCAATTGGTATGAGCAGCAATATCTGTATACCAAGCACCAGCTCTCTAGTTGCAGCACTGGCTCTGATACCAATTGTAGGACCGATTGTAGGAACGAGTTGTAAAGCGTAATACTCTAGAGGGGGGTGAATAGAGTAGGCAGCGGAAATTAACTATTAAAAATGTTAGTAACAAGATCACAGATAATATATCACAGATATGTAAATGAAAAATAGAGAGTAGAGAGCAAACGCAAACACAAGGATGTATACTGGTTTTCCTTTTGTGAGGACTAGTCCAGTTGGAAGAACTCTAGCTTCCAGTTGAATCCACTATAAAAAATTACCACAAGTTTTCATCCGAAGTTCTTGCAACTTCTACAACGCGAGCTTTGATCCGAAGTACTCGACCAACTTCAATTGTGAAGAGTCTTTCTTCAATCAAGCCTCTGATTACAATCACTCTGAAACTTCTAAACTGTACCGTACTAGCAAATCGACTAGAGGATTGTAACTGGCTTGGGATTTAAAAAACGAATAGCTCAGAATACTTTGGAAGAAGTATTAGGCTTATAGAGAAGAGATATGAAAGTGAATTGGTGTATGGGTGAATTGAAATGATCGAAATCCTTCTCTATTTATAGTTTTTCCAAAGGCTGAATTCTGACAGAATTCGGACAGAATTCGGGCAGAACTCTATGAGAAAATCTCGTTGGGATCCGTAACTGCAGGAAGACCAAGTTCAAAAAGCAACGTTCACTAACCGAACTCTGGCCGAACTCTGGCCAAATTCGGGCCGAGTTCTGCTAGGGTTCTGTTAGGGTTTTACAAATAAGTTTTTGGGCTTTTTGAAAAGTCAAACAGTTATGAAGTAGTTTGGGATTTTGTAAGTGGGCGTGTTTTCAAAATGAAAGGGTATTATGAAAACGTTTCTCGGGTAGCCTATTTGCCAGTACGATGCAGTATACATCGTATTCCTAGACTCAATAAATATGAAAAATTATATTGATAAAATAGGAAAGCCAAGAGCCCTTTGATGACGCCTTTCTTCAAATATTTGAGCAGACTTGAAGACGTCTTTTTCACTTGACGGCGGTCGTCCAAAGATAAACAGATCTGAAAATCTGAATACCTTTCGGAGGCTTCGCCCCCGAACCCCTGACGAGGGGTACTGCCCCCTCGACCCCTGTCCGCTGACTGGGCAGCGGAACCCCCGATGCGAGGCCCCGGATAGGTCGTTAGGCGGTTCAGAGAAATCTTCTTGTATAACGCCGTCTTTGGCCCATCGCATATGTCCTAGTTTGATGATGTTTGATCATGCTTACAGCATGTCTATAAATACATGTTAGGCAAACAAAACAGCATGATACAATCATAGCAATATGATATAGAATATTTGGGACAATGCTAATATTAGGACAATGCTAAGTTTAAGTAGCAACATGATAGTGATTACATGAATATTAGTGATGTTATTATAGTAAACTTAGTTGATTAGCCATATTCAAAAACATGATTAATCATTGGGCTAACACGCCTAACATATTTCATCTAAGGGTACTGAACAATCAGAAAAAAAATGGTCACTTTTATTGAAAATGTCATCAATGTCTTGAGTTGACAACTTTGTCAGTACAATTAATAGATGTCACTTCACAAGAACCTGAGGGGTATGGCTCTTGATGTCTGACAATCTTTGAAAAGTGGAAGTCAATCAATGTTGAAGAATGAGAAGTCATCTTTCTCGACGTAGGAGAACTCTTCATTGATCATTTACCAATGGAAAGGTTGTGCACCCAATTCTCCAGCAGAACGTGTTACACCTCCAATGAAAAGAGTTTCTGCACCAAGACTCTAGCTTGTTGCTTACATAGGCAAAACATGTTAAACCTATGATTTTCTCCATGATCATTTCGTGGTTGCAACTGCACAAACCACGTAGCATCCTCACCATATTTTCAGAGAACGTGCCTTGCTTCGTATGCAAGAAGCAGGCTACGTTCATACTTGGTTATTATTCGGGCGTGGGACATGCAACTCCCTATTAGAAGAATGTTGATGTTGGACAGTGATCCAAGTAACAGTTTATTTCCGCTGGATAGCACATTTTCATGGAAAGGCAAAATAACTACTTCAACTATTATTCTATAAATTGATCGCTCTTTGTAAATTTTGAGGACAATATACATGACAACAGAACACACATTCCAATAAGCTCTTACTCAGTTGGTGTTCTTGTATCTTCCAGTTCTCGAAGCCTTGTCAGATTATCAATAAAGTATAGGAATTGCATGCTGATTCGGCCTCCATTGTCCTATCTTTCCAGAATCTCTACTTGGCATAAAATTTTACATTTCTACACTTTTGTAAATCAATTTTAAGTTGTAATATATCCTTACAAGTTTTCCCGAGATGAGAAGTTATTTAACACTTTTATTTTATATCCGAAAACAATAGCGCTGCTAAGTACGGTCCGTGAGGATCAGATCAGATGGAGCCGACAGCGCTGGACATGTGACGGTAGTTTAGGGCCTCGAGGTTCTACAGGGAGCATGAGAGGTGAAGGCGACGAGCTATACAGAAGTCAAAAGGATCCTGCTCTGGAAGACGAAGATGGTAAAGACGGCGGGGGTTAGCAAACAAAAATGATGAGGTGATGGAGAGGGAGAGATATGTTAGTCCCGAGGCCTAATCAAAGATGGTAGACTCGATGTCGAGATCAGAGGTTCAAAAAATGTTCACCTTCTGATTATTCTCGAGATCCAGGAGGAACACTATAATATGAATCTGATTACAAAAGCAACAATCATCAGAAAGTAAATCTCACGTTCTTCCTCGCAATCGCAGTTGCTGACGGACAGAACTGTGTTACAACTCAGATGAAGGAGAAGAAAGAAGAAGAGGAAAGGTTCTTGCTGGGGTGATTAAGATCACCGTTGCTCAAAGCAAGATTCGTCCCAATACGATCTGTTTTCAGGAACCAGCAAGTTCACGAAGAACTTCTGGAACGCTCGTAAGTCAATATTTGAGACTTGAACGGGCTTCCTGGACTTTACAGACTCCCTTAACTCTCTTCTTGGTGCATCTTTCAAAGGAGGCCAAGGGGCCCTATTTATAGAGTGGAGTTGAGACTTTACCTCTTCTCCTATCCGATGTGGGACTAAAATACCAATACTCAAAAATAGAGTTTGATATTTTAGATCATCCCACAATCAGCATAGAAGTGTGTCAGTCCACGCCTACCTCCCGAACACTCTCGTGCATACACGAGACATCCTGGAGTCCGTGTCCGAGTCCGAGTCCGCACAACAAAAATCAACTTATATCTTTGTTGGAATTAATCCTTTTTTCTTCTAGGAAAATACTCCCACATGGCACAACCTTGTGCCCCACTACACCTCATGTGCACACCTCAACACAAGCAATGCATTATATTGAGATACTCACCATTTGGTGTAGCCGATGTGGGACTATCTTTTCTAGTCCAAAGGCAAAAACACCAACAATCCTCCATATATCTCAATATATGGGTTGAGCGTTCCCCACAGTGACTGTCCATCATGCATTAGGAGAGATGTCACTACGACTTGAATTTTCCCGCATAGGTTAAATAACAGCATGATACAAGAATGGACTAAGCCTTGAATTCTGTACCATAACTGCAATTCTTCCTACTCATATAATGACATCAACTGTGCTTCTGGCTGCACATTAAAGGCCTTGTGCCAGCCTAGTTTCAGTGTATAATTTTGGGCGTCTACAAGTTTACCCTCAAGAGACGGTCTGATATCTCTGTCCATACACTATAGGTGAGTTCTTTATAAAGAGTCATGGCATGAAGCATTGTGCTTCTTTACGGTGCTATGCCGCTATGACATGGCTTAAAGCCGAGGCTTTACCCCACCTGGGTACCGCATCGTAGTGCCATACTACTATAGCATGAGGTCACAGGCCTCTTTGTAGTGCCAAACTACCCAGCATGAAGCCTTGCGCTTCCGTGCGGTGTTACGCCGCTATGACATGGCTCGCAAAGCCGAGGCTTTACCCTACCTGGTACCTCTTCGTAGTGTCATGCCTCTGTAACATGAGAACATTGTCCTCTTTGTAGTGCTGTCTACCTCTCTTTATTACGATTATCATACAGCATTAGGCTACCTGCCTATTTGCGGTGCTACTCCGCTGTGACTTGGCTTACAAAGTCGAAGCATTACCCCTACCTGGAAACCTCATGGTGAAGTCACCTCACTGTAGCATGGAGTTACACTCCTTGTAGTGCTGCACTATCGTGCTTCCTGTAAACCACTCCAGGCATTCACTCTGCCTGAGAACTCATTAAGGTATTTAAGCCAACCTTCCCACAGGATCCATTTTCTGCAGAAAATAACAGTAGACAACAGTGGTTGTAGGTTTGTAACCTCTCCATGCCATAAAGGACAAGTACCCACCGTTTCTGATATTCTTTCGATTAATAGTCCTCTCTTGAACCAAAAGCTAGATGCCTATTAGATTTCTCTTTGAACTAATAGCATAAAACTTTATGGTAGGAATGTAATAACACAATATCAGAATGCCTTCAAGCCCATTTTACAAGCTGTGTCATTGACCAGCTGGCGCTTGAGGCCCTTGGTGAATAGATCTGCCAGGTTCTCCTGACTCCGAACATCAATTACTGTAATAACACCCCTCTTGATGAGATCGTGTACTGTCTTGTGCTTCAACCGCACAGTCCTCTTCTTCCAGTTGAAGAGGTCATTTGATACTACCGCCGCAGTCGCCTGGTTGTCGCAGTATATCGGTATCCCTGGTATTTGCGTCCCAACCACTGGAAGATCATACATAAGCTCCCGAAGCCATTCTGCTTCCTCCGCTGCGGTATCAAGTACAAAAAACTCAGATTCCATGGATGACGGCGAGAACATAGTCTGCTTCTTCGATTTCCACGATATAGCAGCTCCACCCATTGTAAAAATGTATCCACTTGTGGACCTCTCGCTCTCCACTTCTGAGCACCAACTGGCATCACTGAAGCCTTCCACTACCGGC
Source organism: Iris pallida (assembly GCA_029216955.1). Taxonomy (NCBI): domain Eukaryota; kingdom Viridiplantae; phylum Streptophyta; class Magnoliopsida; order Asparagales; family Iridaceae; genus Iris; species Iris pallida. Next base: position 5,096,317 of record JANAVB010037419.1, on the reverse strand, counting down.
GGATCTCCACTGTAGTGCAGTGCATGTCTGAGTCTTCTTGAGATATCTCATAACCCGTTTCACAGCTTTTCAGTGCTCAATGCCTAGGTTGCTCGTGAAACGACTCAGCATTCCCACAGCAAAAACAATGTCAGGCCTTATGGCAGTAGTATCATACATCAAACCCCCAATTATGCTTGCATACTCCAGATGCCTGACGCTTTCCCCTGAATTAGGCTTCAGCTTCATATCACACTTGTACGGTGTATCGATCCCTGGAAGATCCTGATACCCGTAATGAGTGATCATCTTCTCAACATAATGAGACTGTGACAGCGCTAGTCCAGTGTCTGTCCGGATGATCTTGAGTCCCAAGATAACATCAGCATCCCCCAAGTCCTTAATACTGAACTTCGTCGAGAGGAACTTCTTTGTCTCCGTGACATAGCTTATATCCGTACCTAAGATTAGCATGTCGTCCACGTATAGACAAACGATGACTCCTCTTCCGTTAGCAAACTTCGTATAGACACACTTGTCTGTTTTACTGACCCTGTAGCCATTTGAACTTATGACTTTGTCAAATTTTTTATGCCACATTTTGGGAGCTTGTTTTAAACCGTACAGAGATTTCACCAACTTGCAGACTTTGTCTTCAAGACCTCTGACGATAAACCCTTCTGGCTGTTGCATGTAGATCTCTTCGGTCAGCTCGCCATTCAGGAATACCATTTTCACATCCATCTGACGTATCACCATCTTATGTATCGCTGCGAGAGCAATCAACATTCTGATGGTGGTCATCCGGGCTACTGGAGTATACGTGTCAAAGTAGTCGATCCCCTGCTTCTGAGAAAACTCCTTTGCCACTAGCCTGGCCTTGAACTTGTCAATGGTTCCATCAGCTTTCATCTTCTTCTTGAAGATCCACTTGCATCCGATAGGTTTTTCTTCTTCAGGTAGATCAACCAACACCCAAGTGTTATTGGAGGTGATTGATTCAATTTTATTGTCTATCGCCTCCTTCCAGAAAACAGCATCTCTGTTCTTCATCGCCTCATCATAGGTAAGCGAATCTGCTTCCACATGATAGGTGATGAAGTCAACTCCGAAGTTCTTCGGCCTTCTCGCTCGCTTCGACGACGGCTCAGCGAGTTCTGGTTCAATCGTTGTCTCCTCAGCAACAACTTCATCTTGGACAACTGGCTCATTGAAGATCTCAGTCTCCTTTGCACCTTCATCATTCTCCGAAATGTCCGTTAGAACAATGTTCTTGTGCCTTATAAACTTGTCTTCAAAATATTCAGCATCGCGACATTCGATAATATGATTTGACTCAATATCAAGAAATTTCTGAGCATCACACTTCTCTGCATACCCCAAGAAGATCGTCTTCGTAGTCCTTGTCCCCAGCTTCTGAATCTTCAGATCTGGGAGCTTTACATAAGCCAGACACCCCCACACTCGAATGACATCCAATTTAGGTCTGAATTTGAACCAGAGTTCATGAGGAGTTACGTCCGAAGTTGCATACGGCACTTTATTTAGAATAAAGGTGGCCGTCAATGCAGCTTCTCCCCAGTAGCATTTAGGAAGACCCGTAGTTAGCAGCATTGAGTTCATCATTTCTGTCAACGTTCTGTTCTTCCTCTCCGCTACTTCGTTAGATTGAGGAGAATACGGAGCAGTAGTCTCGTTTATGATTCCATGTTCTTTGCAGAATAATATGAATTCATGAGACCGATACTCTCTACCTCGATCACTTCTTAGCCTCTTGAGTTGTTGTCCAGTTTGCCTTTCAGCCTCAGCCATGAACTCCTTAAACTTCTCGAACGCTTCGTCTTTAGACTTGAGTAAGTAGACGAACGCATACTTTGAGAAGTCATCGATGAAGGTTATGAAATACTTCATCCCGGCTTTTGTAGAGAATTGCTTGAAGTCACAGATATCGGAGTGCACCAACTCCAGAAGATCTGTGCTTCGATTGACCCGATGAAAGGGTTTCCTTGTGATCTTTATCTGAGCACATACTTCATACTTCTCTACCTTATCCCCACATTTGGAGATAAGTCCTAAACTGGACATTTTGTTAATTCTTTTACAGTGAACATGTCCTAGCCTATTATGCCACAACTCAAGAGAATAATCAGAATGAGCGATTGCATTGATTATATTTGACTGGTTTACAAGCTGAATTTTGGACATCCCTTCAGTTTGAAAAGTTTTTACGAAGTATGTTCCCTTCTTGGACATCACCATCTGGCCAGCATTGATGTCCATCCTCAAGCCTGCGTTGCTAAGCAGGCTTCCAGATATCAGGTTCTTTACAATCACCGAAACGTGCTTCACACCTTGAAGCGTCAGAGTGTTCCCGGATGTGAGTTTCAGCTCCACAGTTTTGACCCCCAGAACTTCAGCTTGGGCTTGGTTCGCCATGATAACTTTCTCAGAAGTTGGCTGGTATATGACGAACCATTCCTTGTCAGAGCAGACATGGCAGGTCGCACCAGTGTCTATCTACCAGTCAGAGTCAGCCCCCACAGCTGTGACCTGAGCAATCAAAGCAACAATGTTAGAAACCATAGAAACCTTGCTAGGCTCACCTTGCTCAGCTTGTTTGGGCTTGGATTTGTATTCACTCTTGTAGTGACCCTTCTTGCCACAGTTGAAGCAAGTCACGTGGGACTTGGACTTCTGTTGCTTGAACGAAGGACCCTTCACTTTCAGATTTGTGGAGTCATTTTTCTTGTGATGAGAAGCCACATGCTTCCCTTTGAACTCTCTTGTCTGTCCCAAGTTGGCCTTAGCCAGTTGTTTGGACAGAGAGTCCATCTTTTGTTGAGATCGCATTTCGTCCTCAACGTGGATCTCTTGTAGAAGATCTTTCAAGCTAATGTCCAGCTTCTTCCGATGCATTCTAGCATAGAAGTTGCTCCAACCAGCAAGAAGTTTCGAGACTATCCCTCCAACGATAAACTTGTCGACGAGGGACATTTTCTCGTCATCTAACTTCTGGCGCAACTTCAGGAATTTCTTTACTTGAGGTAGCATCGCCATCTCGTCTTCGAAGAGCCACTTGTGGTACTTTTCGACGATGAAAATTTTGGACTTGTTCTCATCATCTTCATATAGCTTACCCAAAGAATTCCAGATCTCTTTGGCCTTCACCTTCTTGGAATATGACTCTGCCAGAGAGTCTTCCATAGAATTGAGAATCAGCAGTTTACAAATGTTGTTTTCTCTCTTCCATTTGCTCTGCTTGACGAGTGCAGCAGCAATAGCATCGGCAGTTCCTTCTTCTGGAATCGTCGTTTCATCCTCAATCAACACATGGTCTACGTCCACGAGTTCAAGATTAAGGGTGACCTTCCTCTTCCAGATTAGAAAATGTTCTCCGTCGAATTTTTTCAACTTGTTAAAGCTGGTATCGATGAGAGAAGCACGCGAGGTCTCCATCTACAAGGATCTTGCTTTGAGATTGTTAGTCCAGGGGCTTGATCAAAGATGGTAGACTCGATGTCGAGATCAGAGGTTCAACAAACGTTCACTTTCTGATTATTTTCGAGATCCAGGAGGAACACTATAATATGAATCTGATTACAACAGCAACAATAATCAGAAAGTAAATCTCACGTTCTTCCTCGCAATCGCAGTTGCTGACGGACAGAACTGAGTTCAGAAAATAAATCTCACGTTCTTCCTTGCAATCGCAGTTGCAGACGGACAGAACTGTGATACAACTCAGATGAAGGAGAAGAAAGAAGAAAGAAGAAGAGGAAAAGTTCTTGCTGGGGTGATTAAGATCACCGTTGCTTAAAGCAAGATTCGCCCCCAACACGATCTGTTTCCAGGAACCAGCAAGTTCACGAAGAACTTCTGGAACGCTCGTAAGTCAATATTTGAGACTTGAACGGACTTCTTGGACTTTACAGACTCCCTTAACTCTCTTCTTGGTACATCTTTCAAAGGAGGCCAAGGGGCTCTATTTATAAAGTGGAGTTGAGACTTCACCTCTTCTCCTATCCGATGTGGGACTAAAATACCAATACTCAAAAATAGAGTTTGATATTTTAGATCATCCCACAATCAGCATAGAAGTGTGTCTGTCCACGCCTACCCGGATCAGCATAGAAGTGTGTCAGTCCACGCCTACCCCCCGAACACTCCCGTGCATGCACAAGACATCCTGGAGTCCGTGTCCGAGTCCGCGTCCGCACAACAAAAATCAACTTATATCTTTTTTGGAATTAATTATTTTTCTTTCTAGGAAAATACTCCCACATGGCACAACCTTGTGCCCCACTACACTTCATGTGCACACCTCAACATAAACAATGCATTATATTGAAATAATCACCATTTGGTGTAGTCGATGTGGGACTATCTTTTCTAGTCCAAAGACAAAAATACCAATAAGATAGGGAGTTAGTATAGAGGATGAGGAAGGAGTCGTTACTGGTGGTAGGGGCAAAGGAGGTTCCAGTCGTTGTGGTTCCTATTATGGACAGTAGAAAATTTAAGGGGATAAAAAAGTGCGCAACACAGTACTTATGAGGTGAGGGAAAACTGTTGAACGGCTTAAAAAAAGGTTATTGTTTTATTAGTAATGTTTAGTAATACTAATAATGGATTATTGGAATAAATAGTTAGAAATAATTAGTTAGGATTTCCGTAAATGGTATTTAGTAATACTAATTAGAGAATTAAGAGATTAATTAGCAAAATAGATTAATATTTGTAAGGAATTTGCTTAATTCCTTTTGAGAAAAATATTTTATGAAAATTAGAATATAAATCCCAATAATAATAATAATAATAATAATAATAATAAGTAGTGATAATTTTACTAGTAATAAAAATGACAAGGAAATTTCCAAATTATAAAATAAATGGCGAAAAAAATGGTAACTGAAAATTTGAAAAATAAGGAGGTTTACAAAGTACAAAAAGGGTTTAATTCTACAGGGAACCACAATATGCAAAATTTGAAGGGTCAGAATGCAAAAGTAATTAGTAAATATGTAACTAAAATTGTAACAGTTGTATATATAATATTAAATAACTTATTTTTTTAACTTACTAAAAATTGTATTAATTATTTATCATTTATAACTTAAATCTTAAAAATCACTCGAAAAATTAAAAAAAGGTGGTGTTATTGACACTCCTAAAATGTCATAATATACTTCTTTTTAATGTTCTATCGTTCAAATTTCAAATATACTCTTGTATTAAATTTGACGTTAATTTGTACATATATGGAAGAATAGTGCAGAATGACATTTTAGTAGTGCCAATAATATTAATGCATGAACATATTTAAAATTTTAATCATAAAAAATTTAAAAAAAGTGCAAAATAATATTTTATCAGTGCCAATAAGGATATCCAATAAAAAACTACTTCTAACTTGGTTGCATATAAGTCTTAGTACTTAGTAGTATCTATGAATCAGTAAAAATTCTATAAAGCCAAACTATATGTCCCGTCCTTTCTTCTCCATGGCATCCATTGTGGGGATTGTGGGGATGGTTGGGCTTAATTAATGGAACTACTACTTAGTAGGTAGGCGTTAGCGTAGAAGACGAATGCACAGGCTGTCAGAGCTGGAGGTGTACTTATTTTGTTTGTGACTCACGAGTGATCATCGTGTATTAGAAAAATTCTTCACAAATTTTTGTTTTGAAAACTGCAAGAAAAAAAAAATAATGAAATGTTACCGGCCTCCGGGGAAGTCGCGCACGTAGCACTGCCCTAAGAGATAGTCCGGGTCTATGTGCAGACGGTTTCCGAACGCTCCTAGTGGTAAAATCCCCGCTCTACCGTGATCTCGTTGTCGCACACGACGCTGAGAGAATGACCCCGACTTAGCTCTGCCCAGAGCAACGACGAATAGCAACAACAGTACGAAGGAGACGAAAATTCTGGAGAGGTTTGAGAGGAATAATTTCTGTGTTTTGAAGAAGAAGAATCACAGCCTTATATAGACTGAGTGAGGCTCTTTGTAACGTTCAGAAATAATGGACAATAATAATTTAACGTTACAAGCAATGAGAAATACAAAAAACGTGGTACAATGAATCTGGACATAATTTTGAATATAAACGTTAAGTAATTAAATGACTGTAACGGTAAAAAAAAATTTAATAGGAGCAAAAATCTTTTAGGGTCTCGGCCCGAACCCGAAGAAGGAATCAAATCGGCATTCGGCGCCCGCAGATGTGGGCACGTACCCGCACCCGTTACGCGCGCCGAACCGAACCGAACCGAGCCGAGCCGGGCCGGGCGGCGGCGGCGGCGCGCGCGTGTGGCCCATGGAGCTCCCACACACAACTTTTAATAAAGCAAAAGGAGAAGTGGTAATATGAACATAAGGGAGATATTCCCACTATCCGATGTGGGACTATTGCTTGAGCTTTTGCTCAAAGGCCAAAGCTTAGCTAACAATCCCCCCCCCAAAAGCTCAAGTTCCAGGGTAATGAAGACAGAAAGATAAAAAGAAGAGAGAAAATTTCTGGGCAGTTGTATACTATGCATAAATGAGATGGACTACAGCCTTGAATCTCACGTAGTGACTATTGTCTTTGTCTGAAGAAGAGCTTGATGGACTACGCCTTGAATCAGTCTTCTTAAACCAGATTCAGACAATAGCACACATAGTACGCTAGAGGTACTTGGGTCTATCGGGTGGCGCGTTTGGTTGGCCATGCGCACTTTTACACATTCATGAGAGTTGTCTAGGATCGCCCTGTCCTATAGTCGCGGCCCTCACGACCTCTCATATAGGTAAGTCCTTAAGGGTTGGTGATAGGAATCAACCCTGCATATAATGCTTGAACTTATTAAGAGTTTAAACTCAACCTATCCATATCACAAAAGGAACACTGTCACCATAGGGATGGGTTATGAATGTACACATGTACAGCCTCCTGGGCTTTTATTTTAAAGAGAATTTAATCTCAGGTCAGTGTTCCATAATAGTCACCTAGTCCAGCTTGTTTCTACCCATTGAACCGGCTTCTTGGGATCTCCAGTCAGACTCGGTTGGGTTGCCACTGCTGGTGACTATACTATGGGCTTAACCCCATCCCCCTCGATGATTCTAGGATCAATGTCCTAGACAGACCCTTCGTCAAGTGGTCTGCAAGGTTCTTTTCTGACTTTATATAGTCAAGAACCACATATTTGTCCAATAGGCTCTTTATTGACTTGAAGCGCAGCTGCAGGTGCCTGTTCATCTTAGCATTCACAGAATCATGCTTTAGTAGTTCTATAACAGATTTATTATCACAGTTTATAGAAATTGCAAGAACAGGATGAACAGAAATAGGTATATGCATAACTAGATTTCTAAGCCATTCAGCCTCTGTACATGTAGTATCCAAAGCTATCATTTCAGAGTCCATTGTACTTCTGGCTATGATAGTTTGTTTACATGATCCCCAGGAGATTGCAGCTCCTGCTAGGGTAAATACATATCCAGTAGTGGATTTAACATCATGTGAATCAGTTACCCAATTTGCATCGGAGTAACCTTCTATGATATCAGGGTGTCTAGAATAATGAATTTTATAATCTAGAGTACCCTTAAGATATCTAAATACTCTGTCTAATGCAGTCCAATGTGACTGATTTGGGTTACTAGTATATCTACTTAGTCTCCCAATAGCAAATGCAATATCAGGTCTGGTCCTATTTGTTATATACATAAGGGACCCAATCATTTGTGAATATCTATGTTGTTCTATAGGTGATCCTTCGTTCTTCTTGAGAACAACATTACTGTTATAAGGGGTAAGGGCAGGTTTCTTGTCGAAGTACTCAAACTTCCTTAGCATTTTCTCAATTGAATGTGCTAAGGATAGAGTATAGCCCTCTTTCCTTTTTGACACTTGCATTCCTAGGATCAGATTTGCCTCACCTAAGTCTTTCATATCAAACTGGTTGGACAAATAATTCTTAGTATTATTTATCAGTTCCAGTGAAGATCCTAGAATAAGGATATCATCAACATACAAGCATAAAATAACACAACTTCCATTTGTATTTTTTGAATACAAACACTTGTCATATTCATTTGGCACAAAACCAAATTCTATAATGATTTTGTCAAATTTGTTGTGCCATTGCTTGGGAGCTTGCTTTAGGCCATAAAGAGATTTTACTAATCTACAAACCTTCTTTTCTTGATCTTTAGCAATAAAACCTTCAGGTTGCTCCATATATATCTCTTCTTCTAAATCTCCATTTAGAAATACTGTTTTTACATCCATTTGATGGATCAGCATATCATGAATGGATGCTAAAGCTAGAAGGGTTCTAATAGAAGATATTCTAGCTACAGGAGAGTAGGTATCAAAATAATCTAATCCTTTCTTCTGGGTAAATCCTTTGGCCACTAATCTAGCCTTATATTTTTCTATGGTACCATCGGCTCTAAGTTTCTTCTTAAAGATCCACTTACAACCTATTGGTTTGCTGCCTAAAGGAAGGTCTGCTAAAAACCAAGTATTATTCTCCATAATGGAGTTGTACTCATTGTTAATAGCTTCTTTCCAGAAAGGAGCATCAGGAGAGGATATGGCTTCTTCATAAGTTGAGGGATCACCTTCTATCAAAAATGTGAAGAATCCTTCTCCTAAATTCTTTTCAATCCTTTCTCTTTTACTCCTTCTAGGTTCTATGACTTGTTCAGATTGAGAATTAGTCATTTGGTCATGAGAACTAGTAGTCGGAGTAAGAGAAGGATTAGAGGAAGATGAAGGGGTTCTATCTTTGAAGGGAAAAATATTCTCAAAATAAACTGCATCTCTAGCTTCGATGATTGTGTTATTAGAGATTTCATTTACTTCAGAGTGGGTTACAAGGAATCTACTGGCATTACTATCTAGGGCATATCCTATGAATACAGCATCTACAGTCTTAGGTCCTATCTTCCTCTTTTTTGGTTCAGGAATTCCTACTTTAGCTAGACATCCCCAAACTTTGAGGTACTTAATCCTAGGAGTCCGACCTTTCCATAACTCATATGGTGTCTTATCATTAGTCTTACTAGGTATTCTATTAAGAATATAACAGGCTGACAGTAAGGCTTCTTTCCAAAGATTATCAGGGGCACCTGAGCTGAGAAGCATGGCATTGACCATATCTAGAAGAGTGCGATTCTTCCTTTCAGCAACTCTATTGGATTGTGGTGAATAAGGAGCAGTTACCTCATGAATAATTCCGTGCTCTTCACAGAAGTTAGTCATTTCATTTGAGGTATACTCACCACCACGGTCTGATCTAAGGATCTTAATCTTCCTATCCAACTGGTTCTCAGCTTCAGATTTATAGACCTTGAATCTGTCTAGAACTTCATCTTTGGTCTTAAGGAGGTAGGTATAACAATACTTTGAATGATCATCTATAAAAGTAACAAAGTATTTCCTACCTCCTCGGGTCAAAACCCTATTGGAATCACAAACATCACTATGGATAAGTTCTAGGAGTTCAGAATCCCTATGAACAGATTTAAAAGGTAATCTAGTATGTTTGGCTTGAACACATATCTCACATTTGTGTTCATCATCTATAGGAGTCTTAGGTATAAGATCTAAGTTCATCATCCTTTTAATAGATCCTAGATTCACATGACCTAATCTACCATGCCAAATATTTGATGATTCAACATTTGCAACAAAGAAAGGATTTGAACTTTTATTCATAGTACTTAAAATAAAGAGTCCATCTTTCACAAATTCTTTCCCCACAAACAAATCATTCTTAGAAAAAACTACTTTATTGGCCTCCATTACAATTTTGTATCCTGAGGCTACAAGGAGGGATCCACTAACAAGATTTCTCCTGACAGACGGCACATGAAGCACATCATGGAGAGGTAGAATTTTTCCTGATGTCATCTTCAGATCTATTCTTCCTCTTCCCACAACTTGTGCCGTAGAGCCATCTCCTAGGGTTACGCCTCCTCCACCTGATTCCTGATAGGTTGAAAAACAGGAGCGATCAAATGAAACGTGAACATTAGCTCCAGAATCCAACCACCAATCATCAGAATAGAAAGAAAGGTTTACTACAGGTTGATAGCTTACAGACCTGAAGGAGCTGGAAGATCCTTCAGAATCATGTTAGCCTCTGGCTTGCCTTTACCCTTGAAGGAGTTCTGGATAGGTTCTTTCTTCCTTTGGAAGCAGTTGATGGCTGTATGGTTGGTTCTACCACACACAAAACAAAATCTCCTTTGATCCTGAGTCTGACCAAGGTTTCTAGGTTTTTGGGGTTGATGGTTTTGGTGATGAAGATTTTTGGGAGGAGGTTGAAAACTCTGCTTCTTTTTGAAGGAGGTTTTCTTGGATTTGAGATGGTTGTTTGACTTAGATTTTTCATGGCTTTCTACAAGGTTTACCTTAGCTGTGGCATTTGACCTAGCTTTGGTCTTGGATCTATATTTCTCTTCTGTTCTAATTCTCTGTAGAGCTTGAGAATATGTAATAGATCCTTGAAGATGTAGAAGGTCTTTTGCCACTTTAGACCAGGAAGGAGGGAGTTTATCTATCAAGCACCCTATTTTGTGCTCAGTAGAAAAAACGGTTCCCTTGGCTTGAAGCTGCCTAAGGTGTTCTTGGAACTCATGGATTTGGTCATTGATAGGTTTGTTATCTACCATGACATATTGGTTGAATGTGGTAGAATTGAATCTATCAATTCCGGCATCATCACAACCATACTCATCTTCCAAAGCATTCCAGAGTTCTTTAGCGCTTTTATACTCAAAAAATATGTCGTAGAGTGACTCCGACATAGCGCTTAAGATCCTGTGGAAGCAGTGGTAGTCAATTTCCTTAGGGGTCTTAGGCTTAGAAGAAGAGGAGGACTTGGAAACCCCTACGTCAGACTCAGTCTCATCAGAATCATTTGAGATGGGTGTGGACCCATCAATGGCAGAAATTAGACCTAAGGTGGTAAGCCAAAATTTTATCTGGCTTTGCCACCTCTTGAAATAGGTGCCATTGAATTTTGCAGGCTTTGCTGAAAAAGTCTCTTCCTTGGAAGTCATGTTTTCTAAAGTCTGAAAAATTATATTTACTCAATAAGATGATTTTGAGCTAAAATGAACAATTAAACTAATTTTAGTAATAAACCCTTAAGTTTTTAGTTTTCAAGTTTTGATAAGGTTGGGTTAGCTGTAGGGGCCGGATCCCAGCAAGCGGAGGTTCACTAGGAACTCTTAAGTACCGGTCGCTTAGACGAATTTTTCGCCTTGTTGACAGAAGGGCCCTTTCGGCTTGTTCCCAAACAAATCTTAACTTTAGAACTTTAAAATTAAAGGAATTTTACTAAATCAATTAACTGTTTGATTTAGCTTAAATTAAAAATTGAGTAAACGAGGCTTTGACAACAGGACTAATATGTATATTTGAACAAGTCTAATATATATATATATATATATATATATATATATATATATATATATATATATATATATATTGCCAAATGAAGTAAAACTTGTTAAAAGATTTAATATATATATAAGGCAGTAACTAAACAAGTCAGTAAATGTTTAGACAAGTATTAGAAATGCAGTAACTAAATTTATATGTAAACAGTCTAAGACAAATGTCTAAACAATTCAGTAGTAACTTTAAGCAAATGAAAGTATATATAAACAAGGAAAAATTTAGCAAGGCAGTAACTAATTTTTTTTTTTTTTTTTTTTTTTAATTAATTTGTGTAGGCAAATAATTTGCCAGCAAATATTTACACAAGTATTAGAAATGTGTAAACAAGTCTAAGTAAATGTCTAAACAGATTTATGACAATAACAGTTTATGACAAATGTATAAACAAATCTAAGCAAATGTGTAAGCAATAATTTGCCAGCAAGTGTTTTTCTAATGTCTAGGACAAGTAGAAAATTGTAAACAAATATGTAAGTAAGTAAGTGTTTAGAAAATTCTAGACAGTAAGAAACCGTTCAGGTAAAAATGTAAGTGAGTGTTTATCTTTATGAACAGTAACAAATAGGAAAACAAATAATAAATTTGTTAAATTGGATATCTCTTAGATTGTTAGAAATTCTTCACAAATCTTTGTTTTGAAAACTGCAAGAAAAAAAAAATAATGAAATGTTACCGGCCTCCGGGGAAGTCGCGCACGTAGCACTGCCCTAAGAGATAGTCCGGGTCTATGTGCAGACGGTTTCCGAACGCTCCTAGTGGTAAAATCCCCGCTCTACCGTGATCTCGTTGTCGCACACGACGCTGAGAGAATGACCCCGACTTAGCTCTGCCCAGAGCAACGACGAATAGCAACAACAGTACGAAGGAGACGAAAATTCTGGAGAGGTTTGAGAGGAATAATTTCTGTGTTTTGAAGAAGAAGAATCACAGCCTTATATAGACTGAGTGAGGCTCTTTGTAACGTTCAGAAATAATGGACAATAATAATTTAACGTTACAAGCAATGAGAAATACAAAAAACGTGGTACAATGAATCTGGACATAATTTTGAATATAAACGTTAAGTAATTAAATGACTGTAACGGTAAAAAAAAATTTAATAGGAGCAAAAATCTTTTAGGGTCTCGGCCCGAAGAAGGAATCAAATCGGCATTCGGCGCCCGCAGATGTGGGCACGTACCCGCACCCGTTACGCGCGCCGAACCGAACCGAATCGAGCCGAGCCGGGCCGGGCGGCGGCGGCGCGTGTGTGGCCCATGGAGCTCCCACACACAACTTTTAATAAAGCAAAAGGAGAAGTGGTAATATGAACATAAGGGAGATATTCCCACTATCCGATGTGGGACTATTGCTTGAGCTTTTGCTCAAAGGCCAAAGCTTAGCTAACAGAATTGGCTATCGATAGACATGACGCCGCCTTCGTGGGGGTTGGGAGGGCATTGAAGAGACTTAATTGGCGTCAAAAAGGAAAACAATTTAGTAGACAATTAATAGAGGTATAGGTCCTCTTCGAAGTTTGGTTTCGATCCAAAATTATGAGGTATAGGTCCTCTTCGAAGTGTATGTTTGACGTAGGCCTCGTTTGGTTCACGGAAAGGAAATCAATTCCTCGTATATTTTTCATGGGGATGGAAAAGTAGAATTCCTATCCAATTTTTTTTTCTATGTTTGGTTGGTGTAGGAAAGGAAAGAAAAAATATATCATTGTTCCAACAATATCCAATGTCAACATAATTATAATGAAGAGTTAATTGGTAAAATAGGTAATAAATCAAGACTACTTTTGTCAAAATGTTTGACAATTAATGTTGGAAAAGAAGAGAAAAAATGAATCCCATGGGTCATGAGAGGAACCATTTTCCCTCCTATTTTTCTCCATGTTAGGAAAGTGTTTCCAAAATTTGTGGCTACCAAACAAAGGAAAGGAACAAGTTTTCTTTCCGGATTCCTTGAATCCGTGGCCTCGTTTGGTTCGCGGAATGTAAAGGAAAGGAAACTGCTTCCTTGGTATTTCCTTTCCTTTAGGAAATTATAATTTCTATAAACTTTCCTTTTCGGTGTTTGGAAAGATCGGGATTATAGCCGGAATATATCTTTACTTTCCATTATAGTGTTTGGTGTTTGTAAGAAAAGGAAACAAAATCAAGTCAATTTTTCAAAAATACCCTCGTGCTAATAAAAATAATTATTACTTAGAAATATTTTTGTCTAAAAGATATTATGGATAAAAATGATAAATAATATTATGAACATGGATATTTTGGTCAAAACTTGTTGTAATAAATGCGAAAAAGTTGGAGGAAAAGTGATTCCTTAGATAAATGGGAGGAACCACTTTCTCCCCTATTTTCCTACCTCTTGGGAATCATTTTCTCTTTCCAACAACTTTTCTTTGGCTCCCAAACATAGGAAAGGAATCACTTTTCTTTTCCAAGTTCAAATTCCGGTAACCAAACGAGACATAAGGGTTTTGTTAACATCAGTTCAAAGAATGCTTGATAAAAATAATTTATTAATATATTTTTTTTAATTGTCATCCAAATTTAGTAAACAATTAATAGAATTTTTTTTTTTTCAAAAAGTGTCACCTAGACCTACTAAAATAATGAGAAATTTTATGAAATGCCCAAAAATTTAAAAAGTTTTATGAAAAACCCACCCCAAAATAAACTTTCATCGCGTGCCCAGCATTAACTTAAAAATTAAAAAAAGGGCACGGCATGACCCTTTTGCCCTTCTAATTTATTAAGAATATCAACAAACCCAGCAAGTTTTATGAAAAACGGTTCGATTCCAGAAGCTTGAGAATACAAAACCAAACGTCTCTTCAAAAAAGTGTCTCTATCGCTCCCTCCTCTTCCATACTCTGTTCGGTTGCGATTTTAGGTCATCTCCTCCAAAAATCTTAGAAATTTCTTACAAGAAATCGCCAGCGAATCTCCATCACAATGTCACAATCATCAGCAATGGATGTAGACCAAGTTAGAGAAGAAGGAGAAGAAGTAGTTGCTGGAAAACAAACGAAAGGAGGGAAGAAAGTTAAGAGGGTTGCTCATAAACCAACCGCTCCAAAAGAAAAAGTAGTGCAAGAACCAGTAGAAGAACAGGAACAAGAAGCAGCACGGGAGGAAGAAGAAGATCAAGAAGAAGAGAAGAAAAAAGGTAAAACTTTGAGACCTGTTCATTCTCCGTCTATTTTGACGCGGCAAATGAAAATGATCATTCTCCGTCTATAAAATACACGGAGGATGCCATTTCTGTGTCATTTGAACTAGAAATGACCATTCTCCGTCTATTTTGAGACGGAGAATGGCATTCTCCGTCTATTATGACCCGGAGAATGACATTCTCCGCCTAATATGAGACGGAGAATGGCATTCTCCGTATTAAAACACGCGGAGAATGGCATTCTCCTTGTAATTTGACCCAGAGAATGACATTCTCCGCCTTATTGAGACGGAGAATGACATTCTTCGTCTTTTTTTAGACGGAGAATGACATTCTCTCTTTAATTTGACCCGGAGAATGATATTCTCCGCCTAATATGAGACGGAGAATGGCATTCTCCGTATTAAAACACGCGGAGAATGGCATTCTCCTTGTAATTTGACCCAGAGAATGGGCATTCTCCGCCTTATTGAGACGGAGAATGTCATTCTCTGGGTCATAATAATGGGAGAATGCCATTCCCCGTGTTAAAACAAAACGGAGAATGACATTCTCCGTCTTTTTTTAGACGGAGAATGACATTCTCTCTTTAATTTGACCCGGAGAATGATATTCTCCGCCTAATATGAGACGGAGAATGGCATTCTCCGTATTAAAACACGCGGAGAATGGCATTCTCCTTGTAATTTGACCCAGATAATGGGCATTCTCCGCCTTATTGAGACGGAGAATGTCATTCTCTGGGTCATAATAATGGGAGAATGCCATTCCCCGTGTTAAAACAAAACGGAGAATGACATTCTCCGTCTTTTTTAGACGGAGAATGACATTCTCTCTTTAATTTGACCCGGAGAATGATATTCTCCGCCTAATATGAGACGGAGAATGGCATTCTCCGTATTAAAACACGCGGAGAATGGCATTCTCCGTATTAAAACACGCGGAGAATGGCATTCTCCTTGTAATTTGACCCAGAGAATGGGCATTCTCCGCCTTATTGAGACGGAGAATGTCATTCTCTGGGTCATAATAAAGGGAGAATACCATTCCCCGTGTTAAAACAAAACGGAGAATGACATTCTCCGTCTATTTTTAGACGGAGAATGACATTCTCCGTCTATTTTTAGACGGAGAATGACGTTCTCTCTTTAATTTGATCTAAAGAACGAGCATTCTCCGCCTAATATGAGACGGAGAATGGCATTCTCCGCCTTACTGAGACGGAGAATGCTCATTCTCTGGGACAAAATAAAGGGAGAATGTCATTCTGCTTGTATTTTGACCTAGACAATGTGCATTCTCCGTCTTTCTGAAGCGGAGAATGAGCATTCTCTGTGTTGCTAACGCGGAGAATGCCATTCCCCGTGTTAATACAAAACGGAGAATGTCATTCGCTGTGTCAAAATAGACGGAGAATGATATTCTCCGTCTATTTTGACACGGAGAATGGCATTCTCCGTTTGAATACAAAACGGAGAATGCTCATTCTCCTTCTATTTTGACACGGAGAATGTCATTCTCCGTCTAATATTAGACGGAGAATGACTTTCTCTTTATTATAATAAAGAAGAATGTTGACGTAAACCTAATTGTTGTTGTTTTTAGGAAAAAAAACTGTCAGGAACAGAGATGAAAGACTTTTCCGTGCAACATTCACCCCAGTACTCTCTCTCATGGATGAGGTGAAGGAAAAGTTTCACCATTTGCCTGAAGCAGTTGTCGAAAGCTTGAAGAATGTAGGATTCTACGACTTCGTTGATGTATTCTACAGATCTAAGGTGAAAAAATCAGAACTATCTAAAGTCACCCAAGGTCTGGAGAAGTTGATGGGGACTTATTTGGAAGAAGATGGAATTGGATATTTCCAATTGAGCAGCAGTGTCAAAGTAGCACCAACTGCTGATGAGATGGCAACCATTTTCGGTCTGCCAATGAATGATGACACTGAAGTTGATGAGAAGTATTTGAAGATCATCACTGAGAAGCAGAAGACCCCCCACCAGCAGACTCATTCAGCATGTCTACAAAACACTTCACAAGATTGCTGAAAAATTCCAAGGGCAAAAATGCTGAAGTCTCAAATGCAGAGGTTAGGAAAAGGATATTAGAGCTGCTGGGGGGCGAAAATGCAAGTCCCGATGAGGTGGCCAAGTTAATAGTATTCAACTTGTGCCAAACAGCATTCTTCACCAGAATGGGGGGGTCGAACTTGCCATACAAGTTCTTCGCTCTGGTGGAGAGCACAGATGTTATAAAAAGCATCTGTTGGCCTCGGATTATACTGGGGTACGTTATGGACAGCATAAAGAGGGCTGTCACAAAATCTGAAGATGGTGATGTTGATATATCGTACAAGAAGATTGAAGGTTGTACGATATACTTCTTGTATTGGTTTGCAGAGCACAGCCGACTGGTAGAGAGGAAGTGCAAACCAACAGTCGCATCTCCAAGATTCTGCACATGGGATGGGAATAGTATCTCAATATTCCTAAAAAATGAATATCAAGGTGCTAAAATGGATTCGGATTTGATATTCAAGGATATTGTTGCATTGAATGTTGATGAACTTGAAGAAGTCCAAGCAGAGCAGCAATATATACATGGTGGAGATAATTTTGTTGATGAAGAAGAAGCTCAAGCTGAAGCTCAAGCACCAGCACCCTCTACAGCTGACAATGTAGATTTGTTGCGTGTCTTGCAGGAGAAATCTCAGCTTATCGCTGAGAATGAGCAACTCCAGGAAAGAGCCCAGCAACTAGCGGCAGATGTAGCCCAACATCGTGCTGTGGGGCTCGTTGCTGATGGCTTGGAGAAGGAGTTAGACTCTTTAAGGAATGAGAAATCGCTCCTTATTGATGATAACAAGAAACTCCTTAAGCGAGTTGAGGAACTGGAGGCACAGGGGTCGGAACTAGACTCCCTGAGAAAGCAGAAGTCTGAGCTTACTGCTGATAATGAGAAGCTTCGTCAACATGTTGAGGAGCTACTTCTAAAAGGTAAGATTTTATATTTTTTGTCTATTTTAATCTGTAATTACATGTATCTAACAAGGAGAATGACCATTCTCCGTGTCAAAGTACACGGAGAATGAAGTTTTCTGTTTGTTTTGACCTATAAAATGTCATTCTCCGTTATAAAATAGACGGAGAATGTCATTCTCCGTATTGAAACACACTTAGAATGACATTCTCCGTCTATTTTGACACGGAGAATGGCATTCTCCGCTAGTATTTTCACACGGAGAATGACATTTTCTGTATTTTAACATAGAAATGACCATTCTCCGTATGTTTTGACACGGAGAATGACATTCTCCGTCTAATATTAGACGGAGAATGTCATTCTCCGTCTAAATTGAAACGGAGAATGCTCATTATCCGTCTATTTGGAAACGGAGAATGACATTCTCCGTCTGTTTTGACACGGAGAATGACATTCTCCGTCTAAATTGACCCGGAGAATGACATTGTTTTTAAAAAGAAGATTATATAATATTGACATCATACCTCTTGTTGTTGTTTGTTTTTTATATCAGTGAAAATGACAGAGGATCTGAAAAAGAAGAATGAAAAGCTAACTAATGATAATAACAGACTTCTAGAGGAAGTTGCCTCGTTGAATGACGAAGTCAAGAATAAGAACGATACAATCGTTAACCTTGAAGCAATGGCTAGAGCAATGGAAAGAGGGGATACTCAAGCAGTTCCCCAGAAGCATTACACAAGATCAAATGTACCTGCTGGAACTAAAAATTAATCAAATGCTGCAGATGAGGATGATTTTACTACATTGCAAAAGAAGAAAACATCCGATGCTACAACAACTAAGAAGGCAGGTCCTGGTCGGAAAAGAAAAGCTCCTTCCAGTCCCAGAAAGAAAGTAGATCCAGCTGGGAAAAAAAAAGCTCCTTCCAGCCCAAAGAAGGTCGACAATAAAAAGGAGATGTCAGCTCCTGAAGAACTTGAGGAAGAATCTCCTCAAACAGCAAAGCTTGTTAGAGATGGGAAAATGCTGATGCAATGTCCGAAGCTCAGACTTTGGAACGTTGCAGACGATGAGCTGAAGCAAGTATACAGGAGCATCGTATACACAAGAAGGATGTCTCCAACGTAAGTATTCTAAACTTGAACCAATTTCTGTTTAGAATACTTATGTATATATGTACTTTCCAAGTGCAATGATCATTCTCTATTGGAGTTATTTTTTATGCAATTTTATCATTAGCCTCTATTATTATCATAATCGAAACTAAATTTATGTGCAGTGATTTTGTATATATGTACTTTCCAAGTGCTCCAGAAGAGTGTAAAATAAGAAGAAGAAATAATGATGTCAGCATGTTGTTAAGTGCTAAAGATTTTCAAGACATAATAAATGAGGCGGATATAGAAGCCGGTATTATGAACTACCTAATAAAGCTTATGAACGACGTTCAAGCCGAATTAAGGCAGAACATTCAGTCAAGCTCGCAGGGTGCACAATGCAAATGGTTTGCAATCATGATGCCCCATTCATTGGTAAGAATCGAAACTGAAAAATAAATATTAATGTGTACAGCTACTAATAGTGTTGTAAAAAACTAACTCATGATATTATTTTTTGTTTTTTTTTTCTTCTGGAAAACAGGGTACTGCCCGGTATGTCGATGAAAAAGATCCAACAGAAGGAGCATTGTACAATTTCAAAGTTGATATAGAAGATTTTATCATGGAGCTGGAAGATGACGTTGAATGGCTATTCGTGCCACTCTTCCGCGTGGAGAATAAACACTATACGCTTCTGGCATTCAACTTCAGCTCCTATGTTTGGACGCACTACAACTCATTGCGGAAAAACACGGGTGAGAAGGGAATCGAGGATGCAGTATACATGAAGAATAAAATTGAGCCAATTATAATAAAGAAGATTGCATTGATGAGGAGTAAAAGCCCAGCAATCTCGGAATATGAAACAACAGAGCTCAAGGTTTGCAAAGAATGTCCACAGCAACTAACACCCAGCTGCCTTCTGTATGTTTCATATTATATTGAAAAGTTGTCGAGATATCCATTTGATTTACGGAAGAAAACAAACAAACAAGTTCACAATACTATTGTAAAGAGAAGGCTAGATTTGGCTAAGGCTTTGCTTATGAGTAAATGTGCAATTCCTTTTGTAAAATGACAATGTAAATTGGAACAAATTCATTATATATATTCTGTTTGTCAGGTTTCTTTTGTAATGTATTTGTTTTCCTTTGTATTGAAATTCAATTTTTCGACTAATTTACATTGTTCTATATATGTAAATCTGTTGTTTGATTCAAACCTATAATGTCATTATCTGTGTTAATACAAACCTATAATGTGTGCATTTGGAACTTAGAAATGGCCATTCTCCGTTTCGTATGAGACGGAGAATGTCATTCTCCGGGTCAAAAGAGACGGAGAATGCCATTCTCCTCGTATTTGGACATAGAGAATGAGCATTCTCCGTCTTACTAACGCGGAGAATGGCATTCTCCGTTTTAAAACACGCGGAGAATGGTTATTCTCTTCTATTTTTGACTTATAATTGGCCATTGTCCGTCTTAGGGAGGCGGAGAATGCCATTATCCGTCTTACTGACGCGGAGAATGGCATTCTCCGTTTTAAAACACGCGGAGAATGGTTATTCTCTTCTATTTTTGACTTATAATTGGCCATTATCCGTCTTAGGGAGGCGGAGAATGCCATTCTCCGTTTCGTATGAGACGGAGAATATCATTCTCCGGGTCAAAAGAGACGGAGAATGCCATTCTCCTTGTATTTGGACATAGAGAATGAGCATTCTCCGTCTTACTAACGCGGAGAATGGCATTCTCCGTTTTAAAACACGCGGAGAATGGTTATTCTCTTCTATTTTTGACTTATAATTGGCCATTGTCCGTCTTAGGGAGGCGGAGAATGCCATTCTCCGTTTCGTATGAGACGGAGAATGTCATTCTCCGGGTCAAAAGAGACGGAGAATGCCATTCTCCTCGTATTTGGACATAGAGAATGAGCATTCTCCGTCTTACTAACGCGGAGAATGGCATTCTCCGTTTTAAAACACGCGGAGAATGGTTATTCTCCTTCTATTTTTGACTATAACTGGCCATTCTCCGTCTTAGGGAGGCGGAGAATGCCATTCTCCGTTTCGTATGAGACGGAGAATGTCATTCTCCGGGTCAAAAGAGACGGAGAATGCCATTCTCCTTGTATTTGGACATAGAGAATGAGCATTCTCTGTCTTACTGACGCGGAGAATGGCATTCTCCGTTTTAAAACACGCGGAGAATGGTTATTCTCTTCTATTTTTGACTTATAATTGGCCATTCTCCGTCTTAGGGAGGCGGAGAATGCCATTCTCCGTTTCGTATGAGACGGAGAATGTCATTCTCCGGGTCAAAAAAGACGGAGAATGCCATTCTCCTTGTATTTGGACATAGAGAATGAGCATTCTCCGTCTTACTGACGCGGAGAATGGCATTCTCCGTTTTAAAACACGCGGAGAATGATTATTCTTTGTAATTTTGACCTAGAAAGCAACATTATCCGTCTTAGGGAGGCGGAGAATGCCATTCTCCGTTTCGTATGAGACGGAGAATGTCATTCTCCGGGTCAAAAAAGACGGAGAATGCCATTCTCCTTGTATTTGGACATAGAGAATGAGCATTCTCCGTCTTACTGACGCGGAGAATGGCATTCTCCGTTTTAAAACACGCGGAGAATGATTATTCTTTGTAATTTTGACCTAGAAAGCCACATTATCCGTCTTAGGGAGGCGGAGAATGCCATTCTCCGTTTCGTATGAGACGGAGAATGTCATTCTCCGGGTCAAAAGAGACGGAGAATGCCATTTTCCTTGTATTTGGACATAGAGAATGAGCATTCTCCGTCTTACTGACGCGGAGAATGGCATTCTCCGTTTTAAAACACGCGGAGAATGGTTATTCTCCTTCTATTTTTGACTATAACTGGCCATTCTCCGTCTTAGGGAGGCGGAGAATGCCATTCTCCGTTTCGTATGAGACGGAGAATGTCATTCTCCGGGTCAAAAGAGACGGAGAATGCCATTCTCCTTGTATTTGGACATAGAGAATGAGCATTCTCCGTCTTACTGACGCGGAGAATGGCATTCTCCGTTTTAAAATACGCGGAGAATGGTTATTCTCCTTCTATTTTTGACTATAACTGGCCATTCTCCGTCTTAGGGAGGCGGAGAATGCCATTCTCCGTTTCGTATGAGACGGAGAATGTCATTCTCCGGGTCAAAAGAGACGGAGAATGCCATTCTCCTTGTATTTGGACATAGAGAATGAGCATTCTCCGTCTTACTGACGCGGAGAATGTCATTCTCCGTTTTAAAACACGCGGAGAATGACTATTTTTTGTATTTTTGACCTAGAAAGCAACATTATCCGTCTTAGGGAGGCGGAGAATGCCATTCTCCGGGTCAAAATAGACGGAGAATGTCATTCTACTTGTATTTTGACATAGAGAATGAGCATTCTCCGTCTTACTGACGCGGAGAATGTCATTCTCCGTTTTAAAACACGCGGAGAATGATTATTCTTTGTATTTTTGACTTATAAATGGCCATTCTCCGTGTATCTAAAACGGAGAATGATTATTCTCCGTGTTAAAACACACGGAGAATGGTCATTCAATACATTATAAAGTCAGAGAGTATAAAGGATAATAAGTTCTTATGCTGTTAATATTTATGTGAAACATCAAATACACAGAGTTCAAACTATTACCATTGATATCAAAAAAAGTAAGATATGTATTCAAAAAACAATTTCCAGTTATATAAAAGAAGGGATATATGTGTATATATTAACGAGGGGGCGCTGCCCCCTGGACCACCGTAGCAGCACGTGGAGGCAGAGGACAAGTGCTCCGATTGTGATTGCATAATTCAAAATAATTCTGGCACCTTATCTTTCTCTTCTCTTTTCCCTTGTTCTCATATTTGCTCTTGTAACGGTCCGCTTTTGGTCGTCCAGGACCCCGTTTCGGAACAGGGGGTAGAACAACATCGGTGGGATTATTTTCAAACTGTTTTTCGCAATCTGGAACTGGACGAATGGCACATGAATATAACTTCTGGTAATAATCTGATGTCCAATACAGCTCCACAAAGTCGTAAACAGATTTATCTGAACCAACTCTGATGCATTGTATTGCATGGCTGCATGGGAATCCATATACCTTCCATCTACGACACTACAATGACAATCAAGAAGATTCACCATGTGGGAGGAAGTATCTGCGATCACCTCAAATTCAAAATTACCGGACCGATATACCCTATAACACATGCCATCATCTGTAAGCTGCTTCAGCATATCCTCAGCATATGGAGTCAATTTGATATTCAAACCAATTGCATCCTTGTGGCGATCCGAAATCATTTTCATCATCTTCACACGGATGACATTTACAAGTGCTGAAATAGGCATTTTCTTCTCAGCCTTTATCCATGCATTGAATGACTCTGCACAACTAGAAGCAACCTCACCGTATCTACATCCCGGGAAGAATGCGTTTGACCAGTGTTCAGGTTTTTGTTTATTCATCCAATTCACAACATGACCACAATTCAGATCATAAATCTTCTTGATTGCTTGTCTATACCCACCTTTATACAGAAAAACAAATAAGTAATAAAGAATCAGGTCAATTCACAAAATTATGAAAAAATAAGTGCATTCTCATAAGGATAATGGTCATTCTCCGTCCAAAATCTAACGGAGAATGACATTCTCCGTTCTATGTAGGACGGAGAATGGCCATTCTCCGTTTTAAAACACACGGATAATGACTATTCTCCGTCTTACTGACGCGGAGAATGGTCATTTTCCTTGTTAAATTAAGGGAAAATGCATAGAAAATGTGCATATATCTGTCTCATTAACACACCTGGAGTTAGAGCATATACTGCTTGCCTCCAAGCTTCAAGTACATGCGGATACACTCTTTCATTTCCTTTCTCTTTCAGCGGTATGTTATTCTTCATGTGATAATAGCAATAGCTATGATAATCATTAGGAAACACTTTAGGGACTTCAGAAACTAGACCGGTGCCTTGATCCGAAAGAAAAACAATACGCCTACTACATCCAACAACATTCTTTAGATTTCTAAGGAACCATTCCCAATTGTCGCCATCTTCGCCTGAGACTATACCGTATGCAATAGGGTAGAACTGTTGGTTACCATTCTTCGCTGTAGCAGACATCAAACAACCTCTAAACCTCCCTGTAAGGAAAGTGGCATCCAAATATAGCATCGGACGACAATATTGAAAGCCTTCTACGCAAGTCCCATATGAAAGAAAAAGCCGCTCAAACCTCAATGATGAATCATCTTTCTGGAAGTCGATAACAGAACCATTATTGGTTTCCTTTACCTTGTTCACATACCAACACAAGTCACTGTAAGATCTAACATCATCTCCGTACATTTCCTGGTGCACCAGCCTAATTCCGTGGTATGCCTGTCCATATGTAACAGATAAGCCGTAGTCGACCTTGAAATCATCGACAACAGATTTTGCGGACTTTTTAGGATGCATCCGAACAATGTCACTAACCAAACTTTTCACAAACTTTGCTGGAACAACCAGATTACCTTTATCCATATAGCCAGCTCCACAATTATGTTCTCCCACATACCTCCTCACCTCAAAAATTTGATTATCTTTCGAAATAGATATAGCATGGAAGCTCCACAAACAAGCATGTGTCTTGTAATTCTTGCAACAAACAGTATACCTCCCCGGCTCAGATTTCAAAATGTGGAATGGATGACGAGATTCAAAACAAACCTTTCTAACAGCATTCCTAACTTCTTCAACACCATTTAGAAAAATCTGACCAACACCAGTAATTGATCCAGGCCACATATCTGATTTTCTCTTCTTCACTGTCTCAGTTGAGCCCTCATAAAATTGTACTACTCGTTTGTCCTTTACAGTAGGAGAACATCTACTCAAAGAACTAGAAGAGGAAGACGAAGGTCTCATGTGAAAGCTTTGACAAGGAAAAGATGTTGATGAAGAACATGGAGAGTGTATTTGCTCCACATATAGATCAAAACTCACATCATGAGTACCATTAAAACCACCAACCAATGAGCGAAGCCAAAAATCACTTTCAACATACAGTTCAGTCCCATCAGAGTGCAAAAACCTGAAACGGAAGGAAAGTGGATCCAAGGAACTCCATCGATCGCACACTTTATTCTTTAAAAAATCCACGGTACTTTCATGTGTGACACGGCAGGAAACTATGTCTCCCTTGAAACAAATGTTAACTAAACAACTTGATTCCATATCTTCCCTCCTGATAACATAAAAACATAAGAGGCCACAAATAGAACAATAAAATTCTCATCTAATAATGATTATTCTCCGTCTAAAGTAACGGAGAATAAATATCCTCAGTTGGAACTAACTTATAATGATCATTCTCCGTCTAAAATAAAACGGAGAATGTCATTCTCCGTCCTAATTAAAACGGAGAATGTCATTCTCCGTCCAAACTAAGACGGACAATGTCATTCTCCGTCTAAAATAAAACGGAGAATGTCATTCTCCGTCCTAATTAAGACGGAGAATGACATTCTCCGTCCTAAAAACATACGGATAATGATCTTTATAAGAAGTAATTGTCATGCTCCTTTAAAATATAACGGAGAATGCTATTAGCATAAAATAACAAGATTAAATATCTCACTAACATTTTCTAACTTAATAATCTTCATAACAAAATCAAATTCAGCATAAATTTCGAGAGATACGAAGCTGATGGATGAATTTCTACAGATCTGAACTCTCACCTTGTTTTAAGATCTATAAAAAGAAAAGAAGAAGATCTTCTATCCACAATTGACCTAATCGCCGGAAACCACGAAGATGATGTTGATGATGATGATGATCGATGATGATGAAGGATGATCGACGTTCGACTGACGAAAACCACAGTGGACTACGAACGATTCTGCGATCTCTAATAAAGATTATATCAATGGATTTCAAATTTCTCGTGAAGAAGAAGAAGAATACGAATTTCTCAATCCAAATCTGAGTTTGCGAATTCATAATTATATATAGATGTCCAAATTTACGCGAAGGGATATTTTTGGAATTATGATAATGGCAAATTTTGTAAATACATAGCAACTAGAGAGAATCTTGAAATATTTAACGTGTAAAAACTTAATTCTGGGCATTTCATAAAACTCATCTAGCGGGTGGGCATTTCATAAAAGCCCACCCCGAAATTGGGTTTCTCAGCAATTTCCAGTAAAATAAATGTTGAAAATGGACAGGTGATAGGTGGCAGTAAAAGATACCAACAAAAATGGACATTAATAAAGGCGGGTGTAATTAACTAACCTTAAATAAATCATAACATGTGCGCACACGTCAGAAAAATCCAAGCATAAATAAAATCTTAAATAGTTCAAAAAAATCTTAAATAGTTAAAAAATTTAGACTTCCTTATTTCAATATAATGGAAGAAAAATTAACATCCCCGGAGAGCAGGAAAATGTTACCAAGACATGTCATTTCACAACTTGCCTATCTATTCCTACAAATCTCCGTAACCTCAAAGTACATATATCAGACATTGTATGTAGAAACGAGTAACACCACTTGATGCACTTCTCTAATGGACGACTCCTGCATATCCAGAAAATTCTTATGCACATTCAATATATCAAAGACTAACTTTTAAGCTAAGCACTACATCAATTTTCCTTCAATATCCTCAAAAGAGGGTAAAGTGCATATTAAATCCTCCTTAGATGTAAAAAAAATACAATTAAAAATTTTTTAATTTGAAAAATTTATTACGTTTCAATTATACTTAAATGATCCCTAATCGAACTTTTCTATTAACCGATATTAAGTCAGGACTGTTAAGACGATTTTATCCCTTGATATAACGGACCACTACAATGGTCGTTTCATTTCTTTTCTCAAACCCTCTCTCCCGTTCCCAAATCCCTCTCTTCCGTTCCCAAAATGATATTCATCTCCGACTACATCGCGCCGGCACCGGCAAGGTCGAGGCGAGGTCACCGCCGCCAGCCTTTGGCCGGAGCTCGGCAAGCCCAGGGCCGGGTCCGACGGGTGTAGGAAGCAGAAGAAGGAGAAGGATCGGACGGCGGAGATCGACGACTACGAGGAGTTCGAAGCCAACTTCCAGCACTTCGAGCACGAGTAGGACGAGGAACAGGTCTTCCGTGTCAAGCCCTTCACTTTCGTTTCGAAACTCCCTCTACCTCTTAGGTGCAATTTTTATGGATTTTTTAAATCATTTTTTATGCAAAATTTTGATTTTTTTTTTTTATATTTTTTATGATTTTTCAAAAGGGTTTTCTTATATTTCTAGATATTTAGATCCGTGAAACTAGATCATTAAAAAATAGGGTTTTCTTGGTATATGTTGTTCAGATTGGCATGGAGCAAAGAAAAGGCTGGATTTTTTTTAATTAGTTGCACGAGTTAAATTTATTGATATAATGTTGGTTTTGGGGGAATTCTTACTTTTCTTTCAAATGGATGTTCTTGTAGCTATTTAATTGAGATTCTAGTAAATTTTGATTAGAAATAGATCTTTCTTAAGTAGAATTGCTTGGTTTATCACTAAAACCACAGAAAAGCCTTCATCTCAAAATTTAGGTCACATATTTGAATCTTTTTCTTCCATTCAGCTTTCTTGAGATCTAGGAAGCTAGGAAGCACGGTACGCTCCAAATGCAATCTGTTGCATTTTGAACAAATGCAATCTGTTGCTTAGACTGTGGGGTGCTCCTTTACAAGAACAAATATTCCTTTACTCATTAACTCTTCTGAGCCACTGTCCCTATGCAATTTATGTATGTCAGTTTGTTGGACTAAACTTATGGATGCCAGGTTGCTACTTGTATTTATATTTCATCAATTCTAATTCTTACTTCTTCATTTCATAAATTCTTACTTGTGTTTCTATTTTTTAGATAACAGGTTCCTGCAAATTGTGCTTCAAAAGGTTGTCGCTGGCATGTGGAAGAAATTTTTTGTATTTTGGGAAATTTTGTAAAGTTTATGTTGGGTGTGAAGTATAGTACAGTTTATATTTTGCTGCTGGCATGTGTTGTAGTCTGTTGCAGTTAGATCTTTGCTGAAGTTTATATTTTGGATGAAGCTTGTACTGAACAATTGTGGGAAGCTTATATTCTGAACTGTTGCTTATTTGGTGTTGTAGTATAGTGAAGTTCATATTTTGAACAAATGGGTGTGTTGCAGTATAGTGAAGTTCATGTTTTGTTTTATATTTTGTGATGCTTATTTGGTGTCTTCATATTCTGTAATGTGTTTATATTTGAAGATTCATATTTGAGGATGCAGATTTGATGCAAATTTAATTTCATATTTGAGGATTTATATTGAAATTGGAATTGTAAACCTTGGTACAAATTTCATTTCATCACAAGTATTCCTCATACAAATAACTTAAACATTACTAAACTTGTTAAAAAACGGAAAATAAATTGCAAAATATGTATGTTGAAGCATGATCTTGGTTTAGTTGCTGCCACCGCCGTTGTCGATTCTCTAGGAAGAGATTGTAAACCATGGTCTCGGTGCTCCTTTAACACTTTCATTAAATTCTACATTTCGGTTTGATAGTATTCTGAAAGTTTCTCATCCTCCCATAGTAGAAAACCACAAGAATTTGTTGAAAAATTTGTACACCCGTAGAATCTTCTTCTAGGATTTGTGGGTGTCCATGAAGTCTTCAATGGACTAATTAATCCACAATGGCAATAAATCGTTCTTGCACAATTTCTATTTGAACGTCTTGAGAACGAAGATTGCGAGCTCCTGACCATAATTTACAGTTGGATATGAGATCTGTAAGGAATAAGTCAAAAAAAGCTTCAATACATTAATTGAGTTCAAATAAGTATAAAAAAAAGAAGATAAAAAAATTAATGTTAAAATTAGGAATTTTTCCAACAAACCTGTCCAAAATTTATAAAATAGGAAGCTTGTATGTAGACTTTCAAAACCATTGTCTATGTATAGAGAATGAAAGGAGCAGCCACTTCGTTAACGTTACCAAGTTATGGGGTATTTTGGGTAATCCATACCCTGAATTTCAAAAGGAAATGCATGTAACGGCTGCTTCTAATGTCTCCTTGATGGGAAGGGCCTTTATAAGCAAGTCCAGTTTTGCGGGAGGTGTAAACTGCTTTAGTTTTTTAAGGAGTCTTAATTTGCTAACGAGGCAAATCTAAGAAGGATTTATATGCACTTTACCCCCTCAAAATATCAAAGGATAAGAAGCTTGAAAAACACATATGTTACGTTTGGTTTAATTGTAATCGTAATTTAATTGAGTTTTTAATGTAATAAAATTATAATTACGTTACAATATTTGGTTGGAACATATAATTAAATTATGTAATATAATATCAATTGCATTCAAATATTTAGTTTACCATATAATATAAAGAAAATAACAATTGCCATTTGTATTATTTTTACAAATATAATTTTGACATTTATGTTTTCTTTTATTTGGCCATGTTGGAATTATTCAATAATATGGGCCACACATGTAAAATTAATTGTGTTTGGCTAAATAATTAAGCCAAATTAAAGTGGTCTATTTAGAAAATTAGCTTAAGGGTATAATTGTTATGAAATTAATGTGTAGATACTGGAGATAAATATAATTTGATGAGGGGCCAAATTAGAAATATCAAAACATATAAATATATGTATTCATTAGGGTTATGGTCCACAATTCATACGGCCACCAAGAGAGGATTTTCTCTATTCTCTTCTGTATCCCCATCAACAAAGAGAGGAACAAAGATTTCATCGTTGTTATTGAGGTCGTAGCGGGTTGGAAGATCAAACCCATAAAGAGACGTCTGTTTTAAGATCCGTCAAGTAAAGACAATGGATTCAGGTACGCTTCCGCAATGTAGTTTATGTTCTTCATCTCATGAATCAACAGGCAATAATCTCTAACAAGTGGTATCAGAACCTCCTGTTTGATTTATGAGATCGAAGTTTAGAATCCAATTTTTTATTTATTATTATTTAGAAACCCTAGATCGTTTGATCTGATTTAATTAGGGTTTGGATTTTTCAATCAGAGTTTTTATGACCCACCAGAAGAAAATATTTTGTTAGGCTTCGATTTTTTTAATATGTTCCGTTCATCTCACTGTCTTCGGAAGGTGAATTCATATAGTTCATCGTTACTACTTCCTTATTATTAGGTTTCGGATTATGGACAAACCATATTTGTTGAATACTTTTTTAATGTATGATCGAGGAACTGACGTAATTGGCTCCTATCCTAGATACTCCTTGCACACACTCAAAAAAAGCGAAAATTTTTGTTACCATGTGACCGTATCCATGTCTATCAAACATACAACACCAAGCATATTGTAATTTGGTCACTTGTAAATATTCTGATGTTATCAGCTTAATATACTTTAGTAATTTGGTCACTTGCACCTTGTTGTTCCTATGGCAATACCTTCCACTTTGACTTGAAAACACAATACAGAAACATCCAAACAATATTTTTGAGAACCACAATCCTATCAGAGAATTTGACATGAAGAAAAGTGTCACGACCCACACCCGTTTTTTTTTAAAATGGATACGAGACGTGTCCAAGCCAGCCTACGCCGCAGTGTCGGCGGTAGAACGCTGTCACGGCCATGAAGATCAAAATCACAAATAATGCTCATTCACATAATTAATTTAACTTACAATATTAACAAGTTTTACATTTGCTGAAAAATATAAACTTGTACAAATATTTGAATGGCTACAACTCCACTATCTAGCTAGTCTCTAGGCCTTTGTCTGCAAGTACCCCCGTATCTTCCATGCTAAATGAATCCACGGCTAACCTGAAAAATGTTGGTTTCCAGTCAGGAATGGAACGAGCACAATTCACTGAATGTAATTTCAAATAAAGAAAATGACTATATAATAGAGGTTAGACATCAATTACATGTTTTTAAAAATAAACAGGAAATACGGAAAACCAATAGCAAATAAATAGACACAAAATACTTTCCCCAACTGTTAGAAGTACCTTTGATATGTGATCGGTCTCGGGACAATTATGCGACACGATCTACACTGTCTAAAGTTACACGGTCTACAGTTATACGGTCTACAGTTACATGGTCTACAGTTAATATTGCAATAAAGAAACACTGTCTACAGAATAATAATCACAAACTACACAGTTTAAATGCAATAATAATCACGATCTACACTGTCTACTTTGCAATAAATAAATCATTGTCTACACTGTCTACAAGAAATAAATAAATCACTGTCTATACTGTCTACAAGAAATAAATGCAATAATAAACACGGTCTACACAGTCTAAGGTCAGATCACACATCCTTGGTACTTCTCATTCCCGACTCAACAATTTATAATAGAAAATAATCACATAATCAATGGCCAATCAATAAAATATAGTGAAGATTAATATCAAAATGCAGACAATAAACTGTACTCGCCTATGGTCATCTGCTGGTAAAACCGATAGTCTGAACTACTCAATGTGCCACAATAGTCAAAACCCATATAACAGTCCCCGGAAGCTGAAATAAACATTACCAATGTTCTCAAAATAGTCAAAATAGCTAGGATCGCCTGTCCTTAAGTCCAATTCTGGACACAGGAGCAAAACGGTAATTTCGGGTCAAAACGGTGTCCGTCGTTGGACCCGCTTTGCACCGAAAAATGTGCCAAGGTTAATGGTCTCTAAAGTCATCAAACTATATGTCTACGGATCCATTTTTTGATACGAACCCAACCGTATGTCCAGAGTTGGATTCCGGCGGGCCGTGCACAAAATCGCCCGTTGAGTCGGACCGTGGGGCCCGCGAAACGGTGATCCGATCAACTGTCTCAGAATCAGACCAAACTTGGCATACAGGACAATAAAAATGATACGGTCATGCTGGCGCAAGTTTCGTCTCGATCTGATGAACGTGCACAAACTAATTGAGAAATTTGCACAGAGGCCGATACGGTGAATTTCGACGGATACGGATCAAATTCGTCGCGCACACGCGACCAATTTGAATTCCGTCAAAGCTCACACGACCACGAAGCCGTTATGCAGCTTTTGATGCTTTCGATTCGCGACCACGTCGTCCGGATTGGCGGGACGCACGTCGTGTGGATGAATTTTTATGTTTTTAAAACAGGTTTTTGTCAAAGTTCGGGATTCGATTTCTCGACACGTAGTCGATGGTTTTGGCTTCTGTAAAAACTTTTGTGAAGGCCTATAGGTCATCTAAACATGTGCTCAAGTGGAATTTATAAACAGTTACTGGATCGATCGGAATCGATCCTCGAATACGGGTGATTGGACTGGATTTTACTCTATTTTCAACCGTGTTTTTCGTCGACTTTGAGTCGACTTATCGGCCAACATAAACCATCTAAATTCGATCTAACTGAAAGGAAATAATCTTGTATAGGTTGGGGACGTACCCGAGAAAACGGCACAAAGAAATATCGATCACGCGCGAAGAATTTCTGCGACGAATATGGCGCATCTGCTGTTACCGCTGCTGTTGTGCTCTGTCGATCCTGACCGCGTGCGCGCGGGTTGGCGGCGGTTCCCGGCCACCGGTGGTGGCGACGCCGGCGGCGAGCGGTCGCCTGGGTAGGGGGTCGGCGTGCGGATGTCGACGTTCTTAGGGTTTGTGCGGTTTCGGCTTTCCGATTCTCTTTCTCTCTCTCGTTCACAATATATATATACGTATATGTATTTACACCATGTATGCAATAGGGTCGGGTTTAGGTGAATGTTCTGTGGGAACATGGTTCTGCTGCTATGGGGAGACTAGGGGTCCACTGTTCCCGTGTGTTGCTTCTCCTTTCTTTTTTTTCTTTTTATATTAATAAACTTGTATACATATATATAGATATATATATATATCTATATCTATTTATTCATATAGATATAACTAATATAATATCTCCATAAAAACTAAATAAAACCCCATTATTATCTATTCCTAGTGTAGGCCCTATTTATATATATATACATGACTATATATATAATATTTAATTGACAAAATAATATAACCATTAATAATAAAATAATATTATATAGTAATAACCTCAATTAAATAATAATAATAACGAATTTCAATAAAACAATAATGGCATGTATATACCATTCCGCGGTCTAAAAATCCCAAAATATAACGAAGACCTATTTTATGCAAAAGTCACCGAATATCACTAATATTAATATTTATAATATTTAATTACGAATACTAGAAAATATTCATTAAATCCTTAAAAAGAATTACAACACCCTCATATCAAATTCCATCAACACGAATGTTATTGGACGTGCCGCATGACTACATGGGCTCGGGCTCGGTTCGGGTCCAGTCCGGACTAATTCGGTACAACCAGGTTTCCTAAAACTCCATAATATAAATAATGAATAAATAAATCCTCGGTAAGGGTTAAGTCACAACATGGCTTGGTTTTCCTAGTTAGGACATCACTATGTCTCGGCCTTCCTTATCAGGGCTAACACACTAGTCAGAGCACGCCCTTGTACTATCCGTGCCACGATTTCTAGTCGTCTTGTACTTCAAAACTCTATCATGGCTAAAATCATCTACCGTAATAATTAACATAATAATTATTTATAAAATTCCTAAAGTCACCATTTAATTCAAATAAATAAATAAAAATATAATTTAAAATTCCGGAAAGAGGGGTTACAAATCTACCCACCTTAAAATAATTTTGTCCTCTAAATTTAAGGGAAGAGTCCATCCGCTATGATAAAAGACAGTTTCCATTAGTTATCAGCTATTCTCATGGTCATTTCGTACTATGAATCATCGAAATTTCTACCCACCTTTGGTCACACTACTCCCTCAAAGCTATGTCACTAAAACTTTATAATCTTTCAACTAATTGCTAAAATTGCCACCAATAGATATCTACTGCTTATGGCTACTATAATCTTCTTCTATCTTATCGAACAACCCAAAATCTAACAAGCAATAAATTTACACAAGCAGACTAAGAAATATAAATAAATTCTAATTAGCATGATTATTCGTCGCTCTGCAATAGGAGAGACAGGATGGTAAGGAAAAATAATCGAGAACGAATATGAAGTTTCCAGAGCGGTAGAGAGTATGATGCAGACAGAGAGAAGGTTTATAAACCATTGACTTATTTGCTAGATTGGGCTACTCTAGTCTAGCCACTTGCTAAATCGAACAACCCTTCGTTTCTTAGAGGGGCTTGCAATTCGTGCAATACAGAAGTTCCGTTCTCGAAATTCTAAATGGTTTCCACAATAGAACGGAATTTAAGAAGCCAAGATCGTGATCTTTTCCGTGGTTATTTAAACACACAAACAAGGGATATAAACGCGATACAAGATCATATCGCGACTTCTAGGTAGATGGAATAACAGTTACGAATGACTTCACATTCTAAGAGGTGGAGACTATATAATCGGTATAGGGACCTACCTCAAATAGTTCGGTTTTATATATTCCTAAATGGTGGTTTGTATGGACGGGTTTTACTGGATCTTATGGGTTCCCGATTGGACATCAATCGTTGGTTGGATGAACCCTGGATTTTAATCTATATCGACTGGTCACGATTCCAATGATTATACTACTTCTACTAGGTTAGGGTAACCTAAAATAAGTTTCAACCCGAGTGGTTGAACTAGTTGCCAGTCGGGTTAGTTAGTTAGTTAGGTTCCTAAAGCCCAAAAATGCGTCTTTCGTGACTTTTGTGTTTAAGTAGCACGAGAACACACAATTGAGTGGCATACTAGTGACATGTGCGTAGTGGACTTCGAGTCGATCACAACCATATATTGGGTCGAAAGATTCGAGTCGAAGTTGAGTCTCTATTTGTAGTCGGGAAGTTTACCGGTACTATGGTAAGGGTTATAGCTAGTCCTTTTTGACCTAAAAATCATACCATAAAAATAGAGTACAATAGGACGTATTTGAGTGGGACATGATATACCTAGGTGAAGGTGGACTCGTCTAGATCTTGCATATGAACTTCGTTGGACGGTAACAGCTGGTCTCGTGCTCCGATTATTAATGACACGGTCGGGGACACAAAATGATCTAAATGGAAAGTGGGAGTCCATGGGGCACTAATTATCATTCTAATGGAATTATTCTAATCAATCGGTAATCCTCGTATATCCCAAAATTTTAGGAGGCTTACAGTCTACCCACCTTAGAAATAGGACATGGTCTTAGGAATATTGAGGTTAGAGGGTTCCCAAAGTCTGAATACTGTACCTCGACTCTTTGTTAATAGGGAATAAGGCACGGCGTATCGGGATACGGTAGATATAAGTCAAGTCAAGGGTCGTTTCTCAATAATTGGAAAACGAGTGCGTGTGCAATGACACATGGTCGATAAAATAGAATAACCTACTCGTCCACAGTATACATGAGTTGTCGACGGGGTAACCAACTCTAAGGCACATCATATGAAAAAATTTCTAACGACTGAGTCGTGAATTTCTATTGGGGTCAAACCTGCCGGACTAGTGTCACAAGGGTTCTAGTTGAAGCAAGCTTCAAACAAATGATTAGAGGCTCACAACATTTGGTCTCTGGAGGATATGTAGTCTCCTAGGTTGGCATTTGGTCAAGGAGAAAGATCCTAATCATTCTCGGACTCCAATGACCAGAAGATCAAGATAGTAGGTTTAGTGTCGAAGGGGGGACGAGTAACTCAAGGCAAGGTTCCAGTCACAGAGCTGGCCGATGGTAGCTACACTTGCATATACAACTATCATAGCCATGGGAATACTCTGTATCTATCTATCAATTATGAGCTTTCGTCTTTCTAATCGGTGAAAGACAAAACAATAAAGAGTTCAAGAGAGATGTCACTGAATACAATTACGTGATTCAAAGGCGAATGTATAATTCAAGAGGAATTGTCAAAGCAGTCGTGGATGAGACCCTAGAGACATCTACATCTCAATCCACGTAGGGTAATTAAATAAAGTGCGAACCAAATACATCATGGTTGATCAGACCATAATAAACTGATTCTGATTAGACAATATGTTAGCGGGCGTCCCCAATAAACATACGTCTTGAATCAAGTTCGATAAAAGAGTAAGCTTGCAAAACTAGGCTGTAATAGCAGCATTGGTCAAGATAGTCAAAATACAAGTACGCAAGATTTTTTGAAAGAAGGCACAAGTAGTTCGAGTTTTGTGAGAATCAAACCTTACCCGGTGTTCTTGCTTATACAGTCTTCCTACTATCTTCTTATCCACAAAGACTTGGTCGACTAATGGGTTATGACCTCTAACTTCTGTATTCTAGGTAAACCTATTAGTGTCAATCAATTTTCTCGTCATTAAGTCACAGGACTACAGAATGCTAGGTCGGGAGACATGCTACCCAACTTACAAAACTTCCACTAATATCGGCTTTGGATCTTATGGGACATGCATGGCATTGTCCTATCCTCTATGGTATCCCAAACTTGTAATCATGTTTGAAGTCATTTTACCGCGGATTACGTCTCGCCCGTATACTTTGGCTGTGGTAAACCCTTGGTTTCATAACTCAACATGATACAAAATCGAACACTTCTTAACTCTATCCAATATTGGCTCAAGGGTATCTACGATCAAGAGAGGACCACTAGCCATAGTTTTGGCAATATCCCATCACCTATATTTTCTTAAACTAATTTCACCTCTAGGGGTTGTGTCTCGCCAGTGCGCTGCTGGCTGCAGTGTATCCATAGTCTCCAAAATTCAATTAAATGGCGACAGTGCGCTGCTGTCCTGCCATCATGAGTTAACTAACATTCCTTTAACTATATCTGTAAGAATTCATGAGCTTCAAGAGATTCAAACATGTTGACTATGAAAAAAAGCGTAAGTATTTGTCCTATCAGTCACGACCTTTAAAATAAAAGATTGAACATGAAGGAACAAACTGAAAACAAAAGAATTACAAGCATCTTAATATCTATTTCATGTGTATACAAACCATGGAGGAAATTTTTTTGAATCGAAACTAACTCGAGGTCCGTATATGGATAACCTAATCAGAAATTTTATAAGAATAATAATTCTTAGGGCAAAATAGAAACTAAATAGGCAATTCGGACTAAGATATGATGACGATATCTAAAGAGGCAAGAGAAGGAATTGAATAATTTATCAGGATTAGATCATTACTTCTATGAAGCCCTGTCTCACTGTCACGCCCCGCTCCCGTAGGAGCGTTCGTCCTCGCTAAGGCGTGATGCCGCACGGGCCTAGGTTGCGCCCGTACAAGGCCAAGTCCAGAAACGGCCGATTTGAGCTAGGCCATAGAGTCGCACAGAGTGTCCCCATTTGCAGCGGAAAGTAAATGAACACAAAATTGAAGTGAATTCAAACTCTTTATTGATTTTCAAGAAGTTTACAAGCGGCGCTAGGCCGATATTACAAATCGCTCAAGCTCTCTCTCTGAAACATAAAAGGCGTGCCAAGTAGCTTACAACATGGAATGATTCATGGCGATGTTTCGATACATTATGTCCTGTATAGGGTGCTCCAGCTCCTTGT
Source organism: Iris pallida (assembly GCA_029216955.1). Classification (NCBI taxonomy): domain Eukaryota; kingdom Viridiplantae; phylum Streptophyta; class Magnoliopsida; order Asparagales; family Iridaceae; genus Iris; species Iris pallida. The sequence continues at coordinate 5,059,041 of JANAVB010037419.1, read as the reverse complement.
AACGTCCCAAGGCACGGAGTTGGCTCCGCGCCTTAACACGTTCGATGGAAGATCTGCACCCGCCGGCGTCTCCTGCATCCTGCAAGTAGACTGTGGGGTTATCAGTACATTGTTATGCACTGGTGGGGAGGCTAGCTCGCCCACAACGCTATCATTACCAAACACGTTCCATTTACTTTTGTGCACCGTCTATCATTCATTGTCTTTCTAATCTTGCCTTAGGATCAGTTTTATGGCATATTTCATGACCTATCTCGTGTTGCCGAATTCAAGTGTGTGCATGGAAATGAATGCACGACTTACCCATACTTACCGTCCGGCCTTCCCTGTCCAAAGTAAACCAAGTTAGTCAACAATTCAATATAAAATTTTCGATGTCAAGTGCGTGTCCCTGCCTCGGATTCTAGCACGTCGTAGGCACGTTATCTACACTTGCATGAATTTCTCATTATCATTTGGTGTGTCACATTTCAAGCATATTCATAAGGCACTTTATTTTGTTAACTTAAACTACTTTGATTTCAATGCAAGGACTTGCACGTGGATCGCCACCAGCAAAGCCCACTTAACTCTATATGTACCGATCGCTGGCACCACAAGCCATTTTGGACATCTAAGCCGTGGTATTTCTCAACTAGCGTAGGGTGAGGACTGGCACACACCCCGTTAGTCTCTTGAAATACTCCTGTACTTATGTCCCCCGGGTGGCCGAGTCCGCACCCAGGCAGCCCGTAAGCCATATTTTTGATTTCGCCTAGGCCGGCATATCCCCCCTTTGATCATGCCGCGAAATCCCTTTTTCTTTACGGTCACAGCATTCGCCACCCCTTGCTCGTGCCGTTTGTCCACGACCATTTCGTATTAACTTGTCTTTTTAACTTAACGGCTGTCTCTGAGCCGTAGGCTAACCCTTAGCCTCCATGCGTTATCGACCAGGTTGGCGTCCGTACAGCACGGGTAGCGAGCCCCGTTGCACGTGCCCGTCACACCTGTCGCTAACCATTCTTTCTTCTCTTATCTTTTATTCATTCTTTCTTTTCTTTGTTTCACTTGTCCGTTTGTTCATCGATTCATTCACGTATTTATTCTTTCATTCGTTGATTCATTCATTTATACATTTTGCAACTCCTCGTGTGGGAGTCGCCTTGGCGACCCATCAGTCCCATAGTCTTTCAATGTTGCTAAACTCTACTCGAAACGACTATGTTGATAGTCTCCCCGTTTCATTGTTATAAACCATTCATTGTTTTCATTGTTTGAACGCATCAGAGACGTAAATGTAAGTTTGTGCCTTAGCACGAGCGTGGAGCGCGGTACGAGAGTTCTCACAATTTCCATGTTCTTTTCCATATTCTATACAAGCATACAAGATGGAATTAATCCCTTAGCTAGGTGCGTTGGGTCATTTATTAGCATGCGCGGTGTTATCGCCTAGCGATTTCAGTGATAGTGTCCGTATTATTATGTGTCTAGGCTAAGCAAAGACGGGTTCATCGGAGCCACCCACCTTAGCGATGTTCGCGTCGGCCGAGCGATACTCCGAGCGCGTCTTTGATAGTCTAAGTCTGGATTCATCTTTAACGGGCCATTGTATGTCTTGCATCGATTCGCATTGATACTTCATCGGGTCGACGCAACTCTTTGAGTCGACGACTCGTTTGAGTCGTTGCACTTGCCGTTTGAATCGGCGTTCCGCTAGGCGGAGCGGGCCATTACATAATACATCACTCAAAACAAGTCTCGTCCTCAAGACTTTCTGAGTACAGGTCATCCTACCATTCCTTAACTCGTGTCATCGTATTTTATAGACAATTCTATCGAACGGCTCTATCGTTCGATAGCATCGAACCATGCTCGGTACCTCTTTCAAGTTCCGTGTCGTATACGTTTGGTCGATTTTTTTTATTGGATAACTTTTTATTCATTTTAGAGTTGATGGCACTTATTCAATTCAAGTGTCTCTTCGACTTGGTTGCATTTTCGACGTATCATGGGACTGAAACGGTCGCACGAGGTGCGTTATAATTCGTCAAACATGAAAGTCGTTGGCTGAGGCAAACTCACTCATTCGTTCATGCGCATCTCAACACCCACTTGCAGCTGCATTCGAGTTCATCACATCGCTGAGTTTGGATCGTGCACGTATCCAAGGCGTCCCCCGAACACGTATATTTCAACCAAGCTTAGCGATTAGCGAAGTCGGACAAGCTACTCGTGATAGTTTTGATTTGCTGATCGTTTCGCTAACTTCGATTTAAAACCGAACTCATGTGTGTATCACATATCGTTTATCTAGGTCCTCGAGACGATTCGATTCGCTTCTCAAGCGTTATTGTCCACGAAATCAGTATGATTTCTTTTAGCGGGGTCGACCAAGTCTAAGTAATTTCCGTCCGATTCAAAACCAAGTATTGCACCATCATCAAGTATTTCTTCCTATCAACGATTCAATTCGTTATCCCAACATTTACTTGCACATCATCCATCCCTATCATTCCCTTCGTTTGGGGCCAATCTCGTCGTCATTCACGCACACTCCCAGTTCCCGTCCTACTTTAAGTCTTGTTTCCCCCAAGTCTATCGTCCGTCCAGATGATACTTTAAATGCCATCGCATAGGTTCAATCACTCGGCATAGGGTCGTCCGCCTATCCTCTAGGTCAGCTCACAAGGTCATAGTTACACGTTAGGTCCGTGGCTCGTCGTGCAAGGTCGTTGCACGATGCTCTCCCCAAATCCTATGGTCAAGCAATTGGTTCGCTTGTACGGGAGTTTCTACCCAAGTTCATTTCACTCATATTTCTAAACATCGAGCATGATCACCTAATTCGCATCAAGACTTACGTTGCACATATTTAATTTCATTCAATCACCAGTTCTAACCAATTCATGTATTCGATCACGAGGTCATCCAGCTCGACAATATATTGTGCCCCAATCTCACGCGAGTCCGATTATCTACGGCGGTTTATGAATCACCATGCAACGCTCCCGCAGAATAATCATTCTCATCGGGGAGTAACTCTTGTTTGAGTTTAGACTAACCCATTCTCGATACGCGGATTGGACCTACTCAATCCTCAAGTTCAATTCTTCAAACACACAAATTCATTCTCGAGTCCACCTTCGCGTTAAACCACAAGTCGAAGCAATCAGATTGCCACGCCATCCAAGTTCAATCACTCCCGCTGTATGAATCACCATATCAGCGCTCACGCGGAGTGATCATCATAATCCGGCACGACGCATGTATGAGGCTGGAGTTGCGCTCGTATAAGACAAGAACGTCAACGTTGTGGTTGTCAACGAAGCGAATCCAAGCATTCACATTTTTATCCAAGCCAAATCAATTCGATAGTCCGACCGTCATGCGTTCAACTAGAAAATCCTCGAGCCAAATCTATCTTTTCCTCGACACATTTTTAACATCCCAAGTATAGCATCCAACGGAACAATGACATTTGCATGATCGTCATTCGCCGAGTCAGAGTACCCTCGAGTTATCGCATATCGATCTTTGATACGCCTCAATACCATCGACGATATGCGTAACCTGACGATCTTCCTTTGCAACCAATTTCGAGTCGTGCGTTGATGTTGTTGTCCGAGTGGATATTCCATAATTTCCCTCGATATTCAAGATCAAGTTTGATCGCTATTCCTCAAGCTAGTTTCAAGATCGTTGTCCCAACTCAAGTCACAATTTATTTGAATCAATCCGAATTCGTGCGCGTGATCCTCTAAGTTTTCCTCGATCAAGACCATTCATTTTTATTCATCGTTCCGAACCATTTTCTAACTCACGTTGCCCATTGACAAGTTGTCCAGCGACATCTCGTTCGGGACTATTGAAGTTACGGCCAACTAAGCGTGACACGTTCTAAGGCTTTGCGCGATTACATCGCTTGCCGACATACTCGTACGATCCGTAAATCCTTTAGTCTCGCTCGAACAATTTCTATGACGTCCATACACCACTCAGGGTTCGAGCCACTCGACTATCGCCGACACTCATTCTTATTCTTCTCCGAACCTATCACATACACCACTCGGATTCAAGCCGTACGATCTAGTCCTCAATCACGTTCGCGTCATGCGCTAAGACATCCTTCAGATTCGTTCGACGAATCTCTAGCGTAATCGCTCACGTCGCCTCGACGTACTAAGTCGTTCATGCATTAATCCTCAAAATCCAAGCCAATCTTTTGTGCATGCCTAAGCGTTAGTTTGATAGCGTTCCTATCGATATACACTCCAAGTGTATCTCCGTTCCCGACCGAGCGGTACTTGATATCGCTCGTAACGCGATTGCACCAGAAGTCGAGGTGTGCTACAGGCGGCACAACTTAGCCAAAAGGCCGTGTGTATAGCTATCACGTACGGACTACATTCGAGTTCGCATGCTCACTTATTCTCGTTCGAGCGATAATCGATCTCACTCGCAACTCGTTTGCACCAGAAGGTCTAGGTGCGCGATACTCTGCACAACTTAGCCAAAAGGCTGCGTGCATAACCATCCCGTTCAAACTATACTTTGGTCTCGTGTACTCGTTTGCTGTCAGCGTAAGTTCATTCAAGCACGCACTGCGTTTGCTAACTCTTAGCATCGGTTCCTTCCGACTCAAGTCCGTCGTGGTGGCACAAAGGCCTTCGCCTATCGATCCCGTCCAACCGAGTACTCGTACGAGCTTTTGAAAATATTAGACTTATTGTATGGAACATCCCAAGGCACAACGAGAGAGAGCGTATACTTCTTTATTCCCAACGAGCTTTCAAAAGTGAGAGAATCGAAATAAAGTCACTACAAAAAAAGTGACCTTTGGGGACAACAAAAAACTGTCTTAAAAACTGCAATTGCCGTCCTAATAAATATTTGGGATGGCCTTTGGGACGGAAATGGACGGTCCTATTAGGGTGGCGTGGCAAAAAGTTTTAGGACGGAAAAAACCGTCCTAATTAGGTTTTAGGGTCGAAAAGCTTATCGTCCCAAAAGAGTCTGAATTATTATATTTTTATGACGAATTATTAAACTGTCCCAAAATATAAGTATTTGAGACGAATAAAAACCGTCATAAAAATTAAGAAATGGATTGAAAAGAGTCACAAAAGGATATAGTTCATTTTTTAGGACATTTATAGATCCATCCCAAAAAGTAATAGAAATCGAAAAAATTATTTCGAATATTTTTTTTCATGTTCCTATAAAACATACAATTAAAAGACATAACACATCTATATATATATATATAAGTTCAATTGCAAAATGAACTAAAAATCTTTGCATCATTAAGTATCATTTACCATCATTTACAAAATAAATCCAAAACATATTACATGAATCCACACCATCACATACAAAATTAACCCATCTACAACATCACTTACAATGAACCCAAAATGATTTAAATATTTTCTATTAAAAGTTTACATAATAGGGTGATTTAACATCAGTGATACCATGAACCCTAGGGAACCTCATCTTCAGGATCTCCATGACATCCAAATTCCTTCTTAGTTCATCACCCTCTTTCTGGCCTGAGGTCAAATGGGCAACAGATGAAGCAGAACGTTGTTTGGTGCAAAGACATGTTGATCGATATCGAACCCTGTGAGCCACAGAATCATCCTCTCTTCATGAATCTGGAAGAAATATTTGCAATGAGAGCCACCATAAGACATAAGAAAATAGAAACAGATTAAATATGTGCATAAATTACTTGCAAGGACACTAAATCCACTAACAAAAAATAGGAATGTAAAGTATAAATTACAATATGTATTGAAGTAAAATACCTTTTTCCCTATATAACCCATCAATTTCCTGCCTACACAAGAAACCTTCATGTTCTTCACATCACCTCTTATCTCGCTGCGCATCCAAACCGTGAGAAATATCTCGACCATTATGGGATTATGTTGTCAACGAAGAGTGAAGAAATACTATGCATGGTTACTATGTTTTTGGAATGAAGCATAGGGTTCAAAACACGAACCTCCCAATATGTCAGGAAAAAATTTGTTGCATAAGCTATGCTTGTGCAATATCAGATCGAACATTCAATGAATATAAACTTAAAGAAATACCTATCTACTACAATAGAAAAATGGAAATAGAGCTCAAACCCAAGTCCAGTTAACAAATCATCTTATTCAGGCATCAACAAAGATTTCAAACATCATGATATTGGTGGATTATAGGCAGATAATTGGCAGTGAGCATATATTAACAGAGACACTTATAAAATGGTATATTATCTGGCATACCAAATTCAAAAAAAAAAATTAACTTAAGAAAAGAGTTGTCGCAACTTACAAAGCTTTGAACGCAAATTGCCTACATAATATATGTGTTCGTCTTTTTGAAGTTCTCTTTACATTTTCTCTACTACATTATCATAACGTTTTTCTAACACTATATAAACATGTCAGATATTAAAAAAGTATAAAACTTATCTAAATGTAAAAAGATCCTCATTTGTGATGGAAAACCATGAATTAACATGACAACTTGATTGGATGTATTTCCAGACTAATAATATGGAGAAAATAGATTGGAAGGAGCAACAACATAAAAATGATCTGAATTACTTAGTTATGCATATTATTAGAATATGTGTGAGTTTAAACATGGAATCATCTTAGATAATTAAGCATGTGCATTACAAGCAAAAAATTGCAATGAGTACGAATATGAAAAGACTGAAACGTATCAGAATATTGACCTTTTCAACATATAATATGAAAGAGTGAAAAATAATGAAATATAAGGTATATACGCAATGTTATCATCTATGTTGATGATGATAATAAAGATGCATGTTAATATAGCCATCTGATTGATATCTACCTAGCCAGGAGATGAAGTATATACACAATGTTATCATCTATGTTGCCCGGAGATGATAAAATGGTGTTTGTATTAGTATCGTGTTTGTACCCATGTATGTATCCATATTCCTGAAACATATGTAAAACTAACTTTGTACCTATTTCAAAATGTTCATATCCCGTATCCTTATCATTCATGTAACTGTATACTGAGCCGTATTCGTGCAAGATAGGTTGTCACACTCATAAGTCATAAGCAGATCTCATGTATCCATGTACCTAAGATGGATATGATACAAAACAAATTCAAATTTTCTATTTCGAAATCTGCCCTAATTATAATGTGAAAACTAAGAAAGATGAAGTAAAGATGGCACAACATTTGAGGAAAAATCATGCATGTAAACATACAGCAAAAACAATTATCATGAGACAAGTGAAAATATGTTTTGTAGTTAATTCGGTCCTTATGTTTATCACTATTCCAGAAGTAAAAGTAAAAACCAATGTTTGGCCCACAAGAGATGTTATGCTTCAAAATACTCCATCTTCAGAATTAAGCAAGGTTCTGAGTATTTCTCGAAACCGATAACACCAAAACTACCAAACCAACTGGTTCGACTCCCTGCATAGGAAGCATAGGCCGGAAAAGCCCATTAAACTACAGAAAAAGACAAGTTACTGCTGCAACACCATTGCATTGTTCCAAAGCTATATTGCACAAATACATACACAGTTAATTAGTGACAAGGACATTTCCAAATAGGTACAATAAGTTGTCACCTATGTAGCACGAATAGTGACAGATACGGGTACAGACGAAATGCACATTTATCTGCGTCCCTGCAACATAGTCTTCACCCATCAGAATGCAGTCCGCTATGGAGCATAAGAAAGCTCCATACAAGATTTTGACAGTTTCATGACCGGCAGTCGAATCAACCCTCTAAGTTGCTACCAAATTCCTAGTTTAGGTAGCTATGAACATAAGGTTCATGCCTTAGAACCTAGGTGGATAATTGGCAAGTAGGCAATTTAAGGTATAGAACCGGCAGTCGACTTTTGGGTTGCACTTTAAGCTTATCCAACCAAGGAGCACCCTCCATGTTCCCCTAGACTTAATAAAGAGTCCAGACGAAGAGGTAAGATGGTACATTATTTAACTATGGCATATAAATTATTTCCATAACCAAACTATGAGTGAATTCACTTCAAGAAGATGAAAAGATTTAAATGGTTGATTTGTTTCCATAACCAAAAAAAAAGGACATTGCTTGAGCAGATGGCAAAAGGGGTTAAAATTTGAAAGGTCCCAATTTAAGGTATGATGCTCATAATTAATTAATTATGACTAAGGCCTAATTGGTTATTAATTAATTATGACTAAGGCCTAATTGGTTCAATAAAGCAGAGTAATCGAATCCAACAAAGGATAACAAGAAGCATGTGTAATCTTATGGAGTAAATGACTTACTGAGCCCACATAATCATCCATACTTGACTGCTTCTTTCTCTTGAAAGATGTCAGTGCAGGAATCTCCGTAGCTTTTGACTTTGTCACGGACCGCTTTGTTGGTGTCAGATTCTACAACCAAAAATAGTATGAACATATGCATAGTAGGAAAAATCCAAAAGGATAGATACGCTGCAACTACCATACCGTCAATAGCATACATCTATAACCAATCCAAAAGTAACAAAACCATGTAGATTATTTAGACAAAAAAGACAGATGACTTTTGGGAGGAAAAAAACATCTAGTATCTAACTTGAATTTGTGAAGGCAGAGAAATCCTAAACAAAATGATCATTAAATCTCTATTTATATAACCATACTAAACAAAGCTGTAAAGTAAGTGCACTGCATTTAAAATATATTAAAGATGAACCTTTGCATGCTTCTTATCCTTCCGAGCAAGTCTCTCACGCTCATCATATTCTTGATTTTCTTTCTCCACCAACCGGATGAGAGTGTCGCAATGCCTAGCTAGTTCTTGGGTTGTGCGGGACTTCACAAACCAGTCAAATCGAAACAAGGGTGACATGCGAAAAGCTGCTTTCAGCTCATCCCAGTTTCCATAACCAAGCTTATGGACCATGCACAACTGAAAATAGTGGTCCAACATAATAAGGCATGCAAAACTAAGCAACTGAAGATAGTAATACTAGGAGTCAGAACAATAACAATTACAGCATATATTAAGATAAATAGCACACCATGAAACGGTCACATTCTTCATTGTAAAGCTTTCCTTTGTTCTGACCATACTGAATCTTCAACTCTAACCTTGGATTTTTATAGCGATCTAGCTTTTTTCCTATGGCTTTCATTATCTCATCTTTCCGGGAAATTCTAGCCTCTCCTCTTTCAATGTTCTTGATTACGCGATCATAGTCTGAAGGAAACAAGGTGACAAAAAACTATTCAGAGAAGTGACCAGATTAATAACAAGATCAACAATCACAATGGTTAATCATGTGACTGCAGTCGTGCATAATAATATCATACACAAAGATGTTCACTAGAAAATCAGAATGTGCATAACATACCACTCAGCTCCTTATATGTTTCTCTGAAAACCTTAGCATATCTTTCAACCTCCTCTTTCGTTTTTCCCTCCATCTCAGAAGCAATACTTTTCATGTCTTTACGACCATACTTCTCACATGCTCGAATGAATGTATTAAAGTCTTTTCTAGTCCATGATGAGAAACCCTAGAACATTGAGAGGGAAATTAGAAGCCAGCCAAGAGATTCAGTAATTTTGATAAGGTGGAATATCTCACCTCCTCTAATAACTGTTCCTTCTCTTCTTGTTCCTCCGCAGTCAAGGGGTCCCCAAGTCTAAGTCAGTACAACTATAAGGATTATTGCTAAAATCAAATTAAGTATGCAGTATCTTCAAAATGGATATATTACCTTCAGACTCATCATCGTCAATTGTATCTTTAGATTGATTCTTCTGATGTGTTTGCTGAACAAGATTAAAAGAAGAAAAGTAACAACTTGCAGTTAGTATATATTTATAAAGAAAATTTTGCATCACAGAATCAAGCAGGATCATTTACTAGGTCAGCATTCCAGCTAAAGTTAACATTATTGCTTTACATTCTGATATGAGATGCACCTTCTCCATTTTGCATTTGACATTATCAAACTATCAATTTTGTTTTTGACCAGTTAAATTAATAACAAATTAATTGGAAAGAGCAGCCGAAAAGATGCATATATCCCTCCATTTAGTCTTAAAAGAAAACTCATATATACCGCATAAATTAGAAGTGTTTTATGTTTTTTTTTACTTAAAAAATGGGTGAACGAAGGACCTTAGATGCTTGATGTGGACTGGAAAACAGAGTAGTGCTTTAAGAAGCGGTCGTAGAAAGATGAACAAGTTAGCACATACCATGAGATGCCGTACTTCTTTCTCATACAACTCATTTAGCCTCTGTGTGTTAAAAAACTGGAAGTCGTGCCTGAAAAAGAGCACAAATTGTTCATCAGTTCAAGAGACAAAATGCATTAAGTAATCCAGATTAACATGAAACATTCAAAGAATATTGAACTCTTATACATGTTATTAAGTATGTTGGAGGAAAAAATTAACAAAAAGGAATTTACAGATGAGGCATCCATTTTAAATTTGATAGCATCTTCGGTAAATTTCTTCATCTTTGCATCAAGTTCAGCTGTTGCCTCTTCTCCTTTAGCGATTATCCGGTCAATATCCTCTGTTATTGTACTATCCTTGGAACTGAAAACCATTTCAGCACCAAATCTCACCATTTGCAACAATTCATCCTTATTAACAGCTGCATCGAAGACAACATAGAGGCATGACACACAGAAATCACTAGATTGTTTGTAACAACTGACAAAGCTTTATTTAAAACACATACTCTTCTGCTCGGCCAAGCGACCTTGCTGAATCACTAAAGCATCAAGAGCAAGCTTCTTATAAGCCCTCTCAATTACTTTTTCCTCAATGGTGTACTGCAGTTTGGTTGAAAATACATACAAGTTACAACACATTCAACATTCAAATTGGTGATAATGTTTTAACAAAGCTGAAGCTAAACGTCAGTACAAAACCGGAATACTTGAACTTCTTTCTTTTGGCCGATTCTATGGGCACGATCTTGTGCTTGTAGATCAACCTGTGGGTTCCTGCATATGACAAAATAGAGATGGGGAAAAAAAACTGTGGAACTAGAGATTAAAACATAGTTAAAGGAATAAAATCCCACCAATCACTGTCATAAAGGATGACGACATCAGCAGTGGCAAGATTAATCCCTAGGCCCCCTGCTCTTGTTGACAGCAAGAAAATGAACTTCTGACTTCCAGGCTGATTGAAGGCTTCAATGGAAGCATCACGATCTTCGCCACCAGTATTCCCATCAATACGGTAATATTGATATCCACGAAATATTGAATAGTCTTCCAAGATATCTAGCAGCCTGGTCATCTGCAATGTAAACATGCAATATTGTATTCAGTAATTTAAGAATAAACTCGTGCTCTATATATTGGAAGATGAGAAGTTCCAGCGGTTGAGGCTCTGTAGTCGCCGGATTAGTCTCTAGTGGCGGAGGTTATGGAGGAAGATTTTCCTCCCTTTTTCTTCTAGGCCGTAGATTGGAACGAGGAGTGGAGCAGATTGGAACAAGGGACGGAGCATATCTGAAGCTTTGGCAGCAGTCGGAAGAACTCCGCGTGGTTTTTCTTCAAACGAGCAGATGGAGAGAAAAAAAAGGAGGACATCATCATCATCATCTAAAGCTCTCTCCCTTCTCCCTCCCTTTTTCGTCTGATTTTTTCGATTTTCCTCACTTTTTTGTGTGGATTTTGGTTTCCCTCCCTTTTCCTTTTTCGTGAGGTAGGTCAGGAGAGAGGGGAGGGTTTGGAATTGAAACGATTGGAAATAAGGGAGGGTTTGGAATGATCGGAGGGGGTCTATGTAACTCTTTTATGTGAATTAATTTTTTATGCTTTGAAACGATTTTGTAACGGTTTAAGTGTGTTCCAAAATAAATACATTTAAAAAAAAATTAAAACGTAATATTTGGAACGATTTTTTATTCTGGTACACTTTTTTTGCGTTTCAAAACATAGGCACGCCAAATAGGCTTTTTGCATTGAAATACGTCTAGGGCCCGTTTGGTAAATCGTATTTGGAGATGGAATTTGGATTTTTATGGATTTGAAGATAAATCCATGGAATCCTATATTTGGTTGGAGATGAATTTGGATATGGAAAATATGACAAAATCAAGAACTTGAATTTAGTTGGATTTGGAAGAAAAAAAATTAGTTATTCTTTCATAACTTTGTTAAAATATTTATTCTTTAATAATTTTGTTAAAAATTAGTTATTCTTTAATAATTTTGTTAAAATATTTATTCTTTAATAATTTCGTTAAAAATTAGTTAACTAATAAAAAACTAACTAATAGTTAGTCATCATAATTATATTCTAAGTTAATAATTTATTAATTAATAATTTTATTATTTAATAATTTATAATAATCCTAATTAATAATTTATTACTTTATTAATCATAATTATAATAAATTTATTAATCATAACCATAATCTTAATTAATAATTTATTAATTAATATCCAATTATGATCATAATTAATAATCTATTAGTATTATTATAATATTAATTAATAATTTGTTAACAACTATTTTATTATAATATTAATTAATAATATTTTAATCACGACTAGAATCATATTTTATGATAATTTAATTAATAATTTACTAATCATCATTATATTAATTTATAATTATTATTTTTAAAATATTTAATTTATAGTTAATTAAAAAATAACTAGTATTTATTTAAAAATTAACTAATCGTTAATTATTAATTCTTAATCTTTAATTATTAATTTTATAATTATAATAATCATTATTTATTTAAAAATTAATTATAATTATTAATTATTAATTATTAATCATTAATTATTAATCGTTATTTATTTAAAAATTAACTAATCGTTAATTATTAATTTTATAATTACTAATCATTAATTATTAATCGTTAATTAAAAATTATTAATCGTTAATTATTAATTATTAATCATTAATTATAATTTCTAATCGTTATTTATTAATCGTTATTTATTTAAAAATTAACTAATTGTTAATTATTAATTTTATAATTAATAATAACTAATCATTAATTATTAATTATTAATTGTTAATTTCTAATTTTATAATTAATAATAACTATAATTAATTAATAGCTTAATTATTGATCATGACTATAATTTAGTTATTAATCATAAATCCAAATCCTATGTTTGGTTGGAGTTGGATTTGGACTTGGATTTGGATTTTGAAACCATGATTTGGATTTGTATTTGAATTTGGATTTCCAAATCCAAATCCAAATCCAAAATCCAAATCCATTTACCAAACAAGCCCCTAGTGTTCCTAATTAGCCATTTTGGTGTAGTGAGGATACTAGAAATTTTTGGCTTTAATGATTCAAGTAGAAGATAAAGATTAAAGTATGACATAATAAGTCAAACTTCAAACATATGCATACCCGCTGAGATTATTTGAGACGGTCTCAAAATTTATTTGGAACAAAAATTATTAATAGTCCCAAATAAGATATCCATTTTTCAATCTGTCACCAATAAATTCGTTTTTTGTTACAAAAAAATATAGCAGTCCCAAATAATAATTTTTTAGGACGTTTAAAACTAGAGTTATTAAAAGTATTGTCCCAAAAGCCAACTTTTTTTGTAGTGAGTCCAAGGACGTAAAGCCGTGCTCTGATACCAATCTGTCACGCCCCGCTCCCGTAGGAGCGTTCGTCCTCGCTAAGGCGTGATGCCGCACGGGCCTAGGTTGCGCCCGTGCAAGGCCAAGTCCAAAAACGACCGATTTGAGCTAGGCCACAGAGTCGCACAGAGTGTCCCCATTTGCAGCGGAAAGTAAACGAACACAAAATTGAAGTGAATTCAAACTCTTTATTGATTTTCAAGAAGTTTACAAGCGGCGCTAGGCCGATATTACAAATCGCTCAAGATCTCTCTCTGAAACATAAAAGGCGTGCCAAGTGGCTTACAACATGGAATGATTCATGGCGATGTTCCGATACATTATGTCCTGTATAGGGTGCTCCAGCTCCTTGTAACGTCCCAAGGCCCGGAGTTGGCTCCGCGCCTTAACACGTTCGATGGAAGATCTGCACCCGCCGGCGTCTCCTGCATCCTGCAAGTAGACTGTGGGGTTATCAGTACATTGTTATGCACTGGTGGGGAGGCTAGCTCGCCCACAACGCTATCATTACCAAACACGTTCCATTTACTTTTGTGCACCGTCTATCATTTATTGTCTTTCTAATCTTGCCTTAGGATCAGTTTCATGACATATTTCATGACCTATCTCGTGTTGCCGAATTCAAGTGTGTGCATGGAAATGAATGCACGACTTACCCATACTTACCGTCCGGCCTTCCCTGTCCAAAGTAAACCAAGTTAGTCAACAATTAAATATGAAATTTTCAATGTCAAGTGCGTGTCCCTGCCTCGGATTCTAGTACGTCGTAGGCACGTTATCTACACTTGCATGAATTTCTCATTATCATTTGGTGTATCACATTTCAAGCATATTCATAAGGTACTTCATTTTGTTAACTTAAACTACTTTGATTTCAATGCAAGGACTTGCACGTGGATCGCCACCAGCAAAGCCCACTTAACTCTATATGTACCGATCGCTGGCACCACAAGCCATTTTGGACATCCAAGCCGTGGTATTTCTCAACTAGCGTAGGGTGAGGACTGGCACACACCCCGTTAGTCTCTTGAAATACTCCTGCACTTACGTCCCCCGGGTGGCCGAGTCCGCACCCAGGCAGCCCGTAAGCCATATTTTTGATTCCGCCTAGGCCGGCATATCCCCCCTTTGATCATGCCGCAAAATCCCTTTTTCTTTACGGTCACAGCATTCGCCACCCCTCGCTCGTGCCGTTTGTCCACGACCATTTCATATTAACTTGTCTTTTTAACTTAACGGCTGTCTCTGAGCCGTAGGCTAACCCTTAGCCTCCATGCGTTATCGACCAGGTTGGCGTCCGTACAGCGCGGGTAGCGAGCCCCGTTGCACGTGCCCGTCATACCTGTCGCTAACCATTCTTTCTTCTCTTATCTTTCATTCATTCATTCTTTTCTTTGTTTCAATTGTCCGTTTGTTCATCGATTCATTCACGTATTCATTCTTTCATTCGTTGATTCATTCATTTATACATTTTGCAACTCCTCGTGTGGGAGTCGCCTGGGCGACCCATCGGTCCCATAGTCTTTCAATATTGCTAAACTCTACTCGGAACGACTATGTTGATAGTCTCCCCGTTTCATTGTTGTAAACCATTCATTATTTTCACTGTTTGAACGCATCAGAGATGTAAACGTAAGCTTGTGCCTTAGCACGAGCGTGGAGCGCGGTGCGAGAGTTCTCACAATTTCTATGTTCTTTTCCATATTCTATACAAGCATACAAGATGGGATTAATCCCTTAGCTAGGTGCGTTGGGTCATTTATTAGCATGCGCGGTGTTATCGCCTAGCGATTTCAGTGATAGTGTCCGTATTATTATGTGTCTAGGCTAAGCAAAGACGGGTTCATCGGAGCCACCCACCTTAGCGATGTTCGCGTCGGCCGAGCGATACTCCGAGCGCGCCTTTGATAGTCTAAGTCTGGATTCATCTTTGACGGGCCATTGTAAGTCTTGCATCGATTCGCATCGATACTTCATCGGGTCGATGCAACTCTTCGAGTCGACGGCTCGTTTGAGTCGTTGCACTTGCCGTTTGAATCGGCGTTCTGCTAGGGCGGAGCGGGCCATTACACTCACCAAGTGAATAATCTATCCACATTGGATCACATTGTCATATCAAGGGGTAATAGTGTACCTATAGGAATCTGAAAACTATCAAAATTAATAACTCCTCATCTAAATCGCATGGCCTAGACTACCCATCGGTAAATTTGTATAAGGGACTCCTAGTCCTAGTCATTCTCTCAAATTAAATTAATTCCTAATTCGTGAATGAGCATTTCCTTGTCGCAGGCTCGCAATAGTACAACTAACTTAAGTACTATCAAGAGTTCGCATGATTTGTGAAAACTGACCTGCATGGACAAAAACTTGTCACGACCCGCACCCATTTTTTTAAACGGATACGAGACGTGTCCAAGCCAGCCTACGCCGCAGTGTCGGCGGTAGAACGCTGTCACGGCCATGAAGATCAAAATCATAAATAATGCTCATTCACATAATTAATTTAACTTACAATATTCACAAGTTTTATATTTGCTAAAAAATATAAACTTGTACAAAAATTTGAATGGCTACAACTCCACTATCTAGCAAGTCTCTAGGCCTTTGTCTGCAAGTACCCCCCGTATCTCCCATGCTAAGTGAATCCACGGCTAACCTGAAAAATGTTGATTTTCAGTCAGGAATGGAATGAGCACAATTCACTGAATGCAATTTCAAATAAAGAAAATGACTATACAACAGAGGTTAGACATCAATTACATATTTTTGAAAATAAACAGGAAATACAGAAAACCAATAGCAAATAAATAGACACAAAATACTTTTCCCAACTGTTAGAAGTACCTTTGATATGTGATCGATCTCGGGACAATTATGCGACACGGTCTACACGGTCTAAAGTTACACGGTCTACAGTTACATGGTCTACAGTTAATATTGTAATAAAGAAACACTGTCTACAGAATAATAATTACGAACTACACAGTTTAAATGCAATAATAATCACGATCTACACTGTCTACTTTGCAATAAATAAATTATTGTCTACACTGTCTACAAGAAATAAATAAATCACTGTCTATACTGTCTACAAAAAATAAATGCAATAATAAATACGGTCTACACGGTCTAAGGTCAGATCACACATCCTTGGCACTTCTGATTCCCGACTCAATAATTTATGATAGAAAATAATCACATAACCAATGGCCAATCAATGAAATATAGTAAAAATCAATATCGAAATGCAGACAATAAACTGTAATCGCCTGTGGTCCTCTGCTGGTGAAACCGACAGTCTGAACTACTCAATGTGCCACAATAGTCAAAACCCGTATAACAGTCCCCGGAAGCTGAAATAAACATTACCAATTTCTCAAAATAGTCAAAATAGCTAGGATCGCCTGTCCTTAAGTCCAATTTTGGATACAGGGGCAAAACGGTAATTTTAGGTCAAAACGGTGTCCGCCGTTGGACCCGCTTTGCACTGAAAAACGTGCCAGGGTCAATGGTCTCGAAAGTCGTCAAATTATATGTGTACGGATCCAGTTTTTCGATACGAACCCAATCGTATGTCCAGAGTTGGATTCCGGCGGGCCGTGCACAAAATTGCCCGTTGAGTCGGACCGTGGGACCCGCGAAACGGTGATCCGATCAACTGTCTCAGAATCGGACCAAAATTGGCATACAGGACCAGAAAAATGATACGGTCCTGCTGGCGTAAGTTTCATCTCGATCTGATGAACGTGCACAAACTAATTGAGAAATTTGTACAGAGGCCGATACAGTAAATTTTGACGCATACGGATCAAATTCGTCGCGCACGCGCGACCAATTTGAATTCCGTCAAAGTCCACACGACCACGAAGCCATTACGCAGCTTTCGATGCTTTCGGTTCACGACCATATCGCCCGGATTGGCGGGACGCACGTCGTGTGGATGAATTTTTATGTTTTTAAAACAGGTTTTCGTCAAAGTTTGGGATTCGATTTCTCGACACGTAGTCAATAGTTTTGGCTTCTGTAAAAACTTTTGTGAAGGCCTATAGGTCGTCTAAACATGTGCTCAAGTGGAATTTATAAACAGTTACTGGATCGATCGGAATCGATCCTCGAATACGGGTGATTGGACTGGATTTTACTCTGTTTTCAACCGTGTTTTTCGTCGACTTTGAGTCGACTTATCGGCCAACATAAACCATTTAAATTCGATATAACTGAAAGAAAATAATCTTGTATAGGTTGGGGACGTACCCGAGAAAATAGCACGAAGAAAGATCGATCACGCACGAAGAATTTCTGCGACGAATATGGCGCATCAGCTGTTACCGCTGCTGCTGTGCTCTGTCGATCCTGACCGCGTGCGCGCGGGTTGGCGGCGGTTCCCGGCCGCCGTTGGTGGTGATGTCGATGGCGAGCGGTCGCCTGGGTAGGGGGTCGGCGCGCGGATGTTGGCGTTCTTAGGGTTTGTGCGGTTTCGGCTTCCCGATTCTCTTTCTCTCTCGTTCACAATATATATACCTATATGTATTTACACGGCGTATTTACACCATGTATGCAATAGGGTCGGGTTTAGGTGAATGTTCTGTGGGAACATGGTTCTGCTGCTATGGGGAGACTAGGGGTCCACTGTTCCCGTGTGTTGCTTCTCCTTTCTTTTTATATTAATAAACTTGTATACATATATATAGATATATATATATATATATATATATATATATATATATATATATATATATATATATATATATATATATATATTTTATTAGTATATATATATATATATATTTTATTAGTATATATATATATATATATATATATATATACTAATAAAATATATATATATATATATATATATATATATTTTATTAGTATATATATATATATATATATATATATATATATATATATATATATATATATATATATATAAATAGGGCCTACACTAGGAATAGATAATAAATAGGGCCCACCCCATTATTATCTATTCCTAGTGTAGGCCCTATTTATATATATATATATATATATATATATATATATATATATATATATATATATATATATACATGACTATATATATATATATATTTATTAGTATATATATATATATATATATATATATACTAATAAAATATATATATATATATATATATATATATATATATATATATATATATATATATATATATATATATATATATATATATATATATATATATATATGAATAAAAAAAAAAATATATACATGACTATATATATAATATTTAATTGACAAAATAATATAACCATTAATAATAAAATAATATTATATAGTAATAACCTCAATGAAATAATAAATAATAATAATAACGAATTTCAATAAAACAATAATGGCGTGTATATACCATTCTGCGGTCTAAAAATCCCAAAATGTAACGAAGACCTATTTTATGCAAAAGTCATCGAATATCACTAATATTAATATTTATAATATTTAATTACGAATACTAGAAAATATTCATTAAATCCTTAAAAAGAATTACAACACCCTCATATCAAATTCCATCAACATGAATGTTATTGGACGTGCCGCATGACTACATGGGCTCGGGCTCGGTTCGGGTCCAGTCCGGACTAATTCGGTACAACCAGGTTTCCTAAAACTCCATAATATAAATAATGAATAAATAAATCCTCAGTAAGGGTTATGTCACAACTTGGCTTGGTTTTCCTAGTTAGGACATCACTATGTCTCGGCCTTCCTTATCAGGGATAACATACTAGTCAAAGCATGCCCTTATACTATCCGTGCCACGATTTCTAGTCGCCTTGTACTTCAAAACTCCATTATGGCTAAAATCATTTACTGTAATAATTAACATAATAATTATTTATAAAATTCCTAAAGTCACTATTTAATTCAAATAAATAAATAAAAATATAATTTAAAATTTCGGAAAGAGGGGTTACAAAAAGAGTTCTAATGATTCGAGTTAAATTAAGGAATTTGCTTTGGCAAATTTGCTTCCTTTTAAGAGAATGGCAGCATAATGATCCGTTCTGTTGGCCGCATAATGATGGGCAACATGTTAATTTTGGTACTCTTTTAGCATCTTCCAGAACTAAATAACAATATTATAGAAGTATATGGTGATATATAGTAGATTACTTCTTATGACTAAAACCCTTTCGGACCAGAACCTTAATCTGGCGCCTTGGACCAACTCAGCCATACTCAGCCATATCAATGGCAGATCTTTTTGTTTAGAATGAGATTTGAACTCACACACCCTTTCGGACCTGAACCCTAATTTGCCGCCTTTAAATCAACTCGGTCACATGGTGCTATGATATAGTTATGAACCAACAGAACTAAAGAAGAGTTTTCTTTTATGGTTGGCTGATTTAATTTGTGATTTAAATCATGCAAAAGATTCACATACTTATGATATGGTAGATCAAGTTTGGCATAATCTTTATAAATTATTGGATGTAATTTTTGATGCATATATTCAGTAAAATCTAATTTGTTGATTATTGATTATTTAATTATAAATATGCATGCACATAAGGATTTTTGATTATTTAATTTAAATAAGCATAAGGATTTGGACATGATTTAATTTTGTAAAATTAAGTCAACGTTCAAATTTTTTGGTGCCTCTTTATAACTCGTAGTAGTTGCCTAACATTCTAATTAGACCTATTGAAACAAGATGTTGCCAAAGTGACCTCTCTTGCGTAGATAATCTATGAGGGATGTTGGATGTTAGTGTGTACATTAATGCGGATATTAGCTGGCCCAAAGGAAGGTTAATACTTGGCCGAATTGCACACATACTTGTGGTGATAAATGTGTGACAATTATAAGGTTTATATGTGAATAATAACCCGATCCAAAGATAAGCTTATTATTTGACATGACTTATTGTCAACATTTGATCATTACACCAAGAGTACCACTTGCAGTTAATATCACTGTCCAAAGACTTGATATTAATGATGTGCTAGGTATCTTGAGATGGGGTTCACCATTATTTGAATTTGTTTGACTATATTTTATTATTTGGTTATTAATTAGAGCATGTCTGTTTTGGTTTTGTTCTCTTTACAGGTAATATTGCTGTAATATCTACCAATAAGAATTTAATTTTCATGTTTAATAGGATAAACTTTAAGGGCAAAAAAAAATGAATACAGTAGCTGCTAAGGGTCCAGCTAAAAAAAAAACAACAATATAAAACTAAGGGTTGTTCTTTTGTGATAAGGCAGGACACATAAGAAAGAAATGTACAAAGTACCACGTTTGGCGTATAAAGAAAAGTACATTTCTAAATTTGGTCTGTTCTGAGATTAATTTAGATTTAGTACCTAGAAACACATGGTGGTTAGATTCTGGTGCTACTACCCACATTAGTGTTTACAAACAAGGTTGTCTGAGCTATCGAAAGCCAATTGATGGTAAAAGATACATCTATATGGGTGACGACAAATCGGTAGAAGTGGAAGCAATAGAACATTTTAGGTTATTTTTATGAACCAACTATTATTTGGATTTGATAGACACTTTTATTGTACCGTCTTTTAGACGAAATTCAGTTTCAATTTCCTTAATGGACAAATTTGGTTATCATTGTTCATTTGAAAATAATAAGTTTAGTCTATCTTTAAATCCAAATATTATTGGTAACGGTTCCTTTAAGATTTATGATCGCCTATATTCAGTTGAAACTATTGCAGCTTAAATGAAACATTGCAAGTGGAGTCTTGTGGTACTAAACACAAAATTAACAATAATAAAAATTTAGCACTTTATAGACTTCAATGTCTGTATTGAATGTGTAAAGGGAAGATAGACTAAAGTTAAATTGTAAGCAGCTACTTTATTGACTATGCTGACAAATCGAAGGGTTAATAATTATACGGTCCCACAAAAAAAATGATACAAGAAGTGTAATAGTTTTTGAGGATGTTGAGTTTGGGGGAGAAATCAAGTCAGGGCCATTGTCTTTGAAGAGGAATTAATTGTGATTCCTACTATCACTTTTGACGATGTGCAGGAATCTGTACATGTCATTGATCAAGAAGTGAATTCAGAACCTCAATAAGATAATGTCGAATTATCTATACAAGTTGTTGTCGAGACACCTTGACAAGACAATGTAGCGGCACCACCATTCAAGATAAGGTAATTACTTCTGAGGAACAAACTCAACAACCTCAAGAATTGATAATGTTAAGATGGTCCACCAAAGAAAGGAGAAATATAATTTCGGATAATCTTGTCATATTTCTCTAGGAACGTGAGAAAAACTATGGAATATTTGAAGATAACTCAATCATCTTCCGTCAGGCCATGGAAAGTTCCAACTCTCAAAAGTGGATTGAGAAAATAAATGAGGTGTATACGTCTATACAAGACAATAAAGTTTTGGAAACTTGTCCCACCAACAAAAGGTGCGAAGTCCATTGGTTGCAAATGGTTATTTAAAACCAAGAAGGATTCGAAGGATAATGTGGACATGTATAAAGTATGTCTTGTAGCTAGTGACTTTACTCAAAAGTTAGGGATTGATTTTAAAGTGACTTTCCCTCCGGTTTATTTGAAAGACACTTTTAAAATCAATCATAGCACTTGTTGCAATTTTTATCTTGAGTTACATCAAATGGATGTCAAGAACGACATTCCTCAATGGAAACATTGAAGAAATAATTTATAAAGTGGAACCAAAAACTTTGTCAGATGACCCAAATAATATGGTTTGCAAACTGACAAAATTTATTTATGGACTCAATCAGACTTCTCATTAAAGTTACTTCAAGTTTCAACAAGTGATTATCTCATTTGGTTTTGGAGATAAACACCGTTGAAGATTGTGTGAATCACAAGTTCAGTGGGAGTAGACATATTGTTCAGGTTTTGTATATCGATTAAAGTATTTAATACAAACCAGGTGATACATGTCGCTAAAGGAGATAAGTTTAGTCTCAATCAAGTGCCCTAAGATTAGCCTTAAAATTAAGAAAATAAATAGATTTTCCGTTCATGATCAGTTGTAGGGAGTCTAATGTATGCTCAAGTTTGTACGCATTAAGATATTGCGTACATATTCGGATGTTAGACAGATATTTAAGCAAATATGGATGGATCATTGGGTAGCAGCCAAACTACTTAAGTAATTAATAGAGAACAAGGAATTAAATGCTCTTTGTAGGAGATCGAATAATTTTGGAGATCATAAGGTATTCAGACTCCGATTTTGTTGGATGCCAACAGCAAAAGATCCACATCAGGTTATGTTGACCATTGATAGTTTAATTACGCTATATGTGACGAATGCCGTTTTGATCCTATGTTGATACACTACCAAAATACAGTAAATTGGCGACGACAATTTAGCGACGGAATAAATCCGTCGTTCGTAGCGACAGATTACCGACGACCTGGCGACGACTTCCCGGCTAATCGTGTACCCATTTTTTTAAGGGTGAACATCGTCGCCTATCCGTCGGCAAACCATCTGTACAATAGCGACGAAATAAAAACCCATCGGTAAGTAGTCACTCGGTAGTCACTAATTGGCGAGAAAATGTTAAAAAATTGTAGGAAAATGTCACTAGTTGGCGGAGGAATTGACGGCGACTTAGCGACGGATAATCTGTCGACCATATGATGGGATATTAGCGACGGACGTACGGTCCGTCGCTAAGTGGTTGGAAAATTTTAAAAAATTTGAAGTGAGATTATCGACTAAGTAGCGACGGATTCTATCCGTCGCTAGTCCGTCGCTAAGTTAAAAGCCTAGCTTAAGTTGAACCGACGGGAGGAAAATTTTATTCCCCCCAATTTTTTCTCTCTCTCCTCTCTCTCTCTCTCTCTCTTGGACGCTTGCACTTATCAAGGTAACTCTCTCTCTCTTGGGTGGCGGTGGGGGGCGAAAGGGAGTCGGCGGTGGTGGAAGGGGGCAAGCAGCAGGGACTTGCTGGCCGCGGGGGGTGCGGGCGGTCGCCGCGGGTGAAGCTGGCGGTGGTGGGGGTCGCCGCGGGGGGTGCTGGCGGTGGTGTTGATGCTCGACACGGGGTTGGTGAAGTCGGGGACAGAGCGGCGGAGATGGCAATAGCTGTGGACGGAGTACAATGGTCGACCCGGGCATTGTTGTGGTAAACGCAGGTAGAGGAGTTGGTGAAGATAGCGATTGTGGCTGTGGTCATGGCCGGGGTTCAGGTGGCGGTAGATATCATGGGTTCGACTGGTAAAATAGGGGTCAGTCTGCCAGGGAGGGAGCCGGCCTGGAATTAGGGTTAGGGTTTAGAATTGGGAATTAAGGATTAGGATTTGGGAATTGCTTGTTGTGTCATGTCCTATGAGACACAAAATTTGAGTGGAACTGTCCGGGGTTGTCGAGCACGGAAAACGTAATATAGGAATAGTGGAAAGAAAAGTGGGACACGGACACGATGCACGCACGATGATGGCGATCATGATTATGGTGGTATTTGAGAATTTGGAGAAGAATAGAGGAAGCCTCCCCTATATATCGAGAGGTATTTCCTATACATGGAAGGATTAAGATTTTGAACAAATCTTCCATAGATTCTAATCAATCAATTATATTGATTGAATCTCAATCCATTAATTTATGGCAACACAATTTAAATAATATCTAATATCACATAATATTTAAAACAAATTTTGTTAATTCAACCATGAAAATAAATGATAATAATAAATCAATTAATTCTAGATGTATACTTTTATAAATACAAAATCAACTTTTAATAATTTGACAAATTGGGTCGCCGCGGGGGGCGCTGGCTGTGGTGGGGTGGGGGTGGTGTGAGGGGACGGGCAGCGGGGGGGGGGGGGGGAGGCTGGCCCCGGGGGGGTTGGGGGTGGGCTGCGGGGGGGGTGGTGGTGCTGGCCGGCAGGAGGGTTTGGGGGTGGCTGGCCGCGGGATTGCGCACTTATGTTATATTTATGCAGTGATCTTAGTTTGATATATGAAGTGATAATATTTATGCATTGATAAAAACTTTGATCTTGTGGTCCAGCAAATAATCAGCTGTATTAAGCATGTGTGTGTTAGGAGCTAAATAATCTATTATTCTCTATTGCAAGTATTTTCTTAATATTAGAGATATCCTCTTAACTTTTACACGTGTCACATGACATGCTATATTATACATTTCTTATATAGCAATTTTCTTTATGAACTACTAGTATCTTCTTTATTTCCATCAAGTTAATAGTTTATATTAGTTTAACCACTTAGACGAAGATGGCATACTATGTTGCACAATTATGAGCACGGATAATGATATATATACGATACAGATATAGGATACAAACATTTTCAAATGGATACAAATGTAGTTACCTATGTTGCATGAGTAATGTATGTACTGTTACACTCTTATATGCCATAAACCTGAGAATAACTGAACCTATAACTTGAGGCTCTCGCCTGTACACACACCCATCCTTAACACACACACATTTGACTAGGACACACACACCCCCTCTCACTCTTTCACTTTCACTGTCACACCCTTAACACACACACACATTTGAATGAAACACACACACATACACCCCTCACTATATCACTCTTTGTCTATACACACAATGCTATCGTGGTTGGGCTAGGAACTTGATCCTGACAGCGCAATGTTATCCTGTTCTCAGAATGAGAACTATAAGGATATATATTTTTAATTACAAATATGTTTACTTTGTCTTACGAATCGGTATCGGTATCGGTATCAGAATATTTTTATGAGTATTGATTTTGATCGCTTAGGCATCTAGGCGGTGTCTAGGCGGTAGGTAAGTATTGAAAATCAAATTTAAGATGTTGGTATAGAGTGAGTATCCTAGAAGGATATATATAAGATATCTTAGTAGTAGATAGGTAAGTTTTGAAAATTAAATTTACTTATGCCAAGTCTTTTGGGCCTATCAGAGTTATAGATCTTTTCGAAAATCTAGTATAATGCTGATTACCTCAAAAGGCTTATATAAGTAAGAATGTATAGAGTGTATATCGTAGGCGGATGAGTGTATAGAGTGAGCCTCCCTACTCCCCTTCTTCTCATTCGGGTCATGAGGCATCCTATTCTGCATCATATGATATACATCTCAACCAAAGCGTGGAGAAGTGTGGAAATATTAATATTAACCAAGGATCAGTATCGAAATCAGTATCACCATGAATCTCATAGCTTATTCTAACAGAGCATAATATAAAACCAAACGTGAAGCAGAGCTTCACATTCACAACATTAGAATGTGAAGCTTTGATTCGCACGTTTGGTTTTATATTATGCTCTGGTAGAACAAGCCACGAGATTCATGATGATACCGATTTCGATACCGATCCTTGGTTAATATTAATATTTTTACACTTCTCTACTCATTGGTTGAGATGGATATCATATAAGAGAGTCAAATGAGAAGCAGGAAAGTAGAGGTGGGTCAGAGAGGGGGCCTTCTCTACTCCTCTATATTCTGGTTGTGAGACTCATTCTGTACTGTCAGGCTATGTCGTTAATGGCTTTAAGTTTAAGGCAAGACTGCTGAGGGTCATTTACCGTTGGAGGTTGAATTATCCGAAGAGGAAAACAAAATAGATGAAAGTAAAGATGAGGAGGAAGAGGAAGATGAGGACGCAGAGGACGTCTAATACTGTCATTTCCATACAACAATGAATCTTCTACATTACATATCTAATATTGATATTTTGTTTAATCCCAAATTAATCTCCATGTTTTCATCAATCTTACCAGATGGCACCCAAGACCCGAGGACGTCGCTTGAGAGAGGCAGCTTCTGCTGCTGAGGAGGTAGTGCCACCTCCTGCTGCTGAGTCGATAGTGGTACCTACTGCTGAGTTGGTAGTGCTGTAGAAGCATGAAAAATTTTCAGCAATGAAGTCCCATGCGCCCAAGCCAGTGAAGCTCCATGCACCCAGCTAGTGAAGCTCTATGCGCCCAGCCAGTGAAGCTCCATGCGCCCAAGACTAGCTTCCCTAAAAGGAGGGTACATAGCTTGAGACATGGCTATGCGCCCAAGCCTGACTCGGTCAAAGCCATGATCAAAACATGCACCGAAGCGCATGGCCACGTCAGTCTCCACGAGCAGTCGTGCACCGAAGCATGCGGCCACGTCAACACCACAACCAACCCACGTTCTCGCAGCCTGCATGCGCCTATACCCTATGCGCCCAAGGCAGGACTATGCGCCCACATGAAAACCAGTGTGTCTTCCTTATGTGGGCGCATAACATCATTTTAGCTCAAGAACGACTGTAAAAAGGGGCCTCATCCCTCTTCAAAACACAGAACGAAGAGCATTTTCAAGAACCAAATTGCTGCACTTCTTGCCAGTGAGCCAAGAGTTAGCAATTTTCTTAGGTTTTCTTCCACTTTTTTAATCAGAGTATCAACGGAGTAAAGGAGCAACTGCCACTCGATCTCCATCGTCCCATTCCCCAGAATTCTTTTTTGTACTCGGGGATCCTCAGCGCAGGATCTCTCAGGCGTACTCGATTTGTGGTGCCTTGCGCTAATAAAGAAAAGACAGCATTTTCTTTTTCTTTTTTGTGTGTGTCCACAAAAATGGCGACTCTGCTGGGGACTACCTTTTTCTATGATGAGAAGGTGGTGACTCAATCCGATACCGACAAAGTGGAGAGCACTCAGAAGATGCTGATCGTAAAGTTCGATCAGCAGGCGTTCGAAGAGATGCTCTCGAGGGATGGCTCTACTCCCTCAAAATCAGCGAAGCCAAACAAGTCTCGCAAGACTTGGCATCCGAAGGCTCGCTGTGCATATCCTGCTAGTGTCATAGAAGATATGCAACTGGAGGACTCTGTCACATGGGCGCATGACTCTGCCACAGAAGTTCCCCAAATGGAGAAGGCTCACACCGTTCCGGGCTCTACTAGCCCAGTGACTTCTTTCCTGCACAACCAACAACAGAGTATTCGATGCTCGAGACTTGGCAGAGGAAAATACTACGATGCCAAGAATCCGGGTGTGCAACACTCTAGGCAAACCCCGCGAGGCTCACAAACGAAGGAGGCAAAAGTGGAAAAAAATAGCGCTGCTCCACCAAGCATGCGCCCAAAGCCATGCGTCCAAGGAGATGTTTGGGCGCATAACCCCAACCAGAATGCTTCTGTCTTCAACGGACTGGACATCCAGGGTTATACGCCCAAAGCTATGCGCCCAGGCTCTCTGGATCCATACTATGCGCCCACATCAAGGAGGCTTAGACATGCTGTCAAGAAGCATGCGCCCAAGGCCAGTCTCCAAGGCCTATGCGCCCACAGCAAAAAGACAGGCCCCAACGCATATAGCACGGGACTGTCTTCAAAGACATCACAGAACTTAGGTATGGGGGTTGTCCCTGTACGTGAACTAAGTCTGGATGCGCCAACTCTCCTTACGAACTCGCATGCAAAGCTCGGCGATGCATGCAATATGGGTTGTAAGGCAAAACTCCCTTCCGCTGACTTGCGTGACATGATAAATCATAAGCGTAAAGCGAGAAAGGACATAACAATTCATAGTACACATCCGTGCACCAGTATTATTATCAACTGTTGCTACTCCAAAGCAACAAGTATGCCTCAGAGAAAGTCCGTATTTCGACGGCTGCACTTCTCTGACGATGAAAAGCCACTGTGTGTTTCATCCAACATGGCTTCATGGGATCTCTCTTACGGAAGCCCCAATCATAGATGGTGGACCACAAACACAACTTTCTCTCTCAGTTCCGCGAGAAGAAGAAGAAGAAGAAGAAGTCTACCAACAGATGGCCAACAGGCTGTCACATTTGAAGGAGTCTATATGGGCACCCGGTCAAAGGCAAGATCCTGTATGGACGACGAAGACTCCCAAGCTAGGGGTAGTATTCCCTCAGAGTCTGAAGCGGATGATCTTCACACTAGGGTTAGCCTTCCAGAGGACGACGATCCCTCCGAATCTGATGGCAACTATCTACATCCTCTACCTGAAGATGAAGGACTTGTCCACTCGGAGACAGACAGTATCAGTACCAGTTGTACTGTTTTCTCTGTTCATCCTCGTATATTGTCTACATATATGGCGGACGGAGAAAGACATGAAGAAGCCAGTGATCAGACCAGCAAACGGTTAGAGGGTCTGGAAACAGCATTCGCCAAGATCACTGATATGCTTACCAGTATCATGGCAGTTCAAGCTGCTGGGGCTGTTCCTCCACCTCAATAAACGTCTCAGCTTACGCTAGCCCGGCTCACAGCAACAACCCTCCTTCACTACAAAAGGAGTGTCATTTTGTTGCTCCTCGTCCAAATTTTACAAATGCTGGGGGTGGTCCTTCACCAACGACGCCTGACAACTATTCAGCGGTAGTTTTCCAACACCTGCTCAATCAACATGATGCAATTGATTCCCTGGTCGCCCGTCTCGACACCATCTTGTACAAAGACGAGCTTCAGAAGATGGAGATATCTCAACCGTATCCTCCTGAGTAGGGGAATGCTACTTGCCCTCCTAATTACAAGCCGCTGACGCTGAATTCAATTGACCGGTTGACTTCTCCTCGTCAACACATGACATACTTCAACACGCAGACTCTACACTTGCCCAGAGACAATTCGTTCTTGTCAAAGCTGTTTATTAGCACCTTACAGGAGGTAGCTTTCGAATGGTTCTGCAGTCTTCCTGACGGATGTATCAATTCATTTAAAGACTTGGAGAGGTTGTTCCTCAACAGGTTTTACGAGAGTGACATGCATGTTAGTATGTCCACCCTCATCGAGACCAAGCAAAGAAGGACTGAGTCTGTCATCGCCTTCATCGAACGCTTCAGGTGGCTAGCACTGAAGATGCCCTTCGGTATACCAGACTCAGAACTTATGGATACTTGTCGACATAACTTCCTTCCTACAGTGAAGTTTTGTCTGGGTATACATAAATATGATACATGGCCCACTTTCATTGGGGCCGCTGATGCTGCTGAAAACGACGTTCCTAACTTGGAACTACTGGGGTTGAAAATACCCAAATCCGAAGACAATGGCAAGCATCCTCAAACTATCCTTGTTCGTGGGGGTAAAGGGAAAGAAGTCCTGAAGGTCGACACATCCAAAGGAGCTTCCAATTCTCAGGGCGCCTCCGACAAGCCTAAGAAGACCTTCTCCTTTGACGAAGACGATGTCATTACCATCTTTCACACATTGACGAAGGGTAATAAGCTGACATTGCCTCCACCACGACGTCCTGTAGAGGCGAACCAGCTCAACGATCCCAAGTACTGTCTCTATCATCAGTACGTGCATCATTCTACCAAGGACTGCATCGTCCTGAAAAAGAAGATACAATAGCTTATCGACAGCCAAGTGATCAACCTCGAAGCTGAAGACAAGGTCGTATCTTCTAACATGACCTATCTTCAGTTTGGCGACTTTCCTCCCACAGAAGTCCCAGACGGTGTGGTCCCGATTCCCAAAGTAATAATAAAAGTCGTCAACCTACCTCCAGCTCGCAACTCTACCTTAGTTCCACTCACAACTGAACGTGGGAAGATCATATGGGTCCATCCGAACCTTGTGCAAGAAGTGACGCAAGGGGTGGTATCTCCTAAAGCAAAAGGGGCAAGAAATACAAGTCATGCCATTTGGTATCATCTTCCATCTACAAGGTCCTATCTGGTGAGACGCGATCGGGGAAGACTTAACATACGACCCCGCACAAGAAGAAACAGTACCTTCTCAACCTTCTGCTGCCCCCACAAGCTCAGAAGTCGGCCCGTCTAAGCCTCCAACTACGGACAAAGCCAAGCAGAAGGAGACACGGTTTGACAAGTCTCTGAAGGCGCCAGCTCCCGAAGGCATAGATCGGCCCAACAACTTTGACATACTGGCTCAGCTAGCCAATACACCTGCCAGGTTGTCTCTGCTCGATCTATTGCGACTCTCCAAAGAAAATCGAAAGGCCTTAAGTGAGGCAATACTACATGTCGACTCTTATCTCGCTGAATTCAAAGCCCCCGCTGAAGATCCTGTCTCATGTCTCCACTGCCACAGTACTATGGAAGTGGTGCCCAATATCACCTTTTCACAAGAAGACATGCTACTCAAAAATAATCATCATGATAGACCCATGTACTGTACAGGGTATATCGGGGCGATCAAGGTGGACCGCATGCACATCGATCCAGGATCCTCCCCCAGCATCATTCCTAGAAGTTTGCTTCAAATTTTGGGAATCCCTCTGCACAAGTTATCTGCAACCAACACAACTATTATGGCTTTCAATGCTGGTCGAAGCCATCCGCTGGACAAGATCCGTCTCAAGTGCCAGATCCGTGATCTCCGAACAGAGGTTTTCTGCTATGTGATCGATGCTAATGTATCCTACAACATCTTGTTGGGACGTCCATGGATACACGAGAACATGATCGTTCCTTCAACACTTCACCAGTGCTTCAAATACATCAACTGCGACGGTGTCGTAAAGACGGAATTTGTCGATGTCGATCCTTTTAAGGGCATCGAAGCTTACTATAGAGATTCTGTACTTTACCAATCCCAGCTCCCCCCAAAGATGACGGCAACGAAGCTGACAATGAAGCTGAAGCAAGTTCATCCTCCAATGATGGTCCCCTGATCATCCGAGTCAAACGACGTACTACTCCAAAAAGTACTCCGAAGCCTCTCACAA
Source organism: Iris pallida (assembly GCA_029216955.1). NCBI lineage: Eukaryota > Viridiplantae > Streptophyta > Magnoliopsida > Asparagales > Iridaceae > Iris > Iris pallida. The sequence continues at coordinate 5,027,717 of JANAVB010037419.1, read as the reverse complement.
TCTGGATAAAAAAGAAGAACCCTAACAAGGTCAAACTATTGACCATCATTCTCAGTAAGATACCCCGGGAGGAACCTACTAATGCCCGTCCTCCCAATCCTGAAGAATTACCCTACGTGGTGAACTCGGCCAAGACTGTGGCTCCTCTTCCAGATGATGATCCTCTCAATGAGTATATCAATACTCATAATAATATACCTTCAGCGGATGATATTATACCTGAAGAAGAACTTGCATATTTCCTCAGTAAAGGTTTATATTTGAATTACTTCGATGTCTATCAATCTGTAAACCACTACATAGATACGATATACGCTCTAGAGAACGACATAGGACCACACCTCTGTATGCCGGTCATGACGTCTCACCTGCGGGAAATAGTTTACCCAGAAGTTATCCACTACTTCATCGTTCCAGCCAGAAATAAGGATGAAGAACTAATCACCTTCGGTCGTATAATTGGCGAGAGAAAGTTCGTTCCAGACTCTACTTCTCCCAAGCACAACACAGAAGCTGACTATGACTCTGAGAAAATACAAATTTTTTGGTATAGTTGGCAGGCCAAGAATATCATCCAGAACATGGGATATAACATCAAAAGCGACCAGGGGCTAAATTACGGCCGGGGATGACGGTTGCCAATACGAAACTTTGCTCCTCCCGACAAACCTTAGAACTACTATCAACAAAACGGTGTTGGTTTGGGCTATGTCACTCCTCCCCCGAAAGATCAGATGATGAAGCAGATCATTGTTCTCATTCTTTTGATTCCTCCCTCTGGGACTCAGACTCCAGCATTGGCGACATATTCAAAGCAATTATGTCTGTCAACATGGTTTTCGTTGACCAAATTGCAGACGATGTCCAATCAATCAAACTCGAACAATGGGCTCAAAAAATGGACACTAGGTAGGAGCTGTACTTCGAACAACATGAACCACCTACCGAAGACGAAGTCATCCAAGTCAATTTAGGAGATGAATCATCTTTTAAACCAATCTTCATTAGCAAAAGTCTATCTGGCGATGAACGCCAATCTCTTATACAGCTTATAAGAGAATACATCGACATCTTCGCATGGAGATATGAAGACATGCCAGGCTTGGACCCTAAAGTCGCCATGCACCGCCTGAATATTTCGTCCAAAGCAAAGCCAGTGAAGCAGCAACAACGACAATTCCGACCAGACGTCATGGAGGCCATCGAGAATGAAGTCAAGAAGCTCATTGCCAGTGGATTTATTCGCGAAGAACAACACCCAGGCTGGGTTGCCAACATCGCTCCAATCATGAAAAAGAAATGTAAAGTTCGAGTCTGTATCGATTACCGTAATTTGAACTCTACTTGCCCGAAGGACGAGTTTTCTTTACCGATCACCAACGTAATGATCGATAATACTTGCGGCTTCGAGCGGATGTCCTTCATGGATGGGTTCTCAGGTTACAACCAGATCAAGATGTTCCCCGACGATAAGAAGCACACATCTTTTCGAACACCGTTGGGGGTATACTGCTATATAGTGATGCCCTTCGGATAGAAAATTGTAGGGGCGACATACCAGCGAGCCATGAACACAATTTTTTGTGATCATTTGCACAAAATTGTGGAGTGCTACGTAGACAATATCGCAGTTAAAAGTCGTCTCAAGGGCAACCACCTCCAAGACTTGAGAACGGTGTTCGAACTAATGCGTGCACACCAACTCAAGATGAATCCAACCAAGTCTTTTCTGGGAGTCTCCAGCGGCAAGTTCCTTGGTTTCGTCATCACTTCAAAGGGTATACATCTTGACCCAGAGAAAGTGAAGGCTATCCTCGACATGCATCCTCCAAGAAACCTCAAAGAGCTACGCGGACTACAAGGAAGGCTAGCCTACATCAGACGATTCATTTCGAACATCTCTGGAAGGTATCAGCCATTCATCCAGCTCATGAAAAAAGGTGTATCTTTCGTCTGGACAGAACAATATCAACGCACATTCGACGACGTCAAGGCGTATCTTACAAGCCCTCCAGTATTGGTAGCTCCAATAATAGGGAAGCCCTTCTTACTATATGTCCGTGCTATAGACCATTCTCCTGGTGCCCTATTAGCTCAGAAGAACGAAGGCGGCCATGAACAAGCAATCTACTACCTCAGCCGTACAATGGTGGGTGCCGAGCACAGATACACACTTGTGGAGAAGGATTGCCTTGTACTAGTATTTGCCATCCAGAAGACACGCTACTATATGTCTGGACAGACTATCTACATTATATCTAAAGTCAATCCTCTCAGAATACTCATGACTAAACCGGGCTCTCTCAATTTTTGTTTAGCTACATGGGCAATGCTGTTGACTCCATACGATATGCTCTTTGTTCCTCAGAAGGCAGTAAAAGGCCAAGCATTAGCTGATTTCCCAGCAGCTCATCCGGTGCCAGAATCGTCTAAACTCTACGACGAAATCCTCGACGAAGTGGTGGAGTCTAATACTGCAACTGAAGAAATCCCCATTTGGTGAATGTTCTTTGACGGTACATCAAGAACAGGACTTAAAGGAAATATCGTGGCTGGAGTAGGTGTCGTGCTCGTGTCACCTGATCACCTGGTTATACATTGTGTATATTCTCTCGTAGAACCATGCACCAACAACGTGGCCGAATATAATGCTCTATTAATCGGCCTACAACTGGTGAAGCAACTGGGAGTTGACTATCTAGAAGCTTATGATGATTCCAAGCTAATAGTCAGTCAGGTCCGAGGGGATTATGAAGTTCGCCATGAAGATCTCATTCCCTACCACAGAGCAACAATCGAGTTGGCGTCTACTTTCGCTGGATTCTTCATCGAGCTCGTGCCTCGACTACAGAATATAGAAGCAGATGCTCTAGCCGGTCTCGCTGCTTCCTTTATCGTCCCAACCAATACTCAGCAGTCGATCACAGTGTCTGGTCGAGAACTATTCTGTGTGAAAAATGCCTTGTATATTCATCACAGTTACACAACGAAAACAAGCGTCGATGCTAAAGACTGGAGATTTCCCTTCATAAATTATATCGTCTATGGAATCCTCCCCGAGGACCCGAAGGAAGCAGTGTCTATCCAAAGGCGATCCCTCAGATTTTACTACGACACAGCTACCAAGATATTGTACCGACGCTCTTACGACGGGCTACTGTTACGATGCCTATCAGACACAGAAGCCAAACATGCACTCTGGGAGGTTCACGATGGAGTTTGTGGTACACATCAACCAGGCCCCAAATTACAAGATCGCCTTAAATAAATGGGTTATTACTGGCCCACAATGATAGCAGATGCTGTTGAATATGCAAAGAGGTGTAGAGCTTGTCAGTTCTACGTCGACTTCATTCATCAACCTTCAGAGTTTTTATACCCAACGACAGCATCTTGGCCGTTTGAAGCCTGGGGCATGGACGTCATAGGACCAATCAGCCTACCATCCTCCAAAGGACATCGGTTCATCCTAGCTATAACCGATTACTTCTCTAAATGGGCGGAAGCTATACCACTCACCGAAGTGAAGACGTCAAACGTGATCAGTTTCATCAAATATCATGTCATCTACCGCTTCGGCCTACCTCGCAGGATCATCCATAATAATGGTCCACAATTCGTAAGCTATGCATTCTATCGGTTCTGCGATAGGAATTAAATCCAAAATGTAGCCTCAACTTCCTACAATCCAGCGACTAACGGGCTAGCAGAAGCCTTCAATAAAACCATCATAAAACATCTCAAGAAGTTCGTGTCTTCAAACAAGCGCGATTGGAATGAGAAGCTCGGTGAATGTCTATGGGCCTATCGTACGACGGTCCGGACTCCAATAGGCAGTACGCTATTCCCTCTGGTTTATGGAAGCGAAACAGTTCTTATCCTATAAATCTAGATTCTTTCTCTTTGAGTAGCCTTAGCCAACGAGTTGACTACCGAAGAAAGCTACCGTCTGCGACTCCAGGAGCTCGAAGCGTTAGACAAAAAATGCTTGTTAGCTCAGCAGCACATTGAGCTATACCAAGCACGCCTTTCTAGAGCCTTCAATAAAAAAGTGAAGGAAAGGATCTTCCAAGTCGGCGATCTGGTCTTAACAGTGAGAAGACCAACGGTCTTGACGCACAAAACAAAAGAAAAATTCCAGCATAAATGGGAAGGTCCTTTCATCATAGAATCAGTATATTCTAATGGTGCATACCGACTAACCAAGCCCGATGGTGACTTGCTCATGATGCCTATCAACGACAAGTTCCTGAAGAAATACTATGTGTAACCTTTTTTAAGTAATGTTCATATATGTTCAGTCATGTAAATGTACAGTGCGATGTTTATATGATTCGAAAAACTACCTAACTATAATCCGTATTTCAAGAGTCATGAATATGACCTGGATAATAGGTCCTCTAAAATATTTCTCCAGTAGAATCATTCCCGTTTTTGACTCTGTCCAAATTCGATTTGACAAAAACAAGTCATGTCCCAATTACCTCTGAATTGTTTTTCCATAATTATTTCCCCAGTGAAATGATTATGTTTTGCCATGTCCATATAACCTTTGAGCAAAGCATTCATCAAGGATAATCATGTCCCTATTACCTCTGAATTATCTACTCCCACCTAATGTTATATATCTTTCCATGTCCATATTACCTCTGGTCAGATTTAGAACATCCTCTGCTATTACGTCCATATTACCTCTACTAGCAGCTTCGTTCAACTTATTATCTATATTCGAATAACTTGAATATAAAACAAATAATAGGTCTACATCAAAATTCCCCAGCGGAATACCCACTGGAAATATCCTTGCTACGTCCATATTACCTCTAGTTCCTATATTTCACAAAACCACATTCACTTCTGAAAAGATTTTTTATTCTTTACATCTATCAAGAGACAGAAAAAAGGGTACAAGAGCCGTGATGGCTGAAAAAAGAGAGAAGAAAGTTACAAAAATCTACGTGATACATAGACGGTTTATATTGTCTCTTAGAGACACGACATCGACTTCAGACTTCGCAGTAGCTCGACGGCGCGTCTCTTCTTGGCAAGCAGCTTCATCATCGAAGATGATCAGACCCAGATGCTCCCCCTCCAACTTCGCCAGCTGTTCTTCTAAATGGGCAAAAGTGGTGGCAGTCATAGCAGCCTGAGCCAAGTAATCCTCCTATTCAGATGTTGTCTCCCTCAAGTCGACTTTCAGTTGGGCAATCTCGTTCTAGATCTGCGCAATATGATTATACCTCTCGGTGATCTGTGCAGCCAGCCTGTTCTTTGAGGCGGCACGCGCCTCACTTGCAGTATTGAATTGACCATACTAGTCAGCCAATTTGCTGATCTCCCAAACGAGGGCATCCTTCCTTGCCTGGAAAGTAGCTTTCTCCTCCACAAGAGCCGTCATCAAAGCCTCGTCCTCTGTACGGAATAGCAATATTGGGCTCCGCTGTTTGGCATCCCAGAACCTGGCCACCTAACCCTCCAGGTCATTCAGAACTTTCCTCAGAGTATTGGCCCGCTCTTCATAGCCGGTAATGCTCTCGAGGGCCGCCACTTGGCATTCGGCAACAGCCCTCACAGGGCCAAAGGCAGCATTCCGATTCAGGACTCCAGGAAGCTTCACTTTTAGCACAGAGTAAAAAGCTTTGACGACTTCCTAGGCCATCTTCTCATCTTCAATGGAGGTCGTTGGAGAGGAAGCTTGGAAAGTCTCTTTCGCTCCAGGAAGGGATACATGACAAGAAGCTGAACCTGACAAAGAAAAATATATACATCGATAACCGAAAAAGAGGGAGAAAAAATACGAAAGAGTTGTAATTTCGTACCTTCGGATTGCTCAACTTCAGCCTGGGCTACGCCATCAATCTTTGCTTCAGGGAAACCAAAAGCAGGCTCAGACCGTTCAAGAAGAACAATATCAAGGCCCTGAGTGACATCAGGCCTGATATCTTCCACAATCTCAGCCGGAACAGGGACAGATTCAGGAACAGCCCCCTCAGCAGGCTGCTCAACTTCTCCTTTTGTAGCCGATACCGGCTCACTAATAGCTTCCTTCGCAGCAGCAGATTTGGAGGAGCCGGGAACAACTTCTGTCCCTTTCCTAATGGCAGGGACTACCTTCACGAGGGGTTCCTTCCCCTTGTCTACAAGGCAATATAAAGTCGTGGTCAGCCTCACAAGGAGCACGCAAAATCAAAGTCAAAAAATCTCATCCGAAGAGAGGCACAAAGGCAACGTACCCGTAGGAGGATGAGCCGATTGGACTTGGTTCTCGTCCAGCTCTTTCATCACAGTTCCTATTGCAGACATATTCCCCACAGATATATCGTAGGAGAAACTGATCTTCTGATCGCCGTCATGGTCTGGGCCTTCTCCCTGATCTTCCCGTCGCTCAAGTCTTACAGCCGAAGAAGAACCGCCCTCATCCATCAGTCGAGGATGAGCAGGGGACTCTGTCATCACATCCACCTCCTCAGATGAGGAGGCACCTGCCTCAGCTGCAACTTCGGGGTCCTGTGTAAAGGACAAACGCAAAAGGGAGAAAGCTTCCAAAGGCTTGGCCAGAATGGCTACAGAGTCTAGGAAAGGGTCTACCTCCCGAATGGCAACGGCCTGCAACGCCGTCTGCCGAGAAGACCTTCTAGGAGGAGGCGAGCCGGTACCCACGTCCGCAACCTTCTTCCTCCCCCGGGAAACAACCACCTTCTACCTTTTTGGTCGTGGCACCAGTTCGGTGGGAGCCTTCCTTTTATGAGGAACGGTAGAAAGAGGCTATTCAGTGTCCTCTCTCCGAGGCGCTGCAATGATAGGCTCTTCAACAACAACTCTCTGTTGTGGTGCTACAGTTGGTTCAATTATGGGCACGACGCCTTCCTTTCTGCTACTCCCCATTGCACGTGCTCGTCCTATATCAGCAAGGGTAAGGGCAAGCTTGGTCCCGGACATAAAACTATGCTCACGGTCATACCGAGAAAGAAGGGTATTGACCTGAATATAGAACTTAGCAACAGCAAAGAGCATGTGGGTGTCGGGTTTATCTTCAGCCAAGGTAAAAACTGCCCATGTACATCCAGCATTGTAGTAGCCCCATGCACGCGCCCCGTCGATTAGACTCCCTATCGACTGGAGATGAGGACTGGGATTGCCCAAGAGAAGCTGGCTATAGCCGAATTGCCGTGCAAAGTGAATTGGCAAGTAAGGTACCAGAAAAGTATGGTTCCTGTTCCTGAATACCAGATGAGAAGGCCTAATGGATTGGAGCCAACAAAATGCTCCAATAGGAAGGCTAGTAATGAGTGCTCCCTCATCTACTAGGGTGTCTCCCGTATGACCACTACCAGATGGAGGTGATACTCTGAAGAATTTATAATTCTATAGAAAACTCAAAGCCCTCCTACAAACAGGCATCCCTGTAACGGTCCAATCTATGTCTCTGAACCTCCGAATGAAGGCATCTCCCACCAAAGAATCTGCCATCAGCCCGATGTTCATCAATTTGGGACAATACAGTACCAGCCACCCCATCAGATAGTGGAAGGGTAACTCAGTCCTAGCAAAGTCCTTCCTGTCTTCGGATGTTATCGCATGCACAACAAAATAACGTAAACCCCGTTGGATGGCACAGACCATCGCGGGAAGCAATGCAAGACGGTGTCCAAAGGCTATCCTTACAGCCGAAAGTATCATCCCCCGGCTGATTCTCTCAACAGACCCTGAACCTCCAGAGACTACGCAGTCACGAAGCTATATCATCAGGAAAGCGGCTAGCACCGCCTTTTCTGACATCTTGAACTCGGCTAATCTGAAGAAATGATAAATCAGGGAATTTCCCTCAGGATCATCCCTATCTTCGGTATTTGAAGCTCCGTGATCTATCATCAGCCGATCTATCTCAGATATTGTTAAAGGCTTAGGCGACGAGAAGGAGACTGGACCATTCCCCCCTTTTCTGGTAAAAACATAGTTGGTCCAAGCCCTCGTATGCGGGATGGACCCCTCGGTCTTACCCTTTTTCGTAATCTGGTGACAAATGAAAAAGTGATAAAGTAACTCTTTGTACACATTCATCATATCAGAGCTTTCATTCTCCAAGCCCAAGATCTTTGCATCACTGGGGACGTATTCTGCATACGGCTCCGCCCTCCAGGGAATTTGGATACCGCCTGCATCTCATGAAGAGCCAAACCCATCTTCCCACCCGGAGTGAAGAAGGCACACGTATGATGGTTGTACAACTCTGCCAAGGAGATGAACATCGGCCAGTTAACCTTGATGCCATACTGGGTGGCCCTAACGGCATAAAAAAGACCGACAGCTTTTAGGGTGGCCTCATAAGTCGAGAGCACCTGTCACGATCCGCACCCTGTGTAGGGGCACGAGAAGTGGGTACGTCCAGCCTACGCCGCAGTGTCGGCGGTAGAACGCTGTCCTAGGTTGCTAACTAATCTCATTCAGTGTATATAATGTACTTGCCAAGATCTCAACTCCGAAGGGAGGACAAGTAAAAGATATGATATACTCAATCACAGTCTAAGCACGATAAGATAACACAGAATCTAGATACCAACTAACAACAACAGAAATTAAACTACTAAAATAATAACAACAATATCTCAAACAAACTCTAATACAACTCAATATCTCAAGTTTAATACAAACAAGCTCAAAACATGAAAGCTAAGTAAGCCTACTAGCTAAACTCCTGAATCACTCCTGAGAGTCGGAACCAAAGGTAGCTAATCCCTCGCCAGGTCCATGGTAAGTAGGGCATGTGTCGTCAGGAGTATCATCTGTAATATTTTTAACAGGTCCAATCAGGACAGGAATGAGCACATCTCATCTAGAAATCCCAAGTAAATGACAAAGACTATAAAGCAGTTTTTAGACAGTTATATAGATGAGCATGGCAGTTTTATACAGATAATGATGTAGAGAAACAGTGAGGGTACAAGGAAAGTAAAGTAACTAACAAGAGAATAAAACATGGCAAAGAAAACTGTAGTAAACTAGCTGAACTAGAATAACATGGTATAAGTCCAGACAGTATAAAATGTAATCCCAGTGTGAGTCCAGTCCATATAATCCAATACTAGATGATTCCAGTACAAGATGAGTCCAGTAAAAATGAGTCCAGAAGTGATCCATGATTCTAGGGTAAGTCCAGACTATACTCTAACAGTGTGTTTTAAAATACTGAGATCAACATGTAAACGGCTAGGGGTAATCAGGCACATCGTACACTCGGCCAAGTGTGGGATGGCTAGCATTCCAGAATAGTTCCAAGGGAGGTGGTTCCAGATTTTAGGTATGTTCACATGTCTACTCAAGTATTTCCCCGCCCACAAATGAATCCATAATCTAACACTACAACCAGTATGAGTCCAGCCAATGATTCCAGAAATGATTCCAGTAGGGTGATGCCAGTAGTGATTCCAGATATAGAGGCCAGACATGAATAAATGAGTGTCGCATGTAATGGATCCAGCAATACTAATCGTATTTGTACAGAGAATCACATATAGCTAACTAGAACTGAAATACAGTAAATGACAAGTAATGAAAGAACTATCAGAGAATGTACTCGCCTGACACTCTGGAAAGAGTAGTGTAATATCAGATGTCTGTACCAGGGTCACAATGTCCTAAAATAGAGTAATACAGTTATGACATGTCCAAAATAAAGGTAAATAAAATCTACAATGCAATCTATATGAATTCTAAGCCAATCTAGGTCGAAGTCAAACTTGGTCAACTCTACAGTCGAACTAAGTCAAATCAAGTTATATTAGGTCACAAGAAGTTAAACTAAGTCATTCCAGGTTAAACAAGGTTAAACAAGTCAAGGTTAGTCAAATCTAGGTTAAAGTCAACTCTTGGTCAACATTCTAGTCAAATATTAGTCAACATGATCAATCTGGGTTAAGTCTAGGTCAAACTTAGACCAACTAAGGTATTGGTCAAACAAAGACTAGTCAGTAAGGTAATTAGGTCAAACAAAGACCAGTCAATAAGGTAATTGGGTCAACATGGTCAGACTAGTTAAACTAGTCACTTTAGGTCAATCCTAGTCAATCTAGGTCAATTAGGTCAAGGTTTGACCTAAGGTTGACTTTGGTCAACCCTTAGTCAACAAGGGTTAACTTGTAGTGTTTTTGGTCATTAGGTCAAATTGAGTTAGCATCTAATGCCATAGGCTAACCACTTAGGCCTATAAGCTATGTCATAGGTGTCTATATAACCTATACTTAGTCTTCTAGATTAATGGCTAACCCCTAGATTAGGCTAAACTAGGTTAGGGACTCTCATGACACTAATCAATAATTAAATAATAATAAAACACATAAATCCAAATAATTTCCAATAAATCCTAAAAAATTACCAAAATACCCTTTAGGCCAAAAAGCCCTAATTTGATGTTCTAAACCTATGGCTAGGCTCACATGATCATGGTTAGTCTCTAGGTTATGAAATCTCTAGGGTTATACTAGTAAAGTCACAAAGTCATAAATCGTGACTTAGAAAATAGTTTAACTTAACTAAAATCACCCAAAATCATATTATGACTAAAATACCACTAATAAATAATAAAAATAATAAATTTTCAAAAATACCCCAATTTCAGAAAACTGGGTGTTACAAGTCTACCCACCTTAGAAGAATTTCGTCCTCGAAATTAAGATGGTCGTACTCCTTCTAGGTCACACCCCCAGTCAATCAAAGTCAAAAGATAACATGCAATCATTGACCTACTGGTCATGATTCTACAGTCTCAAAAGGGTAACTATGCTATCTAGCATATCACAAGCATATCCTGACAGGTACAAATGGAATCACACAACAAGATGGGAAAAGAAGGACAGGAAAGACAAACCTGCTAACCCGTCACCTGCAGCGTTGGTCTCCTCGACCGTCATCGCAAAAGCTCCATCCCTCTGGTGCTAAGCTACAGGTGGCCTAGCACCCTCATAAGGAGGTGCAACTGGACAATCTATCATCTTGTGGGCACCAGACCCACAAAATAGACAAACCTTCAGCCTCCTCCTACAAGACTCCCAAATATGCCCTACCTTCTTGCAATACCCACAACTCTGCATCCTCTGATCCTGTCCTCGAGGCTGATGCTGAACTCTAACAGGTGCCTGCTGAATGTGAGGCCTCTTGGCCTGACCTCCACTGCTACTGGCTCCCTGAGCGTCGCGGCCCCTCTTGAGCTTCAGCTCAAGATCATCCTCAGCTGCCATCGCTCCTGTCAGGATCTCCTCAAAGGTGGCATTCCTGTCACTCTTGGTCAAGGACTTGACCTCCTTGACCAAGCCCTTCCTGAATCTCCTCGCCTTCGCTGTCTCGCTAAGGCCCTCCACAATTTTGCTCAACCGGCAAAACTCACCAGAATACTCCTCTACAGTCTGGTTCCCCTGAACCAGGTTCTCGAACTGGGTCTCCAAAGCACCGACTGCCTGATCCGGGAAAAACTTCCTCTTGAAGAGCTCCTTGAAAACTCTCCATGTCTGTCCTGGAGTGCCTACTCTCGGGTCCGTCTGATACCAGGTACGGGCAAGATCTCGCATCTGGCTGGCTGCTGCCTCTATCTGGAGTCCGACTGGTATCTCCGCCAGTCGGAAGATCTCCTCAATGTGCTCAATCCAGTCATCAGCATAAAGAATCCCCTCTGTCCCCAAGAAGTCCCTGGGGTTCATCTTCTTGAACTCCTGAATGCCCGGAATCTTCTGCTGTAGCGGCTGTTCCAATCCTCCCTGTGGCTGGACAGCCAACCTCTCCACCATGGCTCTAGCCAGCTGATGGACCTCATCTATGCCCCTGGTAAACTCCGTCATATGACGCTGCTGCTGGGCCTGCTGCGTCTCTAGGAAATGCTGAAAGTATAAAAATATCTGTGCAGCATCCACTAATCCAGATGGCATCGGCGGCTGGAACTGCTGCTGGTGCTGCTGGTGCTGCTGAAACTGTGGCTGACGAAACGGTGGGGGAGGCATGTCTGGGGTAGCTGGGATGGTCCCCCGAATAAGTAGAGGTGCACCCCCAAATGTGGCAGAAGCTCCCACATGAGCTGGAGTAAGGGGAGCTGTGGTCCCCGGGTCCTGGTGAGCTGGACGAGAGGTGGCAGACCTCTCAGTGGTGTCACCTGGACCGAGATGCTGTGATCGTGTCTCCACCATCCTGAAGATAGATCAATAAGGAAGTCAATAACGGTACAAGGATGATAGTATCAAAGGACAATATGAAATAGATTATACAGATTTGAACAATAGTCAGTAGATTCAAATCCATGGAAATTTCCTAATTGTGATTGAGTATCCACTCTCTCTAAGCCTATTCCTTAAATCCTATCACAGGCTGTAGTGATATTCTAGTTCAAATACCACTACATAAACTCGACCTGCATGGGCTACCACTAAAAACGTGTCACGACCCGCACCCTGTGTAGGGGCACGAGAAGTGGGTATGTCCAGCCTACGCCGCAGTGTCGGCGGTAGAACGCCGTCCTAGGTTGCTAACTAATCTCATTCAGTGTATATAATGTACTTGCCAAGATCTCAACTCCGAAGGGAGAACAAGTAAAAGATATGATATACTCAATCACAGTCTAAGCACGATAAGATAACACAGAATCTAGATACCAACTAACAACAACAGAAATTAAACTACTAAAATAATAACAACAATATCTCAAACAAACTCTAATACAACTCAATATCTCAAGTTTAATACAAACAAGCTCAAAACATGAAAGCTAAGTAAGCCTTCTAGCTAAACTCCTGAATCACTCCTGAGAGTCGGAACCAAAGGTAGCTAATCCCTCGCCAGGTCCATGGTAAGTAGGGCATGTGTCGTCAGGAGTATCATCTGTAATATTTTTAACAGGTCCAATCAGGACAGGAACGAGCACATCTCATCTAGAAATCCCAAGTAAATGACAAAGACTATAAAGCAGTTTTTAGACAGTTATATAGATGGGCATGGCAGTTTTATACAGATAATGATGTAGAGAAACAGTGAGGGTACAAGGAAAGTAAAGTAACTAACAAGAGAAGAAAACATGGCAAAGAAAACTGTAGTAAACTAGCTGAACTAGAATAACATGGTATAAGTCCAGACAGTATAAAATGTAATCCCAGTGTGAGTCCAGTCCATATAATCCAATACTAGATGATTCCAGTACAAGATGAGTCCAGTAAAAATGAGTCCAGAAGTGATCCATGATTCCAGGGTAAGTTCAGACTATACTCTAACAGTGTATTTTAAAATACTGAGATCAACATGTAAACGGCTAGGGGTAATCAGGCACATCGCACACTCGGCCAAGTGTGGGATGGCTAGCATTCTAGAATAGTTCCAAGGGAGGTGGTTCCAGATTTTAGGTATGTTCACATATCTACTCAAGTATTTCCCCGCCCACAAATGAATCCATAATCCAACACTACAACCAGTATGAGTCCAGCCAATGATTCCAGAAATGATTCCAGTAGGGTGATGCCAGTAGTGATTCCAGATATAGAGGCCAGACATGAATAAATGAGTGTCGCATGTAATGGATCCAGCAATACTAATCGTGTTTGTACAGAGAATCACATATAGCTAACTAGAACTGAAATACAGTAAATGACAAGTAATGAAAGAACTATCAGAGAATGTACTCGCCTGACACTCTAGAAAGAGTAGTGTAATATCAGATGTCTGTACCAGAGTCACAATGTCCTAAAATAGAGTAATACAGTTATGACATGTCCAAAATGAAGGTAAATAAAATCTACAATACAATCTATATAAATTCTAAGCCAATCTAGGTCGAAGCCAAACTTGGTCAACTCTACAGTCGAACTAAGTCAAATCAAGTCATATTAGGTCACAAGAAGTTAAACTAAGTCATTCCAGGTTAAACAAGGTTAAACAAGTCAAGGTTAGTCAAATCTAGGTTAAAGTCAACTCTTGGTCAACATTCTAGTCAAATCTTAGTCAATATGATCAATCTGGGTTAAGTCTAGGTCAAACTTAGACCAACTAAGGTATTGGTCAAACAAAGACTAGTCAGTAAGGTAATTAGGTCAAACAAAGACCAGTCAATAAGGTAATTGGGTCAACATGGTCAGACTAGTTAAACTAGTCACTTTAGGTCAATCCTAGTCAATCTAGGTCAATTAGGTCAAGGTTTGACCTAAGGTTGACTTTGGTCAACCCTTAGTCAACAAGGGTTAACTTGTAGTGTTTTTGGTCATTAGGTCAAATTGAGTTAGCCTCTAATGCCATAGGCTAACCACTTAGGCCTATAAGCTATGTCATAGGTGTCTATATAACCTATACTTAGTCTTCTAGGTTAATGGCTAACCCCTAGATTAGGCTAAACTAGGTTAGGGACTCTCATGACACTAATCAATAATTAAATAATAATAAAACACATAAATCCAAATAATTCCCAATAAATCCTAGAAAATTACCAAAATACCCTTTAGGCCAAAAAGCCCTAATTTGATGTTCTAAACCTATGGCTAGGCTCACATAATCATGGTTAGTCTCTAGGTTATGAAATCTCTAGGGTTATACTAGTAAAGTCACAAAGTCATAAGTCGTGATTTAGAAAATAGTTTAACTTAACTAAAATCACCCAAAATCATATTATGACTAAAATACCACTAATAAATAATAAAAATAATAAATTTTCAAAAATACCCCAATTTCAGAAAATTGGGTGTTACAGCACCCATCCAGTAAGGTCACTCCAGAATGGAACGGGATGTCTCCAGCCTTCCATCCGCATCTTCCCTTCCGGTATGACTCCTTCTTCGACAGCATCAAGTTGGAGAGAGTCTCAGCAGCATAAGGATGAAGATCAGTCGGGACATCGTTCAGTATAACACCCAATTGTAGCCTCCTCATGGAGTAGGATGTGGAACGCTTGACACACTTGAATGTGTCCTTCTTTCGGTCACCAGAGTTGAACTAGATCCTGCCAGAAACAACCCCAAGCAGTTCAGGAGTCAGGTCCCATTTCATTTGCCTCTGCACAGCCAGATCAGCAAACGTCGATAGAGTGTATTAGAGCTTCATCAATGGCAGCCCTATTCTTTGGTTATTCAACGTAACTACCAAAAAATCTTCCAGGCATATCGTCGCATCATCCTCGAATCCTACGCAGTCACCGAATAGGAAGTATGGCTTCTTCCAACAGCGTGACCCGCCGAGCTTTTCATCATTAATCATCTGCTTCAGAAAGGTTTTGTCCTGTTCAATTATGGCGATCGCCCGTTCCGTAGGTTGTTCATGACTGATCTTTGTCTGAACATCGCTGACCATGTTGGTTATAAGGCTTGTACCGAGAACGTGGCAAGCAGAACCGAAAGGGATACCGCCAAGCTCTGGGACAAACATGTTTACTGTAAGGACAGAAAGAAAGTCAGACTCATAAATTCGCAGGAAAAACTAAGTTCTGAAAGGCTTTTATGCGACCAAAAGGGCTATGCGTCCAAAGGGATATGCGCCCAAAACAAACATGTGGGCGTATAACACACGAACAGTACGTGGACGCATAACATGCCACAGTTAGAGGGTGCATAACATGGCAATATGTGGGCGCATAGCACACCACAGTATTGGCGCATGACTTTTGTGGACGCATAATGATGCTCACAAAAGTATGTCGCCTTAGGCGCAAGCGCCCAGGCAGAAGAAAAGTCTGAGCGTCACAAATTAATGTTCGAGACTTTGTTTCTGAAGCATGCCCTCACCCAGAATCGGGTCCTGGACTGGTGAAGACGCTGCCCAGGAGGAGAGCCACTCGGCACAGCCCCCTTCCCCTTCGCGGATCTCTTGGCGACCTTGGGAGACATGGTTCTCAAAGGAAGAAGATGAAGAGTTTCTAAAAAATTCTAAGAGAGGGAAATAATGAGCTTTCTTTCTCATTCAGGGCCTATTTATGGGCACCTACCACTTCCTATGCGCCCAATAGCTTTATATGCCTATGCACCCATTGCGCAGTATACACCTATAATGGCCTATGTGCCCACGTGAAGAACCAGCCTCTTGCACACTATACGACTGTCACTTGCTGACATGGACGACGTATGAAGGATGGACCTCTTCAAATTCCATCCCGATGAATCTGTCAGTTCAGATTTCGAGAAAGATCTCAACAGTCGTATCTCTCTGACAGGCTGGCCAAACACTATGCGCCCAAGAAGAAAGTCGTGCTATGCGCCTATTGCATCACGAGAAGACGATCCATGCTTCTTTCAAAGTATTTCGAACTCGTTCAAGTATCGAAAACTTTGAAGGGGGTCTTGTAGAAGCATGAAAAATTTTCAGCAATGAAGCACCCATGTACCCAAGCCAGAGAAGCTCTATGCGCCTAGCCAGTGAAGCTCTATGCGCCCAGCCAGTGAAGCTCGATGCGCCCAGCCAATGAAGCTCCATGCTTTTTGCTCTTGGGAAATTTATTTCCATGGGAGCTAAGCCCCATAGGGGCTTAGCGACTCGGACTCAGACTCGGACTCGGACTCGGGCTCATGGGCTCATGAGGCGTAATGTGGCATTTTGTTGGCACACTTTGCACTTAGCACGTCAGTATCGTCGCTAGGCGCATAGTGCGCTATAGTTGCGCTCGTTGCGCGAGCCACTTGTGCAGCCATGTTGCGCGTGCCCAGTTGTGCAAGCCCAGTTGCGCTGCCCAGGTGCGCGCCCAGGTTGCGCTCAGGTTGCGCTTGGGTGCGCTGGGTTGCGCAGGGTTGCGCGTGTTGCTCGGGTTACGCTGGGTTGTGCGGGTTGTGCTGATTGTGCTGCGTGCGCAGTGTGCGCAGTGCGTGCAGTATGCGCAGTTCAGTGTGCGCTCTGTCGTGCAGAGTGCAAGGAGCGCTGGGTGTGTGCGCAGTTGGTAGCAGAACGTGTGTTTGCATGTTCTGGGCGGTTGCTACATGTTCGGGGTGGTTATTACCACGTCCCTAACTTTGTGGCAACCGACCAGTTGCTGCAGGGCCTATATAAGGCATCCTCTCTCTCAAGGCTCATTACAGAATAGAAAGAGAAGCCACCAGAAAGTTTACAAAGTGTTCTTTAGCACAAGTAAACAGAGAATTCAGACGTGTTCTTTAACACTGTTCTGATCTGCAGCTTTCGAGAGAGAGAGGAAAGGCGCCGCACCAGTGTTGCTCTTGCACGGAAGTTCGTGTCCATCCGATGAGTCAGAAGAGCAGAAGTGTTCCAAGTTCTCCGACGAACTTGCTGGTTCCTGGAAGCTGTTCGTGTAGGGCGAATAAAGCTTTGAGCAACGGTGATCATTCACCCCAGCAGGCCATCTTCCATCTTTCGCCTGTCATCTTCTTCGCTGCTGTGATTACGAAATATTTTTAGATTCTCGTAATATCATAACGATATCTTTTTAGATCTTCGTTATACTTACGCAACCTTCCTACAAGTGTTGCATTGGAACATTGTTTTTACAATTGTTTCATATTCTCTGTTTTCCATCGAAAAATTGTGCCCCGGCACTAACAATATATATATATATATATATATATATATATATATATATATATATATATATATATTAATCAAATAAAATACACAAAATCTAAAACTTTTTATCCAATTTTCTCTCTATTCATCGAAAATACTAAAAAAAAAAATCGATCTAACCAATAAGAAGTGGGCTCTGTGCCTTTCTGGTATGCTACTAAGTCTAGATAACATTTTTGGCTCATCATTATCAATTTTTTATTGTCACTAGCTTCTTCTTCCAAAGTTCGACTCTTGATGACTCCCTAATCTCACTTGTAATAATAGGGCTCCATTCTGAACCCATTCGAAAAAGATGGCCATATTATCATGCTTCTTCTTTTGCTTCCTTGAGATCACATCGGAGTCAAAAACTATGTAAAAAGTTGCTGGACTAGGAGGGAGATGAATTTGATAATAATTTGAGGATGTAGGGACATGATTTTGGAAAGTCTACATTGTATCATTAGCCCAGGAGTCTCTAAAAGATTTTCAGTGACACGATCATTTTCAAAGATCAAGTTCAACTCATTATAGTATTTGACTACTGCATCTCTAAATTTTGTGTTGGGATCGGTAACGCCTACGAAGCGCTCTGATCCACATGTCTGAAATTGACCACAGTAGAAATTATGTCTATGAAGCGTTGGATCCCAACATTTTGCTGTCTCAGATTGACTCTGAAAATAAAACATTAAAATGATCAACAATAAAAAATAAACATTTACTCTGATCCCAGACATTAATATATAGAAAGTGACTGACTTTTAATCTAGAAATACAAGCTTCATGAATATGAATTATAAAATGACTTAGACAAGCTTCGTGAATATGTGTTGGATGCAAAAATAATATCCAGGGAGTTGGACTTTAGAAGTGTTTTAATATTTTGCCAACTGATAATAAAATTCAAAGGAGAAAAATATCACTCAAAGGGATCCCTTCCATGGTAAAGTGAACTCTACTAATGTTCCTAAAGAGAGAAGGTAGATTACTGACAATCCAATTGAGTTACACATCGTCTGACATCTTACTGCAAAATCAAATGAGTTGAGTATCATTTCACCATATGAATTCCAAAAACAATTGAAGTCAAAGATTCATGATCAACCTTTCCAAAAACTTTCGATCGTTTGCACAATTTCTCATAGAGGGGAGCTTAACCATTATCATGTCAAAGTTCCGATAAAATAAACTCAAGAACCTTACCGGAGTTGTAAAGCTCGTATAAGGACGGAGCCAGAAATTTATTTTAAGAGAATGTTGAGAGCAGGATGAAAAAAAATTCATATAATAAACCAAAAAATAAAAAATTCATGAAAATCAACAATCTACACATGAAACAAACTCGAACCTACCAAATAAACATCCAACCACTCTACCAATTGAGCTAGACTGCTACTTACTGTTATATGTGATAATATAGTTTTAGCTCTAGTAAAAAAATAGTCCAGTCTAAAATATCGGCCAGCCCAGCTTATGTTCCACCACTAAGCGTAAATATGTATTAGTAGGTTCCATATATTGGAGTAGCTTCGTATGCAGTCTAGCTGCATAGTCACGTGCTGACCCTACGTATTTTGGGACAGGAGCATGACAGTCCAGATTTATTCGGGATTAGGGAAGTTCAAATAGGTCTTTCATAAGACTAATCAATCATCATAAGATCATAAGAAGAGAGTTCTCAAAGGTTGTATCTTTCTAAGAGAGGAAGAAATAGATTCAGAGTTTCGAAGATTTTTCGAAGATAGATAGTTTTAAGGAGTTCTTCATTGGTTCTTCCTCGTCGTCTTGTTTTCAGCAATCTCTTTTGTACTCATTGTAATCTAGTACCATTTATTGAAGTATTACGGTGATTCCTGTAGATCGGAGAGAAGTTTGCAATGAGTTGGTGAATCTTCTTATTTTATTAGTAGAGGTTTTTTTGAGTTGTAGTATGATCATCCCGTAGATTTTTCCGTCAAAGTTTTCCACGAAAATATCCTGGTGTTTGCATTGTGCTTTCTGTGTGAATTTTGCCTATTTGGTTTTGTGCGACTTTTCTTCGATCCCCTTCAGGTCATGTCGGTTTGGGGGAACGAATTCTACGTTTCGTTCCCAACAGAGTAGTATTGGAGATAGGTTTTGTTGATACCAATATAGTCATATCAGAGCTATGGTTAACAGAGTTGTGTTAGAGCATAGGTTATCATGTGTCAGAAGTTGACAGTCAAATCGAATAAAAAGATTGATGTGAAGTCAGTGCGCATAATAAACCTAAACGGTTCAAATTATCCCTATTGACGGAGCAAGATAGAAGATTTGATGTGTGTCAAGAAGCTAAAGCTTTCGATTTTTGCTTCCGATAAACCCAGTAAGAAATCCTAAGAGGACTGAAATTTTAAGCATATACATGTGTATGGATATATTAGGAAATTTGTGGATAAGAATGTGTATAATCACATTGCCAATATTGAGCACACAAATACGTTGTGGGAGAAGTTGGAATCCTTGTCTACAAAGAAGACCGGGGTAAAAAAAATTATTCCTGATCCGATAGATGATGGGTCTCAAGTACAAGGTGTTGGCACGTTGGTTATGGTCATACCTGATTTCAATAACTGACTAGAACTCTTGTTCGATACAACAAATATACTACTGTGGTATGACTAATGAACAAACATATTGCTATGTTGCATCAGATCAAATCTTTGCCAAGCCACAAAGAACAATTTGTTGATCAAATCATTCTTTCTATTTTGTTATGTATTTTTCAATTTATTGAGTCTCAAAAAAATGTACGGTTGTACGAGATTGGCACATGGCTCAGTTACAAGTCCACTTACAAAATAGTCTACCCAATCTATTTCTTTGATCACTCCACATATAAATCCAGTCCACAATTCAAAAAGCCCAAAACCCAAGCCCACTCTACACTTGATCCAATCTGGAAACAGGGCAACCAAACTCGGATTGAGTTCTGTCCGAACACGGACCGAACTCGGTCACCCTCATCCAGTATCCCATTGGTCAGGTTACCCTGTTGAATCAGCTCCAACGTTCAATTTTTTGAACGTTAGGCAACCGAACTCTGTCCGAGTTCGATCCCCAAAAATACTATAAATAGAGTTGAGATTGTCATTCCTTTCACTCAACCCATTCCATATCTTCTCTTCTCTATCTAAAGTGTTTCGAGCTTTACACTTTCCAACCAAAGCCTTTTCGGTTCGATCTAAAAGTTGGTTCGAGTTGTAAAGAAGGTTTAAAAATAATTTTGTTTTCATCATGTTCCTGAAATCGGCAAGTCCTTCGAATTAAAGGCTTGTAGGTTGAAGTAGTGCTCTCAGGATAAAAAGCATTTGTTGTAAGGAGATGCAAGCACTTCAGATTCAAAGCTTCTGTTTTAGTGCATAGTAGGTTCAACATCGAGCTAGAGTACTCGAGACTGGACTAGTCCTTTCAGAGAAAAACCAGTATAAACCTCAGTATTTGTGTTTGCTTTCTCTACTCATTTACATCACGCGTTTACTTATATACTGCTTGTTTCATATTAGTTTGATTATTGTCATAAATTTTTTTAAGTGAGGATTATCATTTCGCTGCACACATGCACTCAATTCACCCCCTCTCTAGAGGTGCTCAATGTTCCTACAATTGGTATCTGTAATACCCCAATCCCAGAATATGTTGGACTGGGAGATCGTATATATGCCAACTACGTATCGATAGGACTCCAGCCCAGCTCGATTACATATAAGCTATCTAAAATACACTACAATGTTATAACAACTACCTATATCTCAATCCACTGAAGATAAGCTCTTGTATGAACCAAGTATACTAATGCTGGTCAGGCATTAACATACCGGTTCCTACAATTAATAGAAAAAGATAATATGCAATAAAGTGGACCAAACTTTATTGCTATTATCTTGAACAAGCTTCAGAAGAAGAATTAAGCTTGTAAAACTAGGCTATACGACACCATGGTCAAAGTAAAATAAAACAAGATATTGGACGAATATGAAAACGAACTAAATTTATATACTTGAAATTATGGAGAAACAATCATCAATCCTCCATCTAATCTACAAATGAGCTCAACAAACCTGGAGAGATCAGCAAGTCCTCAGGGGACTAGCAAGATACATATAAATATGCCAAAATATAACAGTACAACATATGCAAGGAAAATAAAGAAATAATCAAGAAGAATCAACTAAGGCACAAGGAACTAAGACACCAAGAAACTAAGATACAATGAAACTAAGACACTGGCATGCCATACTAGTCGTGGCTAACGGGTCAATCCTATAAAATGTAGTCAAGGCAAGCACTCCCAATCTATACTATCTCAATCGTAGTCAAGGCAAGCACTCACAACCGAGATTGTATCCATTCCTAGTATCAAGGTCAAATAATCCTATAGACCGTAATCAAGGTAAGCACTCACAATCTATAGAATAGAACAAGTCAAGTCCTACTCAAGTCAAGTCATGTCGAGTCAAGTCAAGGAAACAGTAGTGTAGGGCTAGACAACTACATCGGGGAACACATATGAACATGAAGAGCAATATAACAAAAATTAAATATAATAGAAAACAGGTACATGCAGGTAAGCTAGAAATAAGATAAGGTAAAACTAGAACAAGATAAGTAAACTAAACACATGATAAGACAGTCAAGAATATAACAATATGAGAAAAATAAATAACATAAAACTAGAGGACAGGCATATAAACTATACTGTACAACTTGGTAAGGTATACTTGCCTGGTGGTAGCGCGTAGAACCAACAATATGCAATCACTCAATGAGCCACAAAAGTCAAACTCCCACAAACGTCTCTAGATACTGAAATTGTAGTGCCCCGTCCCGCAAAGTCAATCGGAGAAATCGAAACATTGACGGTGTTCGGCCTTAGCCTTGCAACGGCTGCTCGAAGACTCGCTCGGTCGAGGCGACTCCTCGCTCAGGTGGGGTAGTTTCGATAAACTTGCCTCATCTTAGCCTTTACTTAATAACTTGCATGATTTCAACTTGCACAAGTAGGCTAATATAAAAGCTACGAACGCACATACCCAAGGGAATAATCCCGATGGGTCGGAATGTCTTAGAACATAGAAAATGGTCCCACGGTCTGCTTAGAAGTTCATTCAGCGTGTTTTGAAAACGACACTCGATCCTTCAACCCGTGGCTTGGGAGAAGGAAGTTGGCCTAAGTTGCTAAGTTTCCATGACGCTCGAGTTAGCCTAAGTCATTGGCGTCGCTCGCATGAATGCTTGATATAGCATGCACGGTCCCGTCGTTTTGTGTAAAATCCCTAAATTTCTACTATTTTTTTATTAAATTTGGTACTGATTTAAAATTTTATATTGTACGTCGCATAGTCGTATTGTACGTCGTGCGCGAAAGTTTATTTTTTTCAAATTTTCTCGACGAGTGCAAATACGTGCGAGCGTACATATTTTTAGTAAAACATTTTTTTCTATTTTTTATATAGTTCAAATAATATATATAATAATTATTTGTATTTTATTTAAAGTTTATTTTATGCAAATATTCCTTACATATGAGATACATTAATTTGAATTTATATATAATTCCATTTTCAAAATTTATTAATATTAATATTTTATTATTCAAAAAGATATTTAAAAATATTTATTATTTTCGAAAATATTATTATTGGTATTTTTGGAAAATATATTTGAAAATTTTTGTGGCCATTTTAAATCTCGATTTAATTTTATGGATTTAATTTAAATAATATAAAGGTATAATTTATAGATTTAAATTAGAATTTGATTTAAATTTAGATTTGATTTCATTGATTTAATTTAATAGATTGAATTATCTAAATTAGTTTTAAACTATTCTAATTCTTATCCAACTGGAAATTCCCACATCCTATAAATAGCCAGGTACTCATCCACTATTTTTCCACAAGCCAATTATTCCACAAGTATTTCTACCACAAACGTGCGTGCATCGTGTCCGTGTTCCCCGTCCAATTCTTATTCCAATTCTTTTACAATTACAATTATTCTTTCGTGTCACCAACCCCGACACCATCAATTCCCAATCTTAAACCTATCTCTACCATCTTCCTACCGCACCGTCCTGTCACCATCCACCTTCGCCACGTCCGCTGCCGTGACCGACCCAGCCACTACCTCCCTATTCTTTCTCGCCATCACCCAGCCCGGCCACCGACTGAAACCAGGCTCGCCTCTGCCGTAGCCCCGTCCCCGTTCGACCACCATCGCCACCATTGTCACCCGACCCCGACAAAACCAGCCAGCCACCCCCGCCACGGCCATCAGTTCTACCACAAACCCCATCACAGGCCCGACCACCTTCCAGACCTCGCCATCCCGGCGTCCCCGCCACACAATAACCCCTATAACCACCATCACCAGTCTACACCCAACCGCAGCCGCCACGACCGGCCAACTCCCAGCCCTGCCACAACCAACACCACCGCACAAAACCACCCACCGCCGCGGCGACCCCCGCCAACGCCGCCACGACCACAGACTCCATCACCACCATCACCAAGAGAAAAGAAAAAGAAATAGAAACACACGCACACCCTCACCTGACCTCCGCCGCCGGTGACCTAGCTGCTTCCGCCCTGTCTTCTTTCTCGCTTCTCCTCCACCGTGCCGTACGCCCCGTGTGTCGCAGCTCCTCCTCCGCGGCTGAGAACCGCCGCCGCCTGAACTCCCCTCACGCGTCCACTCTTTTCTTCCTGTCGGACCCCCCGCCGCGACGAACCGTGGTCGGCGACCACCCGTCCGCCGACCCAACCCGAAACCCTCTTCCGACAGTGCCTCACCCTTCTTCCCCTCGCCCACCGCTGTGCTCGACTCCGTGCGAGTGAGCTCCGCCCGGCCGAAACCCCCCTCTGTCGTCTCGCCGTTCTTACGCCGTTCTCCGCCTCGCCGGAGCTACTCCGGTTTGCCCCCTCTTTCCCTCTCTCTCTCACTCGATTCTCTCTCCTTCTCACTCCCTCTCTCTCTCTCTCTCTCTGAGTTAATAACCTAACAGAGAGCAGCAGCTTACTACTTTATGTTTTTGATGTTTTTGTTTTTTTTTTATTTTTTATTTTTATTTTTCGTTTGTTTTACTTTCGTATTATCATATTTTTAATTTTATACAGTAACAAATGTTTCTTTGTGTTATAGTTATTCTTAATAATAATATTGTATAATATTTTTCGGAAGTATTATTTCTATATAAAGACAGAATATATTTACTTGAGCCATGGGAAGGATTACTTTGTTTTAAGGATTACTTTGTTTTATTAAAAGTTATTTTGGGATGGAATAATTTGGGCTATATAAATTTTAGTGGTAGCGCATTTTACATGGGTTTTTGTTATAAATTTTAATGGAGTTGACCCTACCTTATTTTCAAATGGATCTCTGAAACCCTAAAAAAAATTATTTCTATAATATGTTCCACCTATTTTAACATTTAGCCTTGTCCTAAAATGATTTTTTTTATTCCAATATATTTAATTAATAAAAACATAGCTTTTATCTAAGTATCCTATTTCGACAAGTATAGAGTTTTGCCTGAAAAACCATTTTTTATATTTTTTTAAATATTTATCTAAAAACTATTTTAACTAGTAAAATTATTTTTTCTTTCTCGAGTGTTATAAATAGTTCTCTAAAACCATATATATTATTATCCATTTTCTTTGATTTTTTCCCTTTCCATGACCAATCCCGTTATTCCTATTCCTTCGCTAATTTCGTACCACCTTATGTCGACGCTAACTAATTTGACCCTTCTGGACCCAATGGAACTGTCTGTGCCACCACCCGAGGTCACCTTGTATAGTTGTTGCACCGAAGTCGCAGTTCGTGCCACCTTGATCATCGCAGCACACCAGGCGTCCTATCAGGCAAGACACCTTGCCATTTGCTGTTTATTTATTTTAGCTCATATTTTATGCATTGTTCATTATTTTTTTATGCAAAATAAACTGTGATACATGGCATAACCTGTTAGAACTTACTGTTCATTTATATTTCCTGCTATGTATTATTTTTCTTACACATTAAACCTAGATTTAAGGGACCACCTTGTGTGTTGTAATCATTGGCCTTGACACGTTGTAACACGAAGTTGTGTGTCGCATGTAGAACACGGACATGCGTGACTGGCTAGCCACCGGTGCGTATAAGCCGTGCGATAGGAATAACCGCTAATAGAGGTTGCATGCTTAGTTTGACTTAGCGGTTATAGAGGTTGTATGTTGTGGATACAACATAGTAGGCATTGGGCGGGGAGGACAATTCCTTAGCATATGGGCTTCGATGCACTTTCCCTTTTGTAACCCGTGAGCTCCGCCAGAGATGCGGGTCAGCTTACCCATGATTACTGACGGCCACTGACGTTCTGCGGAACGTTATGCTCTTACTGATGGGGCCTCTGGTGCCCAAGAGGGGACTATGTCGATCCTATTTAGCCAGGGCCCATGCGTAGGAAGGATTGTTCTTAACTATATTTCACTTAGAACGGCTAGGTACCTTTATCCGTTAGGTACGAGTACTTTTGGTTTGGGTACTTGTATCTGACCGTGGCTTGGAATAATAACTTATCGCGGACTAGTTTGTCACAGCTTGTCCTTGTTTGGTTGTAGGTGTGACTTACTACTTCGATGAGAAGGTATTGAACCTTGTTGGGGTCCGGATACCATATTGGATTCATAGCATGGAAAGATACGTCACCGTGAATTAGTTTACCATCCCATGTCCTTGTTTGGTTGGGGGGATGGTACGCTCGTTCATTAGGTGTGTATTAGACCATGTTATAATTCAATTGACTTATTTATTTGAGTAATATTTATTCAGTTTATATGGCATGATATTATGTGTCTTGTTACGTCCCTCTGAGGACCTGGTTATCTCGCCAGGTGTGTGCTATTGTCTTTCGCAGGTGTTCTAGCCGTGGCCATGATCGTCTCTATTTCTTCGAGGATGATTGTACTTTGATCGTCTTCGCTTCGCTCGCCAAATTCATATCTTTTCTTATGTATTTTTCCTTTACTTGTTGGTAGTGGATTTGTCTATGCCCAACATATTTTATCAAAACAATTCATTATCTTTATATGATGTCTTTTATTCATTTATTTTGTGTGGATGAGATTAGTTATGGTTCTACTACATTCTACAGCTTACGTATATTTATTATACGGCTGGCATGTCTACGTTCCTAGTCCTACGTATTTTGGGACTGGGGCGTTATATTTTGCCCAAACACTTGAATTAACCTAAGTTATAGGCGTCGCCCGCGTGAATGCTTGATAAAGCATGCACGGTCCCGTCGTCCAAGGCTTGGCATAGCCTTCGCATGTCCCGTGGGTTAAGTATTCTTGCACGGCTTGTTGGCTTAAGTCTAGGCACCCAAGAACTTGGTTATTCAAGTCGAACGTGTGCACGGCCCGTCCTCTCGATGCAAAGCTCGGCGTAGCCTTTTCTCGTCGAGTCGTTGCCCGAATAAGTTAGACAAGAGTTGTGTTGGGCTATCGAAGCCATTTCTAGCACTGTACCGTTCTATCTGCAGTTGTCAAGTCGCGTAGTCCCTCGAGAACAAGGCTCGTCGTATAAAGTATATGACTTGAGCGATAGCGTCGCCTATAGAACCAAGCATGTCTAAGGCACGAGCCACGGTAGATTTAGTAAAGAGTATGCCACGGACAAAGGAAGTCCACGCGACTGATTGTCGCCGAGAATGGTCCCGCTACTTGGGAGTCTCGATAAGCCTCGTTCATGCGAGATCGGTCCCACTACTTGGGTGTCTCGCTAAGTTTTGATAAGTCTCGCACACGAGATCGGTCCCACTACTTGGGAGTCTCGATAAGGAAGTTCACGAGATCGGTCCCGCTACTTAGGAGTCTCGATAAGTCTGGATAAGCAAGCACACGAGATCGGTCCCGCTACTTGGGAGTCTCGATAGAAAGAGGGAAAGCATGGTCATGGTTAAGGAAGGACTTGATAGATCGAGTTGAGTCTGCATGGTCATTGTACAACTTGTCGATAAGTTGTAGTCTTCCGGAGTGATCATCGGGGCACCGGAAGAAGCAAGACGGCTCAAAGTAGGATGCTGGATAACCGCATGGGAGATTTGGCACCTCCGGGCTAGCTACCACGGAGGGACGGTCCGATATCCCCGAGCCGGGTTTAAGATAGCTTGACATTGCTAGTGACCACTCATGTAGATGGGTTGGCAGATTAGCGGCACATTGCATGTATGCCTTTAGATTGAGTCTAGAACTTGAATGCATGTCTAGTCGATAACACAATGTCTAGGCCTAAGATTAGGCTGCAGCATAGGCACCGTGCTTGGCACAATACTTGGAGTCGGAATGTTCATGAAATCGACACTAGGTTTGACAAGTCTTGTCTAAGTTGATTTATGAGTCGAACAGGAAGACCGCAGGGCGGTAGCATGGATAAGTCTTGATAAGTTGCAAGGTACGGCCTCAATCTTGATGCACGAACAAGTCTAAGCGAGGTCTAGAGGCACGACCTGCACGAGTCGTCCCCTTGGCGTCATTGGCACAAGAAATGGGCCTAGAGGCACTTGAGTTTAAGTGAAAGTCTTGGCACAGCCGAATTTGTATAAGTTGCTCCTCGACGAAGCACTGTTTCGAGTATGTTGAAGTCACGAATAGAGTATGGCACGACCCTGCCGTCCCGAGTTGAAGTTCGGTCAAGTATATAAGAAATGAGGCACTGCCTCGATCGTAATACACGTTGGCATTATAGCACGACCATGTCGTGGCACATCGGTTTGGTCAGAAGTCCACGTCTTAAAACTGATCCTAAGGCAAGACTAGAAAGACAATCGTAAAGGGACTTGTATTGCACAAAAGTAAATGAACATGTCGATTTTGTATGGGTGGGCGAGGAGCTCACTCTACCAGTACAGTTGAGTACTGACACCAACACAGCTTTTCATGTGCAGGCACAGGTAGAATCTCGTGGCCCAGAGCTCGCTTGGACGTATCGAGGCACGGAGTTCCTTGGCGATTCGAAGCGTGCGACCGCGTGAAGTCAAGACTTATACGAGACATAATGTATGGACATTGCCTTCCAAGCTTCCGCTGGCTCAAGCATTGAAATCGAGAGATGAGAGAGAGCAGAGTGACTTGTAAAATGGAAGAAAAGTGAGCCCGAGAGACTTGTAATCAAGGCCTTGCGCCCATTGTAATATCATTGTTCAATATCAATAAAGAGTACTTTTGAATAACTTGTGTGTTGCTTCTAAATTTTTGCTGCATGTTTTAATATTTCTGCTCGGGACTTCTGTGCGACGACCCCGTCGCAGCCGCTGTAATCGGCCGTTATGGAACCCGCCTTGTACGAGCACAATCTAGGCTTGTGCGACATTACGCCTTAGCGAGGACGATCGCTCCTACGGGAGCGGGGCATGACATAATGGTATCAGAGCACGGCTTTACGTCCTTGGACTTCAAGTCGAATCTCTCAGTTTTGAAAGCTCGTTCATGATAAACTACGTGTGCTCTCTCTCTCAAATGTCCCTCGGCATGTCCATACAATAAGTCTAAATATTTTTAAAAGCTCGTACAAGCGTTCAATCGAACACATCGGTAGGCCATCGCCGGACGCATCGGTAGGCCTTTGTGCCGAACGATGTCAAACTTGACTTGATAGAAAACTCGTACTAAAGTTAGCAAGTCGTGCACGTGCCTAAATAGCTCTACGTCCATATTAGCAAATAAGCATGCAAACTCGAGTATAGTCCGCACGGGATGGCTATTCACACGGCCTTTTGGCTAAGTTGTGCCGCGTGTCGCACACCTCGACTTTCTGGTGCAATCGAATCGTGAGCAATATTAAGTATCACTCGGTCGGGAATGGAGATACACTTAGAGTGTATATCGACAGGAATGCTATCAAACTAACGCTTAGGCGTGCACGGAAGATTGGATTAGATTTTGAGGAATAGTGCGAACGACTTAGTACGTCGAGACGACACGAATGATTACGCTAGAGATTCGTCAGACGAATCTGAAATATGTGTTAGCGAGTAACGCGAATGTGATTTGCACTAGAATGGATGGCTCGAATCCTGAGTGGTGTATGGTTTGTGTTGGAAAATCGTTCGAGCAAAATTGAGGATTAAGGGAACAACGAGTATGTCGGCGAGGCGATGCGATCGTGCAAAGCCTTAGAACGCATCACGCTTAGTTGGTCATGACTTCGTATGTCCCGAACGAGATATCGTTCGAACAACTGGTCAATGGGCAACGCGAGTTAGAAAGCGATTTGGAACGACGTACAAAAGTGAATGTCTTGATCGAGGAAATCTAGTAAATCACACGTACGATTTCCGATTGAGTCAAATGAAGTGTGACTTGAGTTTTGGACAACGATCTTGAAACTAGCTTGAGGAATAGCGATCAAACTTGATCTTGAATATCGAGAAGATTGTGGTATATCCAACTCGGACAACAGCATCAGTGCACGACTCGGAGTTCATTGCAAAAGGAAGATCGTCAGGTTACATACATCATCGATAGTATTGGGGCGTATCAAAGATCGATGTGCGATAACTCAGGGGTACTCTGATTCGAGGAATGACGATCATGTAAAATATTATTATTCCGCTGGATGTTATCCTCAGGATGTTGGAACACGTCGAAGAAAATATAGACTGGGCTCGAGGATTTTCTAGTTGAACGAATGACGGTCAGACTATCGAACTGAGATCTTGGCTTGGATAAAAATGAAAATGTTTCGATTTGCTTCGTTGACAACCACAACGTTGACGTTCTTGTCTTATGCAAGCGCAACTCTAGCCTCGCACATGCGTCACGCCGATTAGGGCGATCACTCCGCGCGTGAGCGCTGGTATGGTAATTCATACAGCGGGGGTGATCGAACTTGTACGGCGCGGTAATATGATTACTTCGACTTATGGTTTGACGCGAAGGTGGACTCGAGAATGACTTAGTATGCTTGACGATTGAACTTGAGGATTGAGTAGGTACAATCCGCATTTCAAAAATAAATTAGTCTAGATTCAAACAAGAGTTACGCCCCGATGAGAATGATTATTCCGCGGGAGCGTGGCATGGTGATTCATGAACCACCATGGATAATCGAACTTGCGTGAGATCGGGACATAATATATTGTCAAAGCTAGATGTCCTCAAGATCGAATACATGAATTGGTTAGAATTGGTGAATCGAACGGGTTCGAATTTGCACAACGAATGCCTTGATGCGAGTTAGGTGATCGCGCTCGATGTTTAGAAACCTGAGTGACGCGAGCTTGGGTAGAAAATCCCGTACTATCGACTTTGGTTTGACCCTAAGATTGGGGTCAGTGTTGGTATTATTGTTGGGAAACTATGATTCCAATCCTGACATTGACTTAGCAATCGAAAGATTGATCTGGAGGATTGGTATGGATGGATAGAGTAAATCAAGAGTATAGGAATGCCCCTCATGAGACTCGGCTGACATGTATGTATTTTAGGGATGCCTGAATATGTGCACAATGCGAGTCGAGTGAGAATGACGAGTTTTCTATCATGCGGCTTGGCTGAATGCATGTATTTTAGGGACGCCTGGAATGCGTGCACGATCCAGCCAAGTGATACGTTGAGTTCAATTGAGACTTAAGAAATGGAAGAGTGTCGAGGATTTGGAATCATGTTAAAGGAAAATTTGATAATAGTACGAGCGTGGCTCGGAATCGAAGAAACACGTAGGCGGAGTGTGTACGATAAATTATGGCGTACCTCGCTCGACTGTTATGGTCCCGTGTCCGGGCATGATTAAGTCTTGGCCATAGAATTGGTAGGATGGCTTGCCTTCAGGAAAGTCTCGAGGACGAGCTTGTTCTGAGTGGTGTATGTTGTAGTTTCCCGTCCCGTAAAGTCAATCGGAGGAATCGAAACACTGACGGCGTTCGGCCTTAGCCTTGCAACGGCTGCTCGAAGACTCGCTCGGTCGAGACGACTCCTCGATCAGGTGGGGTAGTTTCGATAAACTTGCCTCATCTTAGCCTTCACTTAGTAACTCGCATGATTTCAACTTGCACAAGTAGGCTAATATAAAAGCCACGAGCGCACATAGCTAAGGAAATAATCCCGACGGGTCAGAATGTCTTAGAACATGGAAAATGGTCCCACAGTCTGCTTAGAAGTTCGCTCAGTATGTTTTGAAAATGACACTCGATCCTTCGTCTCGTGGCTTGGGAGAAGAAAGTTGGCCTAATTTGCCACGACGCTCGAGTTAGCCTAAGTCATAGGCGTCGCTCGCATGAATGCTTGATATAGCATGCACAGTCCCGTCGTTTTGATCCAACACTTGAATTAGCCTAAGTCATAGACGTCGCACGTGTGAATGCTTGATAAAGCATGTACGGTCCCATCGTCCAAGGCTTGGCATAGCCTTCGCATGTCCCATGGGTTAAGTCATCTTGTACGGCTTGTTGGCTTAAGTCTAGGCACCCGAGAACTTGGTTGTTCAAGTTGAACGCGTGCACGGCCCGTCCTCTCGATACGAAGCTCGGCGTAGCCTTTGCTCGTCGAGTCGTTGCCCGAATAAGTTAGACAAGAGTTGTGTTGGGCTATCGAAGCCATTTCTAGCACTGTTCTGCTCTATCTGTGGTTGTCAAGTCGCGTACTCCCTCGAGAATAAGGCTCGTCGTATAAAGTATATGACTTGAGCGATAGCGTCGCCTATAGAACCAGGCCTGTCTAAGGCACGAGTCACGGTGGATTTAGTAAAGAGTATGCCACGGACAAAGGAAGTCCACGCGACTGGTTGTCGCCGAGATCGGTCCCGCTACTTGGGAGTCCCGATAAGCCTCGTTCACGCGAGATCGGTCCCGCTATTTGGGAGTCTCGCTAAGTCTTGATAAGTCTCGCACACGAGATCGGTCCTGCTACTTGGGAGTCTCGATAAGTCTCGATAAGGAAGTTCACGAGATCGGTCCCACTACTTGGGAGTCCTCAATAAGTCTGGATAAAAAAGCACGCGAGATCGGTCCCGCTACTTGGGAGTCTCGATAGAAAGAGGAAAAGCATAGTCATGGTTAAGGAAGGACTTGATATATCGAGTTGTGTCTGCATGGTCATTGGACAACTTGTCGATAAGGTGTAGTCTTCTCGAGTGATCGTCGGGGAACCGGGATCATGTCGGCCAGAGAGAAGAGAGATGGCTCAAAGTAGGATGTTGTATAACCGCATGGGAGATTCGGCGCCTCCGGGCTAGCTACCGCGGAGGGACGGTCCGATATCCCCGAGCCGGGGATAAGATAACTTGACATTGCTAGTGACCACTCATGTAGATGGGTCGACAGAATAGCGGCACACCGCGTGTATGCCTTTGGATTGAGTCTAGAACTTGAATGCATGTCTAGTCGGTAACATAATATCTGGGCTTAAGATTGGGCTGCAGCATAGGCATCGTGCTTGGCACGATACTTGGCGTCGGGATGTTCATGAAATCGACACTAGGTTTGACAAGTCTTTTCTAAGTTGATTTATGAGTCGAACAGGAAGACCGCAAGGCGGTAGCATGGATAAGTCTTGATAAGTTGCGAGGCACGACCTTAATCTTGATGCACGAACAAGTCTAAGCAAGGTCTAGAGACACGACCTATACGAGTCGTCCATTTGATGTCGTTGGCACAAGAAATGCGTCTAGAGGCACTTGAGTTTAAGTGAAAGTCTTGGTACGGCCGAATTCGCATAAGTTGCTCCTCGACGAAGCACTGTCTCGAATATGTTGAAGTCACGAATAGAGTATGGCACGACCCTGCCGTCCCGAGTTGAAATTCGATCAAGTACATAAATGATGAGGCACTGTCTCGATCGTAATACACGTTAGCATTATAGCACGACCATGTCGTGGCACATCAGTTTGGTCAGAAGTCTACATCTTAAAATTGATCATAAGGTAAGACTAAAAAGACAATCGTAAAGGGAGTTGTATTGCACAAAAGTAAATGAACGTGTCGGTTTTGTATGGGTGGACGAGGAGCTCACTCTACCAGTACAGTTGAGTACTGACACCCACACAGCTTTTCATATGCAGGCACAGGTAGAAGCTCGTGGCACGGAGCTCGCTTTGTTGCGTCGAGGCACGGAGTTCCTTGGCGATTCGAAGCGTGCGGCTGCGTGAAGTCAAGACTTATACTAGACATAATGTATGGACATTGCCTTCCAAAGCTTCTGCTGGCTTAAGCATTAAAATCGAGAGATGAAAGAGAGCAAAGTGACTTGTAAAATGAAAGAAAAGTGAGCCGGAGAGACTTGTAATCAAGGCCTTGCGCCCATTGTAATATCATTATTCAATATCAATAAAGAGTACTTTTGAATAACTTGTGTGTTGCTTCTAAATTTTTGCTGCATGTTTAAATGTTTCTGCTTGGGACTTCTGTGCGACGACCCCGTCGCAGCCGTTGTAATCGGCCGTTATGGAACCTACCTTGCACGAGCGCAATCTAGGCTCGTGCGACATCACGCCTTAGCGAGGAAGATCGCTCCTACGGGAGAGGGGCGTGACAGAAATAGGCATCGCCAACGTATTTGGCATAAGAAAAATATCTTAGTTTGACTACCCATAAGTCCAATTCTAGACACAGGGACAAAACGATAATTTTGTATCAAAACATGGTCCATCGTTGGACCCATTTTGTACTAAAAAATGTGCCAGAGCCTATGGACTCTAAAGTCAACAAATTATATACCTACGAGTCCAATTTTTCGATATAAACTCAACAATATGTCCATATTTGAATTCTGATGAGCCGTGCACAAAATCACCCGTTAAGTCGAATCGTAGGCCCGCCAAAATAAAATTTCGGTCGACCTTCTCAAAATCGGACCAAACTTGGCTCACAGGACCATAAAAATGACATGAGTCCAGTGGTACAAGTTTCGTCGCGATGTGACGCATGTGCACTAAGTAATTAGGGTTTTTACAAAGTGGTCGGTACGGCATACCTCGACCGATTCGAATTCATAGCGCACAGTCAACCAATTCGAGTTTCGTCAAAGTCCACACATCCGTAACATCCATACGCACCTTTCGATGCTCTCGGGTTATGTCACGATCCGCTCCCGAATCATCGGACACGAGTCGGACACGCCCAACCTATGTTGGAAGACTCAACATAGTAAGCTGTACCAAGCTAGGGAAACTAACAAGTCAATATGAATAAGTACAAATCACAGTATCTATAAACGATCCCAGAAAGATCACCATAATCCATAAGTCCATATAACGTAAAGGTACCAGAGTCAACAGGAAGAAATACGCTATGAACTCTAAAAAAAATATCTTGGAGTAAAGCTAAACAGTCTAAACCTGAAGCCTCTAGCTAAGTCATGTCTCCATCCTGCTCAGCTAAGATCCCGGACTCTGGCCCATAAGGTAGAACAATATCCTGCAAGTATATCTACAATATATCCAGTCAGGAGTGGAGCAAAGTACAATTCTAGGTAATGAACAAGAACATCATGATATGGAAATGAGTACAGGAGAACATGAAATATAAAGTACAGGAAAAGAACATGAAAGTACAGGAATGTAAATACAGAAAGTACAGGAAATAAAGTACAAGAAGTAAATCCTGAACCTGAAATACAAGACATGACATGTGCACAATATTTGAAATACAACTAGCCTATGTGACCGGCTGGAATAAGTACAAGAATAAGCACAGGAGCACAGAAATAATGGTATGATTTAGGATCCACGTGTGCAGTGCAAGGCTAAGCTATCAACATGAATTTTTGATCTCTGGGTTTGGTCACATAGCTAGTGTATTTTCCCTCCCAGACCACAAGTAAGTACAAGAACATGAAAATACAGGAGAACATGATATCGTGTCATGATGTGTCACAGGAAAAGCACAGGATATGAATGTAAATTAACATAAACCATAGAATGTACTTGCCTTGCTCAGGAAGATCAGGAAAAGGAAGTAAAGCTAGACGTCCACCTGAAGGTATGTAAAATTTGGTTAAGCTTCTAAACCACTTTGCTAACTAGTTAATGATTATTTCTAACACTAAGCTACATATAAACATAGACTAGTCAAGGAGACCTTATCAAAAATAGTCTTAGCAAACTTAGTATCATAATATCATAATACAACTTATAGTCCTAACTAAGCTTACTCAAATACTAATCCACCAGGTTTTTATCAAAAGGTTTCATGAATACTGCTAACTGCTAGCAGTATCACAACTATGGTTCCAACTTATATATAATTACAAGGATAGACTTCCACCATCAATTGTTCAATTTAGTCTTAATGTAACAAGCCTTAAACTCATCTCAGGATCTATGTTTCTTAATATCAGTTAAACTAAGATAAAACTAGAATTCAATTTAGGCAACTAACATAACTATACTTAAGCTACTACAAACCATTACCTTCACCATGCTCACCATATCTACCACACTTATTTATAGTCATCCCAGCTAGCAGTAGTTAATTACATGCTCACAACCATTGCCTCCAGCTTAAACTTCATATTAACTAACTTGCTTATTCAGACTTCTACCATACTATCAGAGATATGCATGAAAGCAATCCACAACAATCTAACCCAACCACACTACTCTTACAATACAAGAAACCTTGCCATTCTTCTTTCAATTTATCACATACTTCAACAGAACTAGCTACAAAAGAAATGATGCAAAACCGAATGTGATGAGTACACACCCAACATGGATGTTTGAACATAGCAAAATAAAGGAGTTCCAACTACAGAAACCCTATTTCATCAATCGAACACAATCGAGCCAAAGAAAATTATACATAATAGGTAAAATGTCCAACGGCTAACAAATTTCTAATATAAATTCTACCGCATTGCAGTTTAGTTATCAGAGAGAAGATGCAGAGAAATAGTTATACAATTTAGATTTCAAAAAGGACTCCCGCTTATGGCTCCTAACCCACGCGAATACAGACACATAGATGATCACGAACTACACTTCGGACACGCTGACACGAACACCTAATCGAATTCAGCAAGCTTCTGACACGCACGCACGCAAACCCAACCTTCCTGAATACTGGACACACTAAACACCATTAAGTTCTACAGAAAAAAAAATACTCTACCATGCCACAATATAGGGAATTACCTGAAGGTAAGTGCACGGCTAAAAGAATGACCCGATCCTGGTGTCAGACACAATCCTATGTATCTCCTGATACAAATAGGCCTGGTTCAAGCAATTAATCGAATAGTGGGTAAGCATGATCTTCAAAGGATCATTGGTGACCTCCCAAGCATAACCAAGCAAAAATTCTCGGAGAACAAAAGAAATCGACAAGCGATATCAAGAATTACTTGTTGGCCCATTGGTCATGGTCAAACCTGATTTTAATAATTGATCAAACTCTGTCTCGATATAAATGCAAGTCAACTCAGATGTTTACCTACGACGTTTTGGACACTGCTCAACAATGGATATCTACTTTGTTCAAGACTGAAGCCGTTTGCCATTTAGAATGTACTTCCTGTTAAGCAATGTAATTTTTCATTTTATTGAGTCTAGGAATACATTGTACACCGAGTCGTATTGGCAAATAGACTATCCGAAAACATTTTTTCAAAACCATCCTATTCTTTTACAAATGACTTACGTTTTTGAAAAATATTCTTTTTACAAAAAGCTTCTGAAGGTTTTTTCAAAAAGCCAAAATTTATTTTCTCAAATGAACTGGCAGAACCCCAGCAGAACTCGACCAGAGTTCAGCCAATTGGAACGTTAGTAAACGTTGGATTTTGAACTTGGTCATCCTTCAGTTGCGGTTTGTTACAAAGAGTTCTGTCCGAATTCTGCCCGAATTCTGTCAGAATTCCGTCTTTGGAAAAACTATAAATAGAGAAGTATTTCGATCATTTCAAATCACCAATTCATTTTCAATCTATTCTCTTCCTGAGCTTATATTCTTCCAAAGAGTTCTCAAAAGCTTTTCATTTTCAAATCCCAAGCCAGTTACAATCCTCTAGTCAATTTGCCAGTACGATACGGTTTAGAAGTTGCAGAGCAATTGTAATCAGAGGCTTGATAGAAGATACAACTCTTCACAATTGAAGTTGGTCGAGTTCATCGTATCAAAGCTCGCGTCTGTAGAAGTTGCAAGGACTTCGTATGAAAACTTGCGAGATTTTCCAATAGTGGATTCAACTGGAAGCTAAAGTTCTTCCGACTGGACTAGTCCTCACAAGAGGGAAACCAGTATAAATCTCGGTGTTTGTGTTTGCCTTCTGATCACTTTTAATTTATGTTATTTACTTTTGTGACTATTACTATATCTGTGATCTAACTGCTAACAAGATTTTTAAATAGCAATATTCCGCTGCCTACTCTATTCACCCCCCTCTAGAGTATTCTGCTTTACGATTTCGTTCCTATATTACTCACAATTGAAAGTACAGTAAAATGCTTCCGAAATTCTCGATCGATCAATCGTTCGGAATAAACCTCTATCCATCGACAAGAAGAACGAACTCATCAAGAACCATAAAAAACCGAACTAAAATCTAGAAAGAAATCTGGAAGATCAATGTTTACCAATGGTGATCTCCTCGTAGCTCTGCTCGTCTGCGGGAAGAACTGTTTGTCGCTCCAATTGGTCTCAAGCTTCTCGGGACTCGCCGTTGGCCGTCCTCCTCATGAAGAAGGTGGTTCAAATCGATCGATTCAGATCTGGTTTGGCCAAGAGAGGGAATCAGAACTTCACTTCTTTCAAGAGCACTTCAAATCCATTCCCCAACACGAACAGACTTAAGATCGACACTTACCAGTTCGTCGCCGTCAGGAGGAAGAACAACTGCCAGAGGAGCGGTCATGCGTCTTTGAGGAGGATGTTCGTCGGAGATCCGCCCACGTATTGCTGACCAGGAGAAGCCATCGTCGTTCAGAGGAGAACGCCGATCGTTGCGGGGATGAGCGCACCGCCGCTCGTCGAGGTGGAGGGAACCTCTATGCCATCATCGTCGAAAAACCGACCCCTCAACTGTGGTGGAGGGATCGCCAGGTCGCCGGCTGTCATGGTGGTGCTCACGTTACCATGGCCAGCGCTGCTGAGAAGGAGAGCTTCGCCATGTTAGGGTTAGGGCTTGGGGACGGATTTGTAGAGGGAGAGCTCTGCTCCTAAATATATGAGGAAAAAAATAAGAGTAGAGAGAGTGTGAGTGGTGAGCTTTAAATAGAGGATTGGGTTGGTTAATAGACTTGGACGAAAAGAAAAAGGAAGCATTGGGCTGCCATCTCCACTGGGCTTTGAGCAAGGCCAGTTAAAGCAGTATTCTGAAAAAGAAAAGTTAAGAATTAGAAAAAAAATAAGCATTACAGCTATTCTTCTCCTAAAATATCATGAGGATGTTTTATTAAACAAGAATTTAATATTCCTAGAAAATAATTAAAAATAATTATGTCTAGAACTATAAGAATAAAAAAATACCTTATTTCAGGAAAAGCAGGGTTACAGGTTACGACCAAGTTGCTCGGATTGTCGGGACGGACCCCGTATTGAGAAATTTCTATGTTTTAAAATAGTTTTTCATCGATTTTCAACTCGACTTTTCTCCTTATTTACTATTGAAAAATTAAAGCTATAAACAGTATTTCGATGTTGGTTAGGTTTTTTTTAAACTATTCATACACTTTTCCAAAAATATCCATGATTTGAGAGGAATCTGGCATCCAAGTTAGGGTTTTAACATGAAAAAAAACTATTTTTTGCACGGTGTATCAGTGAGTTTTTTGAGATTTTACAGAGATTTCTTCATCGATTTATGGCATCTAATATTAGAACTAATTGATAGGTTTCCTAGATGGTCATCTAGGCTTTGCGTACGAGCTTATAGATTCGAAAATGACTGAACTAATACGAAGAAAATCGAAGGAGAAGTCAAGTACCTTGATGTCAGGTTAAAAAAGGGCAGTCCCTATTTTTGTGCAGTTTTCGGCTACTACAGCAGCTCCGGCAGTGTTCCACAACGGCGGGGGTGAGTCGGGTAGTCCAGGGAAGTTTGGGGATGACTTCGGAGTGATCATGAATTCGAGTGGCGAGGGTTTCTTTGATTTCTCTTTCACGATCATTTTTTATGTATAGGTTTCGAATTCGTAGGTTAGATTTCGATCTGAATATACTAAGAGTTTAAATCGATATTTTTTACTAGATTTAGTCTAATCTGGTAGAGAATCATAGCAGGTTTTTTTGAGGAATTTTTATTCAAATTCGAGGGACTTATGTTAAAATATTTAAATTTAGTTTTGTGTAGAAATTTGTGCTAAAATATATGTATGCATAATATTAGGAGTGCGAAATAATAATAATAGCAAATACTTAAATTAATGCATAGTATAGGTGTAAGTTTATATGATATATTTATATGTATATATATATGTGTGTATGTGTTGATTTATAAAGTGTATATATTTATATATACATATATGTGGGAATATATGTGTATATAAATATATCTAAATTATTGAAAAGAGTTTTTAATTAGAAATAAAAAAAATAGAATTTTAAATAAAGTAATAATAGAAAAAATAGAAAATAGATTTTTTTTTTAAAAAAATAAAAGAATAAGAAAAGAAAAAGGAAATGAAAAAGGAAAAGAAAACAAAACAAAAACAAAACAAAACAAACACCCACCTACTTAAAGTGGGCCCTCCCTTCCTAAGCAGCCGCTGTTGCAGCGCTTATAATCCGCCCAACCCAACCCGTGAGCAACCCCAACCCGTGAGCACACGTAATAGCTTATTTAGTAAGCCTAGTAGTATTAGGTTTTCACCCAACTTGTTATATATATAGCTTCCTCCACAGACCTCAAAAACCTAGACTCCCAAAACAAAAATTACGGCAGAACATACCCTCTTCGTCTACGAGTTCATTTCACCAGCAACGAAGTTGTGTGCGCGACGAACGGAGCATCGAAAGTCAGCCCTTCGTCATCCACGGAGCAGTTTTCCCACTCAAGGTACCCTACTTCCCGATGACGTAACTTTTTACTCGTAACTCCGATTTTCCATCCGTAAGATTTTCTGGAAAGTAGACTTGACCCTCTTCATGATCAGATGGATTTCGACATGACCATCTAACTAGTTCGAAAAATCGAACCGAAGTTAGCAAAAAAATCTATTTTTCTGGACTGTTAAAACCAATTCTAAACGACAACTTGTCGGCCAATTTTCTTGTTGTACATTATAAATTTGTAGAAACTAATTGAAATGGTAAAAGAAACATAACCGAGATCGCAACGCATCTTCTGGATCGTCATTTCGATTAACGTGTAAAAGGTAAATTGATGTTGAAGTTTGAGGAAAAACTGTGTTAAACTTATATAAAATTCTAAAATTTTCTCGATATGACGTGCGCCCCGACGAACCGGGCGACGTGGTCGTGCGCTATACGCGTCGAAAGGCGCGTATGGACGTTACTGACGTGTGGGAACTGACGGAACTCAGTTTCGTTGCGTGTGCGCGACAAAATCAGTCCGTATCCGTCAAGATACCTCCGTATCGCCAATTTGCAAACTTCGTCCTAACTTTGTCTACATTCGTCAAATCGAGACGAAACTTACGCCAACAGGTCCGAATCAAAATTTTGGTCCTATATGCCAGTAACGCCCCAGTCCCAAAATACGTAGGACTAGGAACGTAGACATGCCAGCTGTATTCATACGACGTACACTCCAATATATGGAATCCTCGTATGAATACATAAGCTGTAAAATGCAGTAGAACCAAAATGAATCTCATCCACACAAAATAAATAAAAGATATCATATAATCAACTATAAATTGTC
This sequence comes from Iris pallida, assembly GCA_029216955.1. Classification (NCBI taxonomy): domain Eukaryota; kingdom Viridiplantae; phylum Streptophyta; class Magnoliopsida; order Asparagales; family Iridaceae; genus Iris; species Iris pallida. The sequence continues at coordinate 4,986,384 of JANAVB010037419.1, read as the reverse complement.
ATTGGTACATGTAGTTGGGCGAAGACAAATCCACTACCAACTATGAAAATAAATACATAACAAAAAAAAGAGTTTGGCGAGCGAAGCGAAGACGATCCAAGCGCAATCATCCTCGAAGAAATGGAGATGGTCACGGCTAGAGCTAAAGCACCTGCAAAAGACAAGAGCACACACCTGGGAGATAACCAGATCCTCAGAGGGACGTAACAAGACACATAATATCATGCCATATAAACTGAATAAATATTGCTCAAATAAATAAGTCAATTGAATTATAACATGGTCCAATACACACCTATTGAACTATCTTACCATCCCCCCAACCAAAAAAGGATATGAGATGGTAAACTAATTCACGGTGACGTATCTTTCCATGCTATGAATCCAATATGGTATCCGAACCCCAACAAGGTTTAATACCTTCTCATCGAAGTAGTAAGTCACACCTACAACCAAACAAGGACAAGATGTGATGAACTAATCCGCGACAAGTTATTGTTCCAAGCCACGGTCAGATACAAGTACCCAAATCAAAAGTACTCGTACCTAACAGATAAAGGAGCCTAACCGTTCTAAGTGAAATGTAGTTAAGAACAATCCTTCCTACGCATGGGCCCTGGCTAAAATAGGATCGGCATGGTCCCCCCTTGGGGCTCTAGAGGCCCAATCAATAAGAGCATAACGTTCCGCAGAACGTCAGTGGCCGTCAGTAATCATGGGTCATCAACCCCGTATCTCCAGCGGAGCTTTCGGGTCACAAGGAAAAGTGCATCGAAGCCCATACGCTAAGGAATTGTCCTCCCCGCCCAATGCCTACCATGTTGTATCCACAATAGTAAACCTCAATAACTGCTAAGTCAAACTAGCATGCAATTCTATTAGCGGTTAATCCTATCGCACGGCTTATAGGTACCGGTGGCCAGCTAGTCACGCATGTCCGTGTTCTACATGTGACACACAACTTCGTGGTACAACGTGTCAAGGCCAATGAATGCAACACACACGGTGGTCCCTTAAATCTAGGTTTAATACGTAAAAAAAATAATACATAGCAGGAAATATAAATGAATAGTAAGTTCTAACAGGTTATGCCATGTATCACAGTTTATTTTGCATAAAGAAAATAATGAATAATGCATGAAATATGAGCTAAAATAAATAAACAGCAAATGACAAGGTGTATTGCCTGGTAGGACGCCTGATGTGGTACGATGATCAAGGTGGCACGAATTGTGACTTCGATACAACAACTATGCAAGGTGACCTCTGATGGTGGCACGAACAGTTCCATTGGGTCCAAAAGGGTCAAATTAGTTAGGGTGGACATAAGGTAGTACAGAATCGGTAAAGGAATATGAGAGATGGGATGGTTCATGGACATGAGAATGATCGATAGAAATTTGGATAAATAATATCTATAAAAAATTGAATTTATTTTATGAAGCTTAAAAACTAGTTTTTACATGAGTCAAAAATATTCATACTTAAAGTAAAGAAAACTCTTAAGTTGTAAAAAATAGGATTCATAGGTAGAAACTATATCTTATTAGTAAAAATAATAATTTAGATATTTATTTTAAAAGTAATTAAGAAATTAGTTTAATATTAGGAACTATATTCTTATTGCCAAAAATAGTTCTATATAATTATCAATGATATAGAAATTGGTTGAGGGTTTTAAAGCCACAGTTATGTAGGCTAAGTCAAAAATAATATTTATATATTTTATAAGAAATTTTTTGAAAGAATTGGTTATTCATGATAAAATATAATAATTACAAAAATCTCTAGAACTTACATTATAAAAATAATAATATTAATAATAGTAAAATCAAAAATATTAAATATGATGTTAGCAATAATGATATAATAGAACAAAAACAAAAATAGTAATAATAATCAATAGTAATAATATTAAATATCCTAATAATAATAATATAAATATTAAAAAGTAAAAACAAAATACACAAAAATCGCAGCTGGGCAGCTGCTGCCTACTGCCTTCCTTTAATAAGCTAATGAGAAAAAGAAAAGAAAACGTTTTGGAAAGATTAAGAGAGGGGAGAGAGAGTGTGGAGCCGAGAGAGAGTGGAAAGCCGGAGAAGAAGAGGGAAGAAGGGGAAAAGGAGGGTCTCCAGGCGGTTGGTCGCGGCGCGCGCTCAGGCGAACGATATGGGGGCGGTCAAGGCTGAGACGAGGGTTCGGGCGATGCACGGGGGTTGGGCGCCGGCGATCGGACGCGGCGGAGACCGGTGGTCGATTGGAAGAGAGGAGCGGGAGGCTTGGCGGATCTGGCCGTGGTCGAGGCCAGTGAAGTGGACGTTGTGGGGGAGATCTGGTGGCGGCGCAAGAGGGGATCTGGAGGCTTGCGGAGGACGGCGCCGGACCTAGGGGCGCGGTCGGGGCGGACGACCTCAGCGGTGTCGGTGGCTCTGCGGATACGCCAGGGAGCAGTCGCCGGTCGGCCTCGACGTTCGGCTAGGGGTTTGGGAAGCAGGGGAGCGCCAGAATTGTGGAGTCGGGATGGAGAAGAGAGCTCGCTGGAGATGGAGAACTGGGGTTAAGTTTTCTTCTTTTATTTTTGATTTGGGGATGGGAATCGTGGTGGTGGCGGTGGATGCCTGAGATGGTGGTTGGTGCTGTCGAGGCTTAGGCAGATGGTCGGGATAATACCGGAGAGGCGGCGGTGTTGGTATTAGTCCATGGTGGTGGCGGCGTGGGCTGCCTGAGGAGGCAGCAGCCTAGTGTGACGGCCATTGGCCGGAGATGGGCTGCGGCTAGGTTCGGTTAAGGTTAGGATTTGGTGTCGGTTGTCCTGCGAGACATAGCCTTGGGGTCGAGTTCGTATCCGACGTGTGGACACGAAGAAGATGAAATGTAAATGTAATACAAATAGTGGAAAGGAAAAAAAAAAAAGGGACACAGTCACGATGCACGCACGATGAGATGTTGGGTGATTTGTGGAGAAATTGTGTTGGTTGTGAAGAACCAAAGGAGGACTCCCCCTTTATATAGGGGTGAGAGAATCCTAATTGGATAAGGTGGAGGAGATTTAAATCCCCTTTTAGATAAATCGCATATTAATAAAAATAGATTAATTCAATCAAAATCCAATCTCAATCTAGTTTAAATCCAAATAAATCTAATAGATAAATCTTCATCCTTAAATTAACTATTTAAATCAAATCAATAATCTAACCACAATTTAAAGTATAATAATTAAACTAAAATATCTTTTTATAATTAATTAAAAATAATTTCGAAAATAAGAAATAAATATTCTTAAATATCTTTTTGAATAATAAAATATTAATATTAATAGCTTTCGAAAATCAAATTAAATATTAATAGGATCTACTTCAAAAATACCTTTTAAATAATTTAAGATAATTAATAAATGATTTTAAAAATCAATTTAGACATAAATTATATTTTACGTATTTGCATGAGAAGAATGTATTTTTATGAAACATAGTTTCCTAAATTGCCAATAAAATAAACTCGCCTTTTTAAATAAAAGTAATTACTATATATTATTTTGAAACTATAAATAGAAAAATAGTTTTCTAAAAATATGTACGCTCACACATATTCGCACTCGTCGAGCAATTACGAAAAATAAAATTTCGCGCACGACGTACAATATAACTCCGCGACGTACAATAGAAAATAAATATAATAAAATCAGTACCAAATTTATATTAAAAAATAGTAGAAATTTAGGGGTTTTACAATGCCAAGTTTGGTTCGATTCTGAGAAGGTCGACCGGAACCCCTTTTTGGCGGGCCCTCGACCCACTCAAAAGGGTGATTTTGTATGCGGCTCATCAAAATCTAAAACTGGACATACCGTTGAGTTCCTCTCCTCAAACTGAATCCGTAGACATGTAGTTTGACGACTTTAGAGACCATAGTCTTTAGCACACGTTTCGGTGTAAAGCGGGTCCAACGGCGGACATCGTTTTGACCCGAAATTACGATTTTTCCCCTATTCCCGAATTAGACTTTTGGACAGACGTTTCCTAGGTATATCTTATACATCGAGTATGTTTTTGATGTTTGTTTCAGCGTCCGGAGTTGTTTGGAGATTGTGACAATTCTCGACTGACATTGTGATTTCCTGGACTTGCCACTTTGCACCATCAGGCAAGATACTGTAGAAGCATAGAAATATGGGGTTCATACGGGTCACAATTTGTCGCATAAGTACTTTGGGCCAAACTGGTCCGCATAAAGGAGAGCCGCATGACAGATTCAGCACCCTATGCGGCCCGTCTACAGCTAGACTGATTCGAGCCGCAAAAGAAAGATACGCGGCCAAGTTGGTCAGTCCGTCTGATAAAGCTGACAAATTCTGTCAAAGCTGACAAAAATGACAGCTCTGATACTCTGAAAAAAAGATAAGACGTGATCAGACAAAGTCATGCGGCCAGAAGGATTGCTACCCAAGCCGCATGAACCTTATGCGGCTCAAACATATGCGGCCCTAAAGTCTCTGAGCTTCATGCGGCCAAGGGTGACTGTAACCTAAGCCATATGAGCTTTATGCGGCCCAAAATACAGAATCTATGCGGCTCAAAATCCTTAAGCTACATGCGGACTAAGGAAGACTACGACCTAAGCCGCATGAGTCTTATGCGGCCCAACATGGCCGAAAACTGAGAGACTCATGCGACTTAAAATGGTTCCTATCCTGCGATAGGACACGTGGCAGACTGACCAAGTCTCAACCACCCAGATTTGCTGCAACAAAATCCTAACAAATCGTCAGCTGGCGGCCAAAGAGCGGGTCTTCACGTGCTGATTAGCCACGTGGCCACGGGCTATCTATGCGGCTCAAAATATATATCACTATAAATAGCAGGGTGACACACCCCTACAAAAGGCTAGCAACCTTCGAAAGGCAATTTCTTCAAGAACTAAAGACTACGTCGGATAGTCCAAGGAGTAAGGCAGAGTTGATACAGTTTTTCGAGCCTCCACCGTTACCCCCAGAATCAAAACTAAACAATTGTACTTAGATTATTTACTAGGATTTCTTTCTAGGCTTTTCTTTGTACAAGCGAGTTTTCAATTAATTTTAGCGTTTCTGTAATACTTGTCTTTGATATTTAATGGCAAACACGATGGCAACTCTGTTGGGAACGTCCTTCTCCTCTGATGAGAAGCTGGTGACGTAATCCGACGCGTCCAAGCTCGGCTCTACGCAGCAAATGCTTGTGGTTCGTTTTGACCAACAAGCCTTCGAAGAAATGCTCTGTGAAGGGAGCGCCAGCCCGTCACAGAAGTGAGCCAACCCAAAGAGAACCCGCAGGACGTCGACGCATAAAACTGTTGCCCCTGACCAAGTTCTCGAAAAAGCTCCTTCTGCGGCCCAAGACGGTGATCGAAGCTCTCATACGGCTTTGCTTCCGACCGCAGAGGACCCCACTGTCCCCAAATCCAGCAAAGAAAAACACTACGATGTTGAGTTTTTGGGGGCACAAGGGAAATCCATGCGGACGAAGAAGAGGCCGCATAAGAGAAATGGGTAGTCTGTCCATGCGGCAGACAACTCTGGCCGCAGACAGACGACCCATACGGCTGCCAACTCTGACCGTAGGAAGATGGCTCATACGGTAGCCAACTCTAGCCACAGGAAGATGGCCCATGCGGCAGCCAACTCTGGCCGCAGGAGGATAGCCCATGCGGCAGCCAACTCTGGCCGCAAGCAGATGGCCCATGCGACAGCCAATCCTGGCTATAGATAAAGTGTCTCATGCGGCCCTGTCAGAAGCTCTGTGTTCGACCGTCTCTCATGCAGACCCGACTCTATGAGGCCCATTGAGACTGTGGAATATTCCAATCAGGACGCTTCTTACTATGCGCCTTCAGGCGCTAAGTTGAAGGAGTCTAGGACAGTACGGGCCCAACAAGCCCAGTCAACTGTCCAAGCTACTGGCCGTCAGCGGGCACCATTAACTGTTATACGGGCTTCTGATGGAAAGTTGTACAGAACCACCCGCGTCCAGTCCCATAGGGCTAATGGACAGGGTGGGTCTTTAAAGTCTCCCTCCAACGATCAAGAACAAGTCCTTTTACTAGCCTCGGATCAAGGAGCAAACATGATACCTATGCACCTGTGTGCTCAGGATACCTAAGTCCACAAGTTTGGTGCAAAGGTATATCAGCCTGTTATCTACTTGCGTGAGGTGATCACTCACAAACGCAAAGGGGCAACCTTGGCATGCGATGAGTCCCTCTCGGGACGTCGTTGCGCCCAAGTCATCATCAACTGCTGCTGCGACAAGTCGGCAGCACCTGAAGATCGGCAGTCCATTTTTTAACGACTGCAGCAGCCGGCACCTGTCCGACAACGACTCGAGAAACAAGTGCAAATTATGGGAGACGAAGAGTTTCCTTTCGCCTCATGTAATTCAAATCGAAAGGTTCCTCCCGGCAAGGGGGGAAAGAAGACAGGCTCTTCCAGCCCGACAATCTTAGCCAGCACTGCAAGGAAACTCTCATCTGGAGGGTTGCTGCCGACGGCCACAGGGGGTGTCTATTTAGGCACTCGATCCAGAAAGAAGCTTCCAGCACCAAGGGGTGTACCTTCGGCCTCCTTGGGAGTAGATAAAGCTGGGGGTAGCAGTCCCTTCAATATATGCGACAACCCGGTGTACCAAGAGTATACACAGAGGGTGGAGATTCCCCGAAATTATGCAACAGACTTGGACTTCCCTGAGGGCGACCACCCTCGCCAAGACGATGCGACTTCCTACACAGGGGGTAGCACCCCTTCCGAGTCCGAGGAAGATGACATTCCGATATTTCTCGACGATTTCTCTGTACAAGAATACGACACGGAGAGCACCTCTGCTACAGTCCCTTCTACCTCTACCCATGTACGGACAGTCTTTATGGCTGACGATGATCATGAGGCACCCACTGACCGATAACGTCTAGAAGTACTTGAAGCCACGCTCTTGTCCTTGGTCAAGTCAGTAGACGAAATCAAAGCTGCCTTGCCAACTCAACCAGCAAGGACGCTCGAACAAACAAGCTTGGGACCCGCAGTCAATATGGACTCTAACACGATCGCCCCTCCTTTGGGTGATGATCCTTTAGGTGCATCCGTTCCTTCAGCTGCAGATGAAGCCAAGGAGGCAAGGAGGGAAGTCCAGGAGCTTCGAGCAATGTTCAATGTCCGAGATTCCTCTCAGGACCTCAGAATACGGTAGCCATATCCCGTCGCATAAAGAGATGTGCCTTTTCTACCACGGTACAAGCCATTTCATATCGATTCATATGACGGGAAGTCCTCTGCTAGTCGGTACATGACTTACTTTGAGGTTACAACCGACCACTTGCCGCATAGTGACGCTATCCTCCCATGATTATTCATCGAAGCATTGGAGGAGATCGCGTTCGACTGGTACCGTAATCTGCCCGACAACTGCATCCATTCTTTTGACAGATTCAAGCACATATTCCTGGAGAGGTTCTACGAAGTGGGGCATGATGTGACAATGTCGTCTCTCATGGACATCGTTCAAGGAGAGATGGATCTAACAAGGAACTATATCGAGCGGTTCTGCCAAACCGTAATGAGATTGCCCCAAGGCAATTCCGAGAGCTCCTTGATTGAAATCTGCCATAAGAAATTGCTTCCCGCAATTAGCCTCTGGATGGGTGACAATCAGTTTAAGGATTGGACGACCTTCATCATAAGTGCTACCAATGCGGAGGCAAAGTTGAAGAAGGCTCGCCAGTTAGGATAACACATCCTAGATAGAGAGGATAAGGACAAACGTCCTGGTTCCACCTCCAGCAACAACAACAGTGGTGGCACCTCCAACCAGGATAATAAAGGCAAACAGGCCATGGTCGCTGATGCGACCAAGAAGCCTGAACAAGAACAGACGGAAGGTCAATGGCCCAATATGAATTACTCATTTGAAGATAGTCATATCAAACCTATCTTCGATATGCTCTTGCAAGGGGGTAGGATCCAGCTCCCTCTACCAAGGCGCGATCCCCGAGCGGCATAAATGGAGGACCCAAAATATTGTCACTTCTACTGCTATGTCCATCATTCCACTCATGACTGCTTCTAATTAAAGCGGTACATCCAGAGTCTTATCGACTCCAAAGCTCTGTCGATAGACTTTGAAGAGGTTACCGTGGCGGCAAACATGGTGTCATTTTAGTTCGATGATTTCCTCCCAACAAGTACTCCAGACAGGGTAATACCTGTCCCTCAGGCAATGATGGAGGTTACTAATCTTTCATCCGACCGGAACTAGACATCTGGTTTGGTACTTTTTACCACATCGCGAGGAGAGATCATGTGGGTACACCCGGACTTAGTGCTCGAAGTTACCTAGGCGGTGTCATCTCCTACCAATAAGAAGAAGGACAGGAAGTCTAGATCCTGTCATACAATTTCAGCCAAAGCTGAGGAAGCGACAACCGTTGTTACCCGATCTGGAGCACAAGTCCAGCCCACTCTAGGCAGTTCAGTCGAAGATCCTTAGCCGACAACGTTGCCTGCCTCTGATGTTCCAAGGCCGCCTCAGCCTCTACCGACAGATAGGTCCAAGCCAAAGGAAACCCGCTTCGACAGGCCACTCCGCAACGATGCACCTCAGGGGCTGGAGAGACCTTACAACTTTGACATATTAGCACAATTGGCTAATACGCCAGCAAAGTTGTCATTATACGAGCTCCTAAGGCTCTCCAAGGATCTTCGTGTCGCATTGAGTGAAGCACTTCAAAATGCTGACGCCTACTTAGCCCATGTTAAGCCTCCAGGGAAAGATCTGTCAGCAGATCTACAGGGCAGCAATAGCACAGATGCAATGCCCAACATCATATTTACCCTACAGAACATGTTGATCAAGTCCAACTTGTATGATCGCCCCTTGTACTACACTGGATACATAGGCGACATCAAGTTGGATCGGATGCATATCGACTCTGGCTCGTCAATAAGCATCATCCCGAAAAGTATGCTCCAACTTCTGGGCATCCCTATGCACCGGCTAGCGTCGGCCAATACTGCCATTAGCGGTTTCAACTCGGGGAGGAGCTATCCCCTAGGAAAGATCCGATTGAAATGTCAGATTGGTGACCTGAAGACGGAGGTTACCTGCTACGTCATAGATGCTGACACCTCCTACAACATCCTCCTGGGACGTCCGTGGATACATGACTATATGATCGTGCCATCCACCCTTCACCAGTGCTTCAAGTATGTCAGTAAGCACGGCTTCGTGAAGACTAAATTCGCCGAAATCGATCCCTTCAAAGGGGTTGAATCTTATTACTCTTCGAAGGCTTGTCTGTATGACGAATCCAAGAAACACATAACTGACGAACTGGAGACCATCACAGGGCCAGAGGAACCATTAAGGATTCATCTCCATGCCCGTAAATCGGGCAAAGCCTCACCCCTCGTCGCAACCTTGCATAAAGAGGTGACCGGTTCTCTTGCCTCACCTGTACAGTTAGAACCAATGGTCATCCGGCTCCCGAGATCCAGCCAAGAGCCAAAACCGTAGGGCCGATGGTGATCTGATTGCCGAAATCCAATCAAAGGCAACAGGAAGATGCGAGGCCCTCTGTGACGCCGATGGTGATCTGATTGCCAAAATCTACTCAAAGGCAACCGGAAGACACAAAGTCCCCTGGCGAGCCAATTGTCGTCCATCTTCCCAAAATGAGCCGACAACCAAGTATCGACCCGACACCCTCAGGCAAGCCAATACCACAAGCTGAACCCTTGGTGGTCAAGTTGCCCAAGACAGCATCCCGACCTCTGAGCTCACAGCGGGTAGCCGAAGAGGACGTAGAACTCGCCAAGTATATGGTTACACAGGTGGATAGCCCTCTCCTGATGATGTAATCCTTGTGGACAAAATTCCTTATTTCATCAATAAGAGGCTGTCGTTAGACTATTCTGAGTATGATAAGCTTAATCTAATGTATGCTGCACGGGACTGTCTAGACATTAACCTGTACACACAGGTGACAACCGTCCATACCCTAAATCAACTTGCTCCCATTAAAGGCGCTTACTTCCTAGCCCCAGGCAGAAGAGAATGGGGTCACACGATCATCTTCAGCCAAAAAGAAGGTCCTTAATCTTTCATGCTACAAGAGTTCGATCTCGAACCCGACGTTGGAAGATTATCGCTCTACCTGTATAGTCCTCAAGCCAAGTACTTCATACAAAAGCAGGGGTACGACATGGAGGCTATCCCGGGTATGAATTATGGCAACGGTCGACGATTGCTTCTATAGCTGTCAGCACCGGCTGGGAAACCTCAGGACTATTATCACAAATCTAGAAATGGCCTCGGGTATGTTACACCAGCAACAACACTCAAAAGTTTCGATGAAGAATACGAGTGGCATTCTCATTCGTCCGAGTCATCCACTTACGACTCCGATAGCAGCATTGGAGATATATTTAGACAGACATTATCTGTCAACATAACATCTGCTGATTTTGAAGAGGGAGATGAAGACCTACTCGAGCCGCATGAGTTGGAGTCATGGGTCCAACAACTGGATGCACAATGGGAGAAGCGCTTCGAACTATGAGACCCTCCCACTAAAGACGAGGTCATGCAAGTTAACCTCGGTGATGAATCCTCTCCAAAGCCAATCTTCGTCAGTAAAAGACTGACAGACGGCGGACGGGAGTCGTTATTGCAACTCGTCAGAGAATACATCGACGTCTTTGCCTGGAGCTATGAAAACATGCAAGGGCTAAATCCCTGACGGAAAACCAGTCAAACAACAGCAGCGACCGTTACGTCCAGACATCATTAACTCCATTGAAGCAGAAGTAAACAAGCTTATAGCTAGCAGTTTCATCCGTGAAGAGCAGCACCCAGACTGGGTAGCCAACATAGTACCAGACATCAAGAAGAACAGAAAGATCCGAATTTGTATCGACTTCCGTAATCTGAATGGGGTATGCCCTAAGAATGAATTCCCTCTTCTGATCACCGACATAATGATCGATATTACATATGGCTTCGAGCGCATGTCCTTTATGGATGGCTTTTCAGGATACAATTAAATCATATTGTCTCCTGATGATGAGAAGCATATGTCATTCCGAACATCGATCGGCGTGTATTGTTATACGGTCATGCCCTTCGGACTGAAGAATGACGGTGCTACATATCAATGTGCTCTGAGCGTCATCTTCAGAGATCACTTATGTAAGACGGTGGATGTTACATTGACGACATCGCCGTCAAAAGCCGCTCCAAAAATGATCACTTATATGATCTGAGAACAGTGTTTGTCCTCATGCGAGCGCACAATCTGAAGATGAATCCCACCAAGTCTTTCCTGGGCGTGTCTAGCTGGAAATTCTTAGTATTTGTTATCAATTTTCGGGGCATTCACATAGACCCCGATAAAACAAAAGCAATCCTAGAGATGAGTCCACCAAGGAACCTCCGTGAACTCCGCGGCCTTCAGGGAAGACTAGCCTACATCAGGAGGTTCATATCTAACCTCTCAGGGCGATGTCAACCCTTCACTCAACTCATAAGGAAAGGTGTCTCTTTCGTATGGAACGAGGAATATTAGGTGCCTTTGACGACATTAAGGAATATCTGACAAATCAGCCAGTTCTGGTAGCCCCGGTCGCCGGAAAGCCCTTCCTGCTCTATGTACGGGCGATGGAACACTCCCTCGGTGCTTTGCTAGCACAGAATAATGACGCGGGACTTGAACAAGCTATTTACTATCTCAGCCAGATGATGGTAGGACCAGAACAGAGGTACACCGTCATGGAGAAGGAGTGCCTTCTCCTAGTGTTCGTCATTCAGAAAACATGACACTATATGACAGGGCAGACCATCCATGTTGTCTCATAAGTTAATCCTCTCAGGGTTCTCATGACCAAACCAGGAGCACTCAGTTCTCGTCTAGCTACCTGGGCGCTACTATTATCCCCTACGACATGGTTTTTATTCCGCAAAAGGTTGTCAAAGGTCAAGCCCTGGCTGACTTCTTAGTAGCCCATCCAGGCTCAGAAACAGCCAAAATTTATGAAGAAATCCCCGACGAAGTCGTCACCACAAACATGACTTCACATGATGCCATTTGACGAATGTTCTTTGATGGTGCTTCAAGAACGGGGCCACAAGGTGATATCGTCGCTGGAGTTGGGTGGTATTAATTTCTTCCTCTGGACTGGTGGTCAATCGGGCATATTCTCTTACAGAACCCTGTTCAAACAACGTAGCCGAATATAACGCTCTAGTCATCGGACTCCAACTCGCAAAATAAGTGGGGATCAAGTACCTGGAAGCGTATGGCGACTCGCAGTTGGTTGTTAACCAGTTCCGAGGCTCATACGAGGTTCACAACGAGGACCTAATTCCCTACTATCAGACAGCAATTGCCATCATTGCAACCTTAGAAGGGTTCTTTATAGAGCATGTTCCTAGGCTCCAAAATATCGAAGCTAATGCCCTAGCAGGCCTCGCCTCTTCCTTGGCACTTCCAAATGATACTCATCATCTAGTCGACGTGATAGGCCATGAGATGGTCTGTCCCAAGAACAATATTCAACTGGGTATGAGTTACTCCGCCCAGATAACCAACGACATACAAGATTGGAGACGCCCGCTCATCGACTTTGCAGTCTACGGAATTCTGCCAGAGAATGTGAAGGAAGCAACTTCAATCAGAAGATGCTCTCTCAGATTCTTCTATGATACAGAGACGAAAATGTTATATTGATGATCCTACGATGGGCTACTATTAAGATGCATGTCAAATACAGAAGCCTTATGTGAGGCTCACGATGGCGCTTGCGGGGCTCACCAACCTGGCCCGAAATTGCAAGATCGACTCCGCCGGATGGGTTATTACTGGCCCACAATGGTAGCAGATGTAGTTGATTATGCAAAGAAGTGTAAGGCTTGCCAGATCTATGCAGATTTTATACATCTGCCATCCGAATTCTTGCACCCAATCGTGGCCTCTTGGCCTTTTGAAGCATGGGAAATGGACATCATTGAGTCAATCACCCCATCGTCGTCTAGGGTGCATCGGTTCATACTTGCAATCATCGATTACTTCTCCAAATAGGCAGAAGTTGTTCCGCTTGCAGAGGTAAAAACATCAAATGTGATTAGCTTCATAAAATATCACGTCATCTACCGTTTTGGACTATCCCGAAGGATTATTCATGACAACGGTCTGCAGTTCACAAGCCACGCTTTCTATCGATTTTGTGACAAGAATCGGATTCAGAACATGGCCTCGACGGCATATAACCCAACGGCTAATGGTCTGGCTGAAGCTTTCAACAAAACCATAATCAAGCTCCTCAAGCAGTTTATGTCTTCAAACAAACGCGGCTGGAATAAAAAGCTTGGCAAGTGCTTATGGGCATATCGCACTATGATTCGGACGGCTACAAGAAATACACGTTCTCCTTGGTTTACGGGAGCGAGGCAGTTCTCCCATTAGAGACTCAGATCTCATCGCTTCGCGTGGCCCTTACTTACTGATTGACGTCGGATGACAACCACCGCTGACGGCTACAAGAACTGGAATTCTTAGATGAGAAGCGTTTACAAGCTCAACAAAGCATAGAGCTCTACCAAGCGCACATCTCTCGGGCTTTCAACAAGAAAGTCAAACAGAGAATATTCCAAGTCGGCGATCTCGTCTTGGCCGTTCGCAGACCAATGGTCATGACTCACAAGACCCCCAACAAATTCTAGCCTAAATAGGAGGGTCCGTTCATCATCGAGACTATTCTCCAATGGCGTATACCGGCTCGCAAAGCAGAATGGGGACTTGCTCATGATGCCCATAAACGGTAAGTTTCTAAAAAAAATACTATGTTTAAAAACATCCCCATACTACCGAGAGTGTCGAGTTATGTACATCAGGTACCTCTGAACTTACACTATGTTCCCTCCAAGGGGACTCACATTGCATCTCTCCGAGCAACAAGTCATGTATATTAATACCTCTGAACTTCCACTCTGATATTTCGATTGTCGTATATCACGTCCATATCCTCTGATATAGACAATCTCCTAGCTTAACACTTGTACCCAACTCGGGATAAAAGATATGGTGTTAAGACCATAAAATCTATCACGTCCATATTACCTCTGTTGGGTTTTGTCTCGAATCTATTACTCGTACCACCAGTGCGCAAAAAGGTAATAGGTCTACCAAAAATCATTCCTGATTATCGTGTGTCACGTCCATATTACCTCTGATACCGATAGTCTCCTGACTTAACACTTGTGCCCAACCCGGGATAAAAGACATGGTGTTAAGACCACAAAACCTGTCACGTCTATATTACCTCTGTTGGGTTTGGTTTCAAAATCTATTACCCGTACCGCCAGTGCGCAGAAGGGTAATAGGTCCACAAAAGTTATTCTAATCTATTACCCGCACCACCAGTGCGCAGAAGGGTAATAGGTCCATAAAACTTATCATAATCTATTACTCGCACCATCGATGTACCAAAGAGTAGTAGGTCCACAAAATATCATTCAGATCTATTTGCTCGCATTTCTAAATACACAAAAGGGTAATAGGTCCACAAAAAGTCCTCCAGTGGGATATTCTTAATTTTGTATTAGGCCCTCTAATACAAGCACCACAGATACCACAAGTAAAAAATAGAGTGAGTGTAATCTATTTATTCAAAATCAGTTACATTCATAGGACTACACCTCTAGTAAAGGATTACACTGATGTCCAAAAGAAGAAAAACACAAACTACAGCTAAAGACAGACAAACACAAAGACAAATACGAACGTTTATTTATTATATTCCCGAAAACAGCAATTACATGACATCCCATGGTTCCCTACAGTCAAGGATCATAGCTGCGTTGAGGCATATACCATTCCTTCAGCCATTTCGCATACGAAAGATCTATTTGATTAAGGTCTTCAGCGGAAGCAGGAGGGTCAAAACTCCCAGTGCTACTACCCTCAGACTTGGGTTCATCCTTTACAGCAGCCTCAATCTTGGGAGTAATTCCCTCCTTGGTAGACGCCAGCTCTTCTTTTACCTCAACTTTTGGTATCACCTCCTCCTTAACAAACGGTGACTCTTATTTGATGGAAGGGAAAAACATCTCCTCCTTCACAATGGTCTCAGCCTTCGGCATGGATGCTGCAAAAAATCAAAGAAAGAAGATAGTCAAATAAAGACAAAGTGAAAGGACTCCTTTTCAGCTATGCGGCCTAACCAAACAGTACTCATGCGGCTCAGTCATGAGACACTTAGGTGGCTCAGTCATGAAGTGCTCATGCGGCTCAGTCATGAGGCACTTAGGCAGTACATGCGGCTCAGTCATGAAGTGCTCATGCGGCTCAGTCATGAGGCACTTATGTGGCTCAGTCATGAGGCACCTATGCGGTTCATGCGGCCCAGTCATGAGGTGCTCATGAGGCACTTATACGGCTCAGACATGAAGTGTTTATGCGGATCAGTCTTAGGGCACTTATGCGGTTCAAGTTCGAATGAGCAGCGCTTATGCGGTTCAGCCCATGTGGCCCTATCATACAGAACACATACGGTCCAAATAAGATAGGGCATGCATCGACCAGGCTTAAAGCACAGAGGCAATATATGACAGGCCTGCGCATAAAATATGCGATATGGCCATTCAAAATATGTATGTCGGAATAAATGGAAGGAGAGTCTGCCGCTCTCGACGGAGAGGCAAGTCCCTTTCCTTTGGTCGCAGCACCAGTCGACTTGGAAGCTTTTGGAGCCATGGCTAAATTGAGACAGAAAGATGAAGACAAAGGAGAAGAAGGTGAAAGAGAAAAATCTCTCTCCAAATGACCCCTATTTATAGAGTTTCTGAAGAGTGCCTCTTCGACTCTCGAGATCATTAAAAGATAACGACGACGTTTGGGGATCTTATCCCTAGTGACCATCGGCTTTATCTCGAAAAGTGCCTCTTCGATTCTCGAGATCATTAATGATAATGACGACGTTTGGAGGTTTTATCCCTGGTAACCGTCGGCTTTATCTCGAAAAGAAAACCCAAATCCAAAACCGAATCAAAAAATTAAATGCAGCAGTGACAGCTGGCAGGCTGGACAAGATTTTCCTGCGGCTCAAGATTTCCCTGCGGCTCAAGATCTCTCTGCGGCTAAAGGTCTCTACTGACTTGAAAATTCCCTATGACTAAAGGTCTCTCCTGAATTGAAGACTCCCTGCGGCTTGACATATCTCCATGCTTCTTATTCAAAGTATTCCAAATTTGCAATTTGAAAACTTTAAAGGGGGTCTTGTAGAAGCATAGAAAATATGGAATTCATGCGGGTCACAATTTGCCGCATGAGTACTTTGGGCCAAACTGGTCCGTATAAAGGAGAGCCGTATGACAGATTCTGCACCCTATGCGGCCCTGTCTGCAACCAGACTGATTCGAGCCGCAGAAGAAAGATACGCGGCCAAGTTGGTCAGTCGGTCTGATAAAGCTGACAAATTCTGTCAAAGTTGACAAAAATGACAGCTCTGATACTCTAAAAAAAAGATAAGACATGATCAGACAAAGTCATGCGGCCAGAAGGATTGCTACCCAAGTCGCATGAACCTTATGCGGCCAGAAGGATTGTTAAAAATAATTCTAAACAACTTGTCCACCAATTTTCTTGTTGTATATTATAAATTTGTAGAAACTAATTGAAAACAGTAAAAGACAACATAACCGAGATCGTAACGCATCTTCTGGATTGTTGTTTCGATTAACGTGTAAAAGTTAAATTGATGTTGAAGTTGGAGGAAAAACTGTGTTAAACTTATATAAAATTCTAAAATTTTCCCGATACGGCGTGTGCCCCGACGAACAGGGCGACGTGGTCATGCACTATACGGGTCGAAAGGCACGTATGGACGTTGCTGACGTATGGGATCTGACGGAACTCAGTTTCGTCGCGTGTGCGCGACGAAATTAGTTCGTATCCGTCAAGATACCCATATATCACAAATTTGCAAAATTTATCCTAACTTTGTGTACAGTCGTCAAATCGAGACGAAACTAGCGTTAATAGGTCCGAATCAAAATTTTGGTCCTATGTGCCAAGTTTGGTTCGATTCTGAGAAGGACGACCGGAATCCCTTTTTGCGGGCCCGCGACCCACTCAAATGGGCGATTTTGTATGCGGCTCATCGGAATCCAAAACTGGACATACCGTTGAGTTTCTCTCATCAAACTGAATCCGTAGACATATAGTTTGATAACTTTAGAGACCATAAACTTTGGCACACATTTTGGTGCAAAGCGGGTCCAACGGCGGACATCATTTTGACCCAAAATTATGATTCTGCCCCTGTTCCAGAATTAGACTTTTGGACAGGCGTTTCCTAGGTATATCTTATACACCGAGTACATTTTTGATGTTTATTTCAGCGTCCAGAGTTGTTTGGAGATTGTGACGTTTCTTGGCTGACATTGTGATTTCCTGAACTTGCCACTTTGCACTATTAGGCAAGATACTGTAGAAGCATGGAAAATATGGGGTTTATGCGGGTCAAAATTTGCCGCATAAGTACTTTGGGCCAAACTGGTCCTGATAAAGGTGAGCCGCATGACAGATTCAACACCCTATGCGGCCCGTCTGTAACCAGACTGATTCGAGCCGCAGAAGAAACATACGCGGCCAAGTTGGTCAGTCCGTCTAATAAAGCTGACAAATTCTGTCAAAGCTAATAAAAATGACAGCTCTGACACTCTAACAAAAAGATAAGACGTGATCAGACAAAGTCATGCGGCCAGAAGGATTGCTATCCAAGCCGTATGAACCTTATGCGGCTCAAACATATGCGGCCCTAAAGTCTCTGAGCTTCATGCGGCCAAGGGTGACTCTAACCTAAGCCGCATGAGCTTTATGCGGCCCAAAATACATAATCTATGCGGCTCAAAAGTCCTTAAGCTACATGCAGACTAAGGAATACTACGACCTAAGCCGCATGAGTCTTATGCTGTCCAACATGGCCAAAAACTGAGAGACTCATGCGGCTCAAAATGATTCCTATCCTGCGATAGGACACGTGGCCGGTTGACCAAGTCTTAACCACCCAGATTTGTTGTAGCAAAATCCCAACAAATCGCCAGCTGGCGGCCAAAGAGCGGGTCTTCACGTGCTGATTAGCCATGTGGCCACGGGCCATCTATGCGGCTCAAAACACATATCACTATAAATAGCATGGTGCCACACCCCTGCAAAAGGCTGGCAACCTTCGAAAGGCAATTTCTTCAAGAGCTAAAGACTGCGTCGGATAGTCCAAGGAGTAAGGCAGAGTTGATACACTTTTTCGAGCCTCCACCGTCACCCTCCAGAATCAAAACTAAACAATTGTACTTAGATTGTTTTCTAAGATTTCTTTCTAGGCTTTTCTTTGTACAAGCGAGTTTGCAATCAATTTCAGCATTTCTGTAATACCTGTCTTTGATATTTAATGGCAAACAGATACCTTGCCACCTCTTTTGTGATTACTTATTTCTTATTTTCAGTTATTTATATTCAGTATTTCTTATCTTTTTTGGTTAGTATATTAATGTGCGTCCAAGTCACACTTGGGTGCGAGCGACTCTATCTGTCGTCTTTTCTTGTTTTATTTATTTCTCTTACATGGACATAGTCTAGAGACCACCCATTGTTCATGGGATATTGGTATATCTCATACGGTCTTGACATTCGATTATCACGAGTCGTGAGTCACATGTAGGACACGTATCCGCGTAGTCAGCTGGCCACCAATGCGTATGGAACGTACAACGGATAGGAGTAATCGCCAATAGAATTGCATATTAGAAGACTTGGCGGTTACTAGAGTTTTATTCGATCATGGATATGATGATACTAGGCATTGGATGGAGAGAATAATACTTGACGTATGAGCTTCGATTACACTTTCCTTGTAACCCGAAAGCTCCGCTGGAGATACGGGTATGATTAGCCTCTCAGGTTGGCCACTGTCGTTCTTGGAACGTTATGCGCTTGGTCACTGGTGCCCAAGAGAGGATTATATCGGATCCTATATTCAGCCAGGGCTCGTGCGTCGAAGGATTATATCTCAACTGCATATTCACAGTAGAATGGTCAGGAACCCTATAGGATGCATACCTTTCTTTCTTATTATATTATCACAGTTACATGGCATGGTGTTTTTTTGTATCTTGTTACATCCCTCTAAGGACCTAGTTATCTCTCCAGGATTAGACGACTTCCCGCAGGATTACGGAGTGGCATTGGATTCAGCTTACATCGATGACGAGGCAGTTCTTACTGATTTCTAGTCTATTCCTTATTTGAGACATTAGTGGACATTATTTTTACATCTCTTTGCTTTCTATTTTGCGGAGGTTGGACTCCGATCTTGTGAGACTATTTTTATAGTTGTTTGGAGTGAGCATGTTCACCCGACTATCTTTTGATACACTTATTTATTATTTGGACTCTATTATTTTCTGTGTTGAGTTGTGATGAGATTAAATTATATTATGTTGGCCTATGATTATTCTATTTACAGCTTATGTGCATATATGAGGATTCCATATATTGGAGTATTCTTCGTACATGTGCAGTTGACATGTTCACATATTTGGTCCTATGTATTTTGGGACCGGGGCGTTACATCAGCTCTTAATCTTATGCTCACAAAGTGATTGTGATCATGACTATGCAAAGTTGAATGAGTTATATGATCTAGAGAAGAAGAAATACCTTGCAGCCACACAGAGGGTAGATGTTATATCTGCCAAGTATAATTAGGCAATATCAATCTCTAAAAAGTTAGAGATTGGGTTAGACAAATAGGTCATACATGTTATTCAAACCAAGATATGTCTAGAGACACAGCTTGCACATAACATGACACGATCAAAGAAAGTACATAAGCCTAATGCCTCACATAATCAAACTTTTGTTTATAAGTATCCACGGAAGACACAAAAGCATCATGACTACAATACAAAATAAAGCACTAGCTCTCTAATTACATATACGTACTATGGTACATATGGACACATCTTACGGTTTTGTAGAGTTAGAAAGCTTGTAGGCATGAATATATATGCTTGGATACCCAAAACTAACATTTCTGGACCCTTAAAGAAATGGGTATCAAAGGTCACATCTACTCGTTTTGTAGGTAGGCCAACCCTCTCATGCTAGAAGCAAATGGATTCTCGATAGCAGATGTTTGCGACACATGACTGGTGATAAATCTTTATTCTCTATGTGATCGATGAAGAAAGAAGGATAAGTCTCATTCGAAAATAATCTGAGAGGTTATATAATAGGTAAATGTATTGTTGGTATGCCTCCTTACCCAGTCATAAAAAACATTTGCCTGGTCACAAAGCTAAAGCATAACCTGCTAAGTTTTAGTCATCTTGCCGATAACGGTTATGACATTAACTTTGTGAAAGATAAATGTTCCATATATGATATGACTATTAGGGATTTAGTTTATGAAGGAATAAGGGAGGGTAACATCTACATTTTCTATCTATCAGATAGTACTAACAATGCATGCAAGTGCCTTATAGCAAATAAAGATGAAAGCTGGCTATAGCACATGAGACTAGGAAATGCCAACATGGACATCGTATCAAGACTATCAATAAAGAAATTGGTGGAAGGATTACCTGAATTTTATTCAAGAGTACATGGTATGTTCTGATTGCTAGAAAAATAAAACAACTAGGTGGTCGTTTAAATCCATAAACGTTGTAAGTACTTTAAAACACTTTCAATTATTACACATGAATTTATTTGGACCAATGAGTCGCCAGTCTTTGTAGAAAACTCTACGCTTTTGTTATTGTTGATGAATTTTGGGGTTTTTTATCAAATTAAAGTGATGCATTTTTTGAATTTGAAATTTTCTGCAAAAAGGTTCAAAACGAAAAGAGTTTCATGATTACTCACATCGGAAATGATCGTGGAGGCAAATTCCAAATTTTAGAATTCAAAAATTTTTGTGAGTTAAATGGTTAATTTTATGAGTTTTCCTGTCCTAGAACTCTTCAAAAATGGTATTGTGGAGCAGAAGAATAGAACTCTCAGCGATATGGTTAGCGTCATGCTTAACCAGTATAATCTTTCGAAATATTTTTGGGCTGAAGTTGTAAGTATAGCTTGTCATGTTTTAAATAGGGTTCTCATTCGACCTATATCGAAGAAGACTCCCTATGAATTTTGGTTTAATCGCATTCCTAATATTTCTTATTTTAAAGTTTTTGGCTGTTGTTGTTTTATTCTGAACACCAAGGATAACATGGGTAAGTTCGACAAGGCAAATGAAGGTATATTTCTTGGATATGCTGCCAAGAGTAAAGTATATAGAATTTTTAATAAAAAGTCCTTGATTGTTGAAGAGTCTATAAATGTTACTTTTGATGAACTTAACAATCAATTATCAAGTGACAATGATGACGAAGACTTAGAAAAGATGTCCAACAAAGCACCTGAAGATACTGACACAGAAACAAGTTATTTGGAGAGTCTGCCAAAGAAGATGAGGTTCATGTCAGACCATCCAAAAACTTTGATCATAGGTAATGTATCAAAGAGAGTAAGTATACGTTCATCTACTAAGGATATAGTTGCTAATGTTGCATTTATTTCACAAGTAGAACCTAAGACAGTAGCAGAAGCTTTTAATGATAAATTTTGGATTAATGTCATGTAAGAGAAATTAAACCAGTTCGAGAGGAACCAAGTTTGGGACCATGTTCCTAAACCTGTTGGTCACTCTATAATTGGTACCAAATGGGTATCTGAAATAAACTAAGTGAGGATCGACAAGTCATTCGCAACAAAGCACGTCTAATTACTCAGGGTTATAATCAAGAAGAATGAATTGATTAAGATGAGACCTATGTTTTTGTTGCTATACTAGAGTCCATTCGTATGCTTTGTGCATATGCATGTTTTTATGATTTGAAACTTTTTCAAATGGATGTCAAGAGTGCATTTTTAAATAATTTTTAAAAAAAGGTTTTTGTAAAATAACCCCCTAGTTTTGAAGATTTTAAATTTTTTGATCACGTTTTCAAACTCCAAAAGGCACTACATGGGCTCAAACAAGCCCTTAAAGCTTGGTATTATCGCCTAAGTACCTTTCTACTTGAAACTGGTTTTTAAATAGGAAAGTAAATACTACTTTATTTATCAAATCTCTTGATGATGATATTTTACTAGTGCAAATATATGTTGATGACATAACCTTTGGTTCAACTAATGAGTTACTCTGTCAGAGTTTGCTAAGTGTATGCAAAGTGAATTCGACATCAGTATGTTGGGAGAGCTCAACTACTTTCTCGGACAACAAATCAGACAGAATTCACAAGGGATGTTCATCAATCAAGCCAAGTACATGAAGGAATTGTTGAAGAAGTTTGACTTCGACAAAAAAAAAATCTGTCGACACACCAATGGCAACATCAACAAAGCTTGATCTTGAAGAAAGTGGCAAACCTGTCAATCGGTATATGTATCGAGGTATGATTGGTAGTTTATTATACTTAACTGCTGGTTGTCCAGATATTATGTTCAACGTTTACATATGTGTTATATATCAGGCCAATCCTAAGGAATCACACTTATGCACAGTTAAGCGTATCTTTCGATACCTTAAAGGTACTTCCACTGCCGACTTATGGTATCCAAAGCCACATCCTTTGACCTTACTGGTTATTCGGATGCTAATTTTGTTAGATGTAAAGTAGACCATAAAAGTACCAGCGATACATGTTGTTTCCTAGGAAAAGCCTTTTGGTTTAACAAAAAGTAAAATTTTGTTGCATTATCAACAACTAAAGCAGAATATATCATTATAGGACGCCGTTGTGCACAAATTTTGTGGATGAAGCAAACCTTAAAAGACTATAATTTATATTTCAAAAACATACCCATTTTCTGTGACAACACTAGCACGATTAATTTGACTAAGAACCTAGTATGTCACTCACGCACCAAGGACATAGAAATACATCATCATTTTCTATGTGATCACCAACTACACGGAGACATGCTTAGAATTCATTAACACAGAACATCAGGTAGTAGACATATTTACAAAGCCATTATCAGAATATCGCTTTAATTTTATTCATCGCGACTTAGGTATTCTCGATGTCTGCTCTAAAGCATAAACGTCCTATGTCACTAAAAATGATATGTATTTAATTCGATAATTATTAAATTAAGATTATTTTGGGTACAAATCGAAAGGGCCCTTCTATCACATAGGCGTAAATAGCTTGAAGCGATACAATGTCAAGTGTCTTCGGACTACCGCTAGCTGGGAACTGACCCTATAGCTAACCCAAAGTAGTTATGATTTTAATTGATTATAAGTTGTAAATCATCTCATTTTAAACTACATAAATAAATATGCTAGGAATAAGGAAACAGAACTTGGACCAAGTTCAGGCCGAACAAGTTCTCTAGTTCCAGAATCGAACCCGAGGCTGGCCAACTCTTTTAAAGTTGCATCTTCTTTATTTTCTCCTTCCTCTTCCCAAAACCAGCAACCGGATAGCCCCCTTCCAAACCCTAGCTCTTCAACCCCACCCTAACCCTAATTTTTAGGGTTTCCATCATCAAGCTTTTGGTTTTGGAGTCTCTCGGTGTTCTCTTTCAATCTACGTTGTTGTTGTATTTTTGAGGTATAATCTCTCATCTCCTCTTAATTTTTCTATAGCACCAAAATTCTCTTCCAAGAAAAAGAGAAGAGTAGATGAAGCCTTTTCATCAACCCTCCTCAAGATCCTATGCCTAATCTTTTTAGCCCTTCAAAACCCGAAAAAGGCAAATTTGACGGATCCTTGTTTAGAAACTTAGAAATTTCTTATGAAGGGTTTGATGATTTCCAAAAGAGGAAAATCTGTTCTAGAAATCCAACTAGTTTTACTATTTTTGGATCATTTTTCATATTTTGAAACTCTTGGTATTGTCGACCTAGTTCAAGTTGCACATCATATTTATTATAACGACATTTGCATGTTCTTTTGAAACATGCAACACTCACACGGGTATATTTATTCACGGGTTTGTGGTATTGACATTGAGTTCGATGATGACGACCTAAGCGAGATTCTCCATTTTTCAAACTCTGGAGTGCTCTAGTTGACATCACGAAATCAACTTCAGTAATGCAATGACCCTTCAATCATTCAAGGACGTGATGTGTGATCCATACCTTCGGACCTCCTGGCAGACTGATGGCCAAATCTCTAAACCAACATTTCTAGATGCATCGCATTGTATTTTCTGCTATTTTATCCAAGACGGGATCTACTGATGAGATCACGGACTTAGAGATGTCAATACTCTATCATCTTTGTTTTGGCATCCTTTTCAGTCTTACTAAGACTATGATTGAGGCTATTGTTAGGTGTCGCAAGGAAGGGCAAAATCTACTGTATACGATGTATCTTTCTATCATCTTTCAAAGGTTTTCGATTCCCCATGACTCATGTCCCCTTGACGACACTCCTTCATATCTTCTTATGTCTCGTAGGACTGCTTCTCAAATTCTTGATTCTGATGAGGACTCTTCTTACGAGGTTCCTACTGAGGACGCTCCACCGGATGTCCAAGCACCTCTTATTGTTCCTCCTCCTGCTGTTGAGGCTCCAGCCACACTTGATAAGATTCGAACTATGATGCGCGATCGCTTTCATCTTGAGGACGAGCGTCACAGTGCTGACCTAGAATGTCACAAGCAAATCGACTACCGGTATACTCTCCAGGACCAGGCACTTGGAAACTCCATCTTTGACATACAGTGGAGTATGGCCCATGCACCTAGGGGACCTATTCCTTGTCTCCATCACGCTGGCAGATTCGGCCCCAGATTTGAGGACCTAGACGCCTAGCACTACTTCTTTCCTCCTTCGACCTTATATGATCCCAACCGGTCAGCTGAAACTGGCTACGATACTCATTGAGGGTATTCTCTGGTTTTCGACTTATGTAGTTTATGTTGATAGATATGTTTCGTGTGTGCTGATGGCTAAGTTCTAGTTATACTTTTTGTTTTATTTTGGATATGTAATTGATTGTTGCACTTTACTTTACTATATTTTTCTTATGTATCGAACATCTTTACTATATTTCCAGTTTATGTGGTTTATTTTATGCAAATTATTTCTGTAAATTTTTTATGTCTTATACTTGTTTACTTGGTTGTTATAATTTTACTCTACTTTTGTTATTTGTTCAACTGTTGCGGGGGAGCCTTCTGTGTTTATAGGGGAGCTTTCCATTTTGCTCAAATGACAAAGGGGAAGAAAACACTGAGTACCAAATAAAGTGATGAACTGCACCATGTACTTGTTGATTACCTGATTTTAGTTATTATATGGTATATCAATTTGAGTTTGCCAATTATCCACATGGGAGTGATTGTTGGCCCATTGGTCATGGTTATACCTGATTTTGGTAACTGACTAAAACTCTTGCTCGATATAACAAATAATATACTGCTACGGTGTGACTAATGAACAACATATTGGTATGTTGTATCTGATCAAGTCTTCGCAAGCCACAAAGAACAAGTTGTTGATCAAATCATTCTTTCAATTTTGTTATGTATTTTTTAATTTATTGAGTCTAAAAAAATGTACAATTGAACAAGATTGGCATATGGCTCAGTTACAAGTCTACTTAGAAAATAGTCTACCCAATCTATTTCTTTGATCAATCCACATTTACAAAATCCAGTTCGTAATTCAAAAAGCCGAAAACCCAAGGCCATTCTACACTTGATCCAATCTGGAAACAGGGCAACCGAAATCAGACCGAATTCTACCCGAACTCGGATCATACTCGGTCACCCTCGCCCAGTATCCTATTAGATCAGGTCACCCTGTTGAATCGGCTCCAACGTTCGATTTTTTAAACGTTAGGCAACCGAACTCTGCCGAGTTCGGTCCCTAAAAATATTATAAATAGAGTTAAGATTGACATTCAATTTACTCATCCTATTCCATCTTTTCTCTTCTCTATCTAAAGTGTTCCGAGCTTTACACTTTCCAATGAAAGCCTTTATGACTCATAGTCATGGCAGTGCCAGTTTTCGGTTCGATCTAGAAGTTGGTTCGAGTTGTAAAGAAGGCTTGAAAATAATTTTATTTTTATCATGCTCCTGAAGTAGACAATAAATGCTTGTAGGTTGAAGTAGTGCACTTCGGATAAAAAACACGTGTGGTAAGGAGTTACAAGCACTTCGGATTCAAAGCTTCTGTTTCACTGCATAGTAGATTCAATATCGAGCTAGAGTACTCGAGACTGGACTAGTCCTCTTAGAGGGAAACCAGTATAAACCCAGGTGTTTGTGTTTGCTTTTCTCTACTCATTTACTTTATGTGTTTACTTATATACTGCTTGCTTCATATTAATTTGATTATTGCCATAAATATTTTAAGTGTTGATTATCATTCCGCTGCACACATGTACTCTATTCACTACCCTCTAGAGGTGCTCAACGGTCCTACACAAGGATGGTTCATCCATTACATATCACTTGGGCGAGTTCCAGTACGTGATTGACCAGTTGTCTATTATGGGAGTAAGTGCGACGATGAGGTATAAGGGCTTTTATTGTTATGTACGTTGTCAGACTTGTAGAAAATTGTACGAGTATCCATGATCACTTTACTCCTGAAGGTGTGGCTAGTCTTGAGTTTGCTAAGAGCGGGGTATTAAATAAAGAGATATGGAGAAATATCAAGACACTTCATCTACATCTTATTTAGAGGCATTTGTTTCCAAGAATCGAGGTAGGAGTAAAAAAAGGGGTCTAGGCAGTTGCAGAGGCAAGTCCAGGACTCGGTATAAAACTTCGAGTGTTACCATTGTGGCAAGAATAATCACATAAAGCAAAACTATTTTGCTTGGGAGAGAAAGAAGAAGCGATATCGGAAAGAAAGTTGAGAACACAACATGGTCGTCTTAACACATGGAGGTGATATCATTATTGTAGGTGATAAGGTTATAATAAATCTCGCATACGATGACAATTCTAACAGGTGGACACAGGGGTTTCGACATATGTATCTCACAACAGAGCATTGTGTCACATACACAACAAGAGGTTGTTGAGTGTTGAAGATGAGCAACGAAAATGTGTCAAAGGTTGTTGCTATAGAAGATGTGAATTTAAAAACAAATAAGGAGCAACTCTTGTGCTCAAAGGTGTTTTCCATGTTCCTGATATCTGTTTTAATCTGGTATTGGTTGGAAGGTTGGAGGATGAGAGATTCTTCATTCTTTTTGGGAACTATTAGTGGAATCTTTTCAGGAATTCGATGGTGATTGCCAGAGAAAGTTATAAGAAGTTCGGTATCTACTATATGGAAGGGAGTGCACATAGGACACATTAGGTAAACACATTTAGTGATGCGTCTACCAAGTTATTGCACAAACGGCTTAGCGATATCAGCGAGAAAGGAATGAGGAACTTGTTTAACATGAAAGTCATTCCAAGGTTAACTACAAAATTGGAGAAATGTACGTATTGGATGGATGAAAAGTAGAATATGGTATCTTTTCAAATTTATCATCTTCAAGGAAGCCGATGTTGCTTCAGTTGATTCACTTGGATGTCTACGATCCAATTAAGTTAAAAACTATTGGTAGTAATTCCTATTTTGTAACTTTCATTGATGATTGTTCCATAAAAGTTTGGGTCAATGCCATAAGGACCAAGGATAAGGTATTACCTACTTTCAAGGAATTTTAGGCCTGCGTTGAAAGGGAGATGGACAATAAGTTGAAGTATTTTCAGTCTAACAATAGCGGTGAATACATTGGTCCCTTCGATGATTATTAAAAAGAGCAAGGGATTCGATACCAGAAGTCTCTGTCAAAGACATCTCAGCTCAATGGCGTAGCGGAGCGTATGAAAAGACACTGATGAAGAGAGTATGATGTTTGCTCTTAAAGGCAAACTTATCGGGCAGTTATTGGGGTGAGGCTCTCACATTAATGTTAAATTGTTAATTTGTCTTCTAGTTTTCCTTTATAGGGTGATGTACCAGACAAAGTATGGTACAAAAAAGAACTATCATACAGTCACTTCGAGTATTTTGGTGTAAGACCTTTGTATATGTACCGAAGGACGAGAGGTCCAAACTTGACATGAAGACGAGGCATTACATCTTTGTCGGCTATATCAGGATGAGTTTGGGTATATACCCTATGACCCAGTAGAAGGAAAGTTCTACAAAAGCAAGGGTGTGGTATTTATTGAGGATCATACCATGACAAACACATAGGATTTTGAGATGCCTTCTGAGGTTGAGGATTTGCCTCAGTTAGTGTCACCATGCTTTGATCTGTTTCCAGAGAACACTATAGAGAATCCAGTTATGGGAAGCAAGTACATGAAGTTAATCCCAATATTGGTCATCAGCCTACTAATGATGATCAAGATGACCCTCAAGAGGATGGGCATGCTGATGAGGCAATTCCTGAAGGGATGAGGATGTCAGTACACATCCAACACCAAAGGCTCCATTAAAGAGAAGCACGAGAGAGCATCAACCATCCACGAGGTACTCTCCAGATGAGTATGTGCTATTGACTGACGGGGGAGAGCTCAAAAGCTTCACAGAGGAGATAGAAGACAAAGTCATGTAGGAGTAGATACATGCCATGCAGGAGGAGATGAGTTTCTTATAGGCAAACCCTACTTATGAGCTGGTACATTTGCCAAAGGCTAAGAAGGCTTTGAAGAATCGATAGGTATTTAGAGTGAAGCAAACAGAAGGTGATCGCTCTCGATACAAAGCAAGGCTGGTATTCAAATGCTACAATTCGCTAAAGGGCGTGGATTTCGATACAGTCTTCTTATCAGTCGTCAAGTTGTCAACTATCCTGTTGTGCTAGGATTAGAAGCTAATTTTAATTTAGAAATTAAGCAGATGGATGTTAAAGCAGTATTCTTCTACGGTAATTTAGTGAAGAAATTATACATAGGGCAGTCAGAAGGATATTGTGAGAAGGACAAGTTACATTTGGTCTACCAATTAAAGAAGTGTCTATATAGTCTAAATCAGGCTTCGCGGTAGTGATACAGAAAGCCTGAGTCATTCATGGAGGAGCATGATTATGCACGCATGACGTTAGACTATTGTGAATTTGTGAAGCATTTTGCCAAGATATTTTACTATTTTATTGCTGTATATGGATGATATTCTATTGGTGGGTCAAAATGCCACCAGGATAGAGTAGTTGAAGCACCAATTGGGCTCAACCTTTCTCTATGAAGGATTTAGGAGCAGCAAAGACTATCATTGGGATGAAGATTAGTAAAGAAAGAGAGTCCAAGTTGCTTTGGCTGTCCCAAAAGAAGTTTATTTTTTGGGTACTTTAATGTTTCGGCGTGGATGGGTCGAAGAAAGTGAGCACCTCTTACAGATCACTTTAAGCTAACTGTGGAGCAGTATCCATCAATCGAGGAGAAAAGAAAGATATGAAGAAAGTTTTATATGCTTCAAATGTGGGAAGTCTCATGTATGCCATGGTGTATAGAAGGCTAGGTATTACTCACAAAGTAGGTATGGTTAGCATTTATCTTTCAAATCTAATGAGGATATATTGGAGTACGGTCAAATAGATCCTACCTTATCTTTAGGGAACTGTTGATTGGAGACTTTCAATTGGGAGTGACGAGCCGAAGATGGTTGGGTATACCGATGCTAATATAGTTAGGGATGTGGATATTACTAGAAGATTGACCTCGGCCTATGTCATAATATTTCCTGGTGGAGCAATTTTACGTCAGACGTGGTTGTAGAAGTTTGTTATCTTGTCTACGATAGGGGCAGAGTTCATTACGATAACGAAGGCTTGCAAGGAATTACTACGGATGTAAAAGTTCCTGTAGGAAATAGGGCTTAAGCAAGAGCAATATATTTTGCTCTACGATAGCCAAAGTGATATTCACCTTGGAAGAATCCGACATTTCATAGTTGATCCAAGCATATTGCAACTCGACATCACTGGATATGAGATTTTCTTCAGACGTAGTACTTATTGTACACAAGAGACTTAATTACGAGTATTCTTAAGTGCTTAACATCCCAACTGTATGTGTGTGTTTTTTTATGACTTATAGATATAGCGCATACAACTTCGGTACTACGACGTAGGCTAGACTTACTCAAAATTTGTGTCCAATTATTTGGGAGTAAGTCATACAATTATCAAATCTTTGAACCAAGAAGGCTATCCTTTCCACATGTAAACTTTGTTAGACAATGTTGTTAGCATTTCCATATGCTAACCCCACCATACAATCAACGTTTTCTTAATCATCCCATGAACGAGATCTTAGGGGATCTTACCATTTTAAAGGTTGATAGCCCAACGATTCTAGTGGAATGTTACCACCTTTTAATGGTTCATACCACCCATAAATTTTTGATTTAATAGGATATTAAATCGATATTTATCCCTAAAGGTAGACAACGTATTTTTAGCCACGTCGACTAGCAATATAGCCTCGTCGAAGACTCATAGGATCGTCAGATAAGGCTGTTAAGCACTTAATCCCCACTAACGAGATTTTTTGGGATAATATACCCCTATAAATATATCGGTTGGTTGAATAAAAGATTGGTTGGAGGAAGGGGGTAGTTGAAAAGAGGGCTTTGGAAAAGGGTTAACTCCAAGGGTTAGACAAAGAGTTGGGCAGTTCTAGGAGTTGGCAAGCATATGAGTGAAAGAGAAAGAGAGAGAGAGAGACAGAGAGAGAGACAGAGAGAGATTCCCTTTGACTTCCATGGTAGAAGTTTAGCAAGAGATCGGGCAATCTCTTGCTCTTAAACTTGTATGATTTCTTTTTCAAGAACAAGGTCTGAAGACTAAGAGAGAAGCCTTTCTAGAGAGAGCTCGTATGATTTGAATAGCCTTCGTCCTGGATTCTAAATATTTGAACAGAACTCAGGTTGTCATCTCACAAGCAAGGTAGAAATATCCCAGTCTTATTATTAGATCGTTGAAACAAAACAGTTAGGCACTAACAAGACTTCCATCTGCAGAATTTCCAAGAACTCATTTGTAGATATTTTACTGTAAACACTTTTCTTTGATTCTTTATAATCAAACATGAGGGTATCCTTTGTAATTTCTATATTATTTTACTAGTTTTTCCTATAAAAATGAGGTTAAACAATCCATTTGTTGTACCATCCCATCACCATTCTGTATCTTCTTGTAACAACTCAATCATGCTCCAGGCCGCTTGACACACCTAGACCGAACAACCCCATTGCCCTTGCTTGTAAGAAGTTGTGTATACCCCCGTCGACCAGAGCCCCTTTTCGCTCTTCCCATTGTGTCCACCACCTCTCCGACGACACCCCCAGCCTTCCAACGACAACCAAGAACCAACTACAATAATTCAAGCAACTTTTCATCGCTTAAAAGACTCGCCAAAATAGCCCCAATAAGGGCGATTGATGATACATACTTGTACTATGGTTTAAGGTCATCTCTGTTGTAATCAGAACCTGTTTCGTTGGATTTATTGCACCAATATCGTCCTATGGCGTAACTTTTGTGTGATTATTTCGAGATTTTTTCAGAGATGCATAATCCTACAGAACTCTAACAAATTACATGGTCCCTAAAATCCTAAATCATAATTCAATTCTAATAGTGATTTCATATTGTCATTTTGGTGCTTTCTAATGTTACACATTTTCATTTTTGTATTATGCCAACTAATATTCATTTTTGGGATTTAATAGGAACCGCGTAGCCGTCAACCTCAACTCTAAGATCAATTTCGGAATCTATATTGATTATGGACTTTTGGATGCTATGCAATAATTATTTATAGATTTTAGACATGTTCATGCTTTTGGATTGGAATTTGGATATATGTATCTTTCATATCTGAGATGTCGACTTTTCTCAAATGTG
This sequence comes from Iris pallida, assembly GCA_029216955.1. Taxonomy (NCBI): domain Eukaryota; kingdom Viridiplantae; phylum Streptophyta; class Magnoliopsida; order Asparagales; family Iridaceae; genus Iris; species Iris pallida. Next base: position 4,954,422 of record JANAVB010037419.1, on the reverse strand, counting down.
GGTGTTAGATTTTTACTGTATCCTGTCGATTCATGAGATAAAGAACATAATAAAAATTGCAGAAGCATACCTGAATCCATTGCTAGGCTTGATGGATCTTGAAGCGATCGTCTCTTTATTGGGTCCGATCTTCCAACTTGTTACGACCCTTAATGACAAAGGTGAATCTGAATCCTTTGTCCCTCTCTTTCTGTTGATGGGGATGCAGAAAAGAAAAAGAGAAAACTTTTCTTTGGTGGTCGTATAAGTTGGGGACCATAACCCTAATGAATACACATATATATAGATACGTGTGTTGTGATATTTCTAATTTGGCTCCTCATCAAATTAGAATTATCTCCAGTATCTACACATTAATTCCATGACAATTATACCCTTAAGCCAATATCCAAATAGACCACTTTAATTTGGCTTAATTATTTAGATATCCCAAACACAATTAATTTTACATGTGTGGCCCCTAATTATTGAATAATTCCAACAATCTCCTACTGGGCCACATATGTAACCTTATAATTGTGTTAACCTTAGTGAGCTCATAAATTGCTATCTTAATCCTTAGGGTATATCCGGACAATCTCGCCCATTAACCATATCAACATAGGATCAAAGCGGCATTCGTCATATATAGCGTAACTAAACCATCAATGGTCACATATACCAATATAGCTAAACGACATAGATAAATCATGGATACGTAGCATGGAAATTAGACGCAATGTGATCAATACATGTCTATTTCCAACTGGTCCTCCTTAACTTTAATGAGATCAATACTTTAACATAATGAAAACAAAATGAACTAAATTTTCATATATCTGATCAGATAAATATCCAAAATACTTTAATACATAAATGTGTCTAAAACCAAATAGCACCCAAATACATAAAATACAAACTCCCACTAAACTGACATATCATCAAATGAGATAACACTCATATGAGCAGTGTGCTCATGAAAGACATTGGATGGTAACCCTTTTGTGAGCAGATCCGCTAACATGGAGTTTGTCCCAATGTGCTCTATGGATACTTTACCATTCTGAATTCTCTCCTTCATAACTCGAAAATTTATGTCAATATGCTTTGACTTATACGACCTCCTGTTGTTATTAGAATATAGTATTGCTGATTTATTGTCATAATATAACTTGAGTGGTCCTTCAACACCCTCAAGAATGCGCAGCCCAGTGACAAAATTTTGCAACCATATTCTATGATTAGATGCCTCAAAACATGCTATAAACTCTGCTGCCATAGTCGACGAAGCTATGAGTATTTATTTGACACTCTTCCAAGATATAGCTCCTCCAGCTAACAGGTAAACATAACCTGATGTGGATCTCCTGCTGTCTTGGCATCCAGTAAAATTGGAGTCGGAATACCCTATGATCTCCAACTGATCCGATCTCCTATAAGTGAGCATGTAATCCTTTGTTCTCTGTAAGTATCTCATAACCCATTTGGCTGCTTTCCAATGATCCATCCCTGGGTTACTTAAATATCTGCCTAGAATTCCAACTATGTACGCAATATCCGGACGCGTACACACATGAGCATACATTAGACTCCCCACAGCTGATGAGTAGGGGATCAATTGCATTTTCTTAATTTCAAGGCTATTCTTAGGGCACTGATTGAGACTGAACTTGTCTCCTTTAGCGACTGGGGTGTCACCTGGTTTGCATTCTTGCATGCCAAATCTTTTAAGCACTTTATTGATATAGCTCTTTTGTGATAATCCAAGAATACCTCGAGAACGATCTCGATGTATTTAAATTCCTAATACAAAAGAGGCATCACCAAGATCTTTCATCTCAAAGTTATTTGATAGAAATTTCTTAGTGTCATGCAATATGCCTATATCATTTGTTGCAAGCAGTATGTCATCAACATACAAAACCAGAAAAATAATTTTACTTTCACTGAATTTGTGATACACACAATCTTCAACAACGTTAACCTCAAAACCAAACGAGGTAACAACTTGGTGAAATTTATAGTACCACTGACGAGAAGCTTGCTTGAGTCCATAAATGGATTTTGTCAATTTGCAAACCATATTTTTTGGATCTTCCGACACAAAGTTTTCTGGCTGCACCATATAAATAGTTTCGTCAATGTTACCATTGAGAAATACCGTTTTGACATCCATTTGATGTAACTCAAGACCAAAATGTGCAACAAGTGCCATGATTGTTCTAAAAGAGTCTTTCGAAGAAACCAGAGAGAAAGTCTCTTTAAAATCAATCCCTTCCTTTTGAGTAAAGCCTTTAGCTACAAGACGTGCTTTATACTTCTCCATATTACCCTTCGAATCCTTCTTGTTTTAAATATCCATTTACAACCGATGGGTTTCACATCTTTTGGTAATGGGACAAGTTCTCAAACTTTATTGTCTTGCATGGACTTATACTCCTCATTCATTGCATCAATCCACTTTTGAGAATTGGAACTTTTCATGGCCTGACGGAAGTTGATTGGATCATATTCCAATATTCCATGGTCTTCCTCATGTTCCTAGAGAAATATGATAAAATCATCCGAAATTACGTTTCTCCTTTCTCTGATGGACCGTCTTAATGGCACCAATTCTTGAGGTTGTTGAGTTTGTTCCTCAGGAACAACTGCCTCATCTTGAATGGGGGTTGCCTCTATGTTGTCTTGTTGAGGTAGCTCAACATCAATTTGTAGAGGTAATTCAACATTGTCTTGTTGAGGTTCCGGATTCACTTCTTGATCAATGACAGGTACAGAAACCTGCACATCGTCAAAAGTGATAGTAGGGATCGTAACCGATTCCTCCTCAAATACAATGTCCCTAACTTTATTTCTTCCCCCAAACTCAACATCCTTAAAAAATATAGCAGTCCCCGTCTCAAAAATTGTCCTTTTTGTGGGATCGTAAAATTTATAACCCCTTGATCGCTCCGTATAGCCAATAAAGCAGCTGCTTACAGTTTTGGGGTCCAATTTCTTTTTATATGGCCTATAAGGCCTTGCCTCAGCTGGACAACCCCAAATATGTAAATGCTTCAAACTAGATTTTCTGCCTATCCAAAGCTCATAAGGTGTTTTTGCAGCTGCTTTAGTTGGCACTCTATTCAGAATGTAAGCTGCTGTTTTAAGTGCTTCACCCCAGAGTGACTCTAGTAAGGTAAAATGACTAATCATACTCCTCACCATATCCTTAAGAGTCCTATTTTGTCTTTCAGCTACACCATTCATGCTAGGTGATCCTGGCATGGTATATTGTGGGACGATTCCATATTCCTCTAGGAATTTAGCAAACGGTCCTGGACGTTGTTCACCTGATCCATCAGATCTACCGACGGCCAGACCTGACGACTTTTATTCTTCTGTTGAGTTGGTTCTCAACTTCAGCTTTAAATAATTTGAATACGTCCAAAGACTGTGATTTCTCATGAATGAGATATAGGTAGCCGTATCTAGAATAGTCGTCTATGAATGATATAAAATATTCTTGACCATTCCAAGAAGCTGAAGGGAATGGTCCACAGATATCAGTATGAATCAATTCTAAGACTTCTGTAGACCTATTGGCACATAATCTCTTTGTTTTGGTCTATTTTCCCTTTACACATTCAACACAGATATTAAAGTCTGTGAAATCAAGGGAATTCAAAATCCCATCTGACACAAGTCGTTCAACTCTATTTCTAGAGATGTGACCTAATCGTTTGTGCCATAATGAGGCTGAATTTTTATTATTAATTTTGCATTTAGTACCACGTGACCACATGCAAGGTTTCATTGTAAGATGCAATAGTTTCAAGTGAATATAGGTTATCATAAACATTAAGGGAACCACTACCAACAATATTTGAATTTAAAGATAGACTAAACTTATTGTTTCCAAATGAACAATGATAACCAGATTTGTCCAGTAAGGAAACTGAAACTAAATTTCGTCTAAAAGACGGTACAATAAAAGTGTCTATCAAATCCAAATAATAACTGGTTCCCAATAATAACCTAAAATGTTCTATTGCTTCCACTTCTACCGACTTGTCGTCACCCACATAGATGTATCTTTCACCATCAATTGGCTTTCGGTAGCTCAGACAACCTTGTCTAGAAACACTAATGTGGGTAGTAGCACCAGAATCTAACCACCATGTGTTTCTAGGTACTGAAGCTAAATTAACCTCAGAATAGACCAAATTGAGAAATGTACTTTTCCTTATATGTCCTGACTTGTCACAAAAGAAACAACCCTTAGTTTTATATTGTTGTTTCTTTTGAGCCAGGCCCTCAGCAGCTTCTGTATTTCTTTTCTTTTTGCCCTTAAAATTTACCCACTAAGCATGGAAATTGAATTCGTATTGGCAGATATTATAGCAACATTAACTGCAAAGAGAACAAAAAATAAATAAACAAATATGCTCTAATTAATAACCAAAGAGTAAAATATAGTCAAACAAATTCAAATAATGGTGAACCCCATCTCAAGATACCTAGTACATCATTAATATCAAGTCTTTGGACAGTGATATTAACTGCAAGTGGTACTCTTGGTGTAGTGATCAAACGTTGACAATAAGTCATGTCAAATAATAAGCCTATCTTTGGATCGGGTTATTATTCATATGTAAACCGTATAATTGTCACACATTTATCACCACAAGTATGTGTACAATTCGGCCAAGTATTAACCTTCCTTTGGGCCGGCTAATACCCGCATGAATGTACACACATAAATATCAAACATCCCTCATAGACTATCTACGCAAGAGAGGTCACTTTGGCGACATCTTGTTTCAATGGGTCTATTTAGAATATTAGACAACTATTGCTAGTCACAAAAGGCACCAAAAAATTTAAATGTTGACTAAATTTTACAAAACTGAATCATGTCCAAAACCTTATATACATGCATATTCATAAGATTATTACTTAAATAAAGTAATCAAAAGCATAATCATTAATTTCAATTTGACAAAATTAGATATTATCAATATAACAAAATTCATAAAATAATCTATAGAAGACCAAATATATATGCATCAACAGATTACATCAGATGATATTTAAAGATTATACCAAAATTGATCTACTGTATCAAAAGTATCTGAATCTTGTGCATGATTTAAATCACAAATTAAATCACTTTAAATAAAAGAACATTCAAATATTCTTTTAACATAAATATATATATATATATATATATATATATATATATATATTTTATATATATATATATATATTTTATATATATATATATATATATATATATATATATATATATATATATATATATATATATATATATATATATATATATATATATTTATATATATATAAAAAAAAACATGTTGATATATATATATATATATATATATATATATATATATATATATATATATATATATATATATATATATACAGCCAACCAAAAAAAAAACATGCATCATAAAAAAAACTTTAAACTTTAACAAAGATTAGGGAACACTAAAAAATAAGTTGAGTTTGCTAGAATCACGACCGATAAGGAAGTGTGCTATGTTCTTCTCTGCAATGGTAAGTCCAGATAACCTTTTCAGTTCATCATATATTATTTTTTGATTCTCACTAACCTTTCTCCCAAAGTCCGACTCAAACGACATGAGGACTCCCTAATCTCACTAGCAATGATACGAGCTGTACTCTGAACCCCTTCAACAAAGATGTTCGTATCATCACCCTTCCTCTTTTGCCTCCTTGAGGTCACATCTGTAGTGCCCCGTCCCGTTCAGTCAATCGGATGGAATCAAAACGCCGACGGCGTTCGAACTTAGCCTTGCAACGGCTGCTCAGAGACATCGCTCGGTCGAGACGACCGCTCGCTCAGGTGGGGTAGTTTCGGTGAACTTGCCTCATCGTGTGCATAGAACCGATTAAGAGAGGGAACACTAAACTTTAAACTTAGAACATAGCCTAAGTTATGAAGCATTCATGCGGGCGATGCCTATGACTTAGGCTATGTTCAAAACTTCGCCGACTCAACCAACTTTCCTTCTCCCAAGCCACGGGACGAAGGATCGAGTGTCATTTTCAAAGCATCATTTTCAAAGCACGTCGTGCACCAACTCTAAGCCGACCATTGGACCATTCCATATTGTAACTCAATTCGACCCGTCGGGATTATTCCCTTTAGCTATGTGGATTCGTCTCTTTTATTATCAAGCCTACTTGTGCAAGTTGAAAACATGCGATTTATTATGTAAAGGGAAAGATGAGGCAAGTTCACCGAAACTACCCCACCTGAGCGAGCGGTCGTCTCGACCGAGCGATGTCTCTGAGCAGCCGTTGCAAGGCTAAGTTCGAACGCCGTCGGCGTTTTGATTCCATCCGATTGACTGAACGGGACGGGGCACTACAGATGTGACCTCAAGGAGGCAAAAGAGGAAGGGTGATGATACGAACATCTTTGTTGAAGGGGTTCAGAGTACAGCTCGTATCATTGCTAGTGAGATTAGGGAGTCCTCATGTCGTTTGAGTCGGACTTTGGGAGAAAGGTTAGTGAGAATCAAAAAATAATATATGATGAACTGAAAAGGTTATCTGGACTTACCATTGCAGAGAAGAACATAGCACACTTCCTTATCGGTCGTGATTCTAGCAAACTCAACTTATTTTTTAGTGTTCCCGATTAAGAGAGGGAAGTGGGTGAAAAGACTTTTAGAGTTTGCGTAGAATTTGGTGTATTTTATTTGATTACCGGATGTCATTACATGATACGATGGGATATTATTTTGATCATTTCTTATATGATACCATTTTTTTACTGGCACGTGCGGGCTCAATTAAATTGTCTTCCTGCATACGATTTTTAGCCGGTCGTCATATCATTTCGGACTCTTCGTGCGAATCTTGTCCGCACTGGCTTTGTTATTATCGTTCCACACACAAATCTCGCGCGCTCCAAAGCTCCACGAGACGGCTGTGATGTCTTTCGATGTCCGCAACTCAACGTCTCGCTTCGCTTACGACGCTGAAGGCGCCCCCGACGTATTCACGACGCCTACAACAGTCGATCTCATCCAGCCACCCGTTCTATGCACACGACGTCCTTACGACGTCTTCTCGACGCCCTTACGATGCCGCATAACGGGTCGCGTGGTCGGCCGTCGTTTATATCCGTGGTAGAATGGTGTCGGTTCTCGACCGTCCGTACGACGTCCTAGCCATTGAGTTTTTATGCACGGACGTCCCATTCTGGCCCACGTCAGCTCAGATCGTGACCATTTTTCGTCAGTCCTTTGACGTTTTCGATGTACCACATCGCACAGGCCAAACTCATCATCGCCCGTTATATGATACCATATGAATATTCTGGTTTATAACTATTTGAACTTTTTTCTGAGATGGAATGAAATTTATTTTATATCAGTGTTATTTTTCTACTTTCTTGCATCATACGATGTGATGTTTTATTTTATTTGGTTACCAGATATTTTTTCTGAAATGGAATGAAGTTTATTGAATGTTCTAATTTATATGATACCATATGAAGGTTTTTTTTTACCTTTTACATGATACGATGTGATATTTTATTTTATGAGAAATTTTGAGTGGCACCCCACTTTATTTAACCATTTTCATGGTGCATCCCACAAGTTTACAATAATGTACAACACCCCCCACATTACACGTTTTCCGTTCAAAGTTAACAGTTGACCGATTTTAGGTATAATTTAGGACCAAACTGCCCCTCACGTGTTGAGAGCAGTGAAGTTAAAATTGAAAACCCTAAACTACCCTTTCTTCTCTAAACGACCTTCCTTTTCCCGACAGAATTCCAATCGCTCTCTCTCTCTCTCTCTCTCTTCCACTCCCTCTTCTCTCTCGTCCACTTTTCACCCTCACCGTACTCCGGCGCCTAGGAGAAATTAGAGGTACAAACCACACTCTCTTCTCTCTATTTTTCCTCTTTTTCGTACCAATTTTTGATCCACGCTCGATCTTTTTTCCTTTCGTTCAGATTTATGTAAGTGAAAGGATCCTCGAAATTCCATGGCGAACCAGACACCCAGGTAAGAAATTACATTGCAATTGTACACTGAAACTTTTTGGTTTCATTTTAGGTTTCGTTTCCTTTCCTTTCGTTTCCTTTCGTTTTAGGTTTCGTTTTAGGTTTCCTTTCTTTCGTTTCATTTCGTTTTAGGTTTTAGGTTTCGTTTTTAGGGTTTCCTTTAATGTACGAAACATATCATTTTTAGGTTTTGTTTTTAGGAATTTCCCTAAAATTGTACACTGCAATTAGTTGGTTTCCCTTTAATGCACTCTGAAATCGTTTTCAGGTTTCGTTTTTTAGGGGTTTTTTAGTATGTGTATGTTAAAATTAGGGTTCAACATGTGTATTTGTATGCTGTATATGAATTCATACTGGGATGGTACATGTGTCTTTGTATGCTCAAATTAGGGTTCAACATGTGTATTTGTATGTGTATGCTGAAACTGTACACTTGAATTAGGGTTGAATATCTGAAATGTGTATTTGAATTCATACTGGGATGGTACTGTACAATTAAATTAGGGTTCAACATGTGATATTGTAGGCTATTATTGTTCAATATCTGAAATTAGGGTTCAATATGGTATGCTAAAACATGTGTATTTGTATGTGTATGCTAAAACTGTACACTTGAATTAGGGTTCAACATCTGATATTTGTATTTGAATTCATACTGGGATGGTACTGTACAATTGAATTAGGGTTCAACATGTGATATTGTTGTCACGACCCGCACCCTGATTAGGGGCACGAGTAGTGGGTACGTCCAGCCTACACCGCAGTATCGGCGGTAGAACGCTGTCTAGGTCATCTAGAATACTACAACTAAACAGATAAAGGTACCTGTACAGTATATACACTCCGAATGGAGGTGACATAACAATACAGTCTCAATCACAAATGTAAAACTAAGGTAGATAGCATGGAAAGGAAATATGATAGATGAAGCAAGAAATAAGTTCGAGATCCACACAAGTCCAAAACTAAACGTAACATCACAGAATAATATATAATACTACATTCTAAAATCCAAAGCTGGATCGCAGTCCAGTCAAGCCTAACAAGTGCTAACTACTCAGGGAGTATAAAATCTAGTGGCCAATCTATCAGGCCACTGCCCTGGCCCGAGTCTCCATCTGTCTCAGAAACATCTGTAAAATTTGTCAACGGTATCCTGTCAGGAAAATGAGCAAGTACAAACACCAACAGCAGTTCCATGTGAATTGACAAATACTATAAGAGACAGTATAATGAAATACAGGACAAAGATATAGGCGACTTGGGAACCATTCGAAAGCCGAGTTACAACCCTTAAACCAAACAAGGACCGGGGTTGTAACCCTTCTTTCAAACGGAACTTAGTCCCATAACCATGGTACAGTATAAAAGGCAGATAGAGCAAATGAGAATGAATCATAGCATGGTGAAAGTACAGTAAGTAAAGATGAGACTGGAATATAAGACATGACAAGTAAAGTAAAAAGGTGTTTTGAATTATTAGAGCGATATGTGATCGGCTAGGGAAGCAAGAGATGGTTATCCACTTGGCCCGGCAATCCGCGGTGTACTCAACGGAGAATCATGCTGTCCAACCTGGATAACTGGTAATGGGTGTCTGCAACACCCTACGTGAGGTGAGGGTGACGCTAGCAATGTATAGTTACAGGAAGGCTTGATCACATAACCCCTAATAATTCCCCCATCCCCGAATAGTAAAACGGATTCGGACATAGCACGTCATGACGCGGGATTCCCTAAGAGGGGAGCAAGTCCTCTTCAGGAATCAGCGTCAATACAAGTACAAGAATCAAGACCAACAAGTACCAGTATCCCAAGAAATCCAGGAATGACATCTTATGACCAGAATTCGATAATACTAGTCCGTGAACTATCGTGTCGAGAATCAAGTAAGACACTACCACTGAATCGGATATAGTAGATATCAAGACAATGAAAACTATCAGTGAATGTACTCGCCTGTGGTCCTGAGCTGATAGAGTGAACAGACGCTCAGAGTGATCACAGACCTAAAATAAGATACTATGAGTCAAACAGGGCTTAACACTGAAAAAGGAAACTAATATAATCCATGAATGCAAGTCTAAGTCAAAACTAGGTCAATCTAGGTCAAACTGAGTCATACTAGGCCATACTAGTTCATACTAGGTCATACTAGGTCACTGGGAGTCATTCCAAGTCAAACTAGGTCAATCGGGATCAACGGTTGACTTACAGTTGACTTTTGGTCAAAAAGTCAACTCTGGTCAACTCTAGGTCAACCCTAGGTCAAACTAGTCTAATGTTGACCAACTATTGACTTTCAGTCAACTGGTTAACTCTGGGTTGGTTTCGGTCAAATCGGGTCGCTTAAAGGCTAAGTTTGACTCTCGGTTGACTTTTGTTGACTTTTGGTCAAAAAGGTCAACCGACGTCAAAACTAGTCTTTGAGTACCATATTTGATCATTACCAACCACGGGAATCAAGTCCTAACTCTATCTTAGGCTTCTAACACAAATACCCTATTCCTAGGCAAAACTAGCATTTACCCTTCTAAGGTAAATCCCGATACCTTGCCCAAAACCAATGAAACCTTGCAAATACCCATGATACTAGCCTAGGCTCCTTAGGGTAGCTAGATATCAACCTATCTAAGGTTTATCTACCAAGAAATTTGGGTATTCTAAGTATCTAGGCCATGTTAGGATACGGGGTATAGGTTTACCCTATTACCTATCCTATATCATGAATTTACCCTTTTCTATACCACACTCCTCTACCCACTCATACACAACACTCACATGACACTTCTCCCTCTCATAGGCTTCTCTATAAGTTTCCTAATAGGTTTCCTACTAGTTTAGATATAGGCTATGCTATAGGATACTAGACTACACTTAAAATACCTCACAAAACACACACACACATCTCACAATACACACAAACACATAGGTGAATAAAAGGACAGATTTGAGGGGCAAGTGGGGACTGAAAAGTGGGGATTATAGGGCTGATTTTTGGACTGAAATATGGACATAAATTTAGGTGTTTAGGACAGCTATGAAGGGTGAAAATTGGACTGCAAAGTGGGGGTTTTACATGGACTGTTTTGTGTCATAGTGGACTGATTTTGTGGGGGCTGTCCTTGGCAAAATAGGACAGCCATAGGGTCCTAATGTGGGCTGATTTGTGGTCAAGTAATGGACAGATTTGTGGTGGTTTGGTGGGGTGAAATGAAGTAAATGGGGGACTGTTTTAGACAGAAAAATATGGGAAATGTGTGGACTGTTTTGGGCATTTGGTGGACTGATTTTGTGGCAACGTGGGGACTGTTAAAGGGCTGTTAGGGACAGCCATGGGGAGGCAAAACAGGACAGGTTTTGGGGGAATACATGGCTGTCATTTGGGACAGCAAACATGTACCCATGTTGGACTGGTTTGGGTTTCCTCCTCCCTTCCTTCACTTCATTCACACACTCACAAAACTCTAATCCTCTCTATTTCAAACTCCCCTCTCAAAACCCCACACACACACACACCTGTGGCCTCTCTTGGCCGAACCTGGCTGCTCTCCCCCATCACACAAACACAAAACCACACCACAACCTCATATATATATATCCCTTATATAAACCATATATATATGCCACTATATATATATATATATATATATATATATATATATATATATATATATATATAGAGAGAGAGAGAGAGGGAGATTACTAGATATGAAACTATATATATACACACACACCCATTCCCCTTGCTGGCCGAACCTGGCCCATGCCCAAGCACACAACAACACCACAAAATACTCACCATATATATATATAATATATATAATATATATATATATATATATATATATATATATATATATATATATATATATATATATATATATAACCACATATATAATCAAATGGAAAAAATGAATATGATACTTTAAGATACATGGAGAAACTCATTCTAAAACATGTCAAAAATCTGGAATATAAACAAGAACAACACAAAAATCAATATACATTAATATCCATGTGTCCAAAAGAGGGTTTTTCCTATTGGGATACAAACCTACATATGGACACCCCTAGAAATATCCAAAGGACACAAAAATAGTCTCTAATGGAGACTCCACCATGGGAATCATTCCTATTGGGTTTCTAACCAATCTACATGAGAAGAGGAACAAATTTGGAGAAGAAATTACCTAATTTTGGAGAAGGAATCAATAGGAAAGCTCTCCAAATCAATTTGGGGAAGAACAAGAGAGAGAATGAGAGTGGATAATGGTGAAATGAGATGGAGTCTATCCATATGGTGGCCGGCCACACTAAGGTCCATTTGTCCTATTTGGTAATTACAAGTTTGCCCTCCAATGGTTTAATTAGCTAAAAATTGGAAAAGGGTTAAGTCGGGGGTAGTTTAGTCAAACCGAAACCACTAATCTCTAACTAATACTAACTAAAAATAATTAGTCTAGTCTCTAACCAAAATATCTAACATGTGAGCCATGGCTAACTAGTATGTGGGCCCGCTAAGGTCAAAACTACCCCGGGTCCCCGAAATAAGTTAAAACAAGTCGAAACAAGTTGAAATTCGAACCCAATTCAAATAACCCCAAAATAATACAAATAATAATTAAATAATTCCAAAATAATTTTTAAAGTGGAAAATTACCAAAATACTCCTGTTTGTGAAAACTGGGGGTGACAAATCTATCCACCTTAAAAAAATTTTGTCCTCAAAATTAAAACAAACATACAATGAATCACAATGCAGAAACAGAAATTATACCTCAGGGCTCGAAGAGATAGGGAAAACGCTCCCGCATGTCGTCCTCTCTCTCCCAGGTAGACTCACCTGGAGAGTGATGCCTCCATGCAACGCGAACCAAGGGTATAACCTGGTTCCGGAGCACCTTCTCCCTACGATCTAGAATCTCAACCGGCTGCTCTGGATAGTGAAGAGTAGGCCCTACCTCGATCGCTGAATGATCCAATACGTGGCTGGGGTCCGCCACGTACCGTCTCAGCTACGACACGTGGAACACGTTGTGTACCCCCTCTAGCGTAGGCGGCAAGTCTAGCCGGTACGCCACTGCACCGACCCTCTCAAGAATGGTGAAAGGTCCGATGTAGCGCGGACTAAGCTTCCCGCCCCCGCCAAAGCGAATCGTGCCCCGTGTCGGAGAAATCTTCAGAAACACCAAAGCGCCAGCCTAGACATAAAACAAACTCAGCACACAGGACAGACAAAACACAAACAAGCACAAACAGGAACTGAAACTAACCTCGAACTCTAACGGTCTCCGGTGGCTATCGGCCCAATGCCGCTGCCTATCCTGAGCCATCCGAAGTCTGTCTCTAATAAGCTGGACCTTCTCAGCTGCATCCACCACCATCTCTGGCCCAAGCAGCACCCTCTCGCCAACATCGTCCCAAGATAAGGGAGTACGGCATCTCCGTCCGTATAGAGCCTCGAATGGCGACATCTTTATACTGGCCTGGTAGCTGTTGTTGTAAGCAAACTCTACCAGGTGGAGATGGTCCTCCCAAGAACCCCCGAGATCTAGCACACACGTGCGAAGCATATCCTCAAAGGTCTGGATAGTCCTCTCCGACTGCCCGTCTGTCTGGGGGTGATAAGCAGTACTGAACTTGAGCGAGGTGCCCAAGCTAGCCTGCAAACTCCTCCAGAAGTGGGAAGCGAAACGGCTATCTCGATCTGAAACTATGCTCACAGGAATCCCATGCAATCGTACGATCTGACGAACATACAGCTCTGCCAACCTCTCCGTAGACAAACCTACCTTGAAAGGCAAAAAGTGGGCCGATTTGGTCAATCTATCAATTATGACCCAAATCGCATCTTTCCCTCCTGGAGACCGTGGAAGTCCGGACACAAAGTCCATGGTGATGTGCTCCCACTTCCACTCGGGAATGGGTAGTGGCTGTAGCAATCCACCAGGCCTCTGCCTCTCGGCCTTCACCTGCTGACAAACCAAGCAGCAAGATACGAACTGAGCCACCTCGCGCTTCATGCCGTACCACCAAACGTGCTCTCTCAGGTCTCTGTACATCTTGTTGGCACCACGATGCATAGAGTACTGAGAGCGATGAGCCTCCTGAAGAACCTCCTCCCGAAGCTCTCCACTCGGAACACACAGTCTAGCACCGTGCCGCAGCGACCCATCTTCGACAATGGAGAAATCATCAAGCAACCCTCTCTGCACCTGCTCCCTGATGCACCTCAGGGCAACATCATCAAACTGCGCTGATCTGACCCTGTCCATCAACTCAGACTGAATCTGTAAACCCCACATCTGCACCTCCATGCCTGGAATGATCACCTCGATTCCCAAACTATCCAAGTCGGCCAAAAGATGACGGTCTGATGTCAGATACATAGCCACTGGATACCTGCTCAAGGCATCTGCGACTACGTTGGCCTTCCCTGGATGGTACTGCAAGGCGATATCAAAGTCCTTCATCAGCTCGAGCCAACGTCTCTGCCTCATGTTCAGCTCCTTCTGAGTGAACACGTACTTCAAGCTCTTGTGGTCAGTAAAGATCTCAACCCGCTCTCCGTACAGATAGTGTTTCCACAACTTCAGGGCAAAGATGACAGCGGCTAACTCCAGATCGTGAGTCGGGTAGTTCTTCTCGTGAGGACGTAACTGCCTAGATGCATAGGCAATCACCTTCCCGTGCTGCTGAAGTACACAACCCAGACCCCGGTCAGAAGCGTCGCTGTAAATCGAGAAACCACCGGTCCCAGACGGCAATGTCAAGATAGGAGCTGATGTCAACCTCTTCTTCAGCTCATCGAAGGCGGCCTGACACTCCTCAGTCCAGACGAACTCCACGTCCTTCCTGGTGAGTCTAGTCATCGGCTCCGCGATCCGCGAGAAATCCTGGACGAACTTTCGATAGTAGCCCGCCAATCCCAGAAAGCTCCGAATCTCGGCAACTGTACTGGGCGTAGACCAAGACTCTACTGCAGCAATCTTCTTCTGGTCTACGGAGATCCCGTGCTCGGTCACAACATGACCCAGGAACTCGACCTGGTCCAGGAAAAACTCACACTTCGACAACTTCCCATACAACTGCTCCTTTCTCAAGGTCACAAGCACAATCCTCAGATGCTCCTCGTGCTCCTCTGGCGTCTTCGAGTAAACCAGGATGTCGTCTATGAAGACCACCACAAACTTGTCAAGGTACTGATGGAATACCTTGTTCATCAAGTTTATGAACACAGCTGGGGCATTGGTCAACCCAAATGGCATCACTGTGAACTCGTACTGGCCGTACCGAGTCCGAAAAGCTGTCTTCGGAACGTCTTCCTTCTTCACCTTCAGCTGATGATAGCCGGATCTCAGATCTATCTTCGAAAACACCTTGGCGCCGCTCAGCTGATCGAACAAGTCGTCGATCCTCGGCAATGGGTACTTATTCTTGATAGTAAGGTTGTTGAGTGCCCTGTAATCGATACACATACGTATCATACCATCCTTCTTCGGCACAAACAGGAC
Source organism: Iris pallida (assembly GCA_029216955.1). NCBI lineage: Eukaryota > Viridiplantae > Streptophyta > Magnoliopsida > Asparagales > Iridaceae > Iris > Iris pallida. Next base: position 4,938,870 of record JANAVB010037419.1, on the reverse strand, counting down.
TGGTGCTCCCCAAGGCGATGAACTGGATCTAATGAATCCCTTGTCCTGCAGCTCGTCGACCTGCTTCTTCAGCTCCGCCAACTCGCTGTTGTTGACTCTATAGACGTGCTGTGAAATGGGCTCAGCACCTGGCACTAGGTCTATAGAGAACTCAATGTCTCTATCCGGCGGCATCCCAGGCAACTCCTCTGGAAAAACATCCATGAAATCAGCAATCAACGGATGCGGCAATGCCTGCCCCGCCAGTATAGCTCCGCAGAACCCATCTACCGGCTCAGCTGCTCCTCTGGAAAACACAACCTCTGGCTCTCCCGGCGGCCTAAACAAAATCCTACCACCTCTACAATCTATAGTAGCATGGTGCGTGCTCAACCAATCCATTCCGAGTACCATATCGTACCTCGGAAGGGGCATTACGAGCAAGCACGCACCCAAAACTCGGCCTCCTACAGTAACTCTCCGCCCCTTGCAGATATTGTTGACCAGGATGATGCCTCCCCCGGTCAATATCTTGCAAGTCCTACCCAAGGGTTCAGCAATAATATTGTGTCTCAGAGCAAAGGAGACAGACACAAAGCTATGCGAGGCACCGGAATCAAATAAGGTAAATGCAGGAAATGAATCGAAAAGAACATGACCTGCCACTACATCGCCTACTGGCTCTGCCTCCTCCCCTGCTGTCAGGGCAAACACTCTGCCCGCAGGGGCTCCCCTCTGGTGCTGCTGAAAACGCTGCTGCTGAGTCTGTAGTGGAGGACCTCTCTGCTGAACCGCTGGTCCTCTGGCTGGCTGTGCTCTGTCCTGAACTCCTCTGACTCCGCGAATACGGCAGTCCTTCAGCTGGTGATCGGACGCCCCACAGTATAAGCAGACGCCCAATCTTTTCCTGCACACCTCTCTAGTGTGCCCTGGCTTCCCGCAGAAGTTGCACTGTGTAGCTGGCCTCTGTCCCTGACCCTGACCCTGATGCTGCTGGGCATGCGCCGGTGCCTGCTGGATCTGCAACTGAGGCTGATGCTGCTGGAACTGCCTCTGCTGGAAATGTGGGCGCTTCGCTGGCCCTGCACTCGAACTGGATCCCAAAGCGTCACTGCTCCTCTTCGACTTGAGGCCGAAGTCCTCCTTTGCAATCAGAGCCTCCATCAAGATCTGCTCAAATGTCGCGTCTCGTCGCCCAGATGTGCGAGTGTGCACTGCATGAATGAGACCCCTCCTGAACTTCCGGGCCTTGCACCCCTCATCCTGAACCAAACTGGGTGCAAACCTGCTCAGGCGGAAGAACTCCGCTGCATACTCGTCCACTGACGAGTTCCCCTGCACCAAACTAACAAACTGCCCCTCTAGAGCTGTCAAGGCTACATCTGGGTAGAACTTCTCCTTAAAGAGTTTCCTGAAGTCCTTCCAAGATATACCTCTCACCGACGCACGCGGATCCGTACGGTACCAAGTCAATGCTATGTCAAAGAACTGGCTCGCTGCAGAAGTCACCCACAGAGCTCTCGGAACCTCTGCCAACTCCAGACTCCGCTGGACATCCTCTAGCCAGTCGTCCGCGTATAGGATACCCTCGGTACCCCTGTAATCCCGCGGGTTCATCTTTCTGAAGTCGAGATGCGTTCCGGGCCTCCCCTGGCCCTGTTGCTGTGCTGGTGCTCCCTGAACTGTAGCCGGTGCACCTCTCTTCACTGCTGCCATAGCTAACTGGTGCGAGTTCTCCATCGTCTGTCGCAGCACCTCTGCCTGACGGTGCTGTGCCTCTGCCTGTGCTCTCTGTGTCTGCAGCATCTGCTGCAGTAGGGCCATCATACCCTGAGCATCTGCCGGTATCGGAGGCGGCGGTGGAAGAACATCAGGAATAACCATAGACGGTCCCGCTGCTGGAGGTGGAAGACCTTCCGGAATCGTCGCTGCTGCTGCTGCTCCCGCCGGAAGGGCAGGAACTGTGGTAGCAGCTCCCTCAGCTATGGCTCCCGCTGCCGGAGGTGGAAGACCTCCTGGGACTGCCACTGCTACTCCTGCAGCCGGTGGTGGAAGACCTGCCGGATCTGCCACTGCTGCTCCCGCAGCCGGAGGTGGAAGAACTGCCGGATCTGGCCTTCCTGGTACAGCGCTAGAACCCGCTGCCTGAGAGCGAGTTATCGTCATCCTGAGGATAGGTTGAAACAAGGAATCAATATGGCACATGATAGGAATATCAAAGACGGACAATAAAATTCAATACAAAAGAATTTGTCATGGTAATCAAAAGATTAGAAATTTCCTAGCATGTGATTGAGTAACTCCTATCATACCCTAATCCTACGTCCTAATTGCAGGCTCGTAATTAGCACTCTAAGTCGAGCACAATTACGAGTTCGTACTAGTTGCGACACTGACCTGCATTGGCCACCACAAAAACGTGTCACGACCCGCACCCTGATTAGGGGCACGAGAAGTGGGTACGTCCAGCCTACGCCGCAGCATCGGCGGTAGAACGCTGTCTAGGTCATCTAGAATACTACAACTAAACAGATAAAGGTACCTGTACAGTATATACACTCCGAATGGAGGTGACATAACAATACAGTCTCAATCACAAATGTAAAACTAAGGTAGATAGCATGGAAAGGAAATATGATAGATGAAGCAAGAAATAAGTTCGAGATCCACACAAGTCCAAAACTAAACGTAACATCACAGAATAATATATAATACTACATTCTAAAATCCAAAGCTGGATCGCAGTCCAGTCAAGCCTAACAAGTGCTAACTACTCAGGGAGTATAAAATCTAGTGGCCAATCTATCAGGCCACTGCCCTGGCCTGAGTCTCCATCTGTCTCAAAAACATCTGAAAAATTTGTCAACGGTATCCTGTCAGAAAAATGAGCAAGTACAAACACCAACAGCAGTTCCATGTGAATTGACAAATACTATAAGAGACAGTATAATAAAATACAATACAAAGATATAGGCGACTTGGGAACCATTCGAAAGCCGAGTTACAACCCTTAAACCAAACAAGGACCGAGGTTGTAACCCTTCTTTCAAACGGAACTTAGTCCCATAACCATGGTACAGTATAAAAGGCAGATAGAGCAAATGAGAATGAATCATAGCATGGTGAAAGTACAGTAAGTAAAGATGAGACTGGAATATAAGACATGACAAGTAAAGTAAAAAGGTGTTTTGAATTATTAGAGCGATATGTGATCGGCTAGGGAAGCAAGAGATGGTTATCCACTTGGCCCGGCAATCCGCGGTGTACTCAACGGAGAATCATGCCGTCCAACCTGGATAACTGGTAATGGGTGTCTGCAATACCCTACGTGAGGTGAGGGTGACGCTAGCAATGTATAGTTACAGGAAGGCTTGATCACATAACCCCTAATAATTCCCCCATCCCCGAATAGTAAAACGGATCCGGACATAGCACGTCATGACGCGGGATTCCCTAAGAGGGGAGCAAGTCCTCTTCAGGAATCGGCGTCAATACAAGTACAAGAATCAAGACCAACAAGTACCAGTATCCCAAGAAATCCAGGAATGACATCTTATGACCGGTATCCGATAATACTAGTCCGTGAACTATCGTGTCGAGAATCAAGTAAGACACTACTACTGAATCGGATATAGTAGATATCAAGACAATAAAAACTATCAGTGAATGTACTCGCCTGTGGTCCTGAGCTGATAGAGTGAACAGACGCTCAGAGTGATCACAGACCTAAAATAAGATACTATGAGTCAAACAGGGCTTAACACTGAAAAAGGAAACTAATATAATCCATGAATGCAAGTCTAAGTCAAAACTAGGTCAATCTAGGTCAAACTGAGTCATACTAGGCCATACTGGTTCATACTAGGTCATACTAGGTCACTGGGAGTCATTCCAAGTCAAACTAAGTCAATCGGAATCAACGGTTGACTTACAGTTGACTTTTGGTCAAAAAGTCAACTCTGGTCAACTCTAGGTCAACCCTAGGTCAAACTAGTCTAATGTTGACCAACTGTTGACTTTCAGTCAACTGGTCAACTCTGGGTTGGTTTCGGTCAAATCGGGTCGCTTAAAGGCTAAGTTTGACTCTCGGTTGACTTTTGTTGACTTTTGGTCAAAAAGGTCAATCGACGTCAAAACTAGTCTTTGAGTACCATATTTGATCATTACCAACCACGGGAATCAAGTCCTAACTCTATCTTAGGCTTCTAACACAAATACCCTATTCCTAGGCAAAACTAGCATTTACCCTTCTAAGGTAAATCCCGATACCTTGTCCAAAACCAATGAAACCTTGCAAATACCCATGATACTAGCCTAGGCTCCTTAGGGTAGCTAGATATCAACCTATCTAAGGTTTACCTACCAAGAAATTTGGGTATCCTAAGTATCTAGGCCATGTTAGGATACGGGGTATAGGTTTACCCTATTACCTATCCTATATCATGAATTTATCCTTTTCTATACCACACTCCTCTACCCACTCATACACAACACTCACATGACACTTTTCCCTCTCATAGGCTTCTCTATAAGTTTCCTAATAGGTTTCCTACTAGTTTAGATATAGGCTATGCTATAGGATACTAGACTACACTCAAAATACCTCACAAAACACACACACACATCTCATAATACACACAAACACATAGGTGAATAAAAGGACAGATTTGAGGGGCAAGTGGGGACTGAAAAGTGGGGATTATAGGGCTGATTTTTGGACTGAAATATGGACAGAAATTTAGGTGTTTAGGACAGCTATGAAGGGTGAAAATTGGACTGCAAAGTGGGGGTTTTACATGGACTGTTTTGTGTCATAGTGGACTGATTTTGTGGGGGCTGTCCTTGGCAAAATAGGACAGCCATAGGGTCCTAATGTGGGCTGATTTGTGGTCAAGTAATGGACAGATTTGTGGTGGTTTGGTGGGGTGAAATGAAGTAAATGGGGGACTGTTTTGGACAGAAAAATATGGGAAATGTGTGGACTGTTTTGGGCATTTGGTGGACTGATTTTGTGGCAATGTGGGGACTGTTAAAGGGCTGTTAGGGACAGCCAGGGGGAGGCAAAACAGGACAGGTTTTGGGGGAATACATGGCTGTCATTTGGGACAGCAAACATGTACCCATGTTGGACTGGTTTGGGTTTCCTCCTCCCTTCCTTCACTTCATTCACACACTCACAAAACTCTAATCCTCTCTATTTCAAACTCCCCTCTCAAACCCCCCCCCCCCCACACACACACACCTGTGGCCTCTCTTGGCCGAACCTGGCTGCTCTCCCCCACCACACAAACACAAAACCACACCACAACCTCGTATATATATATCCCTTATATAAACCATATATATATGCCACTATATATATATATATATACATATATATATAGAGAGATTACTAGATATGAAACTATATATATACACACACACCCATTCCCCTTGCTGGCCGAACCTGGCCCCATGCCCAAGCACACAACAACACCACAAAATACTCACCAATATATATATATAAGCCATATATATATATAAAAAAAAAAAAATATATATATATATATATATATATATATATATATATATATATATATATATAGAAATATATATATATATATATATATAACCACATATATAATCAAATGGAAAAAATGAATATGATACTTTAAGATACATGGAGAAACTCATTCTAAAACATGTCAAAAATCTGGAATATAAACAAGAACAACACAAAAATCAATATACATTAATATCCATGTGTCCAAAAGAGGGTTTTTCCTATTGGGATACAAACCTACATGTGGACACCCCTAGAAATATCCAAAGGACACAAAAATAGTCTCTAATGGAGACTCCACCATGGGAATCATTCCTATTGGGTTCCTAACCAATCTACATGAGAAGAGGAACAAATTTGGAGAAGAAATTACCTAGTTTTGGAGAAGGAATCAATAGGAAAGCTCTCCAAATCAATTTGGGGAAGAACAATAGATAGAATGAGAGAGTGGATAATGGTGAAATGAGATGGAGTCTATCCATATGGTGGCCGGCCACACTAAGGTCCATTTGTCCTATTTGGTAATTACAAGTTTGCCCTCCAATGGTTTAATTAGCTAAAAATTGGAAAATGGTTAAGTCGGGAGTAGTTTAGTCAAACCGAAACCACTAATCTCTAACTAATACTAACTAAAAATAATTAGTCTAGTCTCTAACCAAAATATCTAACATGTGGGCCATGGCTAACTAGTGTGTGGGTTCCGCTAAGGTCAAAACTACCCCGGGTCCCCGAAATAAGTCAAAACAAGTCGGAACGAGTTGAAATTCGAACCCGATTCAAATAACCCCAAAATAATACAAATAATAATTAAATAATTCCAAAATAATTTTTGAAGTGGAAAATTACCAAAATACCCATGTTTGTGAAAACTGGGGGTGACAATTGTAGGCTATTATGGTTCAATATCTGAAATTAGGGTTCAATATGGTATGCTAAAACATGTGTATTTGTATGTGGATGCTAAAACTGTACACTTGAATTAGGGTTGAACATGTGATATTGTAGGCTATTATGGTTCATTTATGTCTATTTCTATTTGTATGCTATTGTATGATATTCGTATGATATTGTAGGCTATTATTGTTAGAGACATTTATGTCTATTTCTCTTATTGTTATTTGTGAAATTAAGGTAGTTCAATTGCTGTTATGTCTATTTCTATTTGTATGCTATTGTATGATATTGTAGGCTATTTTAAGGGTAGTTATGTGCCATTGTATGCTATTTTAAGGGTAGTTGTACTGTTATACATGAAGTACATGCTTAGGATCCATTTTAAGGGTAGTTCAATTGCTGTTGAAGTGGACCCAGACTTTATAAGTCTGTTGGATTTACCTTATACAGTTGAAAGTAACAATTTGGAGGGAGTTTATAAGTACTACTGGATTGATGACTTGAAGAATGGGAAAACAGTGGAGCTCCTCACTGATGCTGGATTGTTGGATATGTTTAGTAAACAACTTTCTGACAAGAAAGGAGAGAGACACATATTCTTAGAAGAATTTGGCAACAATGGGTTAGAAGACATGTCAAGAAGCAACAACCTACAGGGTGAGGAACAACCTACTGAGTCACTAACACCAAGCAAAACTAGGAGGATTAAGAAAGTAGCCCACAAACCAGTTAGAAGACATGTCAAGAAGGGGCTACATGAGGAGCAGTTTGATCCACTACCTAGTGACAGTGATGTGGATCTTCCTGAGGAGCAGCTGGATCAAATGCCCTCAAGGGTCTTCACTGCTGGAGGGTCTGACCAAGGGGCTCCAACACAGACAGAGGGTGACCAAGAATATGGCACACAAGCAGAGACACAACTCTATGGAGATGAACCACGAGGTGAGGAAGAAGCAAATGAACCACAGGGTGAGGAAGCAGATGAACCACAAGGTGAGGAAGAAGCAGATGAACCATAAGGTGAGGAAGTAGCAGATGAACCATGGGGGGGAAGAAACTGAGTTTCAGAGGGAAGAGATGCAGAGAAGAAGAAAAGTTGCAATTGATGAACTGGATGATGAAGAAGAATACCAAAATTGTGACTCAACTGATTCTGAACAAGCTGGGGATGAGCTTGATGATTTGTACTCTGATGCAGAGATGGGTGAGGAGGAATACAGAGTTCCTAAGGTGAGTGATCTCTGCCTAGGCCAGCAATGGATGAATCCTACTGGGTGCAGAAAATTTTTAAGGTCATATGCTATAAAAAAGAGGTTTGAAATTAAATATGTTAAGAATGAAGGGAAGAGGATATGGGGTATGTGTCAAGAAGAGACTTGTCCATGGATGTGCAGGGTTAGGATCTCACCAGATAAGACAACTTGTACACTTAGACAACTGAATGAAGAACACACTTGCAAGCACACCTCAAAGCTGCAAAATAAAATGGCTAATAGCAAATTCATCTCTGAAGTGTTGGAGGAGGACATTAAGGCACACCACAGTTCATGGAAAGCAAAGGACATTCAGAAGCATATGTGGGCCAAGTTTACAGTGAAGGTCTCATATTGGAATGCATATAAGGCATTATTCAGAGTGAAGGATGTTGTTTGGGGGTTATGATGAGAGTTATAGAAAAACCCCTGAAATTGCAAAGCAAGTTTTGAGAACCAACCCTGGGAGTGTAGCTTATTATGGAAATGTAGCTGGGACAACAGATTTTGGTTATTTATGCATAGGGTATGATGCAAGCTTCACTGGATTCATAAATGGATGTAGACCTTTAGTTGGTTTAGATAGGTGTCATCTGAAAGGGAAGTATGGGGGGTATGTTTGTCTGCAACAGCTCTAGATGGCAACAATGGGCTGTTCCCACTTGCTATTTACCTCTGCACATCTGAAAGTGAAGCTACATGGGTCCACTTTCTTAGTATGATCAAACACAAGCTGCTACAACATCCAGGAGAGATTTCTTTCATATCTGATAGGCAGAAAGGCCTAGGAAATGCTATTGACAAAGAATTCTATGGGCATCCCCACAGGTTTTGCTTTAGACATTTCTACAAAAACTTTAAGTCCCACATCAATGGTAGCCTACAGATGAAGCATATTACATGGGGTGCAGATAGAGCCTATAGACAAGTAGATAATGCTAAGTGGATTGAAGCAATAGGTCAACAATGTCTAGATGGTCTTCAGTATATGATGAAAGAGCACATGAGCAGATGGTGTAGAGCATATTTTGACAAAACAACAAAGTGTGAGCACATAACAAATAATTTTTCTGAGAGCTTCAACAATTGGATAGGAGAAATTAGGGGAAAACCAATCACTATAATTGTGGAGATGTTTCATTTGATGGTCATGCAATTGACTTATGAAAAGAAGATTACTTCTAGAGCATGGGGTGAGCATGACTTGACTCCAAGGACTACAAAGATCATTAAGCAGAGGTCAAGGCAAGTCAACAAGTATCAGGTCAATGGTGCTGATGATGGACTGTTCTGTGTCACTAGTGTCTTCTCTATTGAGAATAGATGGACAGTTGACATTAATGGAAAAAAAATGTGACTGCTGTGTATGGGATTTAACTGGGATCCCATGTGTGCATGTTGTTGCTGCTTTGCTACCTAGCAGGCCTACATGGTCAATGTAATACCTTGTACACTAATATTTATTGTTATACCCTGTCTTCTCCATTAAGTCTCTATCTTTTGTTATTGTTATACCTTGTAGTGGTGTACACTAATATTTATTTGTCTTCTTGCAGGTTCACAAGTCACTATTATCATGCCAGTACCTACAAGAAGGCGTATGGTGGAAAGATTGTTCCATTGCCTCAACAAAGCCTATGGGATCAAGTAAGTCAAAGGATTCTAGTATTAGTGCTTCTCCTTGTTTTCAAGTTCTGTTGTCCCTTGTGTGTTTCACTTCTCCATATTACATTGCTCTAATAATTTCAAGTATTTCTCCCTCTACGTGTTTTACTTCTCTATGTTGCAGCCACCATATGAGGTTGGTCCACCTTGTAATGCATGTGGTTCGTATTACGTATTTGGAATACGTGTACGTATTTTATCTTGTATTGCTTAATTCCTGGCTTAGCTTTTCCTTCTTGGCTCGGTTTATTCTTGGCCCGGGGTTGGCTTGGTTCGGTTGGGATTGTTTTTGGTTCATCATGAACCATGGATGAACCCCCTACCTACTACCACCTTTGGTATTTATTACCATTCTTCTTTCTCTCTCTTCATTACTCTTCTTCTTCTTCCATTTACTACTTCACCTACCAGAGAGAGAGGGAGAGGTCTAGGCAAGTGCAACTTGCTTCATGGAAGAACTCTGATTTTATTGCTCCATTCTCTTCTTTACTGCATTCTAAAATACTTTAGTACTTGACATTTCTAAATTCTATGGATAGATTCTTGTAGATCTAAGTTTACTTTATTTTCAGATTTTTTGGGTTTTGATCTACTTAATCTTGTTATTTTTGAATTTTGATGGTTCCATGTTGTAGAGGCTTTCGTTCTACTCCATTTTGACCTATGGAAGTTCGGATTTGGGCTCCGGATGATAGAGTTATGTAGCTTGGAAGCCATGGCTTAGGGTGTACTTCTTCTCGGAAATTTGGAGAAGAAGCACAGTCCCGAGCCGCATGGTAGCACTTGACCGCATGAACATTCATGCGGCAAGTCAGTTCCAACCGCATGCGCTATTGCCTTGACTTAACCGCATGACAAGTTCATGCGGCAAGTATTCCTTCTCAGCCGCATGACTGAGGCCCTGTCCTTCCTGGCCGCATGGATTTCCAGCAACCCTGAGCCGCATGAACTCAACACTCACGAGCCGCATAGACCGTAGCTCCCAGCCGCATGGGTTGCTCCTTCCCAGCCGCATATACCTGATTGGTCAATCGGCCGCATGGACCCATCCCCGCCAGCCGCATGAGTACCCTTTCCGCTGACCGCATGTGTCTTGCCTTTTTCGGCCGCATGAGTCCAATTCACCCTAGCCGCATGAACCTCCCTTTTCCGCTTGCCGCATGGGAGCTAGTTCCACTCCCAGCCGCATAGGTTCCTGCCCCTTCAGCCGCATGCGCACCCGTTCCCCGCTAGCCGCACGTGCCCCTACCCCGTGAGCCGCATGAGCTTGGGACCCTGAGCCGATTGAACCCGACTCCCTCCCCAGCCGCATGAGATCACTTCTTGGCCGCATGTGCCTTAGCCGCATGGCTCTCCTATAGCCCTGTGTGTTGATATTTTATTAGATATTTTATGCCCATTTTATATCCTTACGCATTTTGTCATGAACTTGATAATCACGAATTTACTTGATATGTTTGGACATGATAATTGAGCCTGACATGACAGTGACCCGTAGGGGTGCACTCCTGACAAGTGAACATGATATGACCTGATAGTGGCCCGTCGTGGCGCACTCTTGACCAGTACACTTGACATGATAACCTGACATGATATATCTGATAAGCTGTTGCGACGGCTACCTGACATGACATGACCCGTATAATTAATCCTGGACACCGTGGGCGATTGTGCTTGTACAAATAATCCAGTCCTGTCTTGCATCATGTCTAGGGGGAACTCCTAAGTACCATGGTCAGGAGTACCTATTGAAATGGGCTAAGGATAATAACTAGATTAATACATTAGTCATGAAGAGATCTCCCAGCTACAGGCAATCCCGTTACCTGGGCACGCCTTGGGATCTGTAGCCTGCCGTCGAGTAGGGCACATTTCCAGCACACTGTCATGTGTTGCACCCTTCAAGCTACCTAAGGGTACATTCGTTTCCTGGACGATGTGTCCACCTGAATTCAACTCTAATCTTTTAACCCGGGTAACCTGGATGGACTGCAGGGCTTGTGGCTATGGAAGATTCTCACTGCATCTTGCTAGTAACTAGGCCTGTGATAACCCTAGTTAGTTAAAGTATCAAGCCGTAATTCTTGCTTGGCCGTGAAATGATTGGATGGAGTCTAACCAGTCTAGTCTTGTCCTGATTCTGTTCCAGATTACTGCATGACCAGAATGCCTGTATTTATTTTACCGATAAATGGTGAGAATTCCAAGTTCTGTTCAGACGAAGGGTTACAACCCCGGTCCTTGTTTGGTTTACGGGTTGTAACCTGGTTATCTGATTAGTTCCATGGTTATCTCGTCGTATATCATCCTGATGTATTTTTTTATTTCCAGTTCTTACTTTTATTTATACTCTTGTGTTGATTGCTGGTTTTAGTTCCTAAGTGAAGCTTCCTTTGTGGCACTTGCTCTTTCTGGGGTCTGACCCAGCTGGTTTTGTATGGCCAGATTTCGGAGCAGCTCCAGAGGATCTACCGACCTTCCAGCCAGATGGTGGCCACTAGACGGAACTCTGGCAACGAGTGGGTTTATTTTGACCTCCCACTTCATTATAAACATATTCATTTGAGGCGTTTAGCCGACGAGCACCTGTTTAGCTCGATTGCACTTATTTACTGTCTGCCTACGGGCTGTAACATGATTGACAGATCCTAGGGTTGATCATGTATGACTAAACTCTTGTTAGTCCTAACATTTTATAATGACTAGCTTCATGATCAGCTGAATATGTGATATTTGGGACGCCTTATTATTGTATATTTAATGATCATACATCTTGTGATTTTACTTACTTGCTTATGATTGAGACACTAGGCTTGTTCATGACCATAGGAGACTGTTGGCTTGTAGTAAACCCTCATGTATCTAGACAGTCGTGACCGTATAGCGAGATGGATACCATTTCATATACGTAGCTGGCTATGTCTGCCCCCGCTCTCCATTATTCTGGTTCTGGGGCGTGACATGGTTTAAGTGGTGGCCCATACAGGTCTTGTAAATCAAGATATGTGAGGGTTTACCGAATAGATGTCTCAATCAGTATTCGCCCTTGATCTCTGTTCATATCTTCTGAATCCCTGGATTCTTGTCCTGATCATATGCTTGTATCGTTGATTTGTCCTGGTCTTTCCTTATTGTTCTCCATGTGGTCTTCTTCAGCGACATTGTTCCTGGACTTGCCGGTCAGCAAGGCGGAGCACTTCCTGTGGATCAGCAGCAACCCGGAGATCAAGCCCAGCATTCCGGAGTAGCCTCCAGAGTCGTGCCTTCTGATGGAGAGCCACCAGTCCAGCCAGTTCAGCCTGCCGAGCCTGATGATTGCACTTTGGTAGGACTCGTCAGGACCTTGATAGCTTTTCAAGATCGTTGTGGAGACGCCTTACACCAGGCAGTGACGGATGCTTTGGCCAGAGGAGGTTATCAGGGTAACAGCGCGGCCAACAGCTTCAAGCGCTTGAACCCTCCCTTCTTTGACGATAGTGAAGATGCTATCGCAGCAGATGCTTGGCTTCAGGACACAGAGGTGATTCTAGAAGCAGCCAGGACCCCAGAGAACGAGAAGGTGGCCGTAATGCGCCTGCAGTTGCTAGATCTTGCCCGTAGCTGGTGGGCGGCGCAGGTCGTTGGATTAGTGGCACCCATTGCTTGGGCGGTGTTCACAGAGAGATTCCAGACCAAGTATTTTGATGCTGTAGCTCGGTATGATCTACAGACCCGGTTCACCAATCTGAAGCAAGGAGGTAGGACGGTCGACGGATATGCGGTCGAGTTTTCGAGACTCGGTCGGTTTGCTCCCACCTTGGTGGCAACCGAGTATGATAGAGCCCAGCGATTTCAGCAGGGGCTTCACCTGGAGATTTTGTTAGCAGTTTGAGCATCAAACTTTTGATGCAGTCTTGAGAGCAGCTAGGAGGCATAAGTATACCTCCCAGAGGATTATGGATAGGGCCGGAGGTCGGAAGAGATCCCACGGCCAGATGAATCAGTCATCAGCACCAGCCCCGGCAGCCAGGGCTTTGACTATTGGAGCTCCGAGGCGGGCGGCCTCAGTAACGTCGGTTCAGCATTCAACCCCGACGTACCCTCAGCAGCAGCAGAAGCAGAAGCAGTCTTCCGCAGTGGGATGTTTTCATTGTGGGAAGCCAGACCATGTAGTGGTAGAGTGTCACAGGGCACAGGGATTGTGTCTGGCTTGTGGAGCACCAGACCATAGGATTGGATCCTGCCCGAATAGGGGTGGTTCATCATCGTCCAACCTTTCTAGCTCTTCGGTGAGAGGACCAGTTCCAGTCCAGCAGCAGCAGCAGTATCCATTGCCGAGGCCCTTGCCGCCTCAGACCCAAGTATTCCAGCAGCAGAACCCCCAGCAGTATGCACAAGCCCAAGCCCAGAGTCAGAATAGGCAGCGAGGATTTCAGCAGAGGGGACCAGCACCCCGAGGGTACGGTCAGGCTATGGTGAAGAGGAAGGATTGGCACCAGGAGAGGTAGTGGCAGGTACTATTCTCGTCAACTCCTTTTCAGCTTCAGCTTTATTTGATTCTGGTGCATCGCATTCTTTTATGTCTGCACGATTCGCGACACGGGTAGGATTGGAGCCCGAGTCATTATCAGTAAGGCTCAATATACTTACTGGTAACGGACTTGTGGGAGTAGATAGAGTGTTTTCCTCGTGTCGGATCGTAGTTAGCGGTAGAGAATTCCCCGCTAGATTGATAGAGTTCCCGATGGCCGATTATGATGTAGTCTTAGGGATGGATTGGTTGAGGAACCAGTATGCTAGGATAGACTGCCATATTGGTAGGGTTGTTTTTAGCATTCCAGGTGAGCCAGAGTTTTCCTTCTCCCGAGGCGAAGTTGAGTCTTCTCTCCCGATATTGCGGATGGCAGTAGCAACAGTTCAGTTGCCCAGGATAGTGGATAAGTTCCCAGATGTTTTCCCAGAAGAGCTTCCAGGTATGCCTCCGGAACGGGAGATCGAGTTCACCATAGACTTGATTCCCGGAACAGCCCCAGTGTCAGAGAGAGTCTACAGGATGGCGTCGTCAGAATTGGAGATCTTGTACAAGATGATTGAGGAACTCAGGACCAAGGGATTCATTCGTGCTAGTGGATCGCCTTGGGGAGCTCCGATGCTTCTTGTGAAAAAGAAGGATGGTACGTCCAGGTTATGTGTCGATTATCGTACCTTGAACTCAGTGACAATCAAGAACAAATACCCTCTCCCGAGGATAGATGACTTGTTTGATCAACTCAAAGGGGCATCAGTATTCTCGAAGATCGACTTGCGCTCAGGATATCATCAGATCAGAGTCAGAGAGCAGGACATCCCGAAGACAGCTTTTAGATCTAGATATGGGCATTGGGAGTTCCTTGTTATGCCCTTTGGAGCAACCAATGCGCCGACAGTATTCATGGACCTCATGAATCGCATCTTCATGCCTTACTTAGATCAGTTTATGATCGTGTTCTTGGATGACATCCTGGTCTACAGCAAGAGTGAGGCGGAGCATGAGCAGCATCTCCGTGTGGTTCTTCAGACTCTCAGGGAGCACCAGTTATATGCCAAGTTCAATAAATGCGAGTTCTGGCTCGATCGCATTTCGTACTTGGGTCATATCATCACCAGAGGAGGAGTAGAAGTGGATCCCCAAAAGATTGTGGCTATTGAGTCATGGCCAGTGCCCAGTACCGTTGCAGAAGTTTGCAGTTTTCTTGGATTGGCCGGCTACTACCAGCGGTTTGTTTCGGATTTTGCTCGGATATCAGCGCCATTGACCCAGTTGACCCGCAAGGATGCGCAGTTTGCCTGGACAGCAGAATGTCAGAATTCTTTTGAGCAGTTGAAGCGAGGATTGATAACAGCTCCTATTCTCACGCTTCCAGATGGAACTGGAGGATTCTCAGTATATTATGATGCTTCGGACAGAGGTTTAGGATGTGTTCTGATGCAGCATGGGAAGGTAATAGCTTATGCGTCACGACAACTTCGTGATCATGAGAGGAATTATCCAACCCATGACTTGGAGCTGGCAGCGGTAGTGTTTGCACTTAAGTTGTGGAGGCACTACTTGTACGGAGATAGGGTGGAGATTTTCACCGACCACAAGAGCCTGAAGTATGTTTTTACCCAGAAGGATCTTAACATGCGTCAGAGAAGGTGGCTGGAGCTTCTTGTGGATTATGATGTCAACCTGCAGTATCATTCCGGGAAGGCCAACGTGGTAGCAGATGCATTGAGCAGGAGAGCCGGAGTTTATTTTCTAACAGCGCAACCAGAGTTGTTAGCAGATCTTCAGAAGATGGGTATAGAAGTTGTTCTCCCTTCCAGTGTGGCATTGATGGCCAGCATGCAAGTTCAGTCCACTATAATCGAGAGGATCCGGATGGCGCAGTCAGCAGATTCTAAGCTTCAGCGACTCAGAGCAAAGTATGAGGCAGACCGGCGACCAGAGTAATGCATTCATGAGGATGGTACACTTCGACATGGTAAGCGTCTTTGTGTACCCAGTAGAGATATCAGACAGGAGATCATGTCAGAGGCGCACAGTTCTCAGTATTCCATCCATCCTGGCAGTACGAAGATGTACCGTGATATCCGTCAGCACTTCTGGTGGAATGGCATGAAGCGGGAAATAGCTCGGTTTGTCTCTCGATGTTTGGTTTGCCAACAAGTTAAAGTTGAACATCAGAGACCGGCTGGACTTCTTCAGCCCTTGCCGATTCCAGAATAGAAATGGGAGCATATGACCATGGATTTCGTGACTGGATTACCTAGATCCCCAGCTGGTAGAGATGCTATCTGGGTTATAGTTGATCGGCTCACGAAGGTAGCTCACTTCCTCCCGTTCAGAGTTGGTCAGTCGACCGCTCAGTTAGCAGAGATGTATCTCAGGCAGATTGTCAGGTTGCACGGAGTGCCAGTCAGTATCACCTCGGGCCGAGATTCAAGATTCACGTCGCACTTTTGGCGTAGCTTGCAAGAGAGTTTGGGGACTCATCTCCAGTTCAGTTCAGTCTATCACCCGCAGACAGATGGTCAGTCGGAGCGTACGATCCAGACTCTTGAAGATATGTTGCGGTCCTGTATGCTTGACTTCGGTGGTTCGTGGGAAGATCACCTGCACCTGGTGGAGTTCTCCTACAATAATAGCTTCCAGCCTATCACCCGCAGACAGATGGTCAGTCGGAGCGTACGATCCAGACTCTTGAAGATATGTTGCGGTCCTGTACGCTTGACTTCGGTGGTTCGTGGGAAGATCACATGCACCTGGTGGAGTTCTCGTACAACAATAGCTTCCAGGCCAGTATCCAGATGGCACCGTTCGAGGCACTGTATGGCAGGAAGTGCAGATCCCCGTTAGCCTGGGATGATGTTGGAGAGAGACAGATGCTCGGTCCAGAAATGATTGCCCAGACAGTTGAAGTGGTCAGGAGAGTTCGGGATCATCTTCGAGTTGCCCAAGATCGCCAGCGTCATTGGGCCGATTCTCATCGGCGCCCTCTCGAGTTTTCGGCCGGCGATCATGTATTCCTGAGGATTTCGCCTAACCGTGGCGTCATTCATTTCGGCGTCCGAGGAAAGCTTAGTCCTAGGTATATAGGACCGTTCGACGTTCTGAAGCGAGTAGGAGATGTATCCTATCGTCTCGCTCTTCCGCCGTCGTTAAGAGAGGTGCATGACGTGTTCCATGTATCCCAATTACGATGGTATATCTCGGACCCGAGCCACATCCTGGATCATTCGGAATTGGTTGTTGGTACCAACCTTTCGTATAAGGAGAGGCCCGTGTCTATATTGGACCGGAGAGAGAAGACCCTCAAGAACAAGACTATCAGGTTAGTCCGAGTTGCTTGGGGTCATCACTCTTTGGGTGAGTCAACATGGGAGCGTGAGGATGACATCCGATCGCGGTATCCCGACTTGTTTGACTCGTGAGGTATAATGTCTTCATTATGCCTCATGCCTTCGATTCCTTGCTTGAATGAGTGATTGCCTGCCTAGTTGTAGCTTGCTTGTGATTAATATAGCTTGTCTTCGTCTCTCTAGCCTCTTAATTAAATTCCGAGGACGGAATTCTTTTAAGGTGGATAGAGTTGTAATGACTGTGGTTCGTATTACGTATTTGGAATACGTGTACGTATTTTATCTTATATTGCTTAATTCCTGGCTTAGCTTTTCCTTCTTGGCTCAGTTTATTCTTGGCCCGGGGTTGGCTTGGTTCGGTTGGGATTGTTTTTGGTTCATTATGAACCATGGATGAACCCCCTACCTACCACCACCTTTGGTATTTATTACCATTCTTCTTTCTCTCTCTTCATTACTCTTCTTCTTCTTCCATTTACTACTTCACCTACCAGAGAGAGAGAGAGGGAGAGGTCTAGGCAAGTGCAACTTGCTTCATGGAAGAACTCTGATTTTATTGCTCCATTCTCTTCTTTACTACATTCTAAAACACTTTAGTACTTGACATTTCTAAATTCTATGGATAGATTCTTGTAGATCTAAGTTTACTTTATTTTCGGATTTCTTGGGTTTTGATCTACTTAATCTTGTTATTTCTGAGTTTTGATGGTTCCATGTTGTAGAGGCTTTCGTTCTACCCCATTTTGACCTATAGAAGTTCGGATTTGGGCTCCGGATGATAGAGTTATGTAGCTTGGAAGCCATGGCTTAGGGTGTACTTCTCGGAAATTTGGAGAAGAAGCACAGTCCCGAGCCGCAAGGTAGCACTTGACCGCATGAACATTCATGCGGCAAGTCAGTTCCAACCGTATGCGCTATTGCCTTGACTTGACCGCATGACAAGTTCATGCGGCAAGTATTCCTTCTCAGCCGCATGACTGAGGCCCAGTCCTTCCTGGCCGCATGGATTTCCAGCAACCCTGAGTCGCATGAACTCAACGCTCACGAGCCGCATAGACCGCAGCTCCCATCCGCATGGGTTGCTCCTTCCCAGCCGCATATACCTGATTGGTCAACCGGCCGCATGGACCCATCCCCGCCAGCCGCATGAGTACCCTTTCCGCTGACCGCATATGTCTTACCTTTTTCGGCCGCATGAGTCCAATTCACCCTAGCCGTATGAACCTCCCTTTTTCGCTTGCCGCATGGGAGCTAGTTCCACTCCCAGCCGCATAGGTTCCTGCCCCTTCAGCCGCATGCGCACTCGTTCCCCGCTAGCCGCACGTGCCCCTACCCCGTGAGCCGCATGAGCTTGGGACCCTGAGCCGATTGAACCCGACTCCCTCCCCAGCCGCATGAGATCACTTCTTGGCCGCATGTGCCTTAGCCGCATGGCTCTCCTATAGCCCTGTGTGTTGATATTTTATTAGATATTTTATGCCCATTTTATATCCTTACGCATTTTGTCATGAACTTGATAATCACGAATTTACTTGATATGTTTGGACATGATAATTGAGCCTGACATGACAGTGACCCGTAGGGGTGCACTCCTGACAAGTGAACATGACATGACCTGATAGTGGCCCGTCGTGGCGCACTCTTGACCAGTACACTTGACATGATAACCTGACATGATATATCTGATAAGCTGTTGCGACGGCTACCTGACATGACATGACCCGTATAATTAATCCTGGACACCGTGGGCGATTGTGCTTGTACAAATAATCCAGTCCTGTCTTGCATCATGTCTAGGAGGGACTCCTGAGTACCACGGTCAGGAGTACCTATTGAAATGGGCTAAGGATAATAACTAGATTAATACATTAGTTATGAAGAGATCTCCCAGCTACAGGCAATCCCGTTACCTGGGCACGCCTTGGGATCTGTAGCCTGCCGTCGAGTAGGGCACATTTTCAGTACACTGTCATGTGTTGCACCATCCAAGCTACCTAAGGGTACATTCGTTTCCTGGACGATGTGCCCACCTGAATTCAACTCTAATCTTTTAACCCGGGTAACCTGGATGGACTGCAGGGCTTGTGGCTGTGGAAGATTCTCACTGCATCTTGCTAGTAACTAGGCCTGTGATAACCCTAGTTAGTTAAAGTATCAAGCCGTAATTCTTGCTTGGCCGTGAAATGATTGGATGGAGTCTAACCAGTCTAGTCTTGTCCTGATTCTGTTCCAGATTACTGCATGACCAGAATGCCTGTATTTATTTTACCGATAAATGGTGAGAATTCCAAGTTCTGTTCAGACGAAGGGTTACAACCCCGGTCCTTGTTTGGTTT
The DNA here is from genome assembly GCA_029216955.1 of Iris pallida. Classification (NCBI taxonomy): domain Eukaryota; kingdom Viridiplantae; phylum Streptophyta; class Magnoliopsida; order Asparagales; family Iridaceae; genus Iris; species Iris pallida. The sequence goes on along the minus strand of JANAVB010037419.1, from coordinate 4,919,338 downwards.
ACGGGTTGTAACCTGGTTATCTGATTAGTTCCATGGTTATCTCGTCGTATATCATCCTGATGTATTTTTTATTTCCAGTTCTTACTTTTATTTATACTCTTGTGTTGATTGCTGGTTTTAGTTCCTAAGTGAAGCTTCCTTTGTGGCACTTGCTCTTTCTGGGGTCTGACCCAGCTAGTTTTGTGTGGCCAGATTTTGGAGCAGCTCCAAAGGATCTACCGACCTTCCAGCCATATGGTGGCCACTAGACGGAACCCTGGCAACGAGTGGGTTTATTTTGACCTCCCACTTCATTGTAAACATATTCTTTTGAGGCGTTTAGCCGACGAGCACCTGTTTAGCTCGATTGTACTTATTTACTGTCTGCCTACGGGCTGTAACATGATTGACAGATCCTAGGGTTGATCATGTATGACTAAACTCTTGCTAGTCCTAACATTTTGTAATGACTAGCTTCATGATCAGCTGAATATGTAATATTTGGGACGCCTTATTATTGTATATTTAATGATCATACATCTTGTGACTTTACTTACTTGCTTGTGATTGAGACACTAGGCTTGTTCATGACCATAGGAGACTGTTGGCTTGTAGTAAACCCTCATGTATCTAGACAGCCGTGACCGTATAGCGAGATGGATACCATTTCATATACGTAGCTGGCTATGTCTGCCCCCGCTCTCCAGTATTCTGGTTCTGGGGCGTGACACACCTGCTAGACATAGGCAACCTGGGAGGCCAAAGGGTGTTAGAAGGAAGGAGGCAGATGAGGCACCAAGACCTACCAAGAAGCAAAGGATTTGTGGGAGGTGCAAGCTACATGCTGATCATAATGCTAGAGGGTGCCAGGGAGGACCAGTTGGAGGAAACAAGAAGAAACCAAGGGCACCAAGACCACCAAAAGAGCCAAGACCTGCAAAGATTCCAAGGAGTAGCAACACTGTTTACAAGAGGCCAAAGGTTTCAAGAGACCAAAGGAAGAAGGCACCACAACAATCAGGTGATTCAACACTACAATAGCAAAGCAGTGAAAGAGTCAATAACAGTAGCAGTAATGTGCAGCAATAGCAAGCAGTGAAAGAGTAGTGAAGATGTTAGGCCTTTTTGTGAAGTTAGCATTTTGTGCACTTCAGACATTTTTTGAACATTTTGTGAAGCAGCAGAAGCAGTAGACATTTTGTGAAGTTAACATTTTGTAAAGTTGAATATCATAGCAGCAGCAGTAAAGTGCAGTAGACTAATGTAATCTGCAGTAAGGACTCAAGACATTTTATAAAGTTGATCATTTTGTGAAGTGAACTTACATATGTGTGGCATGAACAAAAGTGATCATTTTGTGAAGTGAACTAATGTGATTATTTTGTCATCTGCATTTATTTTGTGAAGTGATCACTTTGTTACTTCTTGTAGTGAACAATTGTAATAAGCAGTAGACATTTTTGTTCAAAACTTCTTGTTTAAAACTTCTTGTAGTGAACAATTGTAATCTGCAGATTAGCATTTTTGTTCAAAACTTCTTGTGAATTTCAACTTTGTAATCTGCATCATTTTTGTTCAAAACTTCTTGTTCAAAACTTCTTGTAGTGAACAATTGTAATCTGCAGATTAGCATTTTTGTTCAAAACTTCTTGTAGTGAACAATTGTAATCTGCAGCATTTTTGTAATCTGCAGATTACCATATTCTTGTGAAGCTTCTTGTGAATTTCAACTTTACATAGCAAAATACAATATTCCATATAGTCAATCAATCAATAAATATGTTTTGAATCAATCAATATGTCACATAGCAAAATACAAGATTCCATATAGTGGATCAAATACAACATTTCAGATTACAACTTCACATAGCAAATTTTCTTCCAAATTTTCTACATAACTCTTCTAAAGTAGTGTTCACTACAATTTGAACTGGAATTTCAGAGTTAGTGTCAATAGCCGTAGCCTCATTCAACCATTGGAATACATTGTTGCACTCCAGGCATTGCAAGAATCTTCTACCCTTGTTGTGACTCCTCTTTGACATTAAGATGACTCTCCTTCCTCCACAGTTTGGATTAGGACAAGTGGTCTCTTACCAAGGACAATTTCTCTTCCAATGACCTAAGTCACCACATTTGAAACAACCTCCCCTTTGAGTTGTTGAAGTTGAAGCTCCGGAGCTTGAACCCAAAATAGCCACATCCAGCCATTGAAAATCCAAGCATAGGGGGCACTTCAAAAATTTGCGGCCAGGATTTGCTTCTGTATTGGATTTCGAAACATACCTAATCCCCCTGCAACTTCCAATCTTGCATGGTGAGCTCAAAAAAGAACACTCGTCTGCTACGTGGGTGTTCATCGAGCATATTTGACATTTGTCCTAATCAAAAGAGAAAATCCCACGATTTGAGACAAAAAAACACAAAAATAAAAGCTTTCATATATTAAAGAAAAAAAAAAACCAAATCAATTTAACTTTACCTAGGTTGCAGCGTCAGCCATGAGAGTTGGGGAAGCTTCGGATTTTAAATCGGAAGAGAGATTTGGGAGTTAGGTCATAGAAAGAGAAGAGAACGTGATTTGCTAATGTAGGAAATAAGAAAGGGTACTTTAGGTATTTCAAAACTAATTTTTACTATCTCAGAACTTCTCTGAACACAGGAGGGCAGTTTGGCCAGAAATTACACCACAAAGCGGTCAACACCATTAGTCTTGAACGGAAGTGGGGGGTGTTGTACATTATTGTAAACTTGTGGAATGCACCTTGAAAATGGCTAAATAAAGTAGAGTGCCACTCAAAATTTCTCATATTTTATTTGGTTACCGGATATTTTTTATTAATTATAAATAGTAAATTTGGCCAAAAAATATACATATAATATTAAGGGTATATTTTTCAAAATAATACAAATATTAATTATTATTCAATTATATTACATGCTAAACCAAACACTTGAATGTAATTGGTATTACATTGCATGGTTTAATTACATGTTCCAACCAAACATGATAATGTAATTGTAATTCCATTACATTACAAACACAATTACATTACAAACCCAATTTCATTACGATTACATTTCAGTGAACACAACGCAACCTTAGGGTTTGTTGCAAGGTTATACCCATGGATCAATCGTGGAACTCTGCTGTTCAGCATCCTTTCATAAATTAATGGCAACTTTTTACATATGACAGGCCACCAAAGAAACATGGACTTATTAAAAGTTTACATTATTATGGATCCATATCAAAATTTCCCATGAAGAGCCTCTGGAAAAGAGAGAACTCTAAAATCTAAAAATGTGAAGGAATATACAGGTAATACAAATTCTGTCGGAATTTAACTCGAACTCCTTGTATCTAACCATTGTACCTTTGTCAACACCTGCTATTTTTCATCTCTAATTTTATTGCCTCATAGGATGCCATAACCTCCTTAAACTTGGATTCAGCCTCTGCAACAACCAAAAAGACATTCTCCTCTCATCATATGGAATAAGTAGACCTTCCACATTATGTGCATAAATAAAAGAGACGCACAAACAACAACAAGAAGATACACGTCTCTCATCTCTCATGTGCATAAATAAAAGATGTAAAAGTTGAACTAACCTTTATTATCCTGGTTCTGATCTGGGTGATACTCCATAGCTTTTGCTCTAAAAGCAGTCTACGATACAAAAGAAGAAAAAAAAAAAAAAAAAGACGAGATATTATCAATTACCATTGCATAATATTCTGGAACTGCAATATGAGAGTCAATAAATGTTGCAGTTTATTGAGCAACATATAGAAGGCTAGTAAATAACATTTAAGATCGAGCAAATATTTTGTTACATCTTCACAAATAATATTAGTGGAAACATCAAATGCACAACAATTATATCATTTCTTTACAACCAGCCTACATGAAATGCCGGAAGCAGTACCTTAATTTCCGCCTCAGAGTATGGTTTTGCCCTTGACCTATTTATATAATAAAGGAGAAATTGACAAGTCAGCACCTCAAGTTCAATACATATCGGATTGTCTTGTATCATCAAATGGATAATATCATTCTCTATGTATACTAGAACAAACATAAATATCGTAAGGACTAATACAGGTTTATAAAATGCAAACAATTGACAGTCTTGGAATTGCGTTCCTACTAGTGTCTTTGGCTATATTGCCCCCCCCCCCCCCCCCCCCCCCCCCCCCCCCCCCCCCCCAAACACCCCAAAAAAAAAAAAAAAAAGACAAAGAAACCATATGTATTTACCTCTTTATTTTATCTAGTCCACTTTGTCATCAAGAAAACTTTTAGAAAAATTATCCATGGTAAATGGCATCCTAGTGCCACAAGTCGAGTTAAATCCCAAAACATGCGGAGAGGCTATTTCCAGGACACGAGCCAGAATACTCGTGTATGTAAGTGGCAAAACTTACTAAAATGTCAAGTAACACTCTTTACGCCCATCTTTAGAGCACATTGTGATGGATGCACCATTGTCAAGAAATTAAACTACAGGACTAATAATAAGAGATGTTCTTAACTGCCAAATGTCATTCAAGGTAACGAGCCAGAGATGGCATTCAAGGTAACGAGGCAAGCCTTTCTGGCTCCTGATTACCTTTTGATCAGAACTCAGACACCAATATCTAATCATTTGGCCAACTATTCTATAGAACAGTCTAAACTTGGAGCGACTGACCTTTGTATTTATATGATGGTATAAAGAGCTGATGTTGCTGTGATCGATAATGATGATGATGATGCTCAAAGATCATAAAAAATGTACCCATGCAAGGACCTGTACTTGAACAGATGATAGGATATGGACACCTGAAACTCAAAAATGTGTTGCTTTATTTGTAATGAATTCGGATAATAAATTGATTATCAATGGAGGACAAGTTCAGCCGAGTTATGTGGGAGATTGGGTCCATTCTTTTGCACATCTTCTTCACATCTATGTTCGTATTTTCACAAAACCCTAACCGTATTCCACAAGATTCCCCTTCTACCATTTGTTGTTTTGCTACAGAACCCAATTACTACAGTACCCTTCTCGTCGAGTTCTTTCAAGAGGATCGTGTTTGATCTTTTGACCTCGTAGAAAAGGCTTGCCATTGCAGATCATTTTCTTCGGACATCGGATTCGGTTCGTCTCGATTGCGTGTATCAATTTTGTGCCCTACGGTAACTCCAACGGGTTCTTTTAATTCAATTGTTAATTTCTGAAATTCGATACGGTTATTTCTAGTAGATTTTGATTGTTTAACAAAGCTTCCACATATATTAGACCGTGTATCGCCACCGGAGTGGTCCAACGGTTGGAGCTGGTGAGGGTTATTGGGGAGGTCCTAGGTTCGATCCCAGGCAAAAAAATAAAATAAAATCTTAGATAAAGTATTTGTAAATCGTGAATTCTAGGTTTCAATTAGTTCTATAGGTTTCAATTAGTTCAGTTACTCGTGAATTCTAACATGCTTATCATGTTCTAATGTCTATCCTAATTGGTTATCTATAACCCATAATGCACCTTCTTGCCATGAGCTTCGCTAAAGCATTATGTAGAGTGGAATAATGGATGATTTATTAATAAAGGAGTTACATATAAATAGGAGAGGCTAAGGATCCGTTTGGATATGTTTTATGAAATTTGGTTCTAAAAACAGTTTTCTGAAAGTAAGTTATAAAATTGTTTTTCGAAAATAGAGATTCTGAGTTTGTGCTTGGTTGCTTTCATCTGAAAAAATAATTTCAGAAATAAAAGTTAAAGATTGTGTTTGGTAAAATACTTCTAGGAAAAAAATTCAATAAAATTTTGTAAAATATTTATAGTTATGTTAAAAATATTCCAACATCCTTGCTATGTCCACCAGATATAAATTACGTGTCAGCTTTCAGATTCGACTCTGGCATGTCCACACCCATTTTCTGTGTCAGATACAAGCACAACAAAAAAATCCAACAAAAAACCAAGCTACTCCCTGTGTCCCGGGTCCGATCCCGAGGACAAAATACAAGCCCTCGGACACAATATCAGCACTGTCATCGGACACTACCCAGTACACCGCCGCCCTCAACACCTAATCCACGTCCACGCCATCGTTGCCAACCCATCGCCGTCCTCGACCCCTAACCCTCGCCGACGTCGTTGTCGCCAAGCCCACCGCCTCTCAGCCCCTAACCCTCGCCCGGGTCTGGACGTTGGCGTTGGGCTCACCGGACGCCGCCACTTCCACGACGACCTCCTCCTGATCTCCACTTTCCGCCCCCTAGGTGCTCCGACGACCCGCCGGAGATCTAGAAGCAGCCACCGGGGACGCGTCGAGCGTCATGGTCCACTCCACGACGCAATTAGTTCTGGAAGTGGAGGAGGAGGTGGAGGAGGGGATTCAGGTGGTGGTGGGGGGGGGGGGGTTCGAATTTGGGAGCTGGAGAGCAGAAGAGGGAGAGGGAGAGAGAAGTGGAGAGAGAGAGGGTGGATGGTTTAGGGGGTTGTTTGGGGTGGGACCCGCCAAAGTAGAAAAAAATGCATTCTGAAAGCATGTTTTTGTTCCACTCTTAAAACTGCTTTTAAACGTTCGTTTTGAGGAAAAAAATGTGAATGTGGAAACAAAGAGTTGGCAGCCAAACATGTTTTAAAGCAGTGTCTTCGTTTAAACTCAAAAAACTGAGTTTAAATGGAGAACCAAACAGGCCCTAACCCTTCTCTCTTTTGTTCTAGGCAATGTACGACTAATGCCCACTGCTATTATTATTAATATACTCAACACCCTCCCTCAAACTGGAGCATAGATGTCAATCATGCCCAGCTTGTTACATAGAAATTGAACTCGAGGAACCAAAAGAGGCTTTGTGAAGATATCGGCTATCTGATCACCGGTCCTCAAATGGTGAAATTTTATCATCCCTTTTGTGTACTCATCACCGACAAAGTGGATGTCAATTTCAATATATGCTTCGTCTTTTCATGAAATACAGGATTGGTAGCAATTTGGATAGCAGACTGATTATCACACCACATATCTGCTGTGTTCGATCCTGCTTCTTCTTCCAATTCTTGTAGAAGATGTTTCATATATAACACCTCTGTTGTGCCATGAGCAATGGCTCGATATTCTGCTTCTGAACTTGATCGGACTATTACATTCTGCTTCTTGCTCTTCCACGATACCAAGTTTCCGCCAATGAATACCGAGTAGCCAGATGTAGACCATCGATCTGTCAGACTTACACCCCAGTCAACATCAGTAAGCACTCAACATGAGTGTCCATGATTCTCCATTCGAATTCTTTTTCTTAGATTTTTGACTAGATAGCACAAGATTCTGAGAACTGCCTGCCAGTGTGGAACTCTGGAGAATTCATAAATCTACTTGCAACACTAACTGCGAAAGAGATGTCCGGACGAGTCATGACTACCATGTAGTTGATTTTTCCAACTACTCGTCGATACTGATCTGGATTTGTCATCAGGACCCCTCGTCTGGAAGTAACTTAGTCCTTGGATCCATAGGTGAGGTTGCTCCCTTAGCTTGCATCATTCCTGCATCATTCAGTATATCCAGCACATACTTCCTTTAAGATATTACAATGTCCCGCTTACCCCGTGTGACCTCTCAATGATCCCTATCCTTGATTTGAAATTGTTCTCTCAGAAACTTCTTGAGGCCTGCAATATCCTGGTTGTCGTTTTCCATGATTACAATATCGTCAACATAGACACCCAGTAGTATCCTCCCAGCTGATGTTTGTCGGTAGAATACTGAATGATCCTTTTTTGATTGACACATGCCGAATTGAGTAACATGTGTAAATCGACCAAACCACGCACGAGGTGATTGTTTTAGACCATAAAGAGCCTTTCGCAGATGACACACTTTACCCTCCCTTGCAACGAACCTGGGAGATTGCATTACATATACTTCTTCATCAAGATACCTGTGGAGGAAAGTGTACTTGATATTCAGCTGGAGTAATGACTAGTCATAGCAAACAGCCAAGGCCAAAAGTACACGAACAGACGTCATTCTGGCAACTGGAAAAAAGGTCTCAAAATAATCCTCATCATATGTCTGAGAATATCCTTTGGCCACCAGACAAGCTTTTAGGCGATTAAGAGAGTCATCTAGTTTCACCTTGATCGCGAATACCCATTTGCAACCTACTGCATGTTTACCGGATGGTAAATCGACCAAGTCCCAAGTATGATTTTCCTGGAGAACTTTTATCTCCTCGTTCATACCAGCACGCCAACCGGGATGTTTGAGACCCTCATCAGCGTTTTTGGAAAACTGAATCCCATCAATAGTAGCCACCAGAGACTGAGTGTGACTTGTAAGTCCTTTGTAGCTGTCAACATACAAGGGATGATCACGACATGCACGACGAGGACGAGCTGTAGGCGGAGAAGGCGGGGCTGCTGGAGGAATAGGCGGAGAAGAATCAGTAGAGCCAGAGGAGAATGACTCTGTAGGCATCATTAGCGATGTTTGTGCGGGTGATGTCGGCACAGACTGAATTGGTGTCTCCGGACCATCGGACCGGTGAACTGGCTTGGTAAGGGAGGGTATCCGTACGGGAGGTTGTTGTGTTTGATTAGAAAATATCAAGAAATTCTCTTTTGGATAAACTTGGGGAACCATATCCGATATTTGTGGAAGTGGAGGAAATTCGGTTTCAACAAAGATAACATCCCGAGTGAAAAAATATCTTTTTAAGACCGAAAAAAAATACCGATACCATTTCTGATCTTTAGGATGCCCAAGGAATGTATTGCCTTAGGATCTAATTTAGAAAGAGTCGGTCGGGTATCCCGAACATAGCATAAGTAGCCAAAAAATTTGAGAGAGAAAAAATGGCTCTCGTACTGGATATAGCCTAGAAAAGGAGATATTACCATTGAAGACTGACGATGGCATGTGATTAATAAGATAACAAACGGTAAGAACCGCATCAGACCAAAATCTCTTGAGAATACGTGCATGAAACATGAGAGCACGCGTTGTTTCCTAGAGATGGCAATTTTTGCGCTCGGCCACACCATTCTGTTGTGTGTACAGACAAGAAGTTTGGTAGATGATGCCATGGCGGGCCAGATGACTATTGAGCTCTCAAGATAAATACTCACGACCAATGTCACTCCGAAAAATTTTAATTGGAACACCAAATTGTGTTTTTATTTCGGCATAAAATTGCATCAAATGTGAAATAATTCGGAACGATTTTTCACCAGATAAACAAAAGTGACACGTGAGTAATCATCAACAAATGTAACAAGGTAGTAAAAACATTTTATTGATTCAACCGGACATCGTCCCCATACATCAGAATGTACCAACTCGAAAGGAGCGGATACAATTTTGTTATGACTCACCGGATAGAGAACCCGGTGATGCTTAGCCAAATTACACGACTCAATGAAAGAAAGCAGGAATATCTAAAAAAGGGTACATTTCTGAAGAGCTTATATAGATGGATATCCTAACTGACAATGTAACTCGAAAGGATCGAGTTTCACGCCGGCACAGATAACAGAAGAAGGTACGTCAAACAGATACAAGCCTCCAGCCACCTGCCCCTTATCGATAGTCTTTCCAGTTTTCTGGTCCTGAAAAACACAACCATCAAGAAAAAATATTACCGAGCAGTGCAGTTCACGAGTAATTTGACTAATTGAAATTAAACTGAACGGGTTTCCAGGTATAAGCAATACAAAATTGAGCGACGGTCCGGAAGAAAGACTGGCACTTCCGCGTCCTCGGACTGTCAGGGAACCTCCATTGGCAACAGTAATGCCAGAAACACGACGGACAGGGACATAATTATGTATCATACCTGCTCACTAGTCATGCGAGCAGACGCTCCAGAGTCAATTATCCACTGCTTTGGCTTGACTATACATACTGCTGAGTATCCGGCTGTGGATCCAGACGTGGAAGCGTCACCACGACGTTGAGCCTGAAAATCAAAAAGCTTTATATATTAATCCGAAGTTAGCTGAACAGATCGGACACCATCATCAGGAGCATTAGTTGCGATATTAGTAGCAGGTGATTTAGTGCATTGCCAGTAGAAATGGCCAAGCTGACCACAATTAAAGCATGTGCAAGGTCGTCCTCCATTGCGACCACCATTACTACGGCCCCCATCACGACCTGTATTGCTGCCACCACGTCGTCCACTACGACCACCACGAATGCCTGTAGCAGCACGAAGAGCAGAGCGATCAACAGGTGCATCACCCGGAGTGGTCACTACGACTTTTGCTGCTCGAAGGACACGATAATGTGCTTCCATTAAAGATGAAACTTCAGATCCAGCAATGATCTGAGATCGAACAGAGTCCGCATCAGGACGAAGAGATGCAAGATACGCCATAACATGAAGTTGTTCATGTTGAGTCCAAGCTTCATTGATATCTGTTGTAAGGGACAATATACGATCCACCTCATCAGACATAGCCTTAAATGTCTTGAAGTGATCTTTATGAGATTTGTCTCCCCGATTTGCTCTGTATAAGCCAACGACGGAGTCATAAATGCGAGACAAATCGCGTTTGCCATCAAACGTCATTGCTAGGACCGTCCATAATTCCTTAACGGAGTCAATATTCTGAACCATGTCTTCCACCGATAGTTCTATGGAATTTATCAACTGTGTAAACAGTCGACTATCATCTATCTTCCATTGCTCAAAGATGGAATCAGTCTTCGCGGGAGGGTTGTCAGTCAAATGTTTGGACAACCACATCCATAGAAGCGTCTTCTCGACCTTCTTACGCCATGTCGAGTATCCCTCTGGTCCGTCCAATTTCCGATCGATAAGTCGAATTGAGAAAATTGTTGTACTAGTGCCTATTGGTCCCGCTATTGCGTTCCCAACGCTAGTACCAGTATCACTGGCATGCGTCCCAGTGCTATCCATCCCTCAGATATCGGTTCCGAGTGTCGAAAAAAATACCGGTCACAACAATATCCACAATAGAGATGTGGATCAAACAAGTCAGGATAGAGAGAACACTCTCGAGGCAGATCTTGATGTGAAGATTAAGCAAGAAAACCAACAATCATGCAAGACAACCATCGTGTCTGCTCTTTGTCAGCCTTCCCGAAGTCAATCGTTGGAGAGTCAGAGTTTCCAACATAGTTGCTCTAAAATGTCCAAGTCAATGGCCAACTTTGAGAATCATAGGTTCTTGTAAACAACCACGTTATTTACCCTCGGAGATTCCCAAGTGAATTTAGGGCAGAGTTTCCAACTTAGTTGCTCTGTGAATCCCAAAAGATCAATATTGGAAAGTCAGAGTTTCCAACTTAGTTGCTCTGAAATGTCCAATCCAATAGCCAACTTCTTTTTTTTTGGAACTTAGGGTTTAGAGGGGAGTGGGTGGCGACTAGGGTTAGGGTTTACACCCATGTAGAGAGGGGGGTGCCGGAGGAGAAGAGGGGTCGCCGGACGGCGCGGGGGAGGGGGGGTGGGCAACAGCAGCTCTGGTAGCAGCAGCGGCAGAGGAGGGTCAACGGGGAAGGGGGATCGTCGGTGTGTGTGTGTGTGTGTGTGGGGGGGGGGGGGGGGGGGGGGGGGGGCAGTAGCAGCTTGATGGGGGGTAGGGGAGCTGGTGGAGGGGGGCGGGGCAGCAGTGTGGGGGGGTGGATTAGGGTTAAATTTTTTTTTTTTTTTTTATGGAGAGGGGTGGATGGGTTATGGCTCTGATACTATGTAGAGTTGAATAATGGATGATTTATTAATGAAGGAGAGTTACATATAAATAGGAGAGGCTATTCCTTCTCTCTTTTGTTCTAGGCAATGTGGGACTAAAGCCCACTACTATTATTATTAATATACTCAACACATTGCATGATAATGCATATATGACAAGTTCCATTTTTCTCTTCTGTTTTAGGTGTGCATGTTCTGAACTTTGCTAGATATGCCAAACAGACTGGCCTTTTTTCCACTTGTTTCACGCATTGCAGTTTATGCAGAGCTCCTATATCAGTTGTCTTCTTGAACAATCGGTAACACAGTTATTGTGTGCGCATTTGGAATCATGCAAGTCAAGAAATAGTCAGAAGCCCCTTTCAAATGTTGAAACATATATTTACAATGTCAAATGAGAACACATTATTCAGCATCTAAAGCTTGAAGTAGTGGCAGTGATGCCATAATTTGATCTGAAAATGTCTATCTTGTTCTCCCACCTAGATATTTACAAACCTAAGTTGAACTGTATGATTGCAAAACATATAACTAACTCAACTATTTTTCTTCTGCAGCAAATTGATGCAGGAGCATGTGTACTAGCCCGAAAATGGATCGATATTTCGTAATTTATTTGGATTTGATTTAGATAACAATTAGAAAACTATTTTAGAAATTCCAGATAACTTCCTTAAAGAGGTGCTCTCTTTTATTACATATTTTGTGTTAGCCTTTTAGTGTTTTAGTCCCATATTCTTTAGAGGCATACCAATAATATTGAGATTTATTGTCATCTTATCTGGGAAAAGGTCAATATGTAAGCCCTCTGAATTTTATATATTTTTAAATTTTAATTTTATTAATTTAGTTGTTATTATATATTTTTTCACTATTTTTTATGATCATAATATACATTTTTCCGAACCTTTGATTTTTGGAGCATAAGAAATGTCACTCTAGAAAAGTCATTCATATGTTTTGACCTAGACAAGTTTACTTCACTTTGATATATCATGTCTCACTCAAACATGTTCCCTTATACTATATTTTCGTAGCACAACTTTCGGGTCAATTTAGACCAACTTACTATCTACCGTAAATCTTGACATACTTTCAAATTTAATTTCGGGACTCGATATCGGTCCAAACCATTCGACCCAATATATGAATTTGATCTATTTTGAGCCTACTAACACACATGCCAAAGGTGTCTCACTCAATTAAGTTCCCATGTGCTATTTATTTTCAAATGCCACACAAGACATAATTAGTAGACTTTCGGAGTATATTTCGACTCGGTAAATTGTTTCGGCCCAACCCTAGTCCAACTAGCTTAGTGGAGCCTATCAAAGATTGTCATAATCTTTTAGAAACATATTTGATTGATTTTTAACAATTAAATAGCAGCCATCTAGTTAGGTTCAATGTATATTCAATCAATCTTCTACATATCCAAATTAGGAAACCTAGGGATACACTTATTTCAAACTATTGATTGGATGACCAAACCTAAACCAAACTACCCCAAAAACCTCCAAACTTTTATATTTTAATACCCATAAAGTTGCCGTCCCTTTTCCCCATACCCTAAAACCCGACGCCAACTCCAGGTTCAGCCACGCGCACCAAGCCGCCAGGCTGACACCCCTTTGTCCCCTTCGTGCGACTTTTCGAGCACTCCACCACCATCCATGCGATCCCGGGACTTTCCTCTACTATCCTAGTATCTCTGGGAGTCATCTTGTGGCTTCCGATGAGGTGTACAACTCGCCAAAGAGGTCGAAACTCCACCGAAATAGTTTAGAATTCAGCAGCAGGTTGATCTTCTTCTCCGATATGTTTCATCTACTTTTTGTCATCCATTGGTCGTGAAACCAAAACTAACCTCTAGCCCTATGTGTCTACTTTGATGCCCAATCGCTAACTCATGTGGTTCCGTATGGTTTGTCTGTGGCGTTCGTTGCACGAAAATTGGTCCAGACTGAACCAATTTCGGGGTGTGGGAGTTTCCGAAGACTTGCGAGGCTTTTCGATCTCAAACGACCTATTGGTAATGACTCTAACATCCTCCTTCATCTAATAATGTCCTCTATTGTTATTTACAAGTTATTCATATATTTGTGTGTTCGTTTCTACGTTACTAGTTGTCGGACACCGAAAATTCTATCGGAACACGAATTGTTGATCTCTAAACTTCACCAAACTTTCGTATGATTTATGTCTAATAATTTTGGATTTAAAATCATATTTTCATTAATTATTTCTGATTATTTCCAGAATATTAAATTTTCATATTTTTCCATATCATCTGATTCCAATTGATTCGACAAGTGGCATAATTGTGTTACTACTAAACTATGTTAACTAGATGATTGTTTTTCTTGATATATATATATATATATATATATATATATATATATATATATAATATGTCCAGAATTATTTTAATTATTTTTCCAGAAATAAATAATATATTTTATAGTACGAAAATATTATTTTGGTAATGCAATACTATGTATAGTAGGTTGCATATATGGTTATGTGATAGTATTTTATGACTCGTATAAAGTTATATATAGTATGTATGTATATATGGTATGTGTATGACAATAAGTTGGTATTATTTTTTACTTTATTTATATTTCTAGGAGTTCGTGATCAGTTTACTGCAATACTGGAAGCCGGACCGTTGCTTTACACTGTTTCCGCTATTACAGGCAAGATACCTTGCCATACTTGCATTGTTTAAATTTATAATATTGTGCTTATGTTTGTTAGTGTTATTTCCTAGAGGGTGTGTCCAAGTATGACTTGGGTGCTATTGATGGTGATGTCGATATATGTGTGCGTGTGTATGACTTAGCTTGTAGGAGAAGTTCCTGATAGTTGTGAAGTTATTCTCAATAACTTCTATGCCTTGTCACGTATCATACATGACACTGTGAGTTAGATTCATTGTGTGGGCACGAGCTTACGCACTCGACTGATCATCAGTTCGAGCGGTTCGTGTGTCGGTACATATAGAGTTAGTTTGTGTCTAGCCTAGTGACTCGCTTTAAGATATAGGTTGTTCGAGTATTGGATATGACTAGTGCAATTCATGGACGGAAAAAACTATTAGTAGGCGTATGAGAAAGCCATATTTTAGCCTTATGGTTGCCCGGTTATGGGTTTATGGTTTTCCGGTTATGGGTGTATTGCTAGTGGATATATCCGGCAACGGCCCTGACTACTCGTCAGGTACGGTCGGAAGGTATGCTAGTATATACATAAGCCTCTAGCGGATGCTATTCTTTATTCCTTCAGCTACTCATACGTATCAAAGTCGTCTTCAACGTGCACACACATAGATAGTTAGCGAGCCATGTTATTTATTTATTTATTCGGTTTATATATGGCATGTTTCTTTTGTATTTTATGTCCCTCTGAGGACCTGATTCTTTTCCAGATCCGGACGAGCACTTGTATCCTACTGTCTATGGACCGGGAATAGAAACAAGTTATCTTGATGAGAACTTAAGGTTGTGCCAGAGGAGTTTCCCCGATCCAGGGGTACGGAGATTACTTATCACGGACATGTTATCTAGTTAGCTATGTCCTGGCTATTTATTTATTTCAGTTTATTTCTAGCTGTACTTTTATTTCCGTGGATGTGTATTTCCACTAAACTATTGACTATCAGACAGTTCCAGTTATAT
Source organism: Iris pallida (assembly GCA_029216955.1). NCBI lineage: Eukaryota > Viridiplantae > Streptophyta > Magnoliopsida > Asparagales > Iridaceae > Iris > Iris pallida. Next base: position 4,903,962 of record JANAVB010037419.1, on the reverse strand, counting down.
TTGGATATTCAGATTTGATATTATTTTCTTCCAATTGTTACTATTATCTTTCATTTATATTTATATACTCACTGTGTTGTTGTTTCTATTCTGTGGATGAGATATAGTATTGCGAGTAGATTACCTGTAAATATAAGTTTACAGCGTACTACAATTAGGATAAGTCCATTAAATTGGGATACGTATTCTAGTCGTACAGCTGGCACACTCATGTCTTGGGTTCCTATGTATTTTGGAACTGGAACATGACACAACATATTGAAATCGATTGTCATTTTACTTTGGACAAGGTCAAGCTTTGAGAGTTCCAGGTTCACCATGTTCTTGCTTCCTCTCAATTGGTCGACATTCTCACTAAGTCTTTATCTCGGACGATTTATAGTCACTTTTTTTGCCAAGTTGAAGGTGATTGAGATCGGAAAACTTCTAGGAAGGAGGAGCTAGTTCTCTTTTATTATGTATTGCAAGGAATGTAGGAGCTAGTTCTCTTTTATTATGTATTTTGCTCTATTGTTATTAGCCTTTAGGGGGCGTTTGGTACGCGTTATTTTTTTTTATTCCCGGAAAAATTTATGATGGGAATCTATTACCACGTTTGTTTGGCTTATAAAAAATTTATTCTCGGGAATTATAAATACCCGGGTAAATAGTTTACCCACAAAACATGGGAATTCTATCCCTAGAGAATAGGTGGGTTTTTTTTTTGCCCGGGAAAAAAAAAAATGTCTAAATTTTTTTCTTCTTTTTTGATCAATTTTGATTAGTTTTGAACAATTTTTCTTTTTTTTTGTCGTTTTTATCGCTTTTTTGTCGTTTTTACCAACTATTTGTCGTTTTAAGCGATTTTTTCCGTTTTTACCCATTTTGTGTCTTTTTTGTCACTTTTTGATTATTTTTTGTCGTTTTTATCGCTTTTTTGTCGTTTTTATCTATTTTTTGTCGTTTTACCCATTTTTTTTCTTTTTTTTGTCACTTTTTGATTATTTTTTGTCGTTTTTATCGCTTTTTTATCATTTTTTTCGTTTTTATCAATTTTTTGTCGTTTTTACCCATTGTCTTTTTTGTCACTTTTTGATTATTTCTTGTCGTTTTTACCCAATTTTTGTCCTTTTTGTCGCTTTTTTGTCAATTTTTGTCGTTTTAAGCTATTTTTTGTCGTTTTTGTAGCTTTTTTTTGTTGTTTTTACCGATTTTTAGTCGTTTTTTGTCGTTTTTGTCGCTTTTTGGTCATTTTTACTGATTTTATGGCATTTTTGTCATTTTTGTCGCTTTTTTTTTGTTTGTTTTTACCGATTTTTTTGTCGTTTTTGTCGCTTTTTGGTTTTTTTTTGGTCATTTTAACCGATTTTTTTGTCGTTTTAAGCGATTTTTTTGTCCTTTTTGTCGTTTTTATCGATTATTTTTCGTTTTTGTCACTTTTTGGTTATTTTTTGTTATTTTAACCGATTTTTTTTTGTTTTTAACCGTTATTTTTGTCGTTTTTAACCAATTTTTTTTCATTTTTTGTCGTTTTAACCGATTTTTTGTCGTTTTAACCGATTTTTGTTCTTTTTTGTCGTTTTTATCGATTATTTTTCATTTTTGTCGCTTTTTGGTTATTTTTTGTCGTTTTAACCGATTTTTTGTTGTTTTTTGTCCGATTTGTCGCATTTTGGTTTTTTTGTCGTTTTTACCCATTTTATGTCGTTTTTGTAGTGTTTTGGTTATTTTTGTCGTTTTTACCCTTTTTTTGTTATTTTTTGTCCTTTATACATTTTTTGTCGTTTTTTGGTCATTTTTGTTGTTTTAACCGATTTTTTTCGTTTTTCATCGTTTTTGTCGTTTTTCATCGTTTTTGTCGTTTTTTATTATTTTGTCGTGTTTACCATTTTTTTCGTTTTTACCGATTTTTTGTCGTTTTTACCGGTTTTTTTATATTTGTTCATTTTTTTCGTTATTATTATTTTTTATTTTTTTCCCAGGAATATTTATATTGTCACCAAACATGGGAATGTAATTTTCCAGGGAATTTAATTCCTTGGAATTTGATTCCCAGGAATATAGAATTCCCGGCTATATAGTATTCTGCATACCAAACGCCCCCTTAGTGTTAGCCCCACATCGGGAAACTTCTAGGAAGGAGGATGTGTGAACTTCTAGGAAGGGGATACCGACTCTTATATATTGCATTTTCTTTTTCCCAAAATAAATTAAGTCTATGTTAAGCCAACTTCTCAACAATTAGAAATATTATACTTCAGATCAACATAAAGTTACTTATTTAGAATTTCCTTGCTCTTAAAATTATAGACAAGTATATTATTAAGAATTACATTCCATTTAGGAATGTCCACAAGTTTATTTAGTATGCGGCTATTGCGATAACCAAAATGAAAAGATATTGACATGTGTCTAAACTACCCTTGGAATCCTTCCAAAATTTACAATTATCATCCATACATGGAGATTGAGATGTCGGAGCTCCTCTCTCCATATCAGCACGCGGCACGCTCTGCTTATCAAACCGAAAGGATCATCTCCAACTTCGAGCATCGTCTAGCTGTGTATTTATATATTTTTTCTGTACCTACCAGAGGTTTTGTATTGGGTGCATGGAATTGCAGAAGATCTTCCATTGCTTGAAGTGTTATTTGTGTTGCCACTCATTGGTGCCCAATGACATTGAAGCAGTGCATCTATTATGCATCTATTTAGGGTATCAAATGACAACAAATACCCTTGTCATATGGTTGTATTGGAGTATTTTGATTATTTTCAACAAAATAACAGTAGCCCTGAATAACATCCATAAACGTCTAAAATATAAAATATTTTGGAAAAATAACCCCTTAAAAGATCATATTACCCCTATAATATGGTTGTTAGGGGAATTTTACCAAAATATCCCCCAAACGGTCATGGGGAGTAAATTGGTAAACCCCCCCCCCCCCCCACCCCACCCAAACGGTCATGGGAGCACGTAGGTAGGGCCCAAAGCCAAGGTATTGGAGTAACGCGCCCAGACCTCATGTCGGCCCGGGCCTCCGGGTCCAAGGGTAAAACTCGGCCCAATCTGGTAGTGGACGTCTTGGGCCCACAACCATCTTGAGATGAGACTGACTTGACTATCATAGACCTATGCACGTGTGTAACCCAACTTAGGAGGCCCACTTTATTAATTAGCATGTGGTGACTCGGTTAATTAGGACTATGAAACTTCTTAATAATTGGTAATTAATTCACTAACTTTGTCACCCTTTGCCCATGGCCGAACCTATGACCTTACTGAGAGTCTAAGCCCAATGTCATTCCATTTGTTGCCTTAGATGGCCTTATATCTACTTTTGAGAATCTCACCTACCCTCATTATTTGTAGCCCTTGGATTAAATCCAATGGCCAATATCTCATCCATCATTTCATTCATTCATCTATAGCACCTACTCACTCTCATCATTTGTAGCCCTTGGATAAAATTCAATAACCAAGATCTCATCCACCATTTCATTCATTCATTCATATCTCTCTCTCTCTCTCTCTCTCTCTCTCTCTCTCTCTCTCACATTCTTCGTAACCATAACAACTCCTAGTCCTAAACTCCTTCCTCTTCCCCATGACTCCTCCTCCCTTCGCTTATCCTCATTTCTAGCTCTACCATGAAACCCTCAGACTCCTCCACTAAAACTCACCATGGAAAACTAGAATCCTGAGTCCTTCATTCACTTATCCTCATTTCTAGTTCGTCTTTCCCTTTATTTTCTCTCATTTCTTCCTTTCATTTTCTATTTCTTTTCTTTTTTGGTTTATTGTCGACTACTAGAAATGATTCATGCATGCAACCTACCAAACCCGCAAACAGGGACCCGATCAGTCCTTCCCTCTTTCTCCTCGAGTCAAAAGAGAAGCGAAACCCTAACCCTAGTTTTTATCGCCAATGGCTGCTACCACCTTGTGCGACCTTGACAGCGACTCCGTAGCACCTTGTCGAGTAGAAACCAGTGCCTAGGAGACCCTAGCCCTAACCTCTTTGTCAGTTTTTAGTCGTTGGATCCACTGATCCAATAGTTATTGTTAAGTAGTAGCAAGGTTGCAAAAATCGCTAGTCGGTTCGCGAGAAGTAGGGATTAACCGGATTAGTTGAGGACTAGGTTTTGAGTTTTTTTATATATGCCTCATGTCATCTAATAAGAGTCTTAGCCCTCCAATATTATTTCTTATTTATTTCCAAAATGTTTTATGTTATTGAAGGACAGAAAGTCAGAAACTGTTTCAAATCAATTAACTAGCTTAAATTCTAAGTTGAAATCCAACTATGTAGTTTGCTTATGGCCCATCCAAATTCAATAGACCCAGCTAATTACTTACAAAAGAATTTCTAAACCTAGACTCAAATATTGAGTCTGGCCCGAAAGTTTTTAGACCAACCATAATTGTTTGCTTTAAGGTGGAAGCCAAACCACCTTCCTAAAATCTGTTTAGCCCAAAGACCAATCATCCAAACTACTCTAGCCCATAAAATAGTTTGTTATTATACGATTATTTTAATACTAGTCAGCTCATTTAGAATTTTGATCAATAAAATCCGGCAGAATTAATCGAGCTCGGCCCAAATACCTATGGGTCTCTCTATCTTTAGCTGTTGATTCTTCCAAGAGAAAAGAGATATTTCCTAGGTCTTAACACACTGAACGAGGGGGAAAGACAGAGAAAAAGATTCCCAGAGACCAAGAAAGGAGTAGGAAAGGAAAGAAAAAACGAAGAGAACTCCAAGAATCAAGAGGAAGAGAAAGGAGAGAGTCAGAAAGAAAACGAATTCCAAGAAAAGAAAGAGGTGAGAGAAAAACACAAAAGAAAGAGGTGAGAGAAAAACACATTGTTATATTCTAAGAAACTTGACTCTCGGTAGGTTTGGCACATTTGATTCATGACGCCCCTACGAAGTTCTTCGTTCAGGCCTTACTGGAAACGTTCACACCATGCTTGCTTGTTTGGCATGAAGGCTTCGACAAATTTTGCAAGCCTCGAGAAGTTCGAGTCATAATCATCAATTGACATATTTTCCTATTTCAACATCATGAACTTGTCTTCTTTCTGTCGACGGACTGCTCGGGGAACATACTGCTCTAGAAAAGCCTCCTTGAACATTTCTCAAAAAATCTTGTTGTCGGCATCTGCTTCGTAGATCTCCTGCTTTTTTGCTCCCTCCAGTCGAAGGTCCTGAATTGTAGCTGCAACACTGTGCACACTACTCTCTTGGACCCTTTGATGCTCAGAAGATTGAACAAGCCCTCGATCTCGGCTAGTCATACCAAGATCATGTCCGGCTCCGTTCGGTCATTGAATTTAAGCGGGTTCATTTTTCGAAACTCAGTCGCCTTGAACAGGAAATAAGACTTCATCGTTGGAGGTTGGACTTCTTCCTCTTCTTCAGATGCCACGGTCGTTGCATTGGTGTTGGCCGCCATAGTACTCACGATCCGCGTCAAGGCATCCATTTGCTTCTGTTGCGCACCAAATTGGGCTTGGATTTGCGCCTGAAGTTGTTGTACTTATGCATGTCGCTGTTGTACGTCCATCAGGCGAATCAGTCTCTCCATCATAGTTTCGGTAGGCGCAACTCCCTCCGAACTACCTGAAGTAATCGCAGTGTTGTTCGCAACCGCAAGATTAGTTCTCTTAGTCATCCCTACAAAATAGAGTTAACCCATCAGTATTCTCAAAATATCTACAGCCTTACATGTATGAAACTATTATTTCATGCAACATACGTCAAAAAGCATTCAATCGAGTACTCACAACCAACTTCCAAAAGAAACATTTTCGAAAATCCGAGGAACTGAACTGAGCTCTGAGACCAATTTGTTATGCCCTGATTCGACGAATCATTCGTCTACGCATCGATTTATGCCGAATCGATCGTATTCACTAGGACGTGATGTCGTCAAGTCTAGATTGCACTTTTACAAGGCAAGGACGTGCATTTGATAATTCTTGTGAAACAACAAGTTGAAACTTCACAATTTGCAGAGAACTGAACACGAAATATATGAAGAAATATGCTTTTCATTAATAGATGCAACAAAATGCAAGGTCAAATTTATATTGGATATGTCCTTGCGGCTACATTTGATTGAAACAACAAAACACTCGACAAGCTGCCTGAAATAATACGTGTCGTTCCATATATTTATACCATTTTATACATTGGAAGCCTTTGGGATGAATCGGCTTCAAAATAGGAAGAGCTTCAAAACGCCTCCTCGAACTTCAGCTTGAGCCTAGTATCGTGCACCCTCAACATTCTCGCCACCTGTTGAGTTGGAGATTAGTACACTTGGAAATGCACTAGTGAGTGGGACGAACCCACTCGTCTAAACCAACACTTCTTGTTAAGGGAAGCATGCAATCAAAGTTGTCTTTCTATTCAGAACTAGATGAATTTCAGTTCATATCGATAGCACACATGAAGTAATAAAAACATAACATTTATAATATTTTTTACCACGACCGTGCTCGTCCCTGCATAAAAACAGAAATAATACTTACCATCTGCATAAGACAATAGATGAGCATGCTATCTATCTTATATGTGGTCTTGGTGTTACGACACTATAAAGGACGATTTTTAATGGCATTGCGACGTACCCTATTAGTCCAGGTTGCAAGCCTAACTGGAGGTCTCGCAATGCCTCGCGCCAAAGCACGACTCATAATTTTTCCCTAGGTCGATTCGGTTTTAGTGCGCCCCGGATATCGTTTCGAGGAAAGCCAAACTTGTACAAGTTGTCCATAACTATGCAAGTGCGTGAACAGTTTAATCTATGAAACAGATGCATGACACGGAACAAAATTAAGCAATATTATCATTTTAACTCATGCAACAGTTCATTTCCTCAAAGTCATATGTTCTGATTTAGCGACCCGTAGGCACCAAATATCCCGAGGTACCATGCCACAATCAATGTTTCATCATTCCATTTGATTCTAACAGTTTATCGTTTTATTGAACCTTAATTGTTCGCTTCGAGGTGTGAAGCTTGTAAATTTAGGGTCTTAAGCACTTTCATGGTTTGTGAACCTTAACTGCTCGCTTCGAGTGCGAATCTTATCATTTTAAGTTTAGAGCAAAACTACTCTAAATCGCTACAGTTATTCCAAGTTCTTTATCTTAGTGGTATAGCATGCATTTAACTTAACATCATCGATTTGAATGTGTTTGAGGCAACAAAAATTTGATTTGCGGGAATGAGTAGAAAAGAAGGGTCTAAACCACCCACCAAGTATCAAACGTGCCGAGAGTATGAGAACGCTTCGCAACGATCAAGTTTCAATTACGCGAGCTCCTACAATAGCATCAACATCGTACTAGCATGCTTCTTAAACCCTTCGTTTCGAAATTCTTAGGAATGAATGCAGAAATCGACGAAAAAACACATTCATCAAAACCAAGTAACGAAAACTTCAAAAAAACCATACAGCAGACTAGTCCGTTGAAGGGACTCTTATATAGAGCTCACTCGGCTAGACGCGGTCCGCTGCATCTAGGACTTACTCCAACAGAAGATGATCCATTAGTTGAAACGATTCTCATAGCATTCCTCCAAATCGATTTGTTTGATGCCACAAAGGGTTTTCCATATGCCAAGCTCCTGACCGAGTCAGACTAACCATCTAAGTTTCCGACTGAGTCTGACTAGCCACGAGCCCATTACATAGTGCGTCGTCTAACGGAAACAGGGCACTACACTCTCCAGTTAGCCACTCAAGATTCTCTCGAGCAACTCACTCTCTACCATGCAACTTAGACTCTCTTACCGGCAACTCAGATTCTCTTACCGACAACTCAAATTCTCGTTGGTCACTCACTCTCTCATCAACAATTCAAACTCTTGCGCAGCCTAGATAGCCACAATACAGTCTCTCGTGTACCAAGATTCTACATCTTTCCAACAATTTGTGATTGATTATCTAAGCTCCAACTTACAAGGGAGAGTAGAAAAAATGTGTATTTGTTTTTCTTGATAGTTATAGTGACGTCACCATTGATGTCACATAGACGGACTATTATCTAATTGTCTATTTTGTCTTTAAAACCTTCGCATTTCCTATAAAATGTTTGGCCTATAGGCCTAATGATATCATTAAAATTATTCACAATGCAGTCTCCTTTTCGCATAAATTTTATGTCATGACACTACAAAGATGGTCCTATAATAGATCACATAAATATATACGAGCATAAATATTAAAGTAAACGTTTAAAGTCCTTATACTTAAACTGAACAATTCACTAAACACCATAATCTTATTAAGAAAAGCTATCATATTTTCACCGAAGTCAATCTAGATATCAGGATTTTATATATCACCATCATCCAAGCCTTCTCCTATTAGAACGGGCTCGCTATGGAGCATAAGTAACTTTAATAAAAGAATTGACAAAGTTAACATGTCAACTTTCAATCTGACATCCACCCTCTATATTGATGCCAAATTCTTATACAATCTAGATGGCCTATTGGTAGGTAGGTAGAACCACCTTCGGCTGTGCAGTTTGAGCATGAAATCAAGCATCACTCTTTCTCTAGACAATAAAAGTCAAGAAGAGGTAAGATTTTACAATCTTAGATCAGCAAAACCAAACTAGCAAATTTTAGAAGGGGATGATTTATCTATGACATAAATTTTCGGAGGTCATTAGCAATTTTGACAAGTCAAAATCTTTCAAAACTCAATCTGAATACAGTGGACATTGCTCTCTGTGCGCAGATCCAGAACCAATAGAGAATTTATTTGCAGTGTTCTAGAAGAAAGATATGTGTATTCTTCTTGATGATAAGTTATAGTTAGAGTAAGGGGTTGTTTGGTAGCGGAAAAAAACTGGCTGGAAGTGAAGGTTTTGAACTACTGTGCTGAACTCCTTGAAGTTTCGACGTTTGGTTGAAATTCGGATATGGCCCGGGGTGTGCACTGAAGTGACGTTTATACTTCATGTCCCCCCCCCCCCCCCCCCCCCCCACCCCGACACCAACTCCCCTCTTCCACTTCTCAGAAAAAAAAATCGGATGTGGACGCGAAGTGGTTCCAGGTTACCCCCTCTGAAGGCCACAACGGCTACTTATTGTTCCTTCAACGGCGAGCTTCCAGGCGATATCGAGCGCAACTACAGTGCACTAGGCCCAGTCGGCCTGCCGCTCCTCAAGCTGCAACGCGACTGTCTCTCGGACCAGTGCCACGCTCTGCCGCCTCGCCGGCCGGTCGTGCGTCCCAGTAGCGTCGCCACCCGGCTCTCCCGGTCGAACATGGTAGGGCGGAGAAGGGGTTGAGATGAGGACAAATCTTCCTCCATGGGAACGAGCTTCTAGAAAGAAAATAAAAATAAAAAATTGTTAGGTTACTGGGAACGAGCTTTCAGGTAGGGGAAAGGAAAGGAAAGGGAATGGTAGATCGATGGAAAGGAAAAAGAGTGAGAAAGAGATGGAATTGGAGAGGTATGTAAATATTTTTTTGTTGGGATATAGATTATTGGACTTCCACTTCTATTTTAAGTCTTTTGGGAATTTCTAAAAAACTGAAAATATGTATATATTAATTATTATTTAATTATATTTTTTTAAAACAAAGAAATAATAATAATACTTATTACTTAGTTTTTTTAATCCATACAAAATAATAATAATAATGAATAATACCATAGTTTGCAATATCGATCGATATCGATCCGATATAGCCGATACCGATACGGTTTCGCATGTCCTGATCCGATATCGACCGATCGATACTAACCGGTATCGACATTGGGGTTATTCTTTACGATTAATTCGACAAAAAAAACTGGATGAAAATGACCAATCAACAAGGGTGTAAAAGCATAGTAAGGCTGTAAAAACATGTAAAAGAAGAAAACTTATCTATCGCATATAAACCAATCGGCAAGGACAACTACTATTTCATTCAATTTTAAAACTACTAAGAAACAATACTTGAAATACTTAAAATTATGCCTAAATGTATAAAACATATTTTCTAAAATGTTAATAATTTATTAATAATTATTTGATAACCGATACCAAAAAATTAGATACTTCGATCCGAAATTGTCGATATTGTCGATCCTGATACTGATACTGCGAACCTTAAATAATAGTAGTTGGTGGTAACCTCACCCTATTCAAAAGTAGAAAACCACATCACTTCTCAACTACCACTTCATTACAAACCAGACATAGAAACTATAAAAAGCAGTGTTCTAAAAATCGGCCTAGGCGTCCGTCCACCGCATCGAAAACCCTCTAGACGGTGGGCTAGGCGGGCCTAGGCGCCCCTAGGCGGTATGTTTTTTGAATTTTTTTTTTGATTTTTTTGATTTCTTTTTTTTTATTTTGTTTATTCTTAGTTGTATTTTGGATATTTGTTTGGGTTTTAAGATAGTATTTGGATTTTAGAACATTGAAATTTCAAATTTCAAATTTTCAAAAAATTCAAAAAAAAAAAAATTCTAGGCGGCCGCCTAGGCGGACCTCCGCCGTACCGAGTCCGCCTAGCAATTTTTATAACACTGATAAAAAGTTACACTTTCCAACTCCACTTCAGCAACCATCCAAAAGAAGGAATGCATAAAATATGCATAAGAATGACGGGCATACACAATGCATATTCGCTCCACTTCCGCGAACCAAACAATCCATAAATTCATGACGACCAAACAATCCATAAATTCATGACAGATGTTAGAAGAGCGTACTAGAAGATTTCAAGTTGATTGCTGTAGGCTGTAGCACTTTGCTGGGCAATTTGGCTGGATATAAATGTTTGTGTTTTAGAGTATCACCCAGGGCATTCCAGACCATAACCTACTAGCACTTTGCTAATACTTCCCGTTGGGAAAAGATTGCTGTTAGCACAACAAAGGTACGAGGGCAAGCTTTATACTCCACTAGAGATAAGTCTACCACCACAGCTCATGGAGAATCCCACAACCAGCAGCATAGATGAGGATCCCAAGCTACGATTACATTTTGGGTTAATGGATGAACATACTGCATGATGGTTCTCTTGTGAGCTATCTCAGACTATGATTCCGCTAGTCTTGACATATAAATTTATAATGTTGATTGAGCATGGACTGGTTGATATATTTCGGGAACTGTGGGAGATGGTTACCACTTATCAGTATTCTTGTATATACACTATTTTTAGTCCCACATCAGGAAAAGTCTAGGAAGGGTGACATACCCTCTCCTGTATATTGTACTCTCTTTTTCCTAATTCAATAAAGTCGATCGTTAATTGAGCCAATTTTTCAACATGGTATACTTGTCCACAGAAAGTATGAAATTTTGGGTTAAGGATTAATTTTAATTTGACGGGAGCCTATACAGGTAGCAGAATTAAAGTTCTGTATTTCATTTCATTCTCTTCAATTAAACCAGGTTGGCGTTCCCAACTCCTCTTTCTCTCATGAAGGGCTGTTTGGATGCTTGTAGCTCCTCAAAAGTGTGAAAGTGTCACTTTCAAAATGTTGTAATGTAGTACACTTGCAATGAAAGTGTGAATGTATCACTTTCCAAAATATGTTTGGATATATTTTTTTTTTTTGTCCCCAGCAAGTGAGGAGTTTTAAACCATTTTGTTTGGCTGACAACATGAAAGTGTATGTGAGAACTAAAAAAGTAGAGAGCATTACCACTTGCAATAGGGTTGCAATCTATTTCTTCTGCAACTGAGAAATGAAGAAATGATACTCTCGGTTGCAATGAAATGTCATATCACAACCTTTTGCAATGGAGTTGTAAAAGATATCCAAATACTGAAACTGCCTACAACAACAGTCAATTGCAATGAAAGTGACAGTTTCTATCCACTTTCAATGCACTATCACGTATCCAAACAGACCCTAAGAAAGTTCCTCAATCATTGAATTATCTATCTTCTACCATAAAACACATTTACTTTACCCTAAGAAAGTTCCTCAATCATTGAATTATCTATCTTCTACCATAAAACACATTTACTTTCTATTTGGATTTTGTGAGGCACTCTCCTAGTACTTTCTTCCTCCGATGCTCCATAAAACTTGCTTCATTTCGTTTCTTTTACCAATTGGAATAAGACTCGCTCAATGATGTAACTAACCATATTTCTTCTAGTGATTCACAAATAGAATATATTAGGTTAAGGATACTTTGATCTCTCCATGCAATCAAAACTCATATATCTGAAACTAGCTTCTACGGAAGATCTATTACTTGTTACTTGTCTAGAGAAATAATGTGACAAAAATATACATTGAGAACCATGCATGAAAAATGATTTGCTAAAAGTAGGAGGACAACTTACTACACAAAAATGGCATGAGAATTTACCTGTCAAGACCCAAGACTGAGTAGTGACGTGACATTGAATAATTCCCATTGTTAATTGGACTTGACCTGTAATCTGTTCTGCTATCTCTGTAAGATGTATCCGACTGCCAGTACCAGTCATCCCTTGGGACACGTTGATATGAACCAGGGCCATACTCCCTCCAACCCTCGTAGCTCCGCTTATATTTGTTTCTCTCTCTGTTAAATACACTTTGCATGTGCCTAATACGTTCCTACAAATAAAACAGCACCGGAGTTAAGATTGTTGGATACTGGTGAAATATCAGTCTACAAGAAAGGCCTTCAGTGTCTTGAATATTAAAAAACCAAAATACAAGATTCTGTAACTCGCATGTGTATATTTATGCATCCTCTATTGGGTATGCAATGACACATACTTTTCTGTACTCAAAGACATGAAATAGTAATAATAATTAATAGGGCTTTATACAAAAGTCCTTAATTTATCCTATTTTGACATAGCCCCTAATTTTATTATTTTCTTTTAAGCGCCAAATTACAAATAATATGATTTATAAGCCCAAATCTCTCTTCAATGCGCCAAATATCTATGTTATATTAAGCGTGAGGCGAGACGAGGCGCCGAAGCTGACGCCTCGCTTACGATGCTTAGTTTACACTTCACTCATTTTTATCTACGGGGCCTCCTACATCTAAAATACTCTATATACACATAAATTTCAATATTTTTCAATACAATCCTACTAGTATATGCATGAATAACAATACTAATTATCAATCAAACAAAGTAACAATATGAGTACTAGAATCAAAATGCAAAGTCATCAAAATAGTCATAAAATTACCATGGTCAAAATAGTCAACAAGCCACACAATTCATACATACTACATAGTCATCAAAATACCATCAAACATAAAAGCTAAGTCTCCAAAGTTTCTATTTTTTCAGGGTAGGTTTTTTTTGTTCAGTTTTATTTTAACCAAGGTGCTTTTTCCAGCGCCTAATACTAGGCGAGGCTCTATTAAGCGCCGCCTAAGCGACGATCGCTTTTCTGGGACGAGATTTCCCTAAGCGAGACGTCCAAATTCCAGTTTTCGTTTAAGCGCGCTTTCCACAACATAGCCAAATATAACCTGACCCCATGGTTAAGCAGACATCTAGATTGACAAATTTATCCTCCCCACTTACTCGCACAAGTCTTTAATCTCCTTCCCAAGCCTTTCATCTCTAAACCAAAACCTTCAACCTTCTTTGTCACACCCAAAATGTGATTTTGGTGGAGATCAACGAAGAAGACACCCAAAATGAGTAACGCTCCCGTTCTCGATCTCTTATGGCAAATCAGGACTACTGTGTTCCTAATAACTATGGTGCCACCATTAGAACATATCCTTTTTCAATATCTCGAGCAGAGGGTAACCTACAGCATGCTGATTTCAGCTCTGTTCCGCAGGGAATAGAGCCAATAGCAACTCGCAGAAAGATGAAGAACATCAAACCTTGATACTTGAGAGATGTCAACACTGGCCAGTGAGGGGACATGATAAGGGACTTGAACAAGGAAAAAGAAACAGAAATACACTAAACAACAATACTCAAATATCCCAACTACAGTAGCATAGCGTTATTCTAATGATGCATGACAGCAGAGCAGTTCAAACCTCCTAGGCACCGCAATTACTTCTTTTTTGTCTTCTTTAACAATGAAGCTAACCAACAAAGAGATTCTCCCCACGACGGTAAAAGAGTCCTTAGATACACATTTACACCCGTTGAACAAATAAAATTTTATAAAACATAAAGGACTTCACAGTCTACACCATCAATGCTAAACACTTGCATATCCTAGAGGGCAATGTTTCCAAATTACTTTTGGAAGTCGTCACCAAAAAGCTAATCATCAAAATATGTATATAATAAACAAGTTACATAAGGAATAGTAATGACTATCAACAGAAAGAAGTAGATAAGAAGAAAATATGAAATGGAGACTTGGAAAAGGAATAAACTGACCACTCTCTCCATTTCCTCCTCGTACTCTTCTTGCAATCGGCGGTTATATCGCTTCCATGCTTCTTCTCGGTAACTCCCCCAACTTGTTCTGCTGTGTGAAGTCTTCCATGATGAATTTGATTGTGACTTGTTAAACTATTGAGATATAAGATGCAGAATATCATAAGAAGTGTCATTCAGAAGCATACTAATTGAGTAATACACAAAACCTAGGGCAACATATTTATGTGTGGAACTGATGGAGGAACAGTTAGCAGTTAGCACATGGTCCAACTTTTTTGAGAGTATTAGGTCTTTATTTGGGTGTACTTGTATTAATTATTTACACACGACCATTTTCTGGATAGCTATATTTGCAGTTCTAATTAAGATTTATTTTATTTGGTAATTTTAGGTATGGATTAATTTCTTAATATGACCAAACATTGTAAGGCTATAAAAAGAGATGTAAACCTTTGTCTTAATTCAATAAAGAGAATAAGAAAAATCTATTTCATGAGTTTGCCCATAAAGTTTATTGGCAAACTCATGACCCTAGAATAGGAGCCACAAATACTTCATATCTATTTTCAATTACTCTCATCCCTAATCCCAATTTGTTTTTCGTCTTCAGATTTATCTTTTCTATAAAAAAAAAAACTACCACCCAAATCACATACCCTAATTTTCCATTAATCCCAAAATATTTCTCCCCTAAATTGCTACAGTACTGGTTTGCTATAGTAAAGGCTTGCTACAGTATCGAGCTGTTACAGTTATGATTTGCTACAGTCTCGAGCTGTTACAAGTACTCAAAATCCCTTTATCATCTGTCTTGAGCTGTTGCAGTACTCAAAATCCCTTTTATCATCTATCAACCTCCCGATTCCTCCACGATTTCATCGTCATCATAACAACTTAATCTCGTTGTGATCTTGGTAAACTGGAAGCTTACCTTGAATTCAATTATTATTATTTTGATGTGCTAGGATTTATTTGGTGTAAGGTTATTGCTGAACATCTTTAACAATTAGCTTCCACGATATCAATTTGTTAGTTTCTGATGTGAGTCTAACCAATTAGTTTGCCATGTATGTCTTGTCCTGCTTGAGAAACCCAATTTGTCCTACAAGGATTACATTCCTCGTCTGAAGTGTATAATAGTTATAGGTAGTTATAGGTACAGTTATGTTTTGCTTATGAATGAAATATCTGCTTTCCCAATCTGAGGCTACAACAAACTTAACTTCAGCTATTGGCTATACCACACTAGGGATTCAAATTATGCATATGTGGAGGGGTATGCACAAACCCTTTCCCTAGAGATGATAAGATAATCATGAATAACAACTTAGGCTGTGCTTTAAGCAATTTAGTCTTTGGACTATGTACTAAATATGGAATACTGAACTCTATTGTTATCTGTAATCCATTTAGTTGCTGAACTATTAGTCGATTTTTCAGCAGTATTCAAGAATTGTGTGCTTGGGACCTCACACCAATACTCCCAAAGCAGAGTGGCCGGGATGTTCAACTCCAACTTCTGAATGTGGCTCTATTTGTAGTGATAATATTCTAGGATTACATTTTTATTGTACCCTTTACACTGTTTTGGTAGTGTATAGAGTCTGCAGTAGTAGTAATATATTTTATCTGTATGCAGACTGTATATGATGTACAAAACACAAGTTGGCCTCTGAGCGAAAGAAATTTTGGATGCGACTATATTTTGAATTAAACTAGTTGGTTGATGCTGATGAACTACATAGCTGATGATGTGAATAATTACGTGATATATAGCAGGTTTATGCAATTTCTTAGTTAATAATCGAAACACAAATCTAGACAAGTTTAATTTGATGATTTTATATGCTTAGCTACTTTACTCTTAATTGTGGGATATGGACTACCTAGGGCCTCGGATCTAAGGTCGTAAAGATCCCATCCAGTGCAAGAAAAACAACACAAAATATTTTCCATCAGAACTTTCTCATTAATTTTCTCTCCTACTTTCTTTATTAACCAAACAACCAAAAAATCCTATTCATAATTCCTTTCTCTTTCTCCTTCGTTTTCATTTTCATTTTCTTTGATTGAAAACAAATAAAGTTTAAAGCGACAAACTTGAAGGGAATCTTAAGTATAGTATAATCTAGTAACTAACAAAGAATGAAATGATGAATCAATTGAAACAATGAACACCTCAATAAACACCCTTATGGATATAGCATATACAGAAAGGAGAGAACACAGTTTATGAACTACGGATGAAGTAAATAGGTTGTTACATGGTAAGTGCAATCGTAACATGATTTTCCTAGAATAACAGAAGTATCCTAATGCCCTAGAAAACTTCTTGAATTCTAAGATGACCCAAGAAAGAAAATAAGGGAGAACCAAAAGAGGCATTCCCTTCACATGATTATAATGGAATCTATGACAAGGGGAACAACAAAAAAGCGTACCTGAATGTAGAACCAATCAGCACTCCTTCGCAACTGACTAACCTGCAGAGTTTTACACATAAAGCAGATATTGGAATGCTTCAAAGAAAACAAAAATTAGATACAATGCCAAATAGTTGAACTTGCTCTAAAGAAATGTAAAGAATGTCTGAATATCAACTGAAACGATTACGAGGAAGTTGAAAACAAGCATCGTCTTGAATGCCATCCGAACAAAGTGGTATAGTTCCATGGCTGTTAGTATAATTCTCAACCCACTCTAACTGTTTCGGAAAAGAAGCGTAAATTTCAATGATGGGGACGAGCTTATATGGAACTTGGAACTTGGAACTTGGAACTTGGAACAAGGAACGAAAACGGGATCGCAACAAGGCACTTGTAAGAACATGGAACTGTACTACGGGTAGGCTTTTAAGTAGAGCTTAGAGAGAATGAAGCGTGCAACTAGGAGTAACTTTCCTTGATTTACAGTGGGGGTAGGCATCTAGATCGAGGCAAATCGTGCCCACAACGCAGTTATCTTCCATCGATTGTGCTGAACCATGTCGGTTTTTCCGACCAAAACAATCAGAAGTGTGTGACCGAGAGTAATTTTGATGTGATTGGGTTTGGAATTTCAGGACGCTACATTTAGCATGTTCAGCAAATTCACATTCCGGAGCGTTCCATGTAACAGGTGAGGTCCCCACACCTATCCACCACCCAAGTGTTGGATTGTATCTCGTTTCCGGATGAGCCCTCGGAAGGGGGTGACAATGGAGTGGTAATTTAGTCACATAGGGTAGGAGATGGGATCATGAGGTGTAGATAATTGAGATGCCGTACATGGAAATTCCCTTTTAAGGCATATGTATCAGGTCTAATGTCTAATATCACACCTCACGGGCCAACTCCGGTTCGGATCACACCGTGTCCCCAACACCAAGTTCTATCTTTTCCGAAAATAATTAGCCACTAGTGAACTGCAAGCACAGAGGAGAGGGGATAATCCCCACAGCCCCAGCCCCTCGGCCCAGAATTTGATGTCAATCAAATATTGCAGTTTCCATAAAGAAAATACACGAATCCAATAAGCACATAAGAATCAAACACATATAGAAATGGAATCGGAAGGGGAAAGGATTAGGTCGATACAGCGAAGGTGGTCGCGGTGGCGCCGATGAATCCGAAGAGGAGAATAGCCCAAGCCCTAGAAACGTGTTGTCGTTCTGCTTCTTCTTTCTCTCTCTTCTTCTTCTCCTCTATAGGTCTCATCTTCCTCCTTCGACGAGTAGCAAGAACAAGAAGAAAAACATGTTTTGGACACAATTTGCTGTTTTTTTTTTTTGGGTCCGGCTATACGCACCCCAGGAGTTACTTAGCACATCCCAAGTAACTTAAGTAAAAAATTAGATCAATGTTAAAAAACAAATATACCCACAACCTTCCTACCACACCCAACCAGCCTTCCCATACACCCTTCTTTCATTTTCACTAGGGGTGCAACTCGGACGGGTTGTGTCGGGTTTGAGGTCAACCCGAGCCCAATCCGATAGATCATAAGCCTAGCCCGAGCCCGACCCGACTTCGGGTTCAACATATGAAGCCCAAGACCAAGCCCGGAGGATCGGGTTGGGCTCGGGTTTGGTCGGGTCCATCGGGTTTATCGGGCTCAAATATGATATTTGAAATAATTTTAAACAAGAGTAATATTAAATGCATAATCAAATAGCAATCAAGCCTCAATTATTACAAAATAAAACTGAAATGAGATTTAGGACAAGGACTTGAAGAGTTCGGGTGAAAAAAATTATAGTTTAAACTTTTTATTTAAGTAGTGTGTGTGTATATATATATATATATATATATATATATATATATATATATATATATATATATATATATATATATATATATATATATTATATGTCGGGTTCTTCGGGTTACCCAACATATGAACCCAAGTCCAACCCGATTTTTGATCGGGTTCAAATATTTTAACCCGAGCCCGAGTCCGAACCCGAATATCTTCAACCCATTAACGGGTTTACCCGATTGGGTTCGGGTTTAGCTCGCCGAGTTGCACCCCTAATTTTCACATCCCATCATCCTCCTCATTCTTTCTTCTTTCATTTTCATCTTCTTCTCCAACAAAACCCCAAAACCCTAGAAAAATCTTAAGTTGAGAAGCCATCATGGAGGAAGGTAGTCCATCTGAAAGACACAATGTACGTACTCTCCACCTTCTTCCTCGTTTTGAAGTATTAAAATTAGTATGAGAATTGTTCCAAAGGAGAAATCGGAAAAAAAAATCGCGATAAGCACGACCTGTGTTGGTCGAGCAGATCATGTGTTGTTCGACTCCAAGTTGTCGAACTTCAACGTAATGTTCGACCCATGTTAGTCGAACACGTTTTGGAACGTTCGACCTGTTAGGGTCGAACAGAAGATTTTTGCACGATAATTTGTGATTGAGCATTGTGTTTTTAGAAGAAAAAAATTTTCAACTTAGTAAAGTGTAGGTCTTTTTCTTTTCAGGTAGATACTCCAAATGACACTGAAATGAACAATGAAATAAGCATTGTTAACTATCTCATGTATGAACAAGTTGATTTCTCGTTGTTGAGGTGGGCACAGACGGTAGGAAGACGTCATAATATGGTCGTTTTGGTTAAACGATCCGATAGCGGGGATGGTGGAAGGCGGGCTCGGATAATTTTGGGTCAGCGTGGTGGTAAATATCGGCCTCCCAAGACAAAAGTTGTTGAAGCGAATTCGGCGAACATTGAAAAGAAGGCAAGACGGGAAAAGCTTACGGGAACGAAGAAATGTGACTGTCCGTTTCAATTGAAAGGAGTGCAATTCAATGACCTAGGACAATGGTCATTGACGGTTGTATGCGGCTCACATAATCACCCAATCGGACGGAATTTGGTTGGACACTCATATGTCGGTCGACTAACACCCACTAAAGATCAACTTGTGAAAGACTTATCGAAGAACAATACAAGGCCCAAAGATATATTGAGCACATTGAAGGAATCCTTTAGCGACAATGAGTCGACATTGAAGACAATTTACAATGCTCGGCAAAGGCATAGAGTTGTCGGGCATGGGGGCCTATCCCAAATGCAGTACTTGTTGGGTAAGTTGGACTCAGAAAAGTACTACTATTTAGATAGGAGATGTGAGCAAACCGATAAAGTGAAGGATCTTTTTTATGCTCACCCGACTAGCGTGGATTTGTTGCGTGCTTTTCTTAATATTTTATTTATGGATTGTACCTACAGGACAAACAGGTACATGATGCCACTTTTGGAAGTAGTAGGGGTCACATCCACAAATATTACATTTTCTGTGGCATGTGTTTATATGGAGGCTGAGCGGGAGGATAATTATATATGGGCGCTTAGTACGCTTAAAGGATTAGTGGATCAATCATGCTTACCGAAGGTGATTGTGACTGATCGTGAGGTAGCACTTATGAATGCTATAAGCGTTACGTTCCCCAGCTCCACATACTTGCTATGTCGGTGGCATATTAACAAGAATATATTGGCCAACTGCAAGAAGTTGTTTCGTACCAAGGAAAAGCGGGATTCTTTTAACAACTCATGGAATTCGTTGGTTCTTGCCGAAGATCAACCAAGATTTAATGAGTTACTTAGAAGATTGGAGCAAGATTTCCACGATTATCCAAAAGCAGTTAATTATGCCATTAAGAATTGGATTGAGCCGTTTAAAGAAAGATTTGTTTCGTATTGGACTAACAATGTGATGCATTTTGAGAACACGATAAGTAACAGGTACGTGTCTTTAAACAATATTTTGCATATATATATATGTTAATTACGTTATAATGTACGATTTTGACTGTATGAATTTTATACTCACAGGGAGGAGAGTGCACATGCAAAATTGAAAAAACAGTTGGGCACTAGTCAATCAAATTTTGATATCTCATGGAGCAGGATACATGATTTGTTGATCGCTCAACACAACTAAATTAAGGCCTCATTTGAGATGAGCCTTAATGTGGCACCACATCGTTATAGTTCTCCTCTATTTAAGAATATCCGAGGATTGGTGTCTCATCATGCACTTGGTAGAATTTTCGAGGAGATGAAGGGTATAGATAATACCGGTGTAGATCCCCTCCTTTGTGGTTGTGTGTTGAGGAGGACTTGCGGGTTGCCTTGTGCACATGAACTTGCAGAGTTGAAACGGGATGGTCAGGTTATCCAGTTAGATATGGTTGATAGATTTTGGACGAAGTTGGATTATGAACTCTCCAAAACGGACAGTGTAGCTGATGCAGATGTCCGAAGCCGTTGGGTGGAGACCATGGGAACTATTAATCATATGTTCGATGCGGCTACCGATTCACAAAGGTTGTTGATGCCGAAAAGACTTCGAAAGATATCAGTTCCTTCGACATCTTCACTGCTTGAACCAGTGGGCTACAGACGACCTCATGGTAGGCCAAGTAAAACGAAAATTCGCACTTCAAATTCGACGAAACATGAACCAAGCAAATTTGAAATTGTTGAGTCTGCTCATGATAGTTGTTCACCTTTGGAGGAAACTATAATGTTCGATGGACCTCCTTCGGCAAAACCAAAGTTCACTACCATCCGAAGGGGAAAGCAAAATGTTCGACGGAAGTCATCACGCAATGCCACCGATATTGCATATATAGGACAAGTTCCACCTCAACATCATCCGTATGTGTTGTGTACGAAAAATGTACTAGGGGATGGACATTGTGGTTTTCGATGCATAGGCCATGCACTAGGGTTGGGGGAGGAATCTTGGCCAAAAGTTCGTAGTGACCTCATCCAAGAGATCACACTCTAGGAAGATTTATACGGTAGATGTAACTTGATTAAGGGGTCTCCAAAAGATGTACTTGAATCTTTGAATTGCTTCATAGCACCGATTTATAACCACAAGTACTGGTGGTTATTTCCCGATATGTACTACTTGGCGGCGTCGGCCTACAACATGGCCATCGTTCACATGCATATGCACGATGATATCAACGTTATGTTTCTACCTATGAGGACAGAAGTTCCAACCAACCCTCGGCTTGTATGCATGGAATTTGTTGATACCAATCATTTCATCGTGGTAAAGTTTATTTTCTAATGTAAGCTTGAGGTTGTATCATTTCATCGTTCACATGCACGATTATAGTGACAAGTTATTATTTGTATGCAGGTAAATTTGGCCACAGACGCACCACTACCACCCATTATCCACAGATGGTTTACTTTGCGTCTTCCATGTGCTGCTGGTTGGGGCAAAATTTATAAACAACGGATTGAAAAGTATCGTGAAACTGTTCCCTCCAAAAGCTCATATGTTGATGGTGATCTGATTAGTTTGGACGATTAGTCCTATTGTAATTTAAATGTGTATTGTGAAAGCCTCGTAAGACTTGTATGTTAATTATGATTTTTGTTATCAGAAATTGTACTTATTATGAGATGTTGTACTTATTATGAGAAGTTCAATGTACTATGAGAAGTTCAATGTACTGGTATTATGAGATGAGAAATGTATTGGTAGTATAAAATGTTCATTGTATTTGTATTATGAATTGTGAATATGAACACTACTCTGCATTTTTTTCTCAAAATTGTACTGCTCGACCATTACAGGTCGAGCAAACTCCTTCTGTTCGACCATTACAGGTCGAACATTACTCTCTTGTTCGACCACCTCAGGTCGGACGTTGCAACATATGTTCGACCTGTAACGGCCCAACAGAAGAAGTCTGTTCGACCTGTAATGGTCGAGCAGCACAATTTTGAGCAAAAAATGCAAAGAACCTGAGTTCAAACTTCATAGTCACGATTCATATTCAAAATTCACATAACCTGAGTACAAACTTCATAGTCACGATTCATATTCATGATTTATTAACAGAGTTCATAACATGAGCACGGTTATCATAAGATTGAATGACACTGACAAAGTTCACAGTCATCGTAACATTGAATGACACTGAGAAAGTTCATAACAGAGTTCATAGTCACAATTTAGTAGACAAAATGACACTGACAAAATTCAAAGTTCAAAATCACGAAGGACTACATAAATCTACAATCTGTGATGCCTTCGACTCCTACTAGTAGACGCCCCCTTCGAAGATTCTGGTGGTTCTTCAGGCGCGATCTTCAAAGCACGATAGGCGCCGACTAAAGCTGGGACTAATATCGATGTGTCTAGTCCCTCTTCATTCTCTACCCATTGTTGGTAGACCGGCTCTAAATATCCCAAAGTATTTTCGATCATTTCCCATGGTTGTGGGCCTGCCTGGGTAGATGTAGTACCGATGGAAGTAGAGATGTCCTCTGGATCCTGGATGATAGGATGTGAAAACGTCCTATACCAATCCATATAATCGTCCGAACACTCCCATGCGAGGTTTGCAGCTCTCCCACGGGCTTCGGTCGATAGTACATGGCTGCTCCAGAATCGGAAGTAGCCTCCCAAAACATCCCACGTCAGGTTGTACTTCTGGCCCGTATTTTTCCGACGGACAATACTTGGAATCAAAAAAAAATCAGGTATCTTCTGGAGTAAGCCAAATTGTCGAAGCACGCGGTCAGGATGATACGGCTCTACACAGTCAAATGCACGTATGCATCCATGGTAGAAAGTGACATTGTCCTGAGGATAAGAGTCCCTCATCCCATTATAGGGTATCCAATTGACCTACATCATAAAACTGGCATAATTAGTAATACATAGAACACATAAATAAATGGTGTAAATGAATGTAATAACACTCAGACTATGTAAGTGTAGATTGTCCAAAACTCCCTCAAGGCCAAGACCCGGTCGGCAGTTTCTGTAGAATGGGATCTATTGGCCCACCTCAAAGCAAGTGGATCGCCCAACTTATAATTGACATTATGGGTTGGCCTTGTGAAGGTAAAATACTCGTATATCCAGGCCTAGAAAAACATATATCGGACATATAAACATAACATAAATATAGAGCATATAATAACATAAAAATATGCATATAAGAAGGAGAGATAACTACCTCCAATAAAGTCAGATATCCACATATTTGTCGCACCCCACTCCGAGATGCTAATCCAAACTGTTGATACAAGTATGCTAGAGCAGCTGCTCCCCAAGCATACTCATGGACGCGGTTGACCGTCTCCAGAAGACTGAGAATTTTTGTGTCCACACGTGTGCAACTCTTGTCTGCAAAAATTATGCATCCAAGCACGAACCATAAATATGTACGGGCTGCACATCTTCTTTTCCTCTCATCCCTACTAGTGACATCTCTACTAAATCGTGAACGGAGCCACTCCAACCGGACCGAGCTACCTTTCTGGCCCTGAAGAGCATCGACTGCCTCCCTTTCTGTCACCCCCAATAATCTACTAATCATTTTCTTAGGGGCCTCCGGTCCCCTTGCCGACTCTGGTGCAACTATAGGTAATCCACTAACCGGGAGTCCTGTAAGACAAAATACGTCATCCAACGTAATTGTCATCTTACCAAATGGCATATGGAATGAGTTGGTCTTCGGTTGCCAACGCTCAACAAATGCGCAAATTAGATTTTTGTTCGGCATCTTATACGAAATCTATCTCAAGTCTAGAATTTTGGAACGATGAATCAACATCGTAAAATCATTACCCCATTTACCAAACTTTCATGTCTCCATCTTGGTCGTGTGGCACCAACACCTCAATAAGGGCCTCTCAATCCCATTCCAAATCTGGAACGCCACATGAGTCTTGAAACTTGGGATAAGTCGGGGATCCTTAGGTCCACCGGAACAAGGGCCCGTCAATATATCATCGTCATCACCTTCTTCTTCCTCAACTTCCTCAGCACGTGCTTCCTCTTCTTCCTCAGCACATGCTTCCTCTTCTTCCTCAACACGTTGCTCTGCTTCTTGGAGACTGGTACGTACAGCCTCCTCTTCTTCCTCAACTTGTATATTCAAAATATGCTCGGGTTCTTTTCTAGTACGTTGCTCGCTAATTTGACTCGCAGCAACTGTTGGACTAGTACGTGCAGCTACCTCTTCTTCCGTAGCATATTGCTCTCGTATTTGAATCAGAGCAATTGTTGCTCCTTCTTGACGACTGCTACGTGCAGCTGCCAACTCTTCTAACCGACGCCTCCTATTAGAAGCTGTAGGTGGTCGTCTTCTCATATATGTCATTCCTGCTAAATTGAATGAAATAACAAGAATTAAATAATCTATACAGTTAAAATGAACTGCTCGACCAAAACTGGTCGAACAGATACTTATTGTTCGACATATACAGGTCGAACAGAACAATAGGATGTTCGATTAAGTAGGATCGAACAAGCCGTTGTTGCTCGACATATGATTGTCGAACATCTTCACAACTGTTCGACTGCTTGGTGTCGAACGTACGGTTTGTTGCGCGACCAACCAGGCTCGGGCAGAACAACGAATACCCAAAAAAAACCGCAACCGAAGACGAACGCACAAGAAAATAAGGGTTTTCCAAACCCTAAATCAGTGATCCTAAACGAAAGAAATACTCAATTCGAAGTAATGGGGAGATCTGATTTGAAAAACTCACCAAATTGATCTTAGGATTAGGATTGATCTTGGAATCGGTCTTCGGATTGGCCCGCCATTGTAACGATCGAACAATCCGAAACGTCCTCCTTGTCGAACTGTTGTGGGTCGAACGGGAGGGGGGAGGGGGTCGATTAGAGTGGTGAGAGGAGGGAACTGTGAGGAAGAATGAAATTTTTGGAGTTTTAAGGGTTTTGTGTAGATGAACAATGGGGTGTACTTAGGATTGTTGGTTTGGGAAGAGAGGAGAGTGGGGTGTGCTTAGAAAGCCTGGGGATAAGGGCATTTCTATCAAATAGTGGGGTGTACTTAGTATTTTTGTAAGTTTTATTAACTATATATGGGGTGTACTTAGTAATTGGGGTGTCCTAAGTAAGTCATGGGGTATCAATAGCCGAACCCTTTTTTTCTTTTCTATTAAAACCGGGAATGAGAGCTAGTCGGACCCAATGATCCAAGGCCCCTGGTTTCATCTCTCCTTGTTTTTGTTGTAAATAGAAGAATGGGTACTCAAATCTAATAGAAGAAGGTACTCAAATCTAATGTTATATTATGTAGACTTTTTTTATTAATTATATATATATACATTGTTAATTATATATATATATATATATATATATATATATATATATTTTTTTTTTTTATATGAAGCAATGGGTAATTGTGGCGAACTCGCCTCCACTGGGGCTCGAACTCTGACCACTTGGGCCGCATGCATCTCTTTTAACCACTAGGCTAGAGGTCATTTGCATATATATATATATATATATATATATATATATATATATATAACAAGTATTACCAAACAAAACTTCCGTCCAAACCCAAAATAAATTATCTACAACGTGTATACTAAAAGCAAGGCCCTCAAAGATACGACGATGCTCACGCCAAACATGCCAAACAACAACTCCGAAGATCAGACGTATCCGCACGTATGCTCCCTCTCATTTTCCTTCTTTGAGCTTTTACTTCATTCATTCCCGAAGTAAGATCCCTATTATGAGTGATAGGTAGGCCCATACACATGCTTTGTTGATTCCAGATCTGCCAAACAAAGTCACAGTAGAAGAATATATGATCTATTAACTCATCCATTTGCCCACAAGTAATACAACTTATCCGTACAGTCCACCCAAATCTGCTCAGACGATCTCTATTAAGCATATGGTTGCGAATCATTTTATAGAGACATGACGAGATCTTGACCGCCCCTCCTTTGATCCAAACCAGATCCACCCAATCAACCTCGGCCGCTCCGATCCTGATTTGGTTTAAAACCGTTCGAAATGTAAACTCTTCCTTTTTATGTTCTCCCAAACCTAGTGGTCTTTCGTACCCCTCTTATTGATTTCCACCGCCCAAATATCCATAGCATGTGCCGCCTCTATCAAGCGGCCTTGGAAGTCCCATTCTCCCTCCTTGATAAGGCAGCTAACAGATTAAGTGGAACTGTATAGCTCATAGACATGCCAGCTCTTTATCAATCAGACTGATGTGGTTAATCCAAGGATCGTGCCATAGACTAGTTTGATTTCCGGAGTAGATAACTCTAGTAAGTCTAGGTTTGGCCGTACTTCTCAATCCCATGATCAACTTAGCAGTAACCGAGTAGTTGTTATTAGTCTTGGCAAACCAAAAGTCACTGCTAGTGAAGTACCTCCCTTTAATCCATTCAGCCCATAAAGATTTTCTCGTGATGGATCTCCATAATATTTTGTAAGAGACAGTATCTCTAAGGAGCGTCAGGGACCTGAGGCCAACACCTCCCTCCCTCTTTGGGTGGCACAGCTCTTTCCAGCTTATAGCATGTATCCCTCATTTCCATAGAAAATTTGCACATATACTTTCTATCTTTTTTATGTTTCCTTCAGGTAACTTGATAGCCTGAAGCCAGTACAGCGTAATAACTGAGATGACCGCTCTAATAAGCTCAATACGCCCTTTAAAGGACAAAACTTGTGCTTGCCAACCTGCTAGTCTAGCTTGAGTGTAGTTAAGGATGCCCTCACAATATATGGCATAGTTAATAGAGAGCGACAAACCTAGATATTTAACTGGAAGCGATTTTAAAGAGTTGAGAATGGCTTTAGACGAAGTGATTTTGAAGAGTTGATGATTGATAGAGGTGGTGGTAGCTAGTTGAAGATTTGAGACATGGAATTAGACGAAGTGATTTTGAAGAGTTGATGATTGATAGGATTGGATATTGGCATTTGGTGGATACGATAATTCAATTATGTGGAATCCAATTTTCAAACATGGAAGAAAGTTGACGATTAAAGACGAACTTGTGTTTTGAAGAAGTCAAGTTAGTTCCTGAGGATGGAAATTGCATCTGTTGGTTTTGTTTAGATTCTCTAGCATGAGGCTTGGCTAAAATAAATATATTTCTGGGACGCCTTAAATATGTGTACGGTCCAACTCAAGTGGTGTGCTAATTCAAATAAGACTAAAGGAAGGATCGGGATGTGAAGAGTATTTTTTTTGAAATTGTATGCTCGAGGAAAATATTGATGAAGGTATGATCGGTGAAGTGGAATGGATTTGAATTTTGATCAGTCGGGTCCGAGGTAAACATATTGAATTTGCATAGGTTGGATACTTAGAAACGTTGACATTGATGTTGTGAGGATTGATCGAAAGAATTGTCAATTGATTGGAAGAATGAATCAGATATGTTAGATTGGATTTTCTAGTATAAGGAAAAAGTTAATGACTGAAATGAACTCGTGTTTTAATGAAATCAAATGGTTCTCGAGGATGGAATGAAAGCAAATTATATTTGGTCGGATTTGAAATGATATTATTGGAATTGAAGTCTTATTTAGAAGAGTCTTTTCGAGTTGTGCATGACAAGAGAGTCGGATTATGGTTAATTATTTCAAAGGGTTTGGAAAATTTTGAAAGATATAATGTAGATGATGTTGTTCGCCATCGCGGGAAGAAAGATTGTTTAGGATGATATGTATCTTTTAGAGGGATAAGGGAAGAAGAGATAGGTTGAGACAAGACTCTTTTCCTTTTCTTTATATATTGCAATTTTGAACAGTACAATAAAGCCCTAGTAGTAAGAATTTGCTAGTACAAAAATAGATTATGGAGAAGTGTGCCAATGGAGATCGGGTGTTGTAATGACCCATTTACTCCATTGACGATCTGATATTTAATAGCTTCTCGAAGTACTCTCTATGATTCTCTCATGTGTATCTGGTAACCTCAGTGATGAGGTTGATTTGGTGGATCTGATCAGTTGATGATCTGATATTCTTCTGAATCGCTCTCGATCTTTCGATCTCTTTCTTGATGATGATCTGTGTCACTCCCCATTTTCGGTATACGTATTTTTTTGCACTACTCCTGTATATAGTATATGGTATTTGTAACATGAGCACATGTACCCTATATTTATACCTGATCATAGTATGGAACAATATCTCGTCGCGGAGTAGTGTGCCACCCCTTGTCCTTGTCTAGTTGTAGGTGTGGTTCATTGCATCGATGATGAAATAATTGGACCGTGTTGTGATCCGAATTATTCTTATAATGTAGCATAACATGTAAAATATATTAGTATGGTTAGGGTTTAGTGAAACCACTCCCACCTCCATATAAATAATATCTTCTATTCTCTCTCCTCATTCACTCTAATTTACTCCATCCAACCAACCCATATACAAGTACATCTTGAACTAATGGAGAGATCACTTTCTATTTTGTTTTTCTTGAGTTCTATACATTTTATTAGTCTATATTATGTATCTAAACCTTCTCTACATGTTTAGTTCTTGGAGTTTTTGGATTTGATGGCTAGTTTAGTGTAGATCTAAGTTTAAATGTTAGGGTTTTTGGAGTTTTGGTGGAAATGATGTCCTAAAAGCGCTTGTTTTTGAAAAATAGTTGCTCCATGTGGTAGAAAATTTGATTTTATGCAATTTTGGCTTTTATTAGAGTCCGAGAACACAAGTTATGGCCATTCGAAGTTTTTGAAACTTCCATGGCAGACTTGTTGTTTGGGGACGACGACTGTAACTACCACTTTTCCAGAATAAGAGTATTTTTGTCTTTTCCTATTTTGCACCAATTTAATTTTTTTATTTCATGATTATTTGTAATGACCTTATTTTATTTTTCCATAATTGATATTGTTTCATGTAATTAAATATATGATATAGTTAGTTGTTAGCCACTAGTTATACTAGTTGTTAGTGAACCTAAATGGACCCAACTAGACTTGTCATGACACCATTAGTGAACCCATTAGTTAGTCATGTTATACCTATTTATTTAGAGAGCAATGAGTAGGAAAAACCCTTATTTAGTTGATGAAACCCTTTCTAATTTAACGCATTCCTAAAATAAACCTTTATGACTAATCAGGAGGGCTTATTAGACACTTTACATGGGATTTAGGGTTAGAGTTCATGGCTGGTTGTAACACCATAAAACCCCCTCTTAAGTTCATTTATTTGGCTCTAGAAACCCTAATTTGCCTCCTCTTCATTTTCTCTTCATTTGAGAAGAAGAGCTGTAACGCCCCAGTCCCAAAATACTTAGGACTAGATACGTATCCATGCCAGCTGCATACATACGAAGTATACCCCAATATATGAAAACCTCATATGAATACATAAGCTGTAAAATGCAGTAGAACCATATTAACTAAATCTCATCCACTAGATAAATAAATGATATAAAAGCAACTTTGAATTTGTCATGTATACAACCGTTGGGCAGAGACAAAGTCCACTACCAACTATCTCAAATAAAATTTACAAGAAGTGATCGATAAAATAACGAGACGAACCAAGCGCAATCGTCTTCGAAAGAATGGAGAAGATCACGGCCTTGGCTAGAACACCTGCAAAATCACAGAAGCACACACCTGGAGAGATAACCAGGTCCTCAGAGGGACGTAACAAGATACAATAAACATGCCATATAAATACTGAATATAAAGTATGCCACCATCAAAGAAAGTGACAAGACATAAATAAGGTAATCTAACCAAACTAAAGTGAACATGCAGTTAAGAACAAACCTTTCTTCGCATGAGTCCTGGCTGTAATGGGATCTGGTATAGTCCCCACTTGGGCACCAGTGACCGAGAGCATGACGTTGAAAAACGACAGTGGCCAACCTGAGAGGCTCATACCCGTATCTCCAGCGGAGCTTCCGGGTTATAGGGGAAGTGCAATCAAAGACCATACGACAAGAAAATGTTCTCCCCACCCAATGTACCTGTCAAGTCGCATCCACGACTATGTATCTCTACTAACTACTAAGTCTCCTAACACGCCTCTATTAGCAGTTAGCCCTAACGCAAGCACATGGAGGATCAGCCCACACACAAGAACCTCTACATGCTACTCATCTCACACATCCTTATGGTACAATGGTGTCAAGGTATATGCAATACACGACAACGGTAGTCTCTTAACTCTAAGTCCATATGCAATCAAAGGATAATAACAAAGTATATCTAATATCACTGTGCAGACAATAAATCAAGAACTATAAGAACTGGAAATAATGAACAGTAATATGTAATAAAATGCAACTGAATATAAACAGTATAATGGCAAGGTATCTTGCCTGAGGTTATGTGCAAAGGGAATAATCCAGTAGCTCGAACCGGCAAAATAAACAAAGCAAGGAAAGCCAAATCCCGCAGATGACTCCGGATGCTGCAACAAACATCACGAACGAGTTTGGAATATAAGATATACCTAGGAAATGCCTGTCCAAAAGTTAAATTCTGGAACAGGGGCAAAATCGTAATTTCGGGTCAAAACGATGTCCGCCGTTGGACCCACTTTGCACCGAAATGTACGCCAGATCCTACGGTCTCTAAAGTCATCAAACTACATGTCTACGAATTTGTTTTGATGAGACGAACCCAACGGTATGTCCAATTTTGGATTTCGGTGGGCTGTGCACAAAATCGCCCGTTGAGTGGGATTGTGGCCCCGCCAAAATAGCGTTCCGATCAACGGTCTCAGAATCAGACCAAACTTGGCTCACAGGACCAAAAAAATATTTCGAGTCCAATGGCGCAAGCTTCGTCGCGATTTGATGAGTGTGCACAAAGTAATTGAGAAATTCCGAAAAGCTCGATACGTAAAAATTCGACGGATACGGACCAAATTCGTTGCGCACACGCAACCAATTTGAATCCCGTCAATTCTTGCACGTCCACAAATTCGATACGGACCTTTCGGTACTTTCGGTTTGTGACGGGGTCGCCCGGTTTGTCGGGACGTACCTCGTATCGGAGTTTTGAGCTTTTAAAAACTGATTTGTCATGATTTTTTATTTAATTAAACCTGGAATTTATTGCAGAATAAATAAAACTATTTGAAGGGGATGATAGAGGGTCATGGGGGCTTTCTTCACGAATTTACGGATCTAAAAACGGATTTAAAATGAGTGAGATATAGATCGGGGAAGTGGGATACCTTAAAGTGGAAATCTGTTGTTGTTGTTGTTGATTGTTGTTGTTGTCGTCGTGACGACCGGGAGGCGGAGATTCTGTCGCTCCGGCGAGGCTGGCACGCACGCCGAGGAGGGGAGGAGGATGGAGGAGAGAGGAGGAGGAGGAAGAGATTGATTAGGGTTTTTGGGATTTTTCCAAAACTTATATATATATATATATATATATATCACTTTATATATATGGGAGGGGTCGGCCTACTGCTTGTAAGGGGTTCGCCCCTTTCTTTGGAGATGCTGCTATTGTAAAGGGTGGGGTCGGCGCATATGCTGTTGCTTTGGGACAAAGTGGGCGGCCAAAGCATTTGGGTATTATTAATATATATTTTTTTCTTTTTTTTTTCTTTTTTTAATCCTTTCTTATCTCAACAACTTAAATATATATATATTATACTTATACGTATATATCCATTCCATGGCATATGCGCAGCAAAAGCTGCTGAAGTTGGTGTTGGTGGTGGGGGTCGGCCCCACCACTTTCTTTCTCTTTTTTTTTTAAACTAAATCTTTTTCAAATCTTAACTACTTTTATATATATCTATATTTATATATGTATATATCTATAAATACACCAAAAATCTATTTAAAAATCCAAATATCATTTAAAAGTCAACTATCCAATTATTTAATATATTTGAGCATATCTACATATATGTATAAATTCAATCCTTAATAATTCAACTCAAAATAGTAATAATATTTAAATAGGAAAAACATGTTTATTAATTCTCTATAAAATAAATTTAATAATAATAAATTAATAAAAATTTCTCCAATGGGTGAACTGTACCACACACCCTTATCCGGGTCCAGGTACATGTACAATATTATAAAATATTATTTAATAATAAAATACCAATAATTGTACAAATATTTAAATAATTAGAACTTGTACATAAAACTCTAAAATAGTTTAGGAAATATTTCTAAGTACATAAAATAAGTCTACATGACCACATTTGGTCACACTACCTGCTTACATGGGCTAAAATTTGGCTCGGGCCCAGTTCGGACTGAATTGGACAAACCGGGTCATCTAAAAATCAATATATAAAATAATATTTAATTAAAATATTTTAAATGCGTTATTTCACAACTCGGCCTGGTTTTCCTAGTTTGGACTGAACTATGGCTAGGCCTCCCTCGGCATGTCTAATGTACTAGTCAAGGCATACTGCTGCATTTTCTGTGCCAAAGTTCATGGTAGTCTTGTGTTACAAAATTCAACAGTGGCTAAGGTCCTTCAAAAAAAATAAATATAACCATAAATTGTACAAATTAAATTTGAAGTCTAATAAAATAATTTAAAAAAATAGGGGTTTTACATCCTATCCAACTTACAAGAATTTCGTCCTCAAAATTTAGGATTAACAGGGTAGATAGGGTTGAGGGATAGGAAGAGTTTGTCAATACCAAAATGCAATTAAATTTTGGAGGAGGCGATAAAACGACGTTCAACGCAACCATGCATTAGGAAATTTGGGGAGTCGATATATACAAAAATATCTCATGGTTATGGAATTGAATAAGAGTTGCTAGTGATGGTAACAAAATTTGATAATCCAGTTTAGGAAATAGTAAAGATTTGAGTAGACCAAAGAGAATAAATTAGACATTTAGGAATTGTGATCCCTTAAGGGAGAACTGAATACTAATCGTCTTGGTCGAGGTTTTGATTAAGTGAACGATTATAATCATTCTCGAGTGCTCAAGAATACTTGGGAGGACACGATAACAATTCTAGGGTTAAGGAACGAGGAGTAGTTAAAGGTGAGGATACAGCCACATGAGTCGGTCAGTGGCTATCCACATTTGTGTATGATTAACCGATTGTGCAACCAAGGATGATACCTTGAGTCTATCTAGCAAGTACAGTACCTTGTCTTTCCAAAATAAGTAAAAGACAAGAACAACAATGTTTCAAAGACGGTGTTATATATTGAGTACGAATTACGGGGTTCATAGGCGACGAAAATAATTCAAAAGAGAATTGCCAAGGCTGTCGCGGATGAGACTCTAAGGCAAGTCTACTATGTCTTCATCCACGTAGAATAATATGTGATAAGCGAACCAAAGTGCAATAGGTTGATCAGACCATCATGCACCGGTTCTGATTTGACAATACGTTAGTGGGTGCACCCAATAAAATATGTCATGATCAAGCTTGATAACGAAATAAGCTTCAAAAATTGAAGCTACATTAGCATTATGAGATAGTCAAAATATGAGCAAGGGAGGTACTGATGAAGAAAATTTTAAATAGTCCAAGATCTTCTAAAATCAAGTCTTGTCCGAAGTGTGGGCCTATACAGTCGTCCTAGTGTTTGCTTGCTTATGGCTTGGTTGGCTAAATTGGTTAGAATCCTTCAGATTCTATAGTCTAAGTAAACTTATCAATTTGGGTCACGAGGACAAAGGCTTTGGTGGGTTATGAGGTATTCTACCCAACTTACAAGAGGTAAACTAGTAGTGTGATGGGACAATGGGTCAAGCAATCAAGATAAAGCACAATTTGAGCATTTACGGAATTAAGTAGAACAAAATCACATATCGGGTCGAAAGGATTGAGTCGAGATTGAATCCCTATCCGGTCAAAATATATCGGTATCATGGTAAAGGTTATAGTTTAGCCATTTTGATTAAAAGGTCATATCATGAAAATAGTGTACAAGGAGGCGTGTTTTAGTGGGACATGATATATCTACATGAATGTGGACTTGTCTAGGTCTTACACGTGAAATTTGTTGGAAGGAAAAGTCTAGTGTTGTGCTCCAAATATCCAAGTCACGGTAAGGGACGCCAAATGATCTAAAATAGAAAGTGGGAGTTCACGAGGTGATAATTAATGTACAAAAATAAAGAAGATCAAGTTAAAGCATGAAATAAAATTAATTAAAGAATCCAGTAGAAATAATTTAGGAACACAATTCCGGAGGGAAGATAGTCTTCTAGATGAATACAGTTAAGGAACCATTAACTCATTATTCAAATTGCAAATGGGCTAGAAGGTCGCAATTAAAAGATCTAGAATTGAAGGAAGGTCGAGTAAGTCGATGTGGAAATATAGTCACAAAGCTGGTAGATGACTAACAACACTGGTGTATATACTACTATCATGGTCATGAGGGACATGGAAATTAGTGTGGAGTACATCTATCTTATTAGAGCTATCTTGATGGCCTACCATTAAAATTTTAACTCAAGTTTCCTCCAAAAGTTTCAAAAATAAAATTTCAAAAATAAACCACCAAAATTTGTATTCACTCCAAGCAGTTCAAATTCATCATAAAAATTTAAATCACTCTCATAAATCTCAAAGCAAAATTTTATCACGTTACTACTAACCTTTTCCAAAATTAACGTTTAAACTCAACTATTTAACTCAAGAGTTCATAATTTACGAATCCATAAAAATTTCACAATCAATCAAAAATTTTAACACTCTAAAATTTTCAAATAACTCATAATAAAACTCTTAGCATATTAAAAGCAATCTCAAAAATTAAGCTTAATGCTCTCATAAATTTTAACTTCTATTCATGCTAAGTTATTCCAACAAAATCACAACTTTTAAATGGTAACTTCCTTTAATCAATCAAAATAATTTTCCATCACATCATTCGAAATTCTCCAAAAATTTAATATTAGCAGTCCCACATTAAACTAAATTTTTAAATAATCTTATCAGTCAAAATCTTTTTTTTTTTACCAAAAATCTTAATAGATTTGTAAATCCTCAATCATAGGACACCATTTAAAATAAAGAAAAATTCTCAATATCGTTTTCAATTATTGTAAACCAAAATTTACCATCATTACTTCTACTTAAAATCTAAAATTTACTAAACACGAAAATCGCAAGTCATACAACTCAATTTAAATAATTCCTACGGCCATTTTTAAAAGATAAGATCATTCTCAAATTTATAATCGTGCAAAGGTGTATAACCATAATCCAATAAATCGTAAACATCAAAACTCGAAAATCAATAAATTTTATATTTGTTCAAAGATGTATAGCTATAACCCCATAATTCATAAATATCACAATTCGAAAAGCAAATCAATTTTTTTTTATACTTGTGCAAAGATGTATAACTATAACCCAATAAGCCAATCAATTTCTTAAATCAATGGTATATAGATTCTAGCTATATATATATATTTTTTTCCTGCAGTATCAATCCTAAGGTGTTTACTATTTAGAAATCTCTAGATTAAAACTTTCCGTGACAATATCCTACTTTACAAATTGCTAATCATTAAATCACACTTTTTAAAAAAAACTTTTTTAACCCAGTTAGAGCCTTAAATGTATTCCAATTGCTAATATAACCATTCTAGCCACGTGTTTGACCTATGAGCATATACTAGTATAGTCATCTTCTTAGTTGACACTAAGTACGAAAATAAGAATCAACGGTAGAAAGGAATCAAGCAAGATGCAATTCAAGGAAGTCGAACGAGAGTTCGGAATTTGAAGCCAAGAGAATAGGTCAAGTTGTATGGATGAGATTCCTATAATTCTAATCCTATATTACAGGTTCACATCGGTACAGTAACGTAACCGAAGTGACAAACTCGACCTGCATGGGCCACCACAAAAACATGTAACGCCCCAGTCCCAAAATACTTAGGACTAGATACGTATCCATGCCAGCTGCATACATACGAAGTATACCCCAATATATAGAAACCTCGTATGAATACATAAGCTGTAAAATATAGTACAACCATATTAAATAAATCTCATCCACTAGATAAATAAATGATATAAAAGCAACTTTGAATTTGTCATGTATACAACCGTTGGGCGGAGACAAAGTCCACTACCAACTATCTCAAATAAAATGTACAAGAAGTGATCGATAAAATAACGAGACAAACAAAGCGCAATCGTCTTCGAAAGAATGGAGAAGATCACGGCCTTGGCTAGAACACCTGCAAAATCACAGAAGCACACACCTGGAGAGATAACCAGGTCCTCAGAGGGACGTAACAAGATACAATAAACATGCTATATAAATACTGAATATAAAGTATGCCACCATCAAAGAAAGTGATAAAACATAAATAAGGTAATCTAACCAAACTAAAGTGAACATGCAGTTAAGAACAAACCTTTCGTCGCATGAGCCCTGGCTGTAATGGGATCTGGTATAGTCCCCACTTGGGCACCAGTGACCGAGAGCATGACGTTGAAAAACGATAGTGGCCAACCTGAGAGGCTCATACCCGTATCTCCAGCGGAGCTTCCGGGTTATAGGGGAAGTGCAATCGAAGCCCATACGACAAGAAAATCTTCTCCCCACCCAATGTACCTGTCAAGTCGCATCCACGACCATGTATCTCTACTAACTACTAAGTCTCCTAACACGCCTCTATTAGCAGTTAGTCCTAACGCATGCACATGGGGGATCAGCCCACACACAAGAACCTCTACATGCTACTCATCTCACACATCCTCGTGGTACAACAGTGTTAAGGTATATGCAATACACGACAACGGTAGTCTCTTAACTCTAAGTCCATATGCAATCAAAGGATAATAACAAAGTATATCTAATATCACTGTGCAGACAATAAATCAAGAACTGTAAGAACTGGAAATAATGAACAGTGATAAGTAATAAAATACAACTGAATATAAACAGTATAATGGCAAGGTATCTTGCCTGAGGTTATGTGTAAAGGGAATAATCCAGTAGCTCGAATCGGCAAAATAAACAAAGCAAGAAAAGCTAAATCCCGCAGATGACTCCGGATGCTGCAACAAACATCATGAACGAGTTTGGAATATAAGATATACCTAGGAAATGCCTGTCCAAAAGTCAAATTCTGGAACAGGGGCAAAATCATAATTTCGAGTCAAAACGATGTCCGCCGTTGGACCCGCTTTGTACCGAAATGTGTGCCAAATCCTACAGTCTCTAAAGTCGTCAAACTACATATCTACGAATTTGTTTTGATGAGACGAACCCAACGGTATGTCCAATTTTGGATTCCGGTGGGCTGTGCACAAAATCGTCCGTTGAGTGGGATTGTGGCCCCGCCAAAATAGCGTCCCGATCAACGGTCTCAGAATCGGACCAAACTTGGCTTACAGGACCAGAAAAATATTTCGAGTCCAATGGCGCAAGCTTCGTCGCAATTTGATAAGTGTGCACAAAGTAATTGAGAAATTCCGAAAAGCCTGATACGTAAAAATTTGACGGATACGGACCAAATTCGTTGCGCACACGCAACCAATTTGAATCCCGTCAATTCTCGCACATCCATAAATTCGAGACGAACCTTTCGGTACTTTCGGTTTGCGACGGGGTCGCCCGGTTTGTCGGGACGTACCTCGTACCGGAGTTTTGAGCTTTTAAAAACTGATTTGTCATGATTTTTTATTTAATTAAACCTGGAATTTATTGCAGAATAAATAAAACTATTTGAAGGGGATGATAGAGGGTCATGGGGAATTTCTATACGAATTTACGGATCTAAAAACGGATTTAAAATGAGTGAGATATAGATCGGAGAAGTGGGATACCTTAAAGTGGAAATCTGTAGTTGTTGTTGTTGATTGTTGTTGTTGTCGTCGTGACGACCGGGAGGCGGAGATTCTGTCGCTTTGGCGAGGCTGGCACGCACGCCGAGGAGAGGGAGGAGGATGGAGGAAAGAGGAGGAGGAGGAAGAGATTGATTAGGGTTTTTGGGATTTTTCCAAAACTTATATATATATATATATATATATATATATATATATATATATATATATATATCACTTTATATATATGGGAGGGGTCGGCCTACTGCTTGTAAGGGGTTCGCCCCTTTCTTTGGAGATACTGCTATTGTAAAGGGTGGGGTCTGCGCATATGCTGTTGCTTTGGGACAAAGTGGGCGGCCAAAGCATTTGGGTATTATTAATATTTTTTTTCTTTTTCTAATCCTTTCTTATCTCAACAACTTAAATATATATATATATTATACTTATACGTATATATCCATTCCATGGCATATGCGCAGCAAAAGCTGCTGAAGTTGGTGTTGGTGGTGGGGGTCGGCCCCACCACTTTCTTTCTCTTTTTTTTTAAACTAAATCTTTTTCAAATCTTAACTACTTTTATATATATCTATATTTATATATGTATATATATCTATAAATACACCAAAAATCTATTTAAAAATCCAAATATCATTTAAAAGTCAACTATCCAATTATTTAATATATTTGAGCATATCTACATATATGTATAAATTCAATCCTTAATAATTCAACTCAAAATAGTAATAATATTTAAATAGAAAAAACATGTTTATTAATTCTCTATAAAATAAATTTAATAATAATAAATTAATAAAAATTTCTCCAATGGGTGAACTGTACCACACACCCTTATCCGGGTCCAGGTACATGTACAATATTATAAAATATTATTTAATAATAAAATACCAATAATTGTACAAATATTTAAATAATTAGAACTTGTACATAAAACTCTAAAATAGTTTAGGAAATATTTCTAAGTACATAAAATAAGTCTACATGACCACATTTGGTCACACTACCTGCTTACATGGGCTAAAATTTAGTTCGGGCCCAGTTCGGACTGAATTGGACAAACCGGGTCATCTAAAAATCAATATATAAAATAATATTTAATTAAAATATTTTAAATGCGTTATTTCACAACTCGGCCTGGTTTTCCTAGTTCGGACTGAACTATGGCTAGGCCTCCCTCGGCATGTCTAATGTACTAGTCAAGTCATACTGCTGCATTTTTCATGCCAAAGTTCATGGTAGTCTTTTGTTACAAAATTCAACAGTGGCTAAGGTCCTTCAAAAAAATAAATATAACCATAAATTGTACAAATTAAATTTGAAGTCTAATAAAATAATTTAAAATAATTTAAAAAAATAGGGGTTTTTACAAGAGCCAACCTCCACCATTCCCAAATTGTTTTCCAACCCTCTCAAATTGTCATCCCAAGAAGGCTAGAGCTTGGACTTGCAAGGAGGAGAGCCTTGGAAGGAGAGAAGCTTGAAGGAGGTATCCATTCTTGGATATTGTGTCCACTTATGTCCATTGGTGACATTTTATTTGGAATCCATCTCTCGATAGGTACATTCTGAATTTAACCCTTCAAATTGATTCTATTTAGTATCATTAGTCATTTAGGACCCACCCATGCATTAGGACTACCCATGGGGAGAAGCTTGGGCTTCATTGAACCCATTTGGAGACTTTTACATATGGTTTTTGTGTCATTCTTGGAAAAATCTGAGAATGAACACCAAGTGTTTATCATTAGATGACCTAATTAGGGTTGTTAGAGTGTTGTGAGGCTAGCTACGTGTCCACAATTGGATACGATAGGACACGTGGTTAATTTAGGGTTTTTTGAGCCTCCTACATATGTTGTGTCCATGCCCAAATGCACATGGCACTTGACACTAGCCTAGTGGCTCACTAATTAGGCGTGTCTACCTATTTTAGGCTTGCCTATGAAGTTTGGTAGGATTCGAACAAGATTTGATAGAGTATCTTAGGCGTATCGTAGGCTTGAGCACCAAGTGTTCGACATGTGTCCCCAAAAGGATTTTTGTGTCCGTTTTGAGTTGAAATTTTGGATACATGTCCTAAATAGGATACGTGGTGATGTGTTATGATATCTCATGATTCTCATGGGTAGATTTGGATATGTGACATATTATGTATATATATGTCTATGTATATGTGGGTATGTGAGTAAGAGAGGAGAGACATACATTAGTTATGAGGGGCTCAGTCATGGAGGGGCTGTATTAGGAAGAAGCATGCTTGGTTTGACCTTGG
The DNA here is from genome assembly GCA_029216955.1 of Iris pallida. Lineage (NCBI taxonomy): Eukaryota > Viridiplantae > Streptophyta > Magnoliopsida > Asparagales > Iridaceae > Iris > Iris pallida. Next base: position 4,863,285 of record JANAVB010037419.1, on the reverse strand, counting down.
CAGCCTTGTTTTGGGTTGTACAAGCCTGACCACAGCAGGGCAGGGAGTTGCAAAGCCAGTGAAGGCCCTAGTTGGCTTGGGTTGGCCTTTGGCTGCCTTGCCATGGGCCTGTGTAGGCAAGAATTGCCATCAATGCAATGTAGTGGCAGTAGGGGACAGGACATATATAGATATCTACTAAAATATACCTATATGAATAGATAAGATTGAGTGTCATATACATATGTATGAGGTATGCATACTGTAATGTAGGATTGGGGGTGGTGTCTATATATATGTATCCCTTTTAGGTGTTGTTCAGCAGCCTAAGAGATGTATGTGTGTCTTACATATACTTTATAGATATGTATGAGTGAGTTTCATTATCAGATGAAGACTGAACTATTGGTATCAGTTTAAAACTAATATCCTTGACATCAGTTCATGGACTGATAAGAAGACATCAGTTTTTCTAAGTGACCTTGATGTTAGTTCTTCAACTGACATGTATCAGTGAATTGGAGTTGGAATAGGGGCTGTTTGGAGTCCATCTAGGGACTGTTATGAAGATTTTACTGTATAGGCATCTTAAGCCTTCAATGTTAGACATAGATGAGTGGTTATGGGAGGCGGGGTTCCTCTCTATTGTGCAGACATATACAGGTAAGGGGCTATGATGAGAACTTATCACTATTACTACTGAATGTGATGTGGGCTCTATTTTGGAATAAAACAATGAGCTATGATGAGAACAAATATTCAGTTTTAGAATAATTCATTCTTCATCTGTTGAGTATCAGTGTTTGAATGATATACTAGGCTATGTTGGTTCAATCTCGTGGGCTATGTTGGTTCAGGGGCTAATAGCAGAGGTAAGCAACTACTATAGGGTTCAAGTATAAAGCATGGGATGGCAACTGTAAAGTGAAAGGGAGTGCAAAGGTTAAGGGGACTAATACATGTGAAAATATAAAAATTTATCAAGGATAGCAAGGGGCTCGGGTACAGGTAAATAGGATGTTTTGTGAGTGTGAGTGTGTCCTATACATATACTGTAAATGGTGTGTGCTTATGGCAATAACAGATATGGGAATGAGTTGGGTGAGTTAGTGTATGTAGGAGTGAAGGTTTAGATGGTTGTTTGTGTCTAGGTGTATTAAAAAAGTGAGGGTACCACTGATACCAGGAACAAGAGGAGTGTTGCTTGTAGATTGAACAAGGGGGAGTAGGGGATTTGAAGAGGAGAGTTTAGTTGAGTAGGAGTCCAGTCATTTTGGACTGATCAAAGAGAAGAGGAGTTGATGTATCAGTTCATAACTGATTTGGAGATCAGTTATAACTGATTTGTGTCAGTCTCTTGACTGATGATTGGTATTAGTCTCTTGACTGATACATTGTGTATCAGTTTCAACTGATTTAATGATCAGTTAGACTGATATCCTTGATATCAGTCACGGACTGATCTTGTGATCAGTCATGGATTGAGCGGTGATCAGTCCTTAGGGAGGTAATTGAATGTGTGTTTAGTCTTTAAATGGATGTGATATCAGTCCAAGACTGATATGAGGCATTAGGGAAGCAGGGGATTTCGAATGAAGGAATGTTTGGGAAGGTAATGTATCAGTCAATGATTGATGAGGCATAGGCATTTGGGGTTTTGGCATATGTTAACTGGATATTAGAGAAGGGTGTGAGGTAATGGTGAGTGCAATATGATTTGGGGCTCTTGTGTACTCAGTATCAAACAGTTAGCAGCATGGCATCATGCTATGTGCATTAGTGTAGGGTGGTTTGGGACTGATTAGGAGTATCAGTCCTTAAGACTGATTGAGGGAAATTGAGTATATCAGTTTCAAATTAATATGTATCAGTTTTTGACTGATTTGGGAATTTAGAGATCAGTCCTGGACTGATCTCTGTGTCAGTCATGCACTGACATGAGGATAAGGGAAAGACAGTTGGGCAATGAAGGTATTGCTCGAGTGTGGGGAATATTGAGTTCAGTTTCACATGAATATTGGATAGAAAGAATGTGAACTGATTAGAGGGGTTTAGTTCTTAGACTGAACTGGAAAGATATGAAAGGGAAGTGTGTATCAGTGAAGGAGGGAGAGGGATTGGTAGAGAGTGTGTGGTAGTTTGTATGTTAGGTAGATACATAGTAGATGGTTTGATGCACATTAGTAAATGGATAACTTGTTAGGTATATATATATATATACATACATATATATATATATATATATATATATATATATATATATATATATATATATATATATATAGGTAAAAGGGTATCTATAGGATAATATGTAGGAAATGGGGTATTATCTAGGTAATTGAGAATAGGGGAAAGTATAGGTATTTGTGCATAGTGGGGGTATTACATTGTTAAGCCTATATATACACTATAGGGTATATACATAGGATATTAGCCTAATGTAGACTAGAAAACCTAGGTATGACCTAGTTTAGCAAGGTAATTACCAAATTGACCTAATATTGACCTACTTTGACTATTTGACCTAGAATAGCATGTATACGATTCCAAAACACAAATTGATGTTGATATTCCATATTTAGGTCTTCAAGGCACTGTATCTGACACTATTGATATTCCACACCAGATCTCAGACGAGTACATTTTCTGATAATTTTTTATTTATGATATTTTCTATGTTTCATGTATTTAGTGTAGATATCCTTGATTTCTTGACACAATGGTTACATGGATTGGTATTGTCTGATCCCGTCATAAGATGTTATTCCTTGTATATCTTGGTATATCCTGTGCAGGTCCTGTTCCTGTTTCTTGTGTATTCTATAGACACCGATTCCTGTGAAGGCTCACTACCTTCTCAGAGAATCCCATGCCATAATGTGTCATAGTTGGATCCACTGTATCAATCGAGGACGGGGAGTAGTAGTGTAGATATGTGATCATACCCTTCCTGTGCATGTCCTATTTTTTCCTGTGAGTGTTAATCATATACCGTACGTATGATTAACCAGGCCATATATTCTTGTACAAGTTCCCAAGCCGATCACATATTGAAACTAGTACTCACTTACTTAGATAGTTTATTTCCTGACTCTTGTAGATGATATATCCTGTTCACTTGCTCTTACTTTCACTTATAGTTTACTAATGCCCTGTTACATTTCTGTACATATTACTTCTTGTATACTCTCTCTATTTACTGTTATATAGACCTTATCATTTATTGGAAACTGTTATCATGAGATGTACTTCACTCTAATCCTGACTGGATATATTTTTCAGACGGCACAGAGGATGAGTGTCCTACTTTTATTATGGCCCTCCAGATGTAGTAGGTATAGACTAGGAGACTCTGGTTCAGGAGGGTCTAGTCCCAGCAGAGGGCCCTTACTTAGCGACTCATTAGGCTAGATTTGTACTGGACTTTGTCTTTAGTTGTTGACTATTGGCATGTTTATTATTTTGAGACTGGTGTTTGCGAAATATAGACTTTTAGACCTTCTGGACTTGTAATATTTCATGTTAGACTTTTTTGGATATTTTTATATCTTGTTGCCTTTATATTTTTCGTATCATTTGTCTTTCTAAGAATGTTGTGAATGAGTATGATATATTGTCATTACTTGTCCTCCGTTTGGATTTGACTATCTCGACATGTTTTGATATTTATAATTGTTAGATAGTTAGATAGATCTAGATAGCATTCTACCGCCGATGCTGCGGCGTAGGCTGGGCGCTGTCATGCACTCGTGCCCCTACACCGGGTGTGGGTAGTGACAACGACCCTCCATGCGCGCAGTAGGCTATGCTGTAGAAATGCCAAGTAGCCATTAAAACTTGCCGCATGAACCCTGTCAGCGTATGTGCAGAAAGTACAGCTTGATTGCTATGCGTCTATGGACATCATGTGTCTATGATTGCTATGCGCCTATGGATATCATGTGTCTATGATTGCTATGCGTCTATGGTTGTTATGCGCCTATGGACATCATGCACCTACGATTGCTATGCGTCATCACCTATGATTGCTATGTGTCTGCTAATGGCTAGGCGTCTAGCTATGTCATGCGCCTGTTATTTCTGTCCGAACCTGTAACTCTATGCGCCTATCTGCCTTATGTGCCTGTTTTGTTGGAATTATATTTTAGATAATTTTGGCTATTATCCCTTAGTAATTTGGTTACTTGTCCTGACCCTAGTATATTGTGACATGCGCCTTATATTCCTACGTGCCTATGTGACCTAAGTGCCAAGAGATTTCAATGCACCTACTTGGCTTGACCATGTTCCTGACATGATTACCTGTATAAGTGTTGGCACAATTCTATGTGTATACTGATACAATTCTATGTGTGTACTGTGGTGCTAATCTACGCGCTAAGTGATCCTACGTGTTAACTGTCAGTACATTCATGTTCCTGGCACAGTCTTAGTAATCATTCAGTAATATTGGCGTGGTATGATGATTACTTGATTGACGCATTACACTAAGGATGGATCTAGATTCGAGACTCTACGAGCCGATGTGGATTCATACTTAGGGTACTCGTACCAAGGTACAACATCTAGGAGGATGACCATGTGACCATGGCATGTGATTCCAAGACCAACTTAGGGTTAAACTAAGTAACTTAAATTGATAGAAGCATTGGGTGGGAACGAAATCCCGAGGTCGTGTTATACTAGCCACCTTCCAGACATCAATCATATCGTGCAGGCTGGCCGCCACAGATATAGTTTAACATCCTTTATTAGGGGATGATGATATCCGACTACTATGTGCTATGTGTCATATGTTCCACATGGTGGCCTAACTAAAATTTTGATCCTGAGATTCTCAATCGTGCATATGCGACTTTAAAATCTGATTTTCATTAAGCCTAAACTCTACTGATCATCTGTACATGAATTTCAATTCTATCTTCGGTTTACTAGCCATGACCGGGATCATGCATAAATGACTTGAGTTCATTTCTAAATCGTGCCTATATAATAGTGTCCATACTTCGATTCTATTATGCCAAAATCATTGGTCGTGCACAAGTGGCTTTGAATTGATTATCTTGATCGTGTCAAAGCCATCGTTCTTTGACCGTGCCTAAGGTATTGACTAACCTCTCCATTATGTTTTGATCCCACTGCTGATCCTGCCTGTCTTAAATTTCGAGGACGAAATTTCTTTAAGGAGGATAGATTTGTAACCTTCGTTAACCGAGTTCTAGAGTTTTTCCGAACTTTTAAACAATTTCTGTTTTTCTAAATTTATTAGTATCTTTAAAATCATGAATTTTAATATGAAGTATATTTTCGATCGTAATATACTATAGGTATAAGCTGATGTTTGTTAGATCACTGGTTTTGTGAAACTATACTATATGAGATTTTATCCTAATTAGATTTTTTGCTCATTTTCTTGAATTTATATAAGTTATGAATATTTATTTTACGTAAAGAAAAGATTTGTCAAAAATAATTTGTAAATAAAAATACTTTTATTATTATCCTAAGTTTATAATGAATTATAAGTTATCCTATTTTTCTCGTATCGCGCTAAGACCATTTCAGTTTTATTTTGCCTACCAAGTTCGGACGTATAACGTGGGCTAGTCCATGTTAGCCTACCAAGCCTTAGGCTGTGGATTGTAGGCTAGGACTTTGGGTTTAGCTAGTAATCGGGTAATTAGTAGCTAATTGGTAATTAGCTAGATTATAATTAACTAGTTAGACTAATTAGTATTAATATTAGTTTTAGTTGTTAGTTGTTAGTGTTTTTCACTATTTTTCTACATCTATTACAATTACAGCATTGACACTAAGGTTTGTGGTCACCCTACACCACTTCTATATATTGGGGACTCCCTAATATTTTACATAATTTTCTACACACATCCCTAAGCAAACATAAACTCAGCCACCATTTCTCCTGTGGAATCCCGACTACCGATCCTCACCGTCGTGCTCGCCCCAGGCCAATCTCTGGCGAGCCACCACTGCTACCACTCTGTTGCATAGCTGGCCTACCTAACCGACCACACCGTTACAGTGTCATCACCACCCCTACTCCACAGAGCCGCAGCCTCCCTGTCCCGACCTATCCTCACCGGAGCCACCCCGATCCCGGCCATCTTCTCCTCCCCGACTCCTTCGACCACCGCCATCGGCCACTGCCCTCCCTGGTAGCTACACCACCATACCGTCCCACCACTGGCACTACCAGAGTCACCACCCCCATCTCTATCGTACTCACCGCCATCAACACCTACCTCCCTGCCCTTCCTCCTCCCTCCTTCCGTCGCCGCCAGTCTTCCGCTAGTATCCAACCACCACAATCACCAACACTCCCACCACAACCAAAGCCAACACCACACCCATACAAACAACCAACATAACTACCATTGCAAGGGAGAGACCAACTCACCTGACCACTCGACCGCCCAGCTCCGTCGTGCCCGCGAAGTTGTCCCAAACCAGATCTTCTTCTTCTCCAGCGACTCCACCTACCAGATCCACCTGACCCCACCGAACGTCGGCATCGACCACTCACGAACAACCACTGTTCATCGCCAACACACCCCCAAATTCCAGATCTGCAACCTCTCTTCACCCACCACCGCCAGTGGGTCTCCATCGACCCCGTTTATGACCGGCGGTCGTGTCTGCCACCGCGTCGTCCCAGAGCTCTCCTCTAGCTAGATCTGGCGGCAACGTTTGCCACCGTCTCTTTGCACGCTGAATCCGGCTCCGCTGTAGTGACCCGTCGTGTCACGCTCCAGTTCCAAAATATAGAGAAACTTGAGACGCGAGCATGCCAGCTAATACAATCTAGGATAAGTTTTCAATTTAATGGACTTATCCCTATACGTACTACGCTGTCCAGGGTACTAAAAGTAACTGATCATCTTTATCTCAATCCATATTAATAAAGCGAATATCAAGAATGAACATAAAATATTAAAGTTGGCCACCTAGTAATATACATGTTCGAGCAAGCTCAAGAAAGAAAAAAGCTTGTAAATAGTAGGCTACGTAGCAGCATGAATCAAATTAAGGTGAAATGTATACATGAAAGAGTAAATGGAAATATCAGAGAATACACACACACACACACACACACACACATATCTAAAACCTTGGTGCATCATGCAGCACCTGCCCAACTACTCTATACTAAATGCTCATCAAATACCTGGAGAGATCACTAGGTCCTCAGCGTGACATAGCAAGATACAAAAATACATGCCATAATATGAACTGAATAAAATGAACAACCCGAATCATAATGTGGTCCAATATCCAGTCATCAATCAGTAAACCATATCACTGACCAATCCTAATCAATGGATGGCATACCATCCCATGGTAAGACACTGTCCCATGATACGGTTCAATATAGGTACACGAACTAACCATTCTATGTGAATGTATATTGAAGATGACTTTGAAGCGTATGGGTAGGTGAATAAAGAATTTGCGTCAAAATACGGGTCGACGTTGGATCACGAGCGATGTAAACATACATGCACTATTATACCTCCTGACCGTACCTAGCGTGCAGCTAGTGGCCATTGTCGGACATATCCCTAGTGTATGTATGGCCCATAACCGGGTAACCACGCCCATAACGGGTCCCACTGATGCTGAAATAAAATGACTGTTTGTCCCATACGTCTACTGATAGTCTTCCCCGTCCATTGAACTGTGCAAGTCGTATCCACGACTAAAACAATCCGTAACTTAATGCAAGTCTCTAGCCTAGACACCATCTAACTCTATATGTACTGACACACAAACCGCTCGCACCGATGATTAGTCGAATGCTTAAGCTCGTGCCAACATAATGAACCCTCATTCACAGTGTCGTGTAATGCCTCGTGATAATTCATAGAAGTTATTCAGGATAACTTCACAATTTTTGGGTACGGCTACTAACTCTAAGTCACACACGCACGCACTCATAACATCAATGCTATCATCGAAAAAACCCAAGTCATCTTTGGATACACACTACCAGTGTCACCAACTAACAACACAAGAGTAGATATGAATAAGATAAATAGAACAAGTATGTCAAGATATCTTGCCTGGGGTAAAGCAGGAATTCGATAATGTCCTACGGGCAAATCGTCAAGTCTAAGAATGGTAGCAACATAGGAGTCTCCATGAACGTCGTCGGATGCTGAAACAAACATCACCAACATTTTTGGAATAAAAGATATAGCTAGGATATACTACCCATAAGTCCAATTCTGGACACAAGGACAAAATGGTAATTTTGGGTCAAAATACGGTCTGCCGTTGGACCCACTTGTACCGAAATTCGTGTCAGGATCAAAGTCATCAAAATCTAGCAAACTATATGTCCACGAGTCCAAAGTGACGATATCAAATCAACGGTATATCCAGAATTGAATTTCGATGAGTCGATCTCAAAATAATCCGCTGACCCGGACGTTAGAATTCGGTTTGCACGAAAATGCGTATAAGAGCCAAAGTCCACTAATCTAGCAAAGTATATATCAACGAGTCCAGAATAACGATACGAACCTAACGATATATCCAGAATTGGATTTTGATGAGCCGATCTAAAAATAACTCGTTGCCTCGGACTACGGGACCCGTTTTGCACCAAAATGCGTGCTGGGGCCCACGTCCTCCAAATCTAGCAAACTATATATGAATTTAGGCCAACACGATGCCACGAGTCAACTGGTGTTGTCAGAATTCGATTCTGGAGACCTGGGTCCAAAATTAGAATTTTATAAGTTAAAAATTATGAATTTAGACGGCCAACTTCGGCGTTAAATTCAGCCAATCAAACAAGCTCACAATGGAATGAAATTTTAATAAAAAAAGTTGGTTATACCAGCTATACAAAAGAACTAGTGGCGCGTCAAAGGAGCTACAACAGAGGAGAAACAAATCCGTGAACTTGGCTCCACGAAACTGCCAAAAATAAATACAATTATTCGGACAACTTGGTGGCCAATTTTGACCTAGCAAATGACATAATTAACGGCTAAAAATTTAGGCAAGATTGTGATGCAAGAAAGAATTCGATGATCCAACGGTCGGATCGCCAAGAAATCACGCATGAAGTGGCTGTCCCGAGACGCGAATTCTGGTTCTCCAAACTGTGCGTCACAGCGGTATTTCGAGAGAAATATCAAAATCGATCGCTGTTAGCGTCGGATAGGATGACGACAGCCACAAGAGGGGTCACACGTGGAGCACAATGGTTTAGTGCAACTGTTGGCGGTGTGGGGTGGCCAACGACGAACACGGTCGCAGTCGTACACGGGGGTGAGCTAGAATGGCATGTGCGTAGGGGTCGCTATTGCGACCAACTGTGCACGAAAAGGCTGGCCGGACCGACCTACGCGGCTCGTCGAACTTGCTGGGGTGAGAGGAAGGTGATTGTGGTTGCCCTAGCCGGTGATGGGAGCCACAACAGTCGACAAAGGCATCAACAGCGGCAAGGTTGCGGCAGGAGTGGTTGCACCTAGCTGCTGCCATTTTTCTACGTCGACGATCCCTTGGACAGAGGCCGACGGTGAGACCCCTCCAGGTGGTCCTCCCTGGTCGGCAGAAGGCTACTGTGGTCGGCCCAGGCGGTAGCGGCGGCCACAACAGCCTTGATAAGGGCAGCACAAGTAGCAGCAGTTGAAATGGCAGCGACTATAGGGAGAGGAAAATGAAGATAGAGGTGAAGGAAGATGTGGTGTAAGGAGAAGAGTAGGAGTTAGGTGTGGGTTCTTTATGGAGTGAAGAAGTAAAGAGGAAGAAGAATATTAGCAGAAGAAGAAGAAGGATGGGGGGTCCTTTCTGTGATCGGCCTGGGGGAAGTTGTGTGTTTAAATTAAAAGAGGAGAGAGTAGATAGGTTAAGTGAGAGAGGGGGGAATTGATGGTCTGGTGTTTGCATGAAAATGGAATTTTTAGGAAGGATGGAAGAGTGTACTGTGGAGATTGTGTGCTAGGAATTTGGTGTGTGAGTTTGAGACGAGCAATGTGGGTGCATGGTCGGGTATGGCTAATGAGAGTAGTGTGGGAAATAAATTGACTTGGAGTAGGGGCTGCCATGGGGGTATATGTTGGCCCATTGGTCATGGTCAAACCTAATTTTAATAATTGATCTATCCCTGTCTCGATATAAGGGCTACTTGGACGACTCCTGAGAACACTACTGCTACCGTTCAAGACATGAAGCCATTTTGCCACATGAGTCTGTATTTTCATATTCAATATAATTATTATTATTTATTGAGTCTAGGAATATGATGTACATCGAGTTGTACTGGAAAATATGCTACCCCAAAATGTTTTCAAAATATCCTTGTTTTGAAAATAGCCTATTATACAAAAAGCTCCTAAAATTGCTTAACTTTTCAAAAATCCTAAAAACCAATTTGCAAAAACCCTAACAGAACTCCAAGGGAATTCGGCCCAAATTCGCCCCGAGTTCGGTTAGTGCCCGTTGGATTTTGAATTTGGTCATCTTACAGTTACGGATGCAACGACTATTTGTCGAGATTCTCTCAAAGAATTATGCCCGAATTCTCCCTTTGGAAAACCTATAAATAGAGAAAATTTTTCCTCATTTCAACACACATCTCTCTTCTCTTCTCTCTAAGCTTAATACGTTCTTCCAAAGTGTTCTAAAGCTATTCTTTTTCAAATCCCAAGCCAGTTACAATCCTTTAGGTCAAATTAGTCTAATGTTGACTAACAGTTGACTTTGGTCAACTGGTCAACTCTGGTCAAGTCCGGTCAAGTTCTAGTCACTTTTAGGCTAAGTTTGACTTTTGGTTGACTTTAGTTGACTTTTGATCGAAATGGTCCACCGAGGTCAAAACTAGTCTAAGAGCACTAATTCTGACCATTACCAACTAAGACAATCAATTTCTAACCATATCTTAAACTATAAAACTCTTACCTTAGCTTCTAGGTAATTACCTTAACCTTACAATATCTACTAGCTATATAACTCAACATGGTATTTGAATACCAAACTAACTTCTAACAATACTAATTTCTAACCCAAACTAACTCTCAATCTAACTCTAATATATAGACTAACACTAACATAGGAACTAACCTATGAACTAACATGTAAACATACCTTACTAACATATCCTCTCATTCTACATGTTATCCTAACTAACCAATACCTCCCTTTCTAACATGCATCTAGACACACTCACACACACTCATGACATTGGCTGAAAATATTGGTGTAGTGGACTGAAATATATGGGAAATGGACTGATATGAATACATGGACTGATTTCATGGACACATGTGAATATGGACTGATTTTGAGAGTAGAATGGATGGTTAATGGATTGAATTATATAGTGAATGATGTGGATTGATATGGGGACTGAATTGTGAATGAAGTGAAGTGAAACATGGACTGATTGTGAAGTGAATTTGTGGACTGATTTTGGTGAAGTGAAATAACATGAATGGAGTGAAGTATGGACTGTTATGAAGGAAACAATGGACTAAAATGGATTGATGATATGAAGTGGACTAATTATGAAATGGGAAAGCATGAAGAATAGGGACTGAAAGTAATGTTTTTGGTGAAGTGGATTTGATGGATTGTTAATGGATAAATGGGACTGAGATTGAGTTGGAAATGTGGACTGATTATAAAATTAATCGAATGAGGGGGCTGTGCATATGCTTGTTGTCCTGCAAGCAGGGCAACAAATGCCCTGCTACTGCTGCTGCATTGGCAGCAGCTACTGCTGTATGTTGTAGTTGCTGTTGCTCTCCATTTGTGTGTTCTGCTGCTGCTGTCGAGAGGACATCAGCTATATGTTGACCTGCTGTTGCCAAAGGGGCAGCAGCTCCTCCCCCTTCACTCCACTTCCTCTCCTCTCTATCACTCTCTCTAAACTCCACACACACACCTACATATATATACACATCCACACACACCAAAGAATTAAACTCCTAAAAATAGTCCACATAATCAAGAGACCAAAAACACAATGTAAACCAAATAATCAAGATTCAAAACTCAAGATACTATACAACCACCTATCCAAATCAAGTAAGAACACTTCCTACTCTACCACACACACACCAACTACTCTCTAACACATTAAAATCTGAAAATAGATTACAAATTACACTATTGACAATAAAACAAATACATGGGGTGTCCTATTTCAACAACTACCCATTAGGACATGTAGCTACATGTAGACACACACTAGAGAACTCCAAATGGCCTCTAACTTAATTCTAATGGTTGTCCTAACAAGAGGGTTCATTCTATGGATTCAAAACTACCCAAAATGCATGTAAATAACTTTTAGAGGAAAGCTTTATACCTATTAGGAGTGAATCCTAATGAGACCTTCTCCGATACGAAGAACTTCTCAAATGGACACTTCCACCTTGCACTTTTCTTCCACTCCTTGGTAGCACCCTTTCCTTGGAGAATGGGAATGATTGAGGGAAGATTTGATGAAGGATTTATTTGATTTGGGGATCAAATCAATGCAAAAACTCCAGAAGAGGGAAGAACACTTGAGAGCTCCAAAAAGAGGCAAGTTTCTAAAGAGGGAATAAAATTAATCCTCTTCTTGCATGGCCGGCCAAGTAGGGCTTCTTAGGACTATTAGGAAATGTCAAGAATACCCCTCTCTAGTCTCAAATGGTTAAGTCTAGACTAGGTTCAAGTTTGGGGTCAAAAGGATCTAGTTTGAGTCTCTAATCAACTAATCTAATAAAGGGGAAATAGACTAGTCTAACCAATCTAATTTGTGAATCAAGTGGGCCATGTCTAACTTAAGTTGGGTCCCATCTAGAGACTAAGCTACCCGAGTCACTATCTCAAGTCGGAACGAGACGAAACTCAAACCACACTAAACAAATCATATAAAATAATTAATAAAATTATAAAATTCCAAAAATATTGAAAAATCAAAAATGACCAAAATACCCCTAATTGTGAAAACTGGGGTTGACAAATCTACCCTCATAAAAAGAAATTTCGTCCTCGAAATTAAAACAACCAACCACATGAAAACATAAACAGAAAACAAAAGAAACATATACCTCAAGGCTCGAAGAGATATGGAAAATGCTCCCGCATGTCGTCCTCTCTCTTCCAGGTAGACTCACCGGGAGAGTGGTGCCTCCATGCAACACGAACCAAGGGTATAACCTGGTTCTGAGCACCTTCTCCCTACGATCCAGAATCTCGACTGGCTGTTCTGGATAGTTGAGAGTAGGTCCCACCTCTATCGCTGAATGATCCAATATATGGCTGGGATCTGCCACGTACCGCCTCAGCTGCGATACATGGAACACGTTGTGCACTCTCTCAAGCGTAGGTGGCAAGTCCAGTCGATAGGCTACTGCACCGACCCTCTCAAGGATGGTGAAAGGTCTGATGTAGCGTGGACTGAGCTTCCCGCCTCTGCCAAAGCAAATCGTGCTACGTGTCGGAGAAATCCTCAGAAATACCATGTCTCCAACCTAGGCACGAAATAAAACTCAGCATACAAAACCAACAAATAATCACAAACAAGCACAACAGGAAACTGAAACTAACCTCGAACTCTAGCGGTCTCCGGTGGCTATCGGCCCAATGCCGCTGTCTATCTTGAGCTACCCGAAGTCTATTTCTGATCAGTCTAACCTTCTCAGTTGTATCGATTACCATCTCCGGGCCAAGCAGCACTCTCTCTCCAACATCTTCCCACGATAAAGGAGTGCGACATCTCCGTCTGTATAGAGCCTCGAATGGCGACATCTCTATACTGGCCTGGTAGCTGTTGTTGTAAGCAAACCCTACCATGTGAAGATGATCCTCCCAAGAACCCCTGAGGTCTAACACACATGTGCGAAGCATATCCTCAAGAGTCTGGATAGTCCTCTCTGACTGCCCGTCTGTCTGGGGATGATAAGCGGTACTAAACTTGAGCGAGGTGCCCAAGCTAATCTACAAACTCTTCCAGAAGTGGGAAGTGAAACGACTATCCCGATCTGAGACTATGCTTACCGGAACTTCGTGCAATCTCACAATCTGACGAACGTATAGCTCGGCCAGCTTCTCTGTAGATAAACCCACCTTGAAAGGTAAAAAGTGGGCCAATTTGGTCAATCTATCAACGATGACCCAAACCGCGTCTTTTCCTCCTGGAGATCGTGGAAGTCCGGACACAAATTCTATAGTGATGTGCTCCCACTTCCACTCTGGAATGGGTAGTAGCTGAGGCAATCCACCTGGTCTCTGCCTCTCGGCTTTCACCTGCTGACACACCAAACAGCGAGATACGAACTGAGCCACCTATCGCTTCATGCCATACCACCAAACGTGCTCTCTCAGGTCTCTGTACATCTTGTTGGCCCCAGGATGCATAGAATACAGAGAGTGATGCGCTTCCTGAAGAACCTCCTCCTGAAGCTCTCCACTCGGAACACACAGTCTAGCATCATGCCGCAACGACCCATCTTTGGCTATAGAGAAATCGTCGAACAAACCCGCCAATACCTGCTCCTTGATGCTTCTCAAGGCAACGTCATCATACTGTAGCGATCTGACTCTATCCATCAGCTCAGAATGAATCTATAGGCCCCACATCTGAATCTTTTTGCCTGGAACGATCACTTCGATACCCAAACTATCCAGGTCAGCCAAAAGATGACGATCTACGGTCAAGTACATAGCTACTGAATACCTGCTCAAGGCATCTGCAACTACGTTGGCCTTTTCCGAATGGTACTGCAAAGATATATCGAAGTCCTTCATCAGCTCTAGCCACGTCTCTGCTGTATGTTCAGCTCCTTCTGAGTGAACACGTACTTCAAGCTCTAGTGATCCGTAAAGATCTCAACCCACTCTCCGTACAGATAGTGCTTCCACAACTTCAAAGCAAAGATAATCGCAGCTAACTCCAGATCATGGGTAGGATAGTTCTTCTCATGAGTACGCAACTGCCTAGATGCATAGGCAATTACCTTCCCATGCTGCTGAAGAACGCAACCCAAACCCTTCCCAGAAGCGTCACTGTAGATCGTGAAACCTCCAGTCCCAGATGGCAAAGTCAAGATATGAGCTGTAGTCAACCTCTTCTTTATCTCATCGAAGGCAGCCTGACACTCCTCAGTCCAGACGAACTCCACGTCCTTCCTAGTGAGTCTAGTCATCGACTCTGCAATGCGAAAGAAGTCCTGGACGAACTTCCGATAATAGCCTGCCAAACCCAGAAAGCTCTAAATCTTGGCAACTGAACTGGGTGTAGACCAAGACTCCACAGCTGAAATCTTCTTTGGGTCCACAGAGATTCCATGCTCGGTCACAACATGACCCAAGAACTCTACCTGGTCCAAGAAGAACTCACACTTTGACAGCTTTCCATATAGCTGCTCCTTCCTCAGAATCTCCAGTACGGTCCACAGATGCTCCTCGTGCTCCTCAGGCGTCTTCGAGTATACTAAAATGTCATCTATGAAGACCACCATGAACTTGTCAAGGTACTGATGGAATACCTTGTTCATCAAGTTTATGAATACTGCTGGGGCGTTGGTCAACCCAAATGCATCACAGTAAACTCATACTGGCCGTAACGAGTCCGAAAAGCCATCTTCGGAATGTCTTCCCACTTTACCTTCAGCTGGTGATACCCGGACCTCAAATCTATCTTCAAAAATACCTTTGCGCCGCTCAACTGATCGAACAAGTCATCAATCCTCGACAACGGGTATTTGTTCTTGATAGTGAGGTTGTTGAGTGCCCTGTAATCGATACACATGCGTATCGTACCGTCCTTCTTTGGTACAAACAAAACTGGCGCTCCCTACGGCGAAGAACTGGATCTAATAAATCTCTTGTCCTGCAGCTCGTCGACTTGCTTTTTAAGCTCCACCAACTCGCTGTTGTTGACTCTATAGATGTGCTGTAAAATAGGCTCAGCGCCCGGTACCAAGTCTATAGAGAACTCAACATCCCTGTCTGGCGGCATCCCAGGCAACTCCTCAGGAAAGACATCCAAGAACTCAGCTATCAAAGGATGTGGCAATTCCTGTCCCGCCAACAAGGCTCCACAGAATCCAGTCTTTGGCTCCGCTGCTCCTCTAGCAAACTCTATCTCTGGCTCTCCCGGCGGCCTAAACAAAACTCTACCTCCTCTACAGTCTATACTAGCTTGGTCCCTGTTCAACCAATCTATACCGAGTACCATATCGTACCTCGGAAGTGGTATTACGAGCAAGCACGCACTCAAGTCCCGGCCTTCTAATGTAACTCTTCGTCCCTTGCAAATATTATTAACCAGGATAACACCTCCCTCGGTAAAGTTTTACAAGTCCTATCCAGAAATTTAGCAATGATGTTGTGTCTAAGACCAAAAGAGATAGACACAAAATTATGCGTAGCACCGGAATCAAATAAGGCAAAAGCGGGAAAGGAATCGAGAAAAACATATCCTGCCACAACATCTGCTACTGGCTCAATCTCCTCAGCTGCTAGTACAAAAGCTCTGCCATGGTGGGCTCCCCTCTGGTGCTGGACATAACGCTGCTGCTACGTCTGAAGTGGCTGACCCTTCTACTGAAATACGGGTCCCATTGGCGCTCTGTCCTGGCCTTCCTTGGCTGAACAGGACAGCCCTTCAGCTGGTGATCGGTCGCTCCACAGAATAAGCAAGCGCCTAATCTCCTCCTACAGACATCTCGGTCGTGCCCCTGCTTCCACAGAAGGCACACTGAGTGACCTGTCTCTGTCCCTGCTGCTGCTGGGTATGAACTGGTGCCTGGTATTGATAAAACTGAGGCTGCTGCTGGAACTGTCTCTGCTGCTGCTGCTGAATATAGGGACGTTTCGTCGGTCCTATACTAGAAGTGGCTCCAAATGTATCACTGCTCTTCTTCGGCTTGAGGCTGAAGTCCTCCACTGCTATCTGCGCCTCCATCAGGATCTGCTCGAAGGTCACATCTCGATGCCCAGAAGTGTGAGTATGGACTACATAAATTAGACCCCTCCTAAATTTGTGGGCCTTCTCTCCCTCGTCCTGGATCATCCTTGGGGCAAACCGGCTAAGGCAAAAGAACTCCGTCGCGTACTTGTCCACCGATGAGTTCTCCTGCACAAGTCCCACGAATTGGCCCTCCAAAGCGGTAAGAGCTACGTCGGGGTAGAACTTCTCCTTGAAGAGCCTCCGAAAGTTCTTCCATGTCAAACCCCTCACCGATCCACGAGGATCCGTATGAAACCATGTCAAGGCGATGTCGAAAAATTGACTCGCCGCAGCTGTGACCCATAATCCCTTAGGAATCTCTGCTAACTCCAAGCTCCGATGCACGTCCTCCAACCAATCGTCTGCATAGAGGATGCCCTCAGTCCCCTTGAACTCCCTGGGGTTCATCTTTTTGAAGTTTAATACTGTCCCAGCCCTAGCCTGATACTGATGTGGCTGCTGGCCGGGGCGCCCTGAACTAAACTGGGGCTACCTTCTCTACCGCTGCTAGTGCCAACTGGTGAGCATTCTCCATGCTCTGCCTCAGTACCTCGGTCTGGCGGTATGATACGTCAGCCTGACTCTGCGATGCTGCTGCTTGGGCTCGCTGTGACTCTATCATCTGTTGCAGGAGTGCAAACATCTGAACTGTGTCGGTCGGTACCGGAGGTGGTGGCGGTAGCATCTCCGGTATGACGATAGAAGGCCTCTGGGGTGGAGGTAGAAGACCTCTAGGTGCTGCTGCCACTACCTCCTGAACGGTAGGGACAGTCTCCTGGACTGCCTCCCCTACTGGATCAGACCTCTCTGGCACGGCACTGGATCCAGCTACCTGAGCTCGATTCACTGTCATCCTGAAGACGAATTAAAACCAAGAGATCAATATAGCACAAGATAAGATATTATCAAAGAAGGACAGTTAAATTCAAATGCAGAAAGAGTTGTCTTGATAATCGAAAGATCGAAATTTTTCCTAAAATGTGATTGAGTAAACTTCTATAATAATAACCTAAAACCTATATCCTAACTGCAGGCTCATAATCAATACTTTAAGTTGAATACCATTACGAATCAGACCTGTATGGGCCACCACAAAAATGTGTTACGATCCGCACCCTGAGTAGGGGCACGAGCACGTGGGTACGTCCAGCCTACACCGCAGAATCGGCGGTAGAACGCTGTATAGTTCTCCTAGAAAGTATAACACCTAGACACAATATAAATGTACCTGTCATCTCCGCACGGAGGTATATAAACTCAACTCAATCACAAAGACAACTAAGAAAGATAGACACGAATATCTTATAAATATGATGAAAATAGAAGTACGGAAATAGAATGCAAAGTCATAACATAGTAGAGAGTCAAAAATACTACATAAGATCCCATAACAAAATATAGCATAAGTCTCATAAACTAGCTGGCTCGCAGTCCAGACAAACCTAACTAGCAGATCTTGATAGGTAAAATATCATCTATGGGCTCTAGGGGTAATAACTGATCATAATCTCCATCCTGGCCGTACCCGTAATAGGTAGAGCAATCAGCGTCTAAGTCATCTATAAACATTAACGATTATCCTGTCAGGAAAATGAGCAAGTACAAACCACCACCAACAGTTCTATAGTACTGACAAATGCTGTAAGAGACAATCACAATAAAATACAAGATGAACATATCAAGATGGAAATATAACATGATATATAAAGCAGGAAATCATGTCAGGGTGTATCATGCAAGAAAGTAGAACTGAATAGAAGTAAATATCTGAAAGTAATACATATAAATAGTGCCTCGAGTATTATAGCATTATGTGATCGGTATGGGTCAAGATCATGCTATTTCATATGACCGGCTACAAGTACGAAAACTCGGCCCGGCCAAAATAAAAAGCTATAGAACAAGTAGTAAAAGGTCAGGCTATACCCTACATGCGGTGAGGGTGGAGCTATGAAACAAGTAGTAACTCAAGGTGGGCATTGATCACATAACCTATAATACTCCCCATCCCCGAATAGTATATGGATCCGGACATAGCACGTCATGGCATGAGATTCCCTAAGAAGGTAGCTACTCCTTCTCAAAAATTGGTGTCAATACAAGTACAAGAATAAGATCGAGCAAGTACCAGTATCCTAAGAAAATCCAGGAATGACATCTCATGACAGGAATCTGGTATATACTAGTCCGTGTATCCTCGTGTCTAGAATCAAGTAAAACACTATAATTGAATTGGATACAGAAAATATCAAGACAAAGAACTACTATCAGAGAATGTACTCGCCTGCTGTCCTGAGCTGTCAAGTACGGTCAATGCTCAGAGTGATCTCACAGACCTAGAGATAAGATATTGTAAGCTAATTAGGGTTTGACAATGTTTAAGAATAATTTCCAATGTATGATATACAATCTAGGTTAAACTCAGTCAAACTAAGTCAAACTAGGTCACATCAAGTCAAATTAGGTTAAACTAAGTCACACTGAGTCACACTAGGTCTAACTAGGTCACAGGAAGTCAAACCAAATCAAACTAGGTCAAACTGAGTCAAAGGTTGACTTACAGTTGACTTTTGGTCAACTGGTCAACTCTAGGTCAAACTAGTCTAATATTGACTAACAGTTGACTTTGGTCAACTGGTCAACTCTGGTCAAGTCCGGTCAAGTTTTAGTCACTTTTAGGCTAAGTTTGACTTTGGTTGACTTTTGATCGAAACGGTCCACCGAGGTCAAAACTAGTCTAAGAGCACTAATCCTGACCATTACCAACTAAGACAATCAATTTCTAACCATATCTTAATCTATAAAACTCTTACCTTAGCTTCTAGGTAATTACCTTAACCTTACAATATCTACTAGCTATATAACTCAACATGGTATTTGAATACCAAACTAACTTCTAACAATACTAATTTCTAACCCAAACTAACTCTCAATCTAACTCTAATATATAGACTAACACTAACATAGGAACTAACCTATGAACTAACATCTAACATGTAAACATACCTTACTAACATATCCTCTCATTCTACATGTTATCCTAACTAACCAATACCTCCATTTCTAACATGTATCTAGACACACTCACACACACTCATGACATTGGCTAAACATATTGGTGTAGTGGACTGAAATATATGGGAAATGTACTGATATGAATACATGGACTGATTTCATGGACACATATGAATATGGACTGATTTTGAGAGTGGAATGGATGGTTAATGGATTGAATTATATAGTGAATGATGTGGATTGATATAGGGACTGATTTGTGAATGAAGTGAGGTAAAACATGGACTGATTGTGAAGTAAATTTGTGGACTGATTTTGGTGAAGTGAAATGGCATGAATGGAGTGAAGTATGGACTGTTTTGAAGGAAACGGTGGACTAAAATGGATTGATGATATGAAATGGACTGATTATGAAATGGGAAAGCATGGAGAATAGGGACTGAAAGTAATGTTTTTGGTGAAGTGGATTTGATGGATTGTTAAGGGATAAATGGGACTGAGATTGAGTTGGAAATGTGGGCTGATTATGAAATTAATCGAATGAGGGGGCTGTGCATATGCTTGCTGTCCTGCAAGCAGGGCAACAAATGCCCTGCTACTGCTGCTGCATGTTGCAGCTGCTGTTGCTCTCCATTTGTGTGTTCTGCTGCTGCTGTCGAGAGGACAACAGCTAATGCTGACCTGCTGCTGCAAAAGGGGCAGCAGCTCCTCCCCCTTCACTCCACTTCCTCTCCTCTCTATCACTCTTTCTAAACTCCACACACACACACACCTACATATATATAGACATCCACACACACCAAAGAATTAAACTCCTAAAAACAGTCCACATAATCAAGAGACCAAAAATACAATGTAAACAAAATAGTCAAGATTCAAAACTCAAGATACTATACAACCACCTATCCAAATCAAGTAGGAACACTTCCTACTCTACCACACACACCCCAACTACTCTCTAACACATTAAAACCTGAAAATAGATTACAAATTACACTATTGGCAATAAAACAAAAACATGGGGTGTCCTATTTCATCAACTACCCATTAGGACACAAAGCTACATGTAGACACACACTAGAGAACTCCAAATAGCCTCTAACTTAATTCTAATGGTTGTCCTAACAAGAGGTTTCATTCTATGGATTCAAAACTACTCAAAATGCATGGAAACAACTTTTAGAGGAAAGCTTTATACCTATTAGGAGTGAATCCTAATGAGACCTTCTCTGATACGAAAAACTCCTCAATTGGACACTTCCACCTTGCACTTCTCTTCCACTCCTTGGTAGCACCCTTCCCTTGGAGAATGGGAATGATAGAAGAAAGATTTGATGAAGGATTGATTTGATTTGGGGATCAAATCAATACAAAAACTCTAAAAGAGGGAAGAACACTTGAGAGCTCCAAAAAGAGGCAAGTTTCTAAAGAGGGAATGAAATTAATCATCTCCTTGCATGGCCGGCCAAGTAGGGCTTCTTAGGGCAATTAGGAAATGTCAAGAATACACCTCTCTAGTCTCAAATGGTTAAGTCTAGACTAGGTTCAAGTTTAGGGTCAAAAGGATCTAGTTTGAGTCTCTAATCAACTAATCTAATAAAGGAGAAATAGACTAGTCTAACTAATCTAATTTGTGAACCAAGTGGGCCATGTCTAACTTAAGTTGGGTCCCATCTAGAGATTAAGCTACCCGAGTCACTATCTCAAGTCGAAACGAGACGAAACTCGAACCACACTAAACAAATCATATAAAATGATTAATAAAATTATAAAATTCCAAAAATGTTGCAAAATAAAAAATAACCAAAATACCCCCAATTGTGAAAACTGGGGTTGACACTTTTTGATTGTCTTGCTAGTCTTGCCTTAGGATCAATTATAGACAAAGACGTCTTGGCCCATACCTGGCAACGCAACGACAGGGTCGTGCTATACTCTACTCGTGACTTCAATACATATTCGAGGCAATACCTCACGGAGTAGAAACATACGCAACTCGGCCGTGCCAAGACTTTCACTTAAATTTATGTGCCTCTAGACTATCCTCGTGCCAACGACGTCAAGGGGGACGACTCGTGCTGGTCGTGCCAATCCACTTGCTCGTGCCTTAGAATCGAGGTCGTGCCTCCCAAGTATCAACCAGACTTAATCAACTTGCCTTACGGCCCTTCCTGACTTAACTCGAGATGATGCCACATTTATGCCGAAGCACGTGTCCTTGCTATTGCCAAATCTTAGGCTCCAGAATGGTGATGCAACTGTGCACACCTAACTCGTGCCGATTCAAGGTTAGCGCTTGCAATAAGCATAACTTGTTAACCCAACTCGTAACCAGCTAGTACTCGACACAATCCAAAGGCATTCACGCGGATAGCCGCTCTTATGCCGACAAATCTATATGAATGGTCACTAGCAATATCAAGCTATCCTGGATCTTTTGTATACGGTGACCATTCGCGTGGCGAGGTACGAGCTCCCACCGAATGACCCATAGCCTATATTGTAACGGTTCACTTCAATCGAGTCGTACCGTCGATGAAGGCCATACAATATCTGCAATTCCTCCTAGGCCGACACGAACCCGACGCCCCGGGATTGCTCGAGGAATTTTGCCCTTGTGTGCAAGTTGTCCAATGACCATGCAAGACTCAACTCGATCTATCAAGCCCTTCCTTAATCATGACCATGCTTTCTATCTTTCTATCGAGACTCCCAAGTAGCGAGACCGATCTCGCGTGATTCTTTATCGAGACTCCTAAGTAGCGGGACCGATCTCGTGAACTCCCTTATCGAGACCTATCGAGACTCCCAAGTAGTGGGACCGATCTCGTGAACGAGACTTATCGAGACTCCCAAGTAGCGGGACCGATCTCGTATGCTTTCTTATCGAGACTTAGCGAGACTCCCAAGTAGCGGGACAAATCTCGTGAACGAGACTTATCGAGACTCCTAAGTAGCGGGACCGATCTCGTGTGCTTCCTTATCGAGACTTAGCAAGACTCCCAAGTAGCGGGACCGATCTCGTGAACGAGACTTATCAAGGCTCCCAAGTAGCGGGACCGATCTCGGCGACAACCAGTCGTATGGGCTTCCTTTGTCCGTGGCATGCTTTTCATTAAACCCACCGTGGCTTGTGCCTTAGACAAACCTTGTTCTCTAGGCGATTCTATCGCTCAAGTTATATACTTTATATGACGAGCCTTGATCTCGTGGGACTATGTGACTTGACAACCGCAGCCAACAGGGGACAGTGCTAGAAATGGCTACGATAGCCTAACACAACTCTCGTCTAACTTATTCGGGCAACGACTTGACGAGCAAAGGCTGCACCAAGCTTCGTATCGAGAGAACATGTCGTACACGCGTTCGACTTGAACATCCAAGTTCTTGGGTGCCTAGACTTAAGCCACAAGCCGTACAATACGACATAACCCACGGGACATGCGAAGGCTATGCCAAGCCTTGGACGACGGGACCGTGCATGCATTATCAAGCATTCACGCGGGCGACGCCTATGACTTAGGCTAATTCGAACGTTGTGGCCACTTAGCAACTTAGACCAACTTTCTTCTCCCAAGCCTTGGGACGAAGGATCGAGTGTCATTTTAAAAGCACGCTGAGCAAACTTCTAAGCAGACCGTGGGACCATTTTCTATGTTCTAACACATTCCGACCCGTCGGGATTATTTCCTTAGCTATGTGGGTGCGTCTCTTTTATTATCAAGCCTAACTTGTGCAAGTTAAAAATATGCAAGTTATTATGTGAAAGCTAAGATGAGGCAAGTTCATCAAAACTACCCCACCTGAGCGAGGAGTCGCCTCGACCGAGCAGGTCTTCGAGCAGCCGTTGCAAGGCTAAGTCCGAACGCCGTTGGCGTTTAGATTCCTTCGATTGACTGAGCGGGATGGGGCACTACACTGCTAACAATTTTTAATAGCTAAATTTCTATTGCTTACTCTATTCACCCCCTCTAGATTATAGTGCTTTACATTTTGTTCCTATAATTGGTATCGGAGCGAGTATACAGGTAAAACAAGGTAACACAGTTATTATATTCTTATCTATACTACTGTTACATAGATCACTATATCACACATGGCAACTGTAAAATTCATAAGTGAAGGCCAAGCCACAAACAGACCCCCATTATTTAATGGTACACATTACACATACTTGAAAACACGTATGAGTTTTTTTCTTGAAATCTCTAGATTTTGTCTTATGGTCTATTATGATTGATGGTTATAAAAAGCCTGCTCATATTCTTGTTGACGGAGAGTTGGTTGAGAAACCCCATGACAAGTATACTAAAGCTGAACAGAAACAAGACAGTCTTGACGCATGTGCTATTAATGCTTTGTTTTGTGCCTTAGACATGACTGAATTTAACAGGGTGTCTACATACACAATATCAAATAAAGTGTGAAAACTTCTCGAAGTTACTCACGAAGGCACGACACAAGTCAAGGAGTCAAAGATCAGCAGACTTACTCAGGAGTATGAGGCGTTTAAGATGAAGCCAAACGAATTCGTCACTCAGATGTTTACAAGATTTCTGGATATTGTAAACCCTTTCTTCCTTAGGCAAAGAATACAATAACCATGAGAAGATTCGCAAACTTCTACGAGTTCTCACGAAGAATTGAATTCCAAAGGCTACTGCAATTATTGAAGGAAACGACCTCACTACTATGTCTATTGAAACACTCATGGGTATGCTACTCACTCACGAGCTGGAACTTCAAGACTTTGAAGAAGTTGCACCAGAGGAGAAGTCGATCTCCCTCAAAGCTCAACACAGAGGATCTGTCGAAGAAGATTCCGACGACAATGACTCTGACCCTGAAGATCACGCTCTTATAGTAAGAAAGTTCAAAAAGTTCATGAGATTCAATAGAAGAAAAAAGAACACAACAACAACAATAGCAACAACAAAGAAGATCCAATCTGCTTTGGTTGCAAGAAGAAATGACACATCAAGAAGGATTGTCTGACAGTATCATCATCAACCAAGAAAAGCAGCAAGTATGAAAAGAGTTACCTGAAGAAATCAACATCCAGAAGGTATACCAACACAAGCATATGGCATGAAAGTGAAGCAAGCGACTCAGAAGATGAACAATCAGATGACGCTGCAAATGTATGCTTAATGGCATTTGACCAGGTAAACACTAACACCCTGTTTGATACATATGATGATTTTACCATTGAACAGTTAGGTGAAGCCTTTAGTGACCTCTTAGATGATTACAAAAAATAGCATAGAAAATACCAAAACTCTAAGAAGGTACTTAAAGAGTACAGAGGTAAAATAGGAAGACTTACCGACCTACTAGCTGAGGTTAGAAGTTAATGATAATTCTAGTGAGGTAGGTGAGCTTTCTTCGGTTAAGTTGCAGTTACACGAGACCACAAGGCTATCCGAAGAGAAAGACAAGATCATTACCAAATTAGAAGAAGACCTACTCAAAGAGAAGAAGAGTCTTCAGTAAGTACTAGTCAAAAATGATGCACTCACTGCTAACTACAATACACTGTATGACACTTCAAAAAGTTGGAAATTAGGTTAGAAAAATAACCTGAGGTTGCTGCTTCCTACCCTAACATGTGTCACTTACCGAAACACCGGAATACTGTCAAACCCAACACTATCAGACCAACCAAACCTTTGTCCAGGAAGACTAATAGGCATGCATTTTATTATCAATATCCAACTAGAAAACCAAGACCTACCAATCATGCACAACATACTGCATCTAACACTCAATATGCTAGATGTCATTATTGTGGCACCATTGGTGATATCTCTCCTGCATGTAGAGTAAGAAAGCTAGTTGATTTAAAATTATGTGCATGGATACCAAAGACTAACATTTTAAGACCCTACAAGAAATGGGTACTAAAAGTTTTATCTGCAAATTCTCTTGTAGGTGGAACACCATACGCATGCTAGAAGCAAGTGGATCCTCGACAGCGGTTGCTCACGGCACATGACCGATGACGCTTCATTATTTACAACATTTCAAAGAAGAAGGAAGGATACGTCTCCTTCAGTAATAATCTTAAAGGGTATATAGTAGGTATCAACAATATTGGTAAGACTCCATATCCTGTGATTAAAGATGTCTGTCTAGTAACCGAGTTAAAACATAAACTACTCAGCATAAGACATTTAGCTGACCATGGTTATGGTATTAACTTTGTCAACGACAAATGTACTATAGTTGATAGCTCAACTGGTAGTACTATCTTTGAAGGTATTAGGGAAGACAATATATATATATTTTCTATCTGTTGGAAGAGGCTAACAAAGCAGGTAGATGCTTAATCACCAAGAATGATGAGAGTCAACTATGCCATATGAGACTCGGTCATGCAAATATGGACACAATTTCAAGACTATCCACAAAGAAGTTGGTACGAGGCTTACCGGACATCACCTTCAAGAAGGATATGGTATGTAGTGAATATGAAAAAACAGAGCTACCCGATCCACATTTAAGTCCAAGAATGTTGTAAGTACCACTAGACCTCTATAATTACTGCATATAAATTTATTTGGGCCTAGTAGAATTGCTAGCCTAAGTGGTAAGTTATATACTTTTGTAATAGTAGATGATTTCTCCAGATACACGTGGGTATATTTTCTTGCACGCAAAAATGATGCATTGTCTGAATTTGTCTCATTTTGCAAGAAAATTCAAAATAAAAAAGGATTCATGATCACTCGTATTCAAAGCGATTATGGCGGCAAAATTGAGAATGTAGAGTTTGAGCAATTTTGTGACGCACATGGTTATCTGCATGAGTTCTCCTGCCCTAGGACTCCGCAACAAAATAGAGTTATAGAACGTAAGAACAGGACTCTATCTGAAATGGCTAGAGTTATGTTAAACTAGTTTAGTCTACCCAAATACTTTTTGGCTGAAGCTATCAATACAGCTTGTTATGTTCTCAATAGGATTCTTATTCGACCTAAATCGAAGAAGACTCCCTATGTGTTATGGTTTGATAGAACACCATATGTTTCTTATTTCGAAATCTTTGGTTGCAAATGCTTTATTCTTAATACTAAAGGTAATTTAGGAAAGTTTGACGAAAAGGTCGATAAAGGTATATTTTTAGGTTATGCGGCCAAAAGCAAAGGATACCGAGTCTTCAACAAAAGGACCATGATCATCGAAGAGTCAATGAACATTACATTTGACGAACTGAATCAACAAACAATCGATGCTGATGATGACGACGTCAGTACACCAAGTACAACATCTGCAGAACCTTCACGCATAGCACCAGCTGATCCTCCAAGTAGAGCACGTACAGAACCAGAAGCTGGAACCAGCTACCTTGAGAGTATGCCAAAGAGAATGAAGTTCATGGTTGACCATCCCAAGGGCTTGGTAATAGGTAAGATTACCAGGGGTGTAAGTACTCGGTCCTCAAGTAGAGAGATAGTTTCCTATGTTGTATTTATTTCATATCTTGAACCCAAAACTATTGAAGAAGCATATAGCGATAATTTTTGGTTAGATGCTATACAAGAGGAATTAAACCAATTTGAACAGAATCATGTTTGGGAACTTGTTCCCAAGCCCATTGATCATCCGGTCATTGGCACCTGCTGGATATTCCGAAATAAACTCAATGAGAATGGTTTAGTTACTCGTAACAAGGCCCGACTCGCAGCTCAAGGATACAACCAAGAGGAAGGTATCGACTACGATGAGACCTATACCCCAGTTGCGAGATTAGAATCCATGCATGTTTTGTGCATTTGCATGTTTTCATAATTTTAAGCTTTTTCAAATGGACGTTAAAAGTGCATTTCTTAACGGTTTTATAAAAGAAGTTTATGTAGCTCAACCTCTAGGTTTTACTGATTTCGAAAATCCTGATCATGTTTTCAAGTTGAAGAAAGTCTTATACGGTCTGAAACAAGCCCCTCATGCATGGTACGATCGTTTAAGATCTTTTCTCCTTGATAACAGTTTTACAAAAGGGAAGGTTGACACTACACTGTTTACAAAATCTTTCAAAGAAATTCTTCTTTTAATTCAGATTTATGTTGATGATATTATCTTTGGATCTACTGATGAGTCTTTTTGTCAAGAATTTTCAAAGTGTATGCAGAATGAGTTTGAGATGAACATGATGGAAGAACTTAAATTCTTTCTTGACTGCAAATCAAACAAACCAATAATGGGACGTTCATTAATCAAGCCAAGTACACAAATGACTTACTAAATAAGTTCGATCTGGAAACCGTCAAACCTATTGGCACTCCAATGACAACTTCAACCAAGCTTGATATTGATGAGCAAGGCAAACCGGTCGACATACGTAAGTATCGAGGTATGGTTGGTAGTTTAGTTTATTTAACTGCTAGTCGTCCTGATATAATGTTTAGTATTTGCTTGTGTGCACGTTTCCAAGCTAACCCTAAGGAATCACACTTGTGTGCAGTTAAGCGTATCTTTTAATACCTTAAAGATACTTCTTCTGTCGGCTTATGGTATCCCAAAATCACGTCCTTTGACCTAACCAATTACTCGGATACTGATTTTGCTGGATGCAAAGTAGATAGAAAAAGTACTAGCGGTACGTGTCATTTCCTAGGTAAGACTCTAGTCTCTTGGTTTAGTAAAATTCTGTCACATTATCAACTACTGAGGCTGAGTATATCGCCGTAGGACGTTGTTGTGCACAAATTTTATAGATGAAGCAAACCTTAGAAGACTTTTGTTTATAGTATTCACCCATACCTATTTTTTGTGATAACACTAGTACTATTAATTTGACTAAGAATCCTGTATGTCATTCTCACACTAAGCATATTGAGATTCGATATCATTTTCTTAGAGATCATCAAACAAATGGAGATATAAACCTTGTATATGTCACTACTAAAATCTGCTCAATTGGCGACATAAATTTAGTGACGTTCGATTAACGTTGCTAAATTGTGTTCATTAGCGACGTTTTATTGAAACGTCGCTAATAGTCGCTACTAGCGACAAAATAAGCGACGTAACAACGACATATATTAATTACATGAGCTAGTCGTCGCGAAACGTCGCTCTGACGTCGCTAATAGCGACTAATTTAGCGATGGTAGTATTAATATCGCTAAATTCTAATTATATTCCCCTCCAACGATTCATTTTCCCTATTTTACTCTCTCTCTCTTCTCCCCCCTTCGGTACTCTCACTCTCTCCGGCGCTCTCACTCTCTCCGGCGACTCTCACTCTCTCCGGCGACTCTCCTCCCTCTCCGGTACGTGACTCTCCCCCTCCCTCTCTCTCTCTCTCCGGCTGTTTTGGTTGTTGGTGGTTGGGAAGGGTGCGGGTGGCTCGGGGGGAGGTACAGGAGGGATGCGGGTGGTTGGAGGGTGAGTGGGGGTGGTTGGAGGGTGGGGCAGGGGGGACGAGGGCGGCTGGGGGAGGGAAGCTAGGGTTAGGGTTCGGGTTAGGGGTAGGTATGTGTGGGTAGGAGGAGGGGAGCGGGAGGAGAGGGGGTGGGGGCGGCTGGGGAAGGGGAGCAGAGGGGGTGGGGGCGGCTGGGGGAGGGGAGCAGGGGAGTGGGGGCGGCTGGGGGTAGGGAGCAGGGGAGTGGGGGCTGCTGGGGGTGGGGAGCAGGGGGTGGGGGCGTCTGCGGGAGGGGAGCAGTAGGGGTGGGGGCGGCTGGGGGAAGGGAGCAGGGTGGTGGGGGCGGCTGGGAGGGGAAGCAGGGGGGAGGGGGCTTGGTCAGGGGCACTGATAGTGCCAAAAAATCTGATAATTTAGTAATAATTATTTCTTTTCTACACCAAAAAATGTGATACTCCGATTCGAACGCACCGATAATGCCAATATTTGTAACAAGTAGTTTTATTGGTTAGTTAATTGGTAACATGGTGATCGGGACATATAGTCCCTACAGCCATTCGACTAGCGAGACAGAAACTATGGTACGACATGGTGATCAGGACATAGTCCCTGCAGCCATTCGACTGGCGAGGCAGAAACTATGTAGCCGTAGATAAAGTTGACTGTCCTCTGACCCTCATCCATCGGCAATGATGATATGACAACCTATCACTATATCTTATATAGTAGTAGATGATGTCTTAGTATTATATTATGTGAGTTCATCTTGATTCTGTTACATTCTTCAGATACTAGATACGATAAGAACATATACTACACCATATGTACAGAACATAGATGATTCACACTAATGTATGCTAGAATGAATTTTGGGTTGTGTTCTGAGCCATCTGTTCTCACACTTGGCAAAAAATCAAATTTTTATATTTTATCTGCTTTCGAAAATGTACTCAAACGAGATGATGGTTCCTTTAGTTAGCTTGCTTATGTTACAATTATATTATTTGTGAATATCGATCTTACCAGATGACACCCATGACCCAAGGAGCGGCACATCGTTTGAGGGAAACAATGAATACTGAGGTGGCTCCTCCTACTGTTAAGGAGGAAGTGGCACCGGTAGCTAGTGAGACCGGGAGTTCTATTCATCCAGCACTGGTAGCTAGTGAGACCGGAAGTTCTATTCATCCAGCACTTGCAATGGACTATATCTCTCCTGCCGCCGTCGATCCCACTTATTCGAGGTGGTTGCGTGATCGTATCACTGAGCGTTTGCGCGAGCTACGTGGTTCTCATTAGCTATTAGTACTTATTTATATTAGACTATTTGTATTGGGTTGTTTTTGTATTAGACTATTTGTATTGGACTACATATATGAATTAGTACTGTGTCAATCTCTGGATTGTATTGGACTACGACATGGTGATCAGGACATAGTCCCTGCAGCCATTCGACTGGCAAGGTAGAAACTATGTAGCCGTAGATAAAGTTGACTGTCTTTCGACCCTCATCCCTCGACAATGATGATATGACAACCTATCACTATATCTTATATAGTAGTAGATGGTGTCTTAGTATTACATTATGTGAGTTCATCTTGATTCTGTTACATTCTTCAGATACTAGATACGATAAGAACATATACTACACCATATGTACAGAACATAGATGATTCACACTAATGTATGCTAGAATGAATTTTGGGTTGTGTTCTGAGCCATTCGTTCCCATACTTGGCAATTAAGCATGTGAAATATATCGTTGAAGAACATAAAACTTGTGGTCATTACTGCAGAAAATGCAGACTGACATGAACTGACGCACGAAAAGGAGGAGATTAAAGCTGTAACAAGTAAAGTTGTGTTTTGGATGTTCTACTCTTGTAAGCTCTTTGTTCACAAAGCAAGATATAATGAATACAGAACAAGTATCAAGTTTATAACTCTTGTAAGCTCTATACTTGAGTTACGAACTCGATACTTGTTCTGTATTCTTTAATTATAGCTTGCTTTGTGAACAAAGAGTTTACAAGAGTTCTTTTTTCAAAGCACAACTTTTCTTATTCCAGCTTAGAGCTCCTCATTTTCATGCGTCAGTTCATGTCGGTCTTCACTTTCTGCAGTAACTTCCTCCAATTAATCTCCCTCCCTTGGCAATGATGATACGACAACCTATCTTGATTCTGTGATTATAGTAGATGATGTCTTAGTATTACATTATGTGGGTTCATCTTGATTCTGTTATATCCTTCAGATACTAGATTCGATAAGAACATATACTACACCATATGTACAGAACATAATGATCCACACTAATGTACGCTAGAATGAATTTTAGATTGTGTTCTGAGCCATCCGTTCTCACACTTAAAACATATATAAATTAGTACTGTGAGAGCGCCGGAGGGGGGGGGAGGAGAGAGAGTGAGAGAGTAAAATATGTGGAAATGAATTGGTGGGGGAATATAATTAGAATTTAGCGACGTTCATACTAAAGTCGCTAAATTAGTCGCTATTAGCGACGTCATAGCGACGACTAGCTCATGTAACTATGTAGCCGTAGATGAAATTGACTGTCCTCCGACCCTCATCCCTCGGTAATGATGATACGACAACCTATCACTATATCTTATATAGTAGTAGATGATGTTTTAGTATTACATTATGTGAGTTCATCTTGATTCTGTTACATTCTTCAGATACTAGATACTAGATTCGATAAGAACATATACTACACCATATGTACAGAACATAGATGATTCATACTAATGTATGCTAGAATGAATTTTAGGTTGTGTTCTGAGCCATCCGTTCTCACACTTAAAATACATATAAATTAGTACTGTATGTCAATCTTTGTTTTTGTATTTTCGGCGAACCCAGGGATTGAATTCTGTATTTTGTATTTTGTATTTTGGCTCCAGCTCCAGCTCCATTTGTATTAATCTACGGTACGACATGGTGATCAGGACATAGTCCCTACAGCAATTCGACTGGCGAAATAGAAACTATGTAGTCGTAGATAAAGTTGACTGTCCTTCGACCCTCATCCCTTGGCAATGATGATATGACAACCTATCACTATATCTTATATAGTAGTAGATGATGTCTTAGTATTACATTATGTGAGTTCATCTTGATTCTGTTACATTCTTCAGATACTAGATACGATAAGAACATATACTACACCATATGTACAGAACATAGATGATTCACACTAATGTATGCTAGAATAAATTTTAGGTTGTGTTCTGAGCCATCCGTTCTCACACTTGGCAAAAAATTGAATTTTCTATATTTTATCTGCTTTCGAAAATGTACTCAAAAGAGATGGCACCCGTTCTCACAGATGGCACCTAAGACCCGAGGATCTCGCTTGAGGGAGGCATAGATGGCTGTGAAAGAGGAGGTGGCTCCAGCTCTAGAGGGCAGTTCCATCGAGAGAGCTGCTCCAGAAGTAATTCCTAAAGTCGAAGGAGCTGTGAAGGAGGAGGTGGCACCACATGGCAGTTCCACCGGGAGTTCTAGTCATCCATCTCCTCTGGTTATTGATCTGGCTGCCGCAGATCCTACTTATGCGTGCTGGCTGAGGGAGTTCTATCTGTCCCAGCATAGACGACAGTAGATACATATATTGACTGAATTTGTTTTGACGGATATATCTCATCTGGATATTGTGATGGATATTTGTTTTGATGGATATATCTCCTTTTGGATATTGTGGTGGATATTTATTTTTGTGTGTGTGAAGTATATTGGTATAGCTTGCTGTGTGACGCATATTGTGATGTATATTTGTTTGTGTGATATGTGATGCATATTGTGATGTTCCGAGAGGCTTGAGGAGACGACCAATTATTTTTGGTCTATTCTGGATTGTATTGTGCGGGCCGGTGTTGAGTGTTCCACCGAAGGGTTCGGCGAACCCAGGGATTAGATTCTGTATTTTTGATTGTACATTTGCATTCTGGATTCTTTTTGTTTCAATTTAGCGACGTTTATATTCGTCGCTAACAGTTAGCGACGAATATAAAGGTCGCTAAAAACGTCGCTAAATTGTTGACATGGCAAACAATCTGATGCCACCACATCGTCACAAGAATGTTGCTAATGTGTCGCTAATCGACGATCACTTAAAAACGTCGCAAATAACGTCGCAAATTAGCGACGTTATAAACGTCGCTTACTAACGTCGCCCTAGCGACGTTTTGCGACTTTTTCTCGATTAGCGACACGCTTTTTTCCGTCGTTTATTAAACGTCGCTGAAAACGTCGCTAATTTAGTTTAGCGACGTTTTGGCCGAGTTTAGCGACGTTTTGGAACGTCGCTAATCTGACAAATTTTTGTAGTGTGTAGACACAAAGAACCAATATGCCGTCATCTTTACAAAACCATTAGCGGAAGATCGTTTCAATTATTTACGTCGAGAATTAGAAATTTTATATGTCAATAATATTAATTAATTTTGTTTTATTAATTATTTTTTAATATACAAAAAACTGTTTTCTATACAAGCCTACAAAGTGTCTGTCTGTCACCACGACCAAGGTCGAAGCGAAAAGGTACTTAAGCATTCTCCGGTGAATCTTCTTTAGCTAGGATAGTACTCCTACAGTTAATCTAAAACAGTTGCTGCGTAACGAAAAATAATTCATAAAATATTATTAATTATATTAATTGAAAATTAAAATAACTAAACTTGGAATTAAATAATTGAAAAAGGATTGATGAATACAAAGGGGCATTGTATTTTTTTTGCACAAAAATACCACAACAGAACCCCAGGCAAACTCGCACCGAATTCGGCCCGAGTTCGGCCAGAGTTCTGTTGGTGTCGGGTGTTTTAAGTCAGAACCAAATGGCCCCTTCCTATTCATCACCTCCATCTCCTCAAAACACAGCAGTAGCCGCGCCCGAAGCTCCAAAATCCTAGATTTTCATCCTTTGACTTCTTTCATAGCTTTTGGAGTTTTCAATCCAAATTTTGGATTCATGCTTAGAATCTCGTTCTCCTTCACATGCTCAAAATTCAGAAGGTATAACGTCCTCCTTCTCTCTATTTAAAATTTGTAGATTTCTATATATTTCTAGAAATCATGCCTAAGAACTTCAACCCCTTCAAAAGAACGAAGACGGTGGTTAGCGAAGAGGCCTCGTCTTCGGATCCCATCCAAGGATAAATCTTTTCGCCCGTCCAATTGAACGATGGGGCGTTCAATGCATTTTTCTTCCAAACCCATGATCAATCACTTTTATGGTATGCGAATTTCTTAGTTCGCAATATATGCCCTGGCACACCGATTAAATGGACTATCTTTCTGTCCCACCAGACTTACTTTGAAGCATTAGGATTGCATAACTTTGTTACTCATTCATATCCTATCGCAACTAATACTATTCGTTTAGTTTATTGTAATTTTACTCTTGACACTTTCACTGTTAAGTCGTCTTGCTGGTATTAATATTCAATTCAATGATATCGACTTAGCAAAATTTTTTGATATTCCAAATGAAGGTGCTTTGCTAAACGATATCATAGAATTTGAATTTTCAGGAGACACGACCTTAAACAATTTCAAGAATGAACTCTGCTCTCCTGATCGAGTTCGTTCTGGTAAGTTCAAAGCTGCTAATTTAAACTTATTTTACTATGAATTGTACCGCATCGTCTACTCCACTATCTTGCCCAAATCTACTTCCAAGGACGATGTGACTAACCTTAAAATGTCTGCTTTATACCATATTCGTAAGGGAATTCCATTTTCTGTCCCTAAAACGTTTATTCAGATGATGGGTCGTTGTTGCGAAAGGCACAGAAATCTTGCTTATGTGATGATTCTTCCAATCATTTTTCAGCACTTTGACCTTGATCTAACTACTTGTGCTCCTGACTCTGAGCCCAAGTATCTTCAGCTCTCTCGTCGTGGCACAACTGTTTCTCCTGCTCTTCCTACTGCTTCACCTCCACCTCCTCAAGATTACCCTATGTCTTATGAGGGTATTCACCAGCATCTTTCTGATTTGTGAGCGTTTATTACTGATACATCGAGGGAACACGAGTTTCGAGATGCCAATCAGTTTCAGGTTCTTGCAAATTCTTTTACGGATCTGCGATTTGCTCAGACTAGTCATTCTGTCAGTTCTCTTCCCCGAGATCCCTCTGTATCTGGCTACCGCTATGAGGATGAGGCAGTTCGTCACTTCTTCGAGCCCGATGACGCTTATGACCGGAACCGTGGTTCTGGTGCTACTCCACATCCTTCTTATGGAGCTAGCACTTCTGGAGATGGTCCTTCTGGACATGGTGGCACTGCTGACGCTGATAATGATAACTCTAAGGACTTTTGATCTAGACACTTTTGTACTTTGTCTAGATGTTATATGGTTAGACTCTTTATTTTGTCTATGTATGCTTGGAAATGCTCCGATATTCCAAGATAATACTTTATCTTTATTTAGTTTTTAGCATTGTGACTGTCTGATGAGTTAATACATTTTCAAACTCTTATTAGTATGCATTTACTATTTCAGTGTGAACTGTTCTCTCTCATATTCTTGTATGCATTTTTTTATGCGTAGTATTTATTATCTTAGTTTATGCTTCATTTAAACTGCCTGTGAAATACATGTTATTCTGTCTATATTTTTTTTGTATTTCTTCAACATTTGTTACTTAAGCATAGACTGCGGGGGATCTTCTCTCTTTGCAATTATTTTGCTATGTGACAATGTGGAAGAAATTGGATCTAACATCTTTTGCAGGATACAAGATTTTTTTGAGGAAACAATACATACAGAATAGTACCATACAGTACCTTACAATTTTGATTCTTTTCAAATCAAAGATCGAGATGTTATATCGTTCAAAGTTTGTCAATGATCAAAATGAGGAAGATTGTTGGCCCATTGGTCATGGCCAAACCTAATTTTAATAATTGATCTAACCCTGTCTCGATATAAGGGCCATTTGGATGACTCTTGAGAACTACTACTGCTACCGTTCAAGACATGAAGCCGTTTTGCCACATAAGTCTGTATTTCTATATTCAATGTAATTTTTATTATTTATTGAGTCTAGGAATATAATGTACACCGAGTCGTACTGGCAAATAGGCTACCCCAAAATATTTTCAAAATATCCTTGTTTTGAAAATAGCCCATTTTATAAAAAGCTCCTAAAACTGCTTAACTTTTCAAAAATAACAAAAACTAATTTGCAAAAACCACCTAACAGAACTCCAAGGGAATTCGGCCCGAGTTAGGCCCGTATTCGCCCCGAGTTCGGTTAGTTCCCGTTGGATTTTGAACTTGGTCATCCTGCAGTTACGGATGGAACGACTATTTGCCGAGATTCTCTCAAAGAATTTTGTCCGAATTTTACCCGAATTCTCCCTTTGGAAAACCTATAAATAGAGAAAATTTTCCTCATTTCAACACACCCTCTCTTCCCTTCTCTCTAAGCTTAATATGTTCTTCCAAAGTGTTCTAAAGCTATTCTTTTTCAAATCCCAAGCCAGTTACAATCCTCTAGTCGATTTGCCAGTGTGGTACGGTCTAGAAGTTTTAGAGTGATTGTAATCAGAGGCTTGATTGAAGAAAGATACTTCACAACTGAAGTTGGTCGAGTACCTCGGATCAAAGCTCGCGTTATAGAAGTTGCAAGGATTTCGAATGAAAACTTGCGGTATTTTTCTATAGTGGATTTCAACTGAAAGCTAGAGTTCTTCTGACTGTACTAGTCCTCACAAGAGGGAAACTAGTATACATTATTGTGTTCGCGTTTTCTCTCTGCTCTCTACTTTTTATTTACATATCTGTAATATATATTGTGATCTTGCTGCTAACAATTTTTAATAGCTAAATTTCCGTTGCCTACTCTATTCTCCCCCTCTAGAGTAAGTGCTTTATATTTTGTTCCTACCATGTGTGTGTGTTTTTAAAATAAGAAATAAGAGAGGTTGAGTGTAAGGTTGGTTAACCCATATGCTAAGTCATGTGGTATGACTATAAAATGATAAGTGGGGATGGATCTCATTAAATGAGTCTCCTCTGGGTTTGTCCAAAAATAGGGTGCATAGATGAAAGGGAGTTGTGTCACTCCCCGATCCCGACATACATTTTTTTTATATTTTTTGATTCCTGTATACAGTATTTGTACATGTGCACCTTTAATTTATTGTTTTACTAATTGTTGTATGTAGCATTTAAACATTTCATTAGTTATATGTTAGAGCATGCTTAAGACTAGGGTTTGGTGGAGCCAACCCTCACCCACTATAAATAATCTCTTCCACACTCTCTTTCCTCATTCACACTCTTATTTATTTCCCTCAACCACCAACCCACTTAGGCAAGTACAACTTGCTCAAAAGTGGAAATTTGTGCATTTTCATTCTTAATTTTTTTTCCTTTGATATTATTTGTCTATATTGTTCTTCTCATCATCCTCTACAAGTTTAGTACTTGGTATTTTCGATTTTGATGGATGGATTCTTGTAGATCTAAGTTTATGTCATTTTTAGTTTTTTTGGGTTTTGATCTATCAAACTTACTGGTTTTCGAAAACTAATTCTTCCATGTGGTAGAGAATTTGATTCTACACAATTTTGACCTTTAAAAAGTTAGATTTTGACTTGTTTTGAGGAAGTTATGACCAAGTAAGATTTGAACATCTTCTATGTTCATCTGTCCTGGTTCTGGCAGGGATGCCAGTCCGTATAGCTGCATAGTGCTGGCTGCATAGTGCCAATCTGCATAGCTGCATAGTACTTGCCGCATAGTGCTAGTCCGCATAGCTGCATAGTGTCTGGCCGTATAGTACCAGTCCGCATAGATGCATAGTGCCAGTCCGCATAGCTGCATAGTGCCTGGCCGTATAGTGCCAGTCTGCATAGATGTATAGTGCCGTATAGTGCATATTTTGGCTGTTTTTGGCTGTTTTATATCCTATTTGGCTGATTTGTGGCCAGACTTTCTTCCAACTCAAAACATGAAAGTTGTAGATCTTTGTCTTGGCTTCAAGAATCTTCATGTCTCACTTTAACTAGAATTCATATGTGACTTATGGCACCTTGCACACCTTGCACCTCACGCACCTTTTGATCCTTGCACCTTGCACCTTGTGCACCTTTCACCTTGTGCACCTTTTACCTTATACTTTTGCCCGTGCGCCGTTTGTGCCACTTCATGACTTGCAAGCACTTCATACCCTAAGTACGTAGTGCCTTCTTGTTTTCTTTCCTCTTGTGTCTTTGTCCTCATTCCTGATCTGACTACCTATGCGTGTGGTGGATAAACCTATATGTGTACTAAGGTACAATCTATGTGAGCACCGAGGTGCTATCCTATGTGATAAGTGTTCCTAAATAATACCTGCCAGTACATCCAAGAGTCCAGCATTTGCATAGTGAATGGTCGATAGCAATGACGTAGATTGTGTTGAGTGTTGTACACCAAGAAGGGGTACATACGTATGACTCCATGAGCTAGTACGGATCCCTTCTTGGGATACTCGTACATTGTACGACAGCTAGGGGAGTGAGCATGTGACCACGACATGTGAACTCCGAGGATAACCTAGGGATTAAATAGGCAACTAACTTGGTAGATGCATTGGGTAGGAAGAATCCTGAGATCGTGCCATACTAGCCACCCCAGGTCCAGTCCTGACGTATCGGGTTGGCCGCCATAGATATGGTTTCATTTGCCTATAGCGGATGACTATATCTTACTTCTACGAGCTATGCGTTATATGTTTTAGCGCAGTAGCCCTCCGGGGGACCGGTGCATAATCAATGTGCTATATGTTTAATAGTTTGGCTAGTCCGGCTGGGTTGACACGCACTGAGGATCCTTTTAATCAGTATCACGGGGATAACTCCGCCAAATATAAAAAGCCGCAGGAATGAATGGCCGCTTGAAAAAAATGACTTGACTGCGCCTTGTACCTTCCGTTAGTAGCCGAGGGACATGGACTGTCATGGTGCGTGGTCCAACCCATGTCCTTGTTTGGCTGTTGGGTTGGTCTATCGTGCTATGACAGGATGTAGACTGAGGTTACGATCGGAAGCTTTTATTATTACTAGTATTATTATTTTTATACTTGGGTTTTATCTCACTCTTTTGTGCTCCCTTGTGGTACTTGCTATTCGGGGCTGACCCCACTGGTTTTGTTTGGCCAGATCACGTAGCAGAGCCTGAGGATCCGACCTTCCTCCCTGACGTTAATGGTGCATACTAGGAGCATGGCTAGCGGGGGACTTGAGTGAGTTTCTTCTCCACCACTCTAGTTTTCATCACTTTGTTCTGGCGTTTAGCCACCGACACCTGTTTAGCCGGTTAATCTGGATATTTTGTCTTTTGTATAATTGTAATTAAATCAGACTGTAGCTGAATACGATTATGTACCTATGACTCTCTGGAATAGCTAATTTATAATGCTAGATCCCCATGATCATTTTGATGAAGCGTCGAGGACGCCTTACTGCTCTATCTCATATACTTATTAATTGATGTTTTCTTGCTCTGTGTAGCACCCAGTTTCTAAAATGAGGGTAATTTTGAAATTTTGTAATTATAATCATTTAATAATGATATTTAAACCATGTTATAATTTTTGGTGATTTTTAATTATTTTAAAACTATTTAAAATGTTGAATTATGATTTTGATGGTTAACTAGTGTAACCCTAGAGACTGCATGACCTATAGACTAACCATGACCATGGAGACCTAACCATGTGATTAGGATGACTAATTGTGACTTTTTAGCCTAAGGGTATTTTGGTCATTTTTGACTTATTAATGAAAATGAATTTTGATTAATATTGTGCTAATTGAATTGTTAGAGACTAACCTAGTTTTGACTAAACCTAGATGTTAATGATGCTCATGGAAGTTTAGTTAGAAGGTTAGAGACTTAATGGTTAAGTTAGATTAACATTATCTAGATATTTCATAGTAGGATATTTACCGCTTAGGATATTTGTGAAAAAGAAAGTCTTATGACTAGTTGAACCAATAGGAAGGCTTAGAATTGGGTGGACAACTCCTAGCCACTCATCTACATGAAAAATTAACCATAATTCATTTAATGACCAGCCATCAAGTGTCCCATCCCTTCCTATAAAGAATCCTTAAGAAAATCCTTGCCTCTTTTTACCTCTACATAGAACCCTAAGTGTTCTTCCCCAAATTAGAGAGCTTCCCTCTTAGATTTGATTTCCTTTCCCTCACATTCCTCCATCCAAACTTCTCCTAATCCATCCCACACCATCAAGGAAGGATTCTATCCAAGAATTTGGGCAAGGTGCAAAGGGAGGTGTCCTTTTGGATAGATCTTCGTATCGGAGCCGTGTCCTAAAGATTTTCATTGAGATTCCACTCCCAATAGGTAAAACCTATCCTCTAACTTGATTTCCTTTGTATATTAATTAGTTTTGAATCCAAAGGATCCACCCCCATGCATGTGTCCCCTTTAGATTCAATTTTGAGACCATTTGAAGTCCATTTGAGGATGTTATAGGTGTGTCTTGTGTCCTACTTGATAGATCCCAAATTAGGACACCCTATGTGTATGTATGTATGATAATAGTTTAAATAGATATTTAAATTCAGTTTTAGAATGGTTAGAGAGTGGATTGATCTTAGTTAGGATGGTTAGAATGAGTTTTATTTGGATACCTATGTTGGTATCCAAGTATCTTGGCCAACCCAAATTCGTCATAATTTTCATCCACGTTTTTATTAACCAAAGCAACTTAGAAATGTCATAACTTTTAGCTTAGAACTCCAATTTATCTCCTATTTTTTTAAAAGAACCGTATCGAAGTTAGCTTTCCAAATATATACTTTAATAAGCCAAATTCATTCTGAAACTT
Organism: Iris pallida; assembly: GCA_029216955.1. Taxonomy (NCBI): domain Eukaryota; kingdom Viridiplantae; phylum Streptophyta; class Magnoliopsida; order Asparagales; family Iridaceae; genus Iris; species Iris pallida. Next base: position 4,822,067 of record JANAVB010037419.1, on the reverse strand, counting down.
TCTGTAAAATTATTTGAGTGTCAGCTGTACGAAAGACGAACGTGTTTCGGTATTTTTGCGATTCCGGGAGTTTTCGGACACGAAAATGCGATCTGTTTAATGTTTCGGAAAGCTAACACAAAGGGCTACAACATACTTTAATCCTAGAATTTAGTGAAGGTCCAATTGGTACAGTATTAATTTTAAATAAGAGAGTGACTATACGACATAGACATTTTGTGTAACCTATGAGCTTATGTAGTATGGATATTAAATAAATGTAGAGTATGTAATGCGTGATATGTTAGATGAATGAAATGATATATATATATATATGATATGTATCCTCTTTACACTAATATATATATGGTTGAATGCAAGCATGTAGGAGTGAAATCAATGTAATGTATGTAAGCAATGCATAAATGCATGAATGAAAGAATGATATACAATGTATGCATAAAAGTATATAATGAATACTAGATATGAATGCAAGGTATACATGTAATGATAGATATGAATGCATAATGTATACATAATATAATACAATATATAATGATAGCATGTATGGTAATGTAGAATATATGATGCAAGCATTTATATGTCCACTGTTTTTCCTTTTTCTTACATTTTTCCTTCCCTTCCCATTCCATTTCAGTTTTTCCTTTTCTAATTTTCCATGTTGTATACAATATATATAATGTATACATACATGTATTTATGTAATATGCATGAATGACATGTATGTAATGAAAATAAGTATATGTATGCAATTTAATGATATGTGAATGTAATATAATGTAAAATATGCATATATAAATATAATGTATGCAAGTATATAATGTATTCAAATATGTATGTATGCATCTATGTATGTATGTATAGGTGCATGAATAAATACAAGTATGCATATATGATATGTATGTAGGCATGTATGTAATGTATACATGATATATATGTATGCATGTATGCAATGTAAGCATGTATGAATGTATACATGTATGTTGTGTATCCATGTATGTATGTGTGGATACATGAATCAAGTATGTATATAGTGATAGCATGAATGAATGAATGTATAAATGCATGAATGAATGTCATATATGAATGAATGAATGAATCAAAGGTATAAGTAAAATATAATGCATTGTAATGAATGTTAACATATATAATGTATAAAAGTATATATGTAAATGTGCATGAATGTATATATCTATGTAACTATATAAATATGAATGATGTAACATATGCCTATATATATAAATATGTATATAATATGGATATGCATGTATGTATGAAGATATGTATTTATATATAGTATCTATTTTATATTATGCATTATTATGGTTCACATTGCCTTGTGATTGTGTGAGTGCTAGCTTAGGCTTGGTTAGGCCTAGTGAGACTTGTTAGACTTGTTTGGGCTAGAACTTGACCTAGTTGACCTAGTTTGACTAGTGTGGTTGACTAGAGTTGACCAAGTATTGACTTTAGTCTAGTTTGACCTAGACAGCATGCAGATGCATTGTATATTTTATTTATCATCCCTCGTATACATCTTGACTTGTGTTGCTCTAACTAGGAGTCAGGTACCTCATCTCGGACAGTACATTTACTACAGCTATTCAGATACCAGGCGAGTATATTCTCTGATCATTTCATAACTTGCTTAGAATTATATTCCTGCTCTAGTTTACCTTATTTGATGCTGTCACGATATTATCACGGATTGGTACTATATGGATCCCTACATTGAGATGTTATCCCCCTCGGGATCATCGGATACATCATGTCATGTGTTTCATGTACATCATGTATTCCTCGCTCTCATGTTATTCATGTTTCTCATGTGCTTCATGCTCGTTCATGCATGCTCGTGTACTCTCATGTGCTCTCATGTTCGGTCATGTTTCCCATGTATCTCATGTATAACCTATACTTCATGTGCACTCATTTATGAGCCTTCATGTGAATTTCATGTGCACCCATTTATGGGCCCCCATGTGAACTTCATGTACACTCATTTATGAGCTCTCATGTATACTTCATGTGCACCCATTTATGGGCTTCATGTGAAAACCATGTACGTAACATAACTTGTCTGGATCCTTGTGTATTGATTGGGGTATGGGGGAGTATAAATAGTCATGTGAACAATTCCAAAGTAGTATAGCCATTTACACCTCTTTAGTATAGTCATGTGCAAATCAAGCCGTTCATATGTCGACTTTGTACTCTAAATCACTAGTCACTGGTAACTCTCTACTTATAGTAGATATTTCTATTACAATTCTCTCTCTGTTTACATTATGTACTTTCTTTCAGTTTCATGTATCGTACTCTCTTGCATGTTTATATTTTCTAACTTGTTATGATCTGCGTGAGATGTATTGTGCTCGCTCCCGTCCTGACTGGACCTATTGAAAATTTTACAGAGAATGATGAGGAACCCTGCACCCCTTACTTTGGAGCTTGCCTAGATGACACCCGCGACTTGGACCCCTGGGGAGGTTCAGGCAGCTGCTGAGGACGATACCTTGCTTAGTTTAGATAGTCTAGATTGTTTCCTTTTTTATGTTTAGCTGTTGTCCTTATTTTCAAGTTGTATATTTTAGAGATGTTGAGACTGGTAGTTGTTGAGACTTATGTTATTTTATTCTGTTGTACCTCAGTTGAGGATTTCTCTATCTTTTCCATCGTGCTATATTCTACCTTTAGATATGATTGAGGCTGTATTCTGCTATGTCACCTCCATTCGGAGTGTATATACTGTACAGGTACCTTATATATTGTTAGATGATTGACCTAGGACAGCGTTCTACCGCCAACACTGCGGCGTAGGCTGGGCGCTGTTACGTACTCGTACCCTCACAGTGGGTGCGGGTCGTGACACTCTGAATGATTGAGACATAGATGCTCTGTGAGACCATAGGAGACTTGATTGTTGCATGCACTCCCTTGTTTCTTGACAGCCACGATCACCGTATGACGTTTGCATACCTCATATGGAGTAGCTGGCCTAGTCCGTCTCCGTATTCCGGTACTGGGGCATGACAAGTTGAGGGCTTACCCAAAATGTGGGTTCATGGGAATGGGTTTTATCCATTGGTCCTAGGATAGTATCATGCTTATGGTGTTTAGTATTTTGTAGGAAAGTGGTGTTGTATGTTTGGGGTGTATCATGAGAGTCACATATGGTTTGGGTTTGGTTTATTTGGATTAAGTTGGGTCAAGATTGGGCTAGGTGTTATCATGACTACAAATTTAGTCATTTATAATCATTGATGAAATAGTAGCATGGGGAGCTCAATTGGATGGCACACAAGTGACATGTGCATAGTAGACTCAAAATAGGTCAAAAATATATATTGGGTCGATTAGGTTGGATCAATATCGAGTCCCGAAATTAAATTATAAGTTAGGCCTTTTTTTTGGTAGATGATCAAATGGTCTAAATTGACCCAAAAGTTATACGATATAAATAGAGTATAAGAGAACAAGTTTGAGTGGGACATAATATATCAAAATGAAGGTAAACTTGTCTAGACCAAAACTCATGAAGAACATTTTGAGAGATTGACATCCCCGGCGCTCTAAAAATTAAAGTCACGAAAAAGTATATTTAATGATCAAAACTAATTATAAATAAAATATTTATTAAAAATAATTCATTTAAAAATTTAAAAAGAAACCCTAAAATCCAGGGGGCTTACAACCTACCCACCTTAGATAATTTCGTCCTCGAAATTACATTAATGCATAGTATAGAAGGATAGAAGATTAATATCTAAGGAGTCAAGCACGACTAGTCGTACATGATTCATGTGGGATACTGATGCCATTAATATCTAGGGTGCATATCCTACTAAATTCTAAATATACTTCAACTTTAATAAATGCAACAAAACAACAAGGTTGTGGTTGTGATTCTACTAGCAAGGTTTTTGGAAAGGAATACGAAAATTTAGGTATTACAGTCTGGCAGTCTGCAATAACTAAGGGAACCTAGGTACTATCATGGTACTATTGGCCAATAACTCTACAAGAAAATTATTACCAATTTGGTGCTACCCCTATATGGGCCAGGGCCTCAACGGGTTAGGAGGAATTGACTTGGTTGGACATAACTGAAGTGAGGTGGCATAGAGGGATTTGTAAACGAGTTCATGAGAATCGCGAACAAAGAAGTTGCAAATCATGGTACGGAGAGTTTTGGAAAGTTCCAGAAGAAATTTTCCATAAGAATAAGGTACGACTAGGTAGATACTTGATCAAAAATTTGGAAGGAGTGGTGTCGTAGGGTAATATGATCATTAAGCAGAAGAGGTATGAAATCAAGGTTTTGGTTTAAAATCAAGGCATAGCTATATAAGAATATGGTCTTCTAATCGTATTCCTTAGGATGATCAAATGGCTAAATCACGCAACCGCGATTTATGAGCTTAAGGATAGGAAAGGAAAGAATATGGATACGTCTAAAACAACAACTTTCGGTCACCTAGAATAATATGAAAATCAAGCGGCTGAAGTAATTACGCACCAATTCATACTGTGGTTTAGCCTATCTATCAGGTTCCTAGGATAACGTATGGTCCCTCAAATACGGCTAGCCAATCTTAATCCAGAATTAAACTCATAGTATTCAGAATTCCTCGGTATCATCCACTTTCCTTTAGTACACTCTATTTCACTGCTTTTTTAACTGAAATTTCTGCTATCAAAGTACCAAGTTGCTCAAGATATCCTCTATCCTTGAAAATACACGACATTTAACGTATCATCCAAACTCTACTCTAGATCCCATTTATCAATCTATTTAGAGTAACTCTATCTCTCCATCTTGAAATCCTTTCTTCTCATCTCATGCCATAATCTCGTTCAGGTGCTTACAATTTTCCATATCAACATCCTTGCATTTCATTATCATTTTTCTAACCTTACCTTTATGTGCATAAATTTGTATCGTTTATCTCCCCGAGATAATCTTCTCGTTCTCTATTGGATCTCAATTTCAAGATCTTGCTTAAGGTATAGTTCTCTCTGTAATCCTCGTTATGTCATCGTAGATAATCATGGTCATAATCCTCGTCTTGATAACTTTTCCTGAAATTTCAATCTTATTCATCTTTATTCAGACCAAACGTACTGTTCATTATGATTCTCTCTTCTCGTATATCCACTACATATCCTCAAACCAACACAATGTTCTAGTTATTATTCCTCTAGTATTTATAATTAGCCTTCAACGATAAGGGTTTACTAGTCTGCCTCTTGAGGTACAACTTTCTAACTCTAGTCCTAGATCCTTGGCTACGATTAATCATCGAAGATCATAATCAATTCTTAAACTTGATCAACCCTGAAACTCCATGCTATACTTTTACAAGCCTTAAGCCATATCCAATAACAACATAACCAATGTTCTACCTTATCCATCTATAAGCAATTATACGTTTTTTATAAGCACGCCTAACTATCTGCTAGGGAAAAATTGAGACTTGGTCAAATAAGTACTTATTTCTAATACCTCTATCATAGACTAACTCTATTAATCATTCTTCCAATCCTTATCTCCAATAGTTCATTTAAGGTTTGACTCATCCAATAGAGTTGGTGGACTAGTCAATAACAACCTCCCTAGGGTAGTCTTATTACTGACCAGGAAATTTCTTTTCCCATTATATCATGTTCCTAATTTTTATATCCTCTACGTGAAAATTCTTCAAACTTTTAGTACAAGATGACTCTGAAGATTTATATCTAGTCATGATCATTATGCTTCATTAGTTGTTCTATACTATCGGAATCCTCGACCTCTATTTTCTACCGTCCTTCAGGTTTGTACTCTTCAGTCTAAAATCCAACTGTGTCTTCTTCAAGTCGTATTCCTACTCATCTCATCCTTTATGATCAAGGAATCTTTATATTCTTCTAATCAACTCAGGTGGATCACGTTAAATTCTATTCCAACTTAGGCTTGCCTAGGCAAGGGTGGCATGGTTTAGCCTAATGATCCTCGTATTTTCTGTTAAGGTTAAGCCTAGTACCGTACTCTATTCCACATCCTACCTTGGTGGAGTATCCATTGTAACTGCCTATTTTCAAAATTGAGGGTAATTTTGTCATTTTTTATTTTTTTTCTCATATTTTTGGTCATTTTTATTTATTAATATTGTATTTTGGGGTTTAGTTTAGTCGGGTTTGATTTTCGTCTAGTTTTGACTTGTGTTAGTGACCTAAGTAGCTTAGACTCTAGTTGGTACCCAAAGATTAGTTAGACATGGCCCATAAATCCCACTAATTAGTCTAGTGTAATTAGGCTAATCCCATATGACTAAATAGGTTCATTTAGAGATTAGAACTTGACCTTTTTGACCCCAACCCTTCACATGACTTAAGTTGAACCATAGGAGACAAGTTGAGGGCTTTCTAGATATTTCAATTGGACCCAATAGGGCATATAGTGGCCGGCCATATGGCAAGAGCTCTCTCCATTTCACTTCATTTATTTCTTAGCCTCCATCTTCCATTTAGAGCTCTTTCCAAAAAGAGAGCTTCCCACCATTGTCTTCTCTCCAAACTTCATCCTTTCCTCTACCATTCCTCATATTCTTTCAAGGAGAAGGAGCCTACAAGGAGTGTAGAGCTAGAAGCAAGGAGGAGAGTCCATTTTCTAGAGAAGTTCGTGTCGGGTTCGTGTCCATTGGATTGTTCATTGGAAAACCCCTCCCAATAGGTATATCATCCTCTAACCATGTCTCTTTGATTCAAATTTTGATACTGAGCCCAAAGGAACTCACCCATGGGCAGGGATGACCATTAAGAATGGTTTAGAGGCTCATTTGAGTCCTCTATAGGAAGTTGGAGTAGTTTTGATGTCCCCATGGAGAGATTTCCATTAGAGGCACACCATGTGTTTGGTTTTATGTCCATTAGGCTAATTTGGCTTTTAATTTCAGTTTTAGACTTGTTAGAGGGTAGATTGACTATGGTTAGGATGGTTAGACTAGTTTCTATTTGGATACCCATGGTTGAATCTAAGTAGTTTAGCCTACATGTCAAGTTTGAGTCTCTACATGTCATTTTGATGTATATTGTTATATGTTGGACTGATTTTGTATTGTGGGATATATACATATTATAGTGGGTGTGGGTGTTTGGTTGTAGTTGGAGGATTTATAGAATGTGTGTGTGTGTGTTTGTGTGTATAGGTAATGAGAGGGAGAGGGAATGATATGAGTTGTAGTGTGTGTTGGTAAGGGGAATAGGATTTGGTTGTGTAAAGGGATGATGTGAGAATGAGGGTGAGTGAGGGTGAGAGAGTAGAGTGGAGTGATGGAGTAGGGGCTGCTGCCCCTTGACAGCAGTGAGCTTTGCAGCCCTTTGAGCCCATTTGCAACCCCTCATGTTAGTTTCCCATATTAGTTTCCCATGTTAGTCTCATAGGTTAGTTTCATATGTTAGTGAATATATTAGCTTTAACCCCTTAGCTTGTTAGTTGTTAGATATGTTAATGAGTTAGTAGATAATGTTAGAGATTTAGAAGGATATATTAGGATTAGTTAGAATGTTAGATAGATATGAGAATAGGTATCTTGGTATCTTGAGATACCATAGTGTATCTTAGGATACTAAGGTATATGGTACCTTAGGTTTTGGTTTACCTTTACAAGGTAAATAAGTTTACCTTGTCCTAAGGAAAGGTAAGGTAAATGGGTTTACCTTAGTATAAGGTATAAGTATAGCATACCATGGTAAGGTAAGGGTATATCTAGAGACTAAGTTAGATATCTATAGTAATAGGTACTGTAAAACCCCTAAATTTCTACTATACTTTTTTAAAAATAAATTTGACACCATTTTTTTTATTCTGTATATTGTACGCCGCGTAGTTGCATTGTACGTCGCACGCGAAATTTTATTTTTCGTAATTGCTCGACGAGTACAAATATGTGCGAGCGTACATATTTTAGAAAAATATTTTTCTATTTTTATAGTTTCAAAATAATATATATAATAATTATTTTAGCTATCATACCAAATTTCCAAGCTCATTATTTTATTTATTTTAATATACAAAGCCTTGCGTTTATAACAATTATTGATAATATTTTTGTGCAAACATATATATATATTTCATAAATATTTTATTAGTTTATTTTTTTTAATAATAATATAATTTTTGAAATTAATTATTATTATAATTTTAGTGTTCATAAAAATATATTTTAAAATGGTTGATATTTGTTAAAATTAATTATGATGATTTATAAATTTGAATGTATGGATTCAGGTTTATCTATATTTAATTTGGATTGAATTTGGAATTGATTTGAATTGTTTTAAAAATTATTTAAATTAAGTAGATGAATTATCTAAGGGGATTTAAATATTCCTAATCCTTATCCAACTGGGAATTCCCACATCCTATAAATAGGCAGGTACTCCTCCATAAATTCCTCACATCCACAAAAATTTCTCTCCACCCATAATTGTCGTGCATCGAGTCGGTGTCCACATCTTATTCCATAGTTATATATACAAACCCATCTCCTTCGTGTCGGACATACCCCGACACCAGCAAATCCCTAACCTAGCTAATCCTAAACCCGTCCCCGCATGCTGCTCGAACCCGGCTACATCTCCTTCGTCGTACCCAACCTCAGCCTTCGCAACCCGTCCACCAAACCACCGCGTCAGCCAACACCGACCCAAAACCTAGCAGGCAAGTCCCTGCGACCAAACCCCAGAACCCCAGCACCTCCTTCCACCACCACCACGCACGACAGCCTATCCCAGCCACCCCTGGCTCCTACCAGCGCCTCTCATTCATGAAACCCCCACCATCGTGTCCACAATTACAGCCATCGCCTCGGCCAATGTCGTACCCATGACCACCATTCCAGACCGCCAACTCCACCAGCACCACCGCGACCAAATCATCAACGTCGCCACCACACACGCTGGCACCAGCCAACTCTGGCCTGACCGCCCAACACACAACCATCCCGTCACCACCAGCCACTACCCTAATCGCCCGGCCATCCCGACCGTCTCAAACCTCTGTTCTGCCACCACCATTGGCCGACCACTAGCACCACCACTCCGAATCACCACACTCCCACTACCACAAAAAGCCCCAATCATCTCCATCACCCCACAGCTGTCACGCCCCGATTCATAGAGTCATATATTCACATATTTTATCTCTTGGAATCGATCGTCCTCGCTTGGGCGTGATGCCGTACAAGTCTGGTATTGCACTTGTACAAGGCAAAGATGGTACATAATCGATTATTCTTCAAATAGGAATACATCGCAGCGGCAGAAGCAGATAAATTGAGTTTAATGAGGACAATCTTTCTTATTGAATAGAAGTACATCACTTCTTTATAGCAGCGGAGAAAAAGAGTAACTTGAAGCCACACAGAGATATATAGAACTTTATTCTTTTTATTGATAATTGAAGAAGAGTACAAGACTTGTATTGAAGTACAATGATTACAGCACATCTCACTTTACATTGGAAACCAACTGAACAATGCTATACAGCTTACATTTGATATTTGGATACATTGGATTACCATTCGATATACTGACTTGGCTTACAATCTCACTGATACAACTGATTACAATGTTCCATACATTATGCCCTTTTATAAACAGAAGACATCATCTTGTACAAGGAGAGCTTCTGTATGCCCAACAAATCTTCGATGCCGCGGGACCAATCAAGCCAATCTTCGTGTGTAGAAATTCCAAGCACGAGCACCTGCCCACAAAACGTGGGTCAGCACATCATCTATGTACTGGCGAGCAGAATCCAACCCACTCGTATAAACCAACATTAAAGTGATCATTTAAGCAAGCATTTATTAGAATGATCTTTCTACTTGGGGCCTAGCATCAGTTTACAGTTCATGGGCAATAATCAGAGTGAAGTATGTAAACATATTCTTAGTAGCATTCATGTGGACATATCATTTATCCTTCTTGGTGTTATCATGCAAAGGCATCATTGAGGCATACTAGGTGTTATCATAAAAAGCCATCATTGAGGCATCGTTAACATTAACATTTTACACATGTTATAATAGTTCTCACTTCAAGCATCACTTAGCATGTATGTTGTGTTTGAGCAATGATTATAGCAAGGCATCTTTCTAGCATACTAAATGGAACATGTTAAGCAGGCAAGTTAAACCAACTTATACAATATCACAATTATGTGATTTCTTACCGATAGCCGACTCCTCGTACCTGTATCAATTACAGGTTATCTGATATACTTACTCTGCCTGCACAAAACATTCATTAGCATGCATCCTGACTACATGGTCACTGGTGTTGTTAAACCATATGGACTCTTCTCATTTCATTTTATTTTAAGATAATGCGGTCAGCATAGTAGGTGGCGAGCCTCTATGCCATCCCGCCTTATCCGTGCTCCCAAAGCACTCATCATTATTTCCTCCTAGGCCAAATCGGTCCCCAGGGCCCTAGGAACCGTTCGAGGAAATTATTACTCAAACCTTGTATACAAGTTGTCCATGACCATGCGAATGCGTGTCCGACTCGATTGTGAACAAAATCGCATGGTAAAATATATTAAGGAAAGTAAAGGCAACAGTGCATCATTAGTCATGTTCAATGACGTATTCATTTTGTCATTACCATCATTTCATTTGGTGATCTCAACGATCCCATTTATCATATCTCATTTATTGCTTCGTTGCAATGTATCTCATATCATTCCTTTCTTAAGAGGAACTTAACATACATTCATTTCTTATAAGGGACAGGTATCATTTCATATTCTTGTAACAGTTATAGAGAGAGTACATGATTCTAGTGTTTCATTCAGTTCATTGGGTCAATAGCACAGCCAGTTCATTTCTTATTCGATCATTCACAAGGCATCTCAATATTCAAGTATTTTGTCATTTCAGCAGTATTAAACATAAGGAACAAGGTTATCAATTCAATCTCAGGCAGCGAATCATATTAGCAGTTCAATGAGTGTACATTTCAATAATTCTTAGCATAAGCATCTCTATTATTCAGCAACTAACATATGGGACATTTAGGGACAGTTCATAGCATTTCAATACTTCATTTATTAAGCATGAAGGAGTAAGGAGGAGGGAGGACAGTTCCACTCACCCAAAATTCTACTAAGCGTAGCTCCACCAGCGAGCTACGTTCCAATACCCATTCCGTCTAACCAGCTAAGAGAGACTGCATCAGTCTCAATTCTTCTCATTCCCAACATAAGTTACGGTCCAATATTCTGATCCCATCCAATAAGCCAACCAAATGCCTCGTACGGAGCGGGGCATTACATAATATACCACTCAAAAAAAGTTTTGTCCTCGAAACTTAAGGAACAAGTTTTCCATAAGATTCACTTAATCACCATGAGTTTACTCATTCAGCTTCAAATCAATATTCATTTCAGCCCACTCGGTCATTTCAAAATATATATCCAGCTGTACCATTTAAATCTATCAACGATTCGATCTGTCTATCTCTTTTTCAATTACTTATAACTTTTTATTGATTCACTAACATTTTCCTTGCATTCTATCTTGGTCGCAATACATCACTTCATTTGGATCCATACACATATTTTAGGCGTCCCCAAAACATATGCATTTCAGCCAAAGTCTGCGCTAGTGCGATAAATTCTTCCCATAATGTTACCTCAGTCGCAACCAATCACTTCGGCTGGATCCATACACATATTTTAGGCGTCCCCAAAACATATGTACTTCAGCCAACTTCCATGTTAGTGCGATTCGATCAGCCACAATATAATTCTCTTTTCTAAATCCGACTTAGCATCCTTTCATTTGACTTATTGCTTTATTCATTTTTGCCACAATCAGTATCTTCCCGGCCACAATATTTAATATTAGGGACAACTTGGTCAAGTTTTATACCCAAGCATAACATTTCTAACATTCGATCAAGGGTCTAACTTAGAGCCAACCATATCAAGAGTTCACAACATGCAATCATATTCCTTCCCAAATCCAACAATATTTTTCACCGAGGCAACTCATCTTTTCTATAAGACACAATCCAACGTCACCCACTATCGATTACCCGAGTCAGGGTATAATTCTATACAACAGTCAAGGTTAACTTAGCTACCCGACTATAGGTACACTCAAGCCTTACCTTACGGTTGCAATTTCCACTTATAGCCGACATATAATCCTCAAGGGTCAAACATCTCTTAAGGCTCAAGTTGAAGCATACATTCCCTTAGGTCAATACTCATTATCGTTGTCTCTCATTCAATGCCACAAGGTCATCCTATGGGTCTCCAATGGTCACCTATTATTCAGTCAGTCTCTAAGGTTAGCTACACTGATAGCTAAACTTAATCGTTCAGGTGACTTCCCTAGAGTGGACGGCTACTAGGGTTATACTAGTTTCTTATTCTTAAGGCCAACAAGCAACCAACAGTTCTAAGGAACTCTAACCAAACCTATGGGTTTTAACTCAGTCTGAATAACTAATCGCCATTGTTGGTTATGCCAACAATTGGTCATACAGCCCACAGTTTCTAGGGTCAAGTCTATCTATCTAGTGTCTTCCTCAAGGAATAATTTCCACAGAGGCTCACTCTAAACTTACCCAACGATCGACGAAGATCGATCTATCAACATTACGGTCAAATTCCAACCCGACATACGATTCTCATCGTTCTAATAATCCATCAAGTAAATTCCCAATGATCCACATTTCTATTCAAATTCCTTTGTACCCACACGAACCCATAAGCCAATGCTAACTATTCAAGGGTCATCGATTCCGATAGTCTTAACATAATTATGGAATCATACTATTCGGTCCGTATGACAGAGTCAAACCACTAAGTCATAAGCCAACAATCTATATCCCAACCAACAATCACCTATACCGACATTATCCAACATGTTTGCAATTTCTCGTTTCCATTTGTTTCTCAATCATCAAACTATCTTACGGCATTCTTAATCTCATACAGCACTGGTCAAATAATTTATCCATTCAATCCGACAATTTATGTATCACTTAACCATCCTCTAGGCAACACAAATATTCAGGCTCGCTACTTGTTACTTTTCTAATCCCATTAGATTCTTCAGCATATATGCACATAGGCAACGACTATCCTTTGGTGATCTAGATGGGTTAACATCTATTACACCTTAGGGTCAAGGCACAAATCTCTAATATTCCTTTGATTCACCGACAATATTTTCAAACTTTCAGCTTAGCAACCCACTTTGTATTAGCCACATTTGATTTGCATCCAACCAACCAAAGTCGACATTCAAATTTTCTTAGCCATAACATTCTCTAGCCAAATCCATTTACCCATAGCATACTAACAGTCTCACTAGTCTGAGTCATCACTCGACTAACAATTTCTAACCAAGCCAACCGTTACCATTTTTTTAGAATCTCGCTACTCAATATAACATCGCCGTCAAGGGACACTCGAGTCATCTAACCATAATACATGACTCCCAGCTAAGTCTCGGCACTACCCAGTACTCACAGATAGTCTCATTGCTATTCTATGGGAAGGGTCAACATACATCTCGTTCTGAGGTGGTAGAGGCAATATACCACTCAGAAACGAAGCCATCCTTAAACAATACCAACTCAATCTATTCCGGACATTCGTGATCTATAATGATCACAATACTTAACCAACATCTCGGGGTCTCAATATCATAAGCCAACATTCTTAGGGTCTCAAAAGCACTAGCGAGCACATATGAGTCAACTCACTAGTTCTGTTGAACTCATCCATCAATTATTTATTCCCAAATCTTTCCCCATCACATGCAATTCTCAACTTGTTACAGCATACCCAGTCACTTTTCTATATTCCCACATTTCTAACAGCATTCACAATATAGCATACTATGGCATCGAGTCATTGTTGGGTTATTTGTGTCCAAACCAACAACAATCATTCTTTCAGGGGCATCACAATGTATATAGACTTATTGTATGGAACATCCAGTGAGCAGCCAAGAGGGTCAATGATCTTTCAGACATGAACAACATAGGATGATTACAGAACAACAACAATATAATCGCGGAAGCAATCTTTGATTTAATCGCGGAAGCAACGTTGAGTGATCGCGGAAGCAACTTTGGTCAATCATCGATGCAACTTTGATTTGAAACGAACCAAAGAAGAGACCAAGGACGTAAAGCCGTGCTCTGATACCAATTTGTCACGCCCCGATTCATAGAGTCATATATTCATATATTTTATCTCTTGGAATCGATCGTCCTCGCTTGGGCGTGATGCCGTACAAGTCTGGTATTGCACTTGTACAAGGCAAAGATGGTACATAATCGATTATTCTTCAAATAGGAATACATCACAGCGACAGAAGCAGATAAATTGAGTTTAATGAGGACAATCTTTCTTATTGAATAGAAGTACATTACTTCTTTATAGCAGCGGAAAAAAAGAGTAACTTGAAGCCACACAGAGATATGTAGAACTTTATTCTCTTTATTGATAATTGAAGAAGAGTACAAGACTTGTATTGAAGTATAATGATTACAGCACATCTCACTTTACATTGGAAACCAACTGAACAATGCTATACAACTTACATTTGATATTTGGATACATTGGATTACCATTCGATATACTGACTTGGCTTACAATCTCACTGATACAACTGATTACAATGTTCCATACATTATGCCCTTTTATAAATAGAAGACATTATCTTGTACAAGGAGAGCTTCTGTATGCCCAACAAATCTTCGATGCCGCGGGACCAATCAAGCCAATCTTCGTGTGTAGAAATTCCAAGCACGAGCACCTGCCCACAAAACGTGGGTCAGCACATCATCTATGTACTGGCGAGCAGAATCCAACCCACTCGCATAAACCAACATTAAAGTGATCATTTAAGCAAGCATTTATTAGAATGATCTTTCTACTTGGGGCCTAGCATCAGTTTACAGTTCATGGGCAATAATCAGAGTGAAGTATGTAAACATATTCTTAGTAGCATTCATATGGACATATCATTTATCCTTCTTGGTGTTATCATGCAAAGGCATCATTGAGGCATACTAGGTGTTATCATAAAAAGCCATCATTGAGGCATCGTTAACATTAACATTTTAAACATGTTATAACAGTTCTCACTTCAAGCATCACTTAGCATGTATGTTGTGTTTGAGCAATGATTATAGCAAGGCATCTTTCTAGCATACTAAATGGAACATGTTAAGCAGGCAAGTTAAACCAACTTATACAATATCACAATTATGTGATTTCTTACCGATAGCCGACTCCTCGTACCTGTATCAATTACAGGTTATCTGATATACTTACTCTGCCTGCACAAAACATTCATTAGCATGCATCCTGACTACATGGTCACTGGTGTTGTTAAACCATATGGACTCTTCTCATTTCATTTCATTTTAAGATAATGCGGTCAGCATAGTAGGTGGCGAGCCTCTATGCCACCCCGCCTTATCCGTGCTCCCAAAGCACTCATCATTATTTCCTCCTAGGCCGAATCGGTCCCCAGGGCCCTAGGAACCGTTCGAAGAAATTATTACTCAAACCTTGTATACAAGTTGTCCATGACCATGCGAATGCGTGTCCGACTCGATTGTGAACAAAATTGCATGGTAAAATATATTAAGGAAAGTAAAGACAATAGTGCATCATTAGTCATATTCAATGACGTATTCATTTCGTCATTACCATCATTTCATTTGGTGATCTCAACGATCCCCTTTATCATATCTCATTCATTGCTTCGTTGCAATGTATCTCATATCATTCCTTTCTTAAGAGAAACTTAACATACATTCATTTCTTATAAGGGACAGGTAGCATTTCATATTCTTGTAACAGTTATAGAGAGAGTACATGATTCTAGTATTTCATTCAGTTCATTGGGTCAATAGCACAGCCAGTTCATTTCTTATTCGATCATTCACAAGGCATCTCAATATTCAAGTGTTTTGTCGTTTCAGCAGTATTAAACATAAGGAACAAGGTTATCAATTCAATCTCAGGCAGCGAATCACATTAGCAGTTCAATGAGTGTACATTTCAATAATTCTTAGCATAAGCATCTCTATTATTCAGCAACTAACATATGGGACATTTAGGGACAGTTCATAGCATTTCAATACTTCATTTATTAAGCATGAAGGAGTAAGAAGGAGGGAGGACAGTTCCACTCACCCAAAATTCTACTAAGCGTAGCTCCACCAACGAGCTACGTTCCAATACCCATTCCGTCTAACCAGCTAAGAGAGACTGCATCAGTCTCAATTCTTCTCATTCCCAACATAAGTCACGGTCCAATATTCTAATCCCATCCAATAAGCCAACCAAATGCCTCGTACGGAGCGGGGCATTACAACAGCAATACCGTCACCACCACCAGAATACAAGCACCACCACCGAACTACACGAAGAGGGGGTAAGAGTGACCATCCTCCGTCGGTGCTTCACCCAGTGTGACTCCGTGCCGGATTTGCTCCCCCGCGGGCGTCCCCCGCATTCGATCACCGGCGCCCAACCCCCGTGCACCGCCCGAACCCTCTCCTCAGCCCTTCCTCCATCGCTCGTCATCCCTGACCGCCGCCACGATCCCGCCGCACAGCTGCCTCCTCTGCCGGAGTCCGGCCAGCCCCGCGCATCTCCGACCGTTCCTACCGACGACTCCCCAAACCCCCGCTCCTTTTCTGACCTTCGTGCCCCGTGCCAAGCCGCCGTGGCCGCGCGCCACCGGAAAAACTGCCGGTGCTTTCCACCAAACACTGGACCGTCATCCGCGTCACCATAGTCCAGAGACCTCCGCGCCCTCTCTCCTTCTTCTCAGCCGCCTCTGGCCGCTCCCGCCGCGGCGCTCCGTCGAAGCAGCGCCCGCCGCACGCGCCCGGCGACTCCAACCCATCCTCTCCCCGCTCCTTCTCCCCTTCCTTTCTTTTTCTTTCTGAGTGGTTAAACACTCTCTCTCTATTCCTTTTTATTTTTATTTAAGTTGCTTTGTATTTAAGTTGCTTATTTAAGTTGCTTAATTTAATTATTTACTTATTTAAGTTGCTTTTTATTTATTTATTACTGTGCTATATTTTTCTTTTTAATAGATTTTCTCTTTCCTACTTTAGAGATTATTTTATTATTATAATGTTAGCATTAACAAATTTCTAATGTGGAGAGGACTTAAATCCCTTCCTTTCAAATGTGGCAGCAGCCCTGTCATTGTTCTTTTGGTTTTGGTTTAATTTAATTAAATTTTTTTCTTTTTTGTTTCTGTTGATTGTTTTGTATACAGTAGCGACTAATTGCTATACGTACATTATGTTATTAGGAATATATTATTATTGTTATTAGTTTGTCTTATTAAAATATATAGTAATATTTTCCAATTATTGCTTACAAATGATAGTATTAGGCTTTGAACTCCTTATGGCTTCTATGTTATTTGGATTTGTTATTATTGTCTGGTTATTGGTATTTAACATTGAATTTATTCTCCATATATATGTAACTTATCTTTATGTTATTTTAAGAATAAAGTTTTAGTCAAAAACTTATAATTTTACAAATTTAGTTCTAACCTAAAAGATATTTATGGATTTTCCCACGTATTTATTTATAATATTTGAGTAGCCAAAACTTAATTTCAAAGGTATTTCTCAAATAGTTTTTATTTACTTATTTCTGCCAAATTCTCTCGAATATCCAATCTTGTCCCTTGCTAGCCATATTTCTATCTTCTTCCAAATCACGAACTTATTTATATCGTCCCTAACTAATTTGACCGTCCTGGACCCGATGGAACCATCCGTACCGACATCAGAGGTCACCTTATGTAGTTATTGCACCGAAGTCGCAATTTGTGCCCCATTGATCATTGCAGCACACCAGGCGTCCTACCAGGCAAGACACCTTGCCATTTGCTGTTTATTTATTTTAGCTCATATTTCATGACTTATTTATTTTCTTTATGCAAAATAAACTGTGATACATGGCATAACCTGTTAGAACTTACTATTCAGTTATATTTCCTGCTATGTATTATTTTCTTACACATTAAACCTAGATTTAAGGGACCACCTTGTGTGTTGCATTCATTGGCCTTGACACGTTGTACCACGAAGTTGTGTGTCGCATGTAGAACACGGACGTGCGTGAATGACTGGCCACCGGTACGTATATGCCGTGCGATAGAAATAACCGCTAATAGATGTTGCATGCTAGTTTGACTTAGCGGTTATAGAGGTTTTCTGTTGTGGATACAACATAGTAGGCATTGGGCGGGGAGGACAATTCCTTAGTTTATGGGCTTCGATGCACTTTCCCTTGTGACCCGGAAGCTCCGTTGGAGATACGGGGTTGATGACCCATGATTACTGACGGCCACTGGCGTTCTGTGGAACGTTATGCTCTTACTGATTGGGCCTCTAGTGCCCCAAGGGGGGACTATGCCGATCCTATTTAGCCAGGGCCCATGCGTAGGAAGGATTGTTCTTAACTACATTTCACTTAGAACGGTTAGGCACCTTTATCCGTTAGGTACGAGTACTTTTGGTTTGGGTTCTTGTATCTGACCGTAGCTTGGAACAATAACTTGTCATGGATTAGTTCGTCACATCTTGTCCTTGTTTGGTTGTAGGTATGACTTACTACTTCGATGAGAAGGTATTGAACCTTGTTGGGGTCCGGATACCATATTGGATTCATAGCATGGAAAGATACGTCATCCTGAATTAGTTTACCATCTCCTGTCCTTGTTTGGTTGGGGGGATGGTAACCTAGTTCAATAGGTGTGTATTGGACCATGTTATAATTCAATTGACTTATTTATTTGAGCAATATTTATTTAGTTTATATGGCATGATATTATGTGTCTTGTTACGTCCCTCTGAGGACCTGGTTATCTCGCCAGGTGTGTGCTCTTGTCTTTTGCAGGTATTCTAGCCGTGGCCATGATCATCACTATTTTTCGAGGATGATTGCACTTTGATCGTCTTCGCTTCGCCCGCCAAAAATCATTTCTCTTCTCATGTATTTTTCCTTTATTTTTTGGTAGTGGATTTGCCTCCGCCCAACATATTGTATCAAGACAATTCATTATTATTATATGATATCTTTTATTCATTTATTTTTGTGTGGATGAGATTAGTTATGGTTTTACTGCTTTTACAGCTTATGTATCCATATGAGGCCTATGTACTTCGTATGAATACAGCTGGCATGTCTACGTTCCTAGTCCTACGTATTTTGGGACTGGGGCGTTACATATTTTTGTGGTGGTCCATGCAGGTCAAGATAAATTGTTTGGTTACTTTACCGTACCAAACAAGCCTGCGAATATGATTAGAAGTCTTAGATCTCATCCACATACTTGACCTCTTTCCTAGATTTTATCTACCGTTTGACTCATCAATTGCATCTTACTTGATTCCTTCCATCCCTGTTGTTATCTTCCCTTCGTGCTTGCTAAAGGTTAGAAAGGTGATCCCTACTAGATAGACATATTTCAATTGCCCCAATACCATAAGTTTAATTCTTTTAAGTTGGATAGAATGCCTTGTGACCTAGCAATCCCTTTACCCTTGTGACCTATATTCACAAGTTTACTTAGATTCTAGAATTAGAGGACCCTAACCCATCTAGTCAACCAAGGATTTGGACAAAAAGACTATAGGACGACTGTATAAAGACCATCACATGACATGACTTATATCCTTTAGAAGTTCGAACCAATTTCTACTTTCTTCCAATCTTAGACTCTCGTGCCTATAATTTCACCATATCGACTAATATTGCTACTACAATCTAGATTTGCAAGTTCATTGATTTATCGAGCTTGTTCACGACATATGTTATTGGAAGAGCTCCCACTAACATAATGTTTAATCAGAACCGGTGCATAATGGTCTGATCAACCGAGTGCACTTTGGTTCACTTTTGTCTATTATTCTACGTGGTTGGAACATGATTAAACTTGGCCTTTAGAATTCCATCCACGACTGCCTTGACAATTCCTTTAAAATTATTCGGTCGTCTTTGCATCACGTATTGTATTCGATAATATCGTCCTTGAACTCCTTATTGCTTTTGCCTTCACCTATTTTAGAAGGACGAAGACGTTATACCAGAACTTCCGCTAGCCTTCCTATCGACTATGACCATTATCACTCGATGCTGCTATATCTTCATAAACTACTCGTCTTTCTTCTCGGCCCCATCAAGACCTTCTAATCGCTTAATTTAGGAGTGAATCTAATTCGTTCTCTTAAATCGTGCCCTCAACCTACTTTCAAAACCTAACTTTTATGTCTTTCATTTATTCTCTTAATACCATATTACTCTCTTGCATGTTATCATGACTAACTTTAAACCCTTAATCTTCTACTCGTGCCTTAACTCGCGACCCTCATAACCATACCCGTGTTAAATTCTATGATTTAGATCACAATTTCTTGCGACATGATTTTGTGGATCATTGTTTGTTCCCCATCGATACCCCCTTGTGTCTTCTCACTCCCTACTAATTCTTAATTTCGAGGACGAAAATCTTTTAAGTTGGGTAGGATGTAAAACCCCTAAATTTCTACTATATTTTTTTATAAATAAATTTGATATCGATTTTTTTTATTTTGTATATTGTACGTCACGTAGTTGCATTGTACGTCGCGCGCGAAATTTTATTTTTTGTAATTGCTCGACGAGTGCGAATATGTGCGAGCGTACATATTTTAGAAAAATATTTTTCTATTTTTATAGCTTTAAAATAATATATAATAATTATTTTAGCTATCATACAAAATTTTCAACCTTATTATTTTATTTATTTTAATTATACAAAGCCTTTCGTTTATAACAATTATTGATAATATTTTTCGCGCATACATATATATTTCATAAATATTTTATTAGTTTATTTTTTAATAATAATGTAATTTTCGAAATTAATTATTATTATAATTTTAGTGTTCAAAAAAGTATATTTTAAAATGGTTGATATTTGTTAAAATTATTTATGATGATTTATTAATTTGAATGTATGTATTTAGGTTTATCTATATTTAATTTGGATTGAATTGGAATTGATTTGAATTGTTTTAAAAATTATTTAAATTAAGTAGATGAATTATCTAAGGGGATTTAAATATTCCTAATCCTTATCCAACTGGGAATTCCCACATCCTATAAATAGGCAGGTACTCCTCCATAAATTCCTCACATCCACAAAAATTTCTCTCCACCCATAATTGTCGTGCATCGTGTCGGTGTCCACATTTTATTCCATAGTTACATATACAAACCCATCTCCTTCGTGTCGGACATACCCCGACACCAGCAAATCCCTAACCTAGCTAACCCTAACCCCGTCCCCACATGCTGCTCGAACCTGGCTACATCTCCTTTGCCGTACCCAACCTCAGCCTTCGTAACCCGTCCACCAAACTACCCGCGTCAGCCAACACCGACCCAAAACCTAGCAAGCAAGTCCCTGCGACCAAACCCCAGAACCCCAGCACCTCCTTCCACCACCACCACGCACGACAGCCTATCCCAGCCACCCCTGGCTCCTACCAGCGCCTCTCATTCATGAAACCCCCACCACCGTGTCCACAATTACAGCCATCGCCTCGGCCAATGTCGTACCCATGACCACCATTCCAGACCGTCAACTCCACCAGTACCAGCACGACCACATCATCAACGTCGCCACCACACATGCTGGCACCAGCCAACTCTGGCCTGACCGCACAACACACAACCATCCCGTCACCACCAGTCACTACCCTAACCGCCCGGCCATCCCGACCGTCTCAAACCTCTGTTCCGCCACCACCATTGGCCGACCACTAGTACCACCACTCCGAATCACCACACTCCCACTACCACAAAAAGCCCCGATCATCCCCATACCCCACAGCAACACCGTCACCACCACCAGAATACAAGCACCACCACCCAACTACACGGAGAGGAGGAAAGAGTGACCAACCTCCGTCGGCGCTTTGTCCAGTGTGACCCCGTGCCGGATCCGCTTCTCCGCGTGCGTCCGCCGCGTTCGATCATCGGCGCCCAACCCCCGTGCACTGCCCGAACCCTCTCCTCAGCCCATCCTCCATCGCTCGTCATCCCTGACCGCCGCCACGATCCTGCCGTACAGTCGCCTCTCTGCCGAAGTCCGGCCAGCTCAGCGCGTCTCCGACCGTTCCTACCGGCGACTCCCCAAACCCCCGCTCCTCTTCCGACCTCCGTGCCCCGCGCCAAGCCGCCGTGGCCGCGCGCCACCGAAAAACCGCCGGCGCTCTCCACCAAACACCGGACCGCCATCCGCGCCGCCATAGCCCAGAGACCTCCGCGCCCTCTCTCCTTCTTCTCAGCCGCCTCTGGCCGCTCCCGCCGCAGTGCTCTATCGGAGCAGCACCCGCCGCACGCGCCCGGCTACTCCAACCAATCCTCACCCCGCTCCTTCTCCCCTTCCTTTCTTTTTCTTTCTGAGTGGTTAAACACTCTCTCTCTATTCCTTTTTATTTTTATTTTTAGTTAAGTTGCTTTGTATTTAAGTTGCTTTATTTAATTATTTACTGATTTAAGTTGCTTTTTATTTATTTATTACTGTGCTATATTTTTCTTTTCATTGGATTTTCTCTTTCCTACTTTAGAGATTATTTTATTATTATAATGTTAGCATTAACAAATTGCTAACGTAGAGAGGACTTAAATCCCTTCCTTTCAAATGTGGCAGCAGCCCTGTCATTGTTCTTTTGGTTTTGGTTTAATTTAATTACATTTTTTTCTTTTTTGTTTCTGTTGATTGTTTTGTATACAGTAGCGACTAATTGCTATACGTACATTATGTTATTAGGAATATATTATTATTGTTATTAGTTTGTCTTATTAAAATATATAGTAATATTTTCCAATTATTGCTTACAAATGATAGTATTAGGCTTTGAACTCCTTATGGCTTCTATGTTATTATTGTCTGGTTTTACTGGTATTTAACATTGAATTTATTCTCCATATATATGTAACTTATCTTTATGTTATTTTAAGAATATAGTTTTGGTCAAAAACTTATCATTTTACAAATTTAGTTCTAGCCTAAAAGATATTTATGGATTTTCCCACGTATTTATTTATAATATTTTGAGTAGCCAAAACTTAATTTCAAAGGTATTTCTCAAATAGTTTTTATTTACTTATTTCTGCCAAATTCTCTCGAATATCCAATCTTGTCCCTTGCTAGCCGTATTCCTATCTTCTTCCAAATCTCAAACTTATTTATATCGTCCCTAACTAATTTGACCGTCCTGAACCCGATGGAACCGTCCGTACCGACATTAGAGGTCACCTTGTGTAGTTATTGCACCAAAGTCGCAGTTTGTGCCCCCTTGATCATTACAGCGCACCAGGCGTCCTCCCAGGCAAGACACCTTGCCATTTGCTGTTTATTTATTTTAGCTCATATTTCATGCACTATTTATTTTCTTTATGCAAAATAAACTGTGATACATGGCATAACCTGTTAGAACTTACTGTTCAGTTATATTTTCTGCTATGTATTATTTTCTTACACATTAAACCTAGATTTAAGGGACCACCTTGTGTATTGCATTCATTGGCCTTGACACGTTGTACCACGAAGTTGTGTGTCGCATGTAGAACACGGACGTGCGTGATTGGCTGGCCACCGGTACGTATAAGCCGTGCGATAGGAATAACCGCTAATAGAGGTTGCATGCTAGTTTGACTTAGCGGTTATAGAGGTTTTCTGTTATGGATACAACATAGTAGGCATTGGACAGGGAGGACAATTCCTTAGTGTATGGGCTTCGATGCACTTTCCCTTGTGACCCGAAAGCTCCGCTGGAGATACGGAGTTGATGACCCATGATTACTGACGGCCACTAGCGTTCTGTGGAACGTTATGCTCTTATTGATTGGGCCTCTAGTTCCCCAAGGGGAGACTATGCCGATCCTATTTGGCTAGGGCCCATGCGTAGGAAGGATTGTTCTTAACTACATTTCACTTAGAACGGTTAGACACCTTTATCCGTTAGGTACGAGTACTTTTGGTTTGGGTACTTGTATCTGACCTGGCTTGGAACAATAACTTGTCGCGGATTAGTTCGTCACATCTTGTCCTTGTTTGGTTGTAGGTGTGACTTACTACTTCGATGAGAAGGTATTGAACCTTGTTGGGGTCCGGATACCATATTGGATTCATAGCATGGAAAGATACGTCATCGTGAATTAGTTTACCATCTCCTGTCCTTGTTTGGTTGGGGGGATGGTAACCTAGTTCAATAGGTGTGTATTGGACCATGTTATAATTCAATTGACTTATTTATTTGAGCAATATTTATTCAGTTTATATGGCATGATATTATGTGTCTTGTTACGTCCCTCTGAGGACCTGGTTATCTCGCCAGGTGTGTGCTCTTGTCTTTCGCAGGTATTCTAGCCGTGGCCATGATCATCACTATTTTTCGAGGATGATTGCACTTTGATCGTCTTCGCTTCGCCCGCCAAAAATTATTTCTCTTCTCATATATTTTTCCTTTATTTGTTGGTAGTGGATTTGTCTCCGCCCAACATATTGTATCAAGACAATTCATTATCATTATATGATATCTTTTATTCATTTATTTTTGTGTGGATGAGATTAGTTATGGTTTTACTGCTTTTACAGCTTATGTATCCATACGAGGCCTATGTACTTCGTATGAATACAGCTGGCACGTCTACGTTCCTAGTCCTACATGTTTTGGGACTGGGGCGTTACATGTTTTTGTGGTGGCCCATGCAGGTCAAGATAAATTGTTTGGTTACTTTACCGTACCAAGCAAGCCTGCGAATAGGATTAGAAGTCTTGGATCTCATCCACATACTTGACCTCTTTCCTAGATTTTATCTACCGTTTGACTTATCAATTGCATCTTGCTTGATTCTTTCCATCCCTATTCTTATCTTTCCTTCGTGCTTGCTAAAGGTTAGAAAGGTGATACCTACTAGATAGACATATTTCCATTGCCGCAATACCATAAGTTTAATTCTTTTAAGTTGGGTAGAATGCCTTGTGACCTAGCAATCCCTTTACCCTTGTGACCTATATTCACAAGTTTACTTAGATTCTAGAATTAGAGGACCCTAACCCATCTAGTCAACCAAGGACTTGGACAAGAAGACTATATGATGACTGTATAAAGACCATCACATGACATGACTTATATCCTTTAGAAGTTCGAACCAATTTCTACTTTCTTCCAATCTTAGACTCTCGTGCCTATAATTTCACCATATCGACTAATATTGCTACTACAATCTAGATTTACAAGTTCATTGATTTATCGAGCTTGTTCACGACATATATTATTGGAAGAGCTCCCACTAACATAACGTCTAATCAGAACCGGTGCATAATGGTCTGATCAACCGAGTGCACTTTGGTTCACTTTTGTCTATTATTCTACGTGGATGGAACATGATTAAACTTGGCCTTTAGAATCCCATCCACGACTGTCTTGACAATTCCTTTAAAATTATTCTGTCGTCTTTGCATCACGTATTGTATTCGATAATATCGTCCTTGAACTCCTTATTGCTTTCGCCTTCACCTATTTTAGAAGGACGAAGACGTTATACCAGAACTTCCGCTAGCCTTCCTATCGACTATGACCATTATCATTCGATGCTGCTATATCTTCATAAGCTACTCGTCTTTCTTCTCGGCCCCATCAAGACCTTCTAATCGCTTAATTTATGATTGAATCTAATTCGTTCTCTTAAATCGTGCCCTCAACCTACTTTCAAAACCTAACTTTTAGGTCTTTCATTTATTCTCTTAATACCATATTACTCTCTTGCATGTTATCATGACTAACTTTAAACCCTTAATCTTCTACTCGTGCCTTAACTCGCGACCCTCGTAACCATACCCGTGTTAAATTCTATGATTTAGATCACGATTTCTTGCGACATAATTTTGTGGAAACATTGTCATTGTTTTTTCCCATCGATACCCCCTTGTGTCTTCTCACCCCCTACTAATTCTTAATTTCGAGGACAAAAATCTTTTAAGTTGGGTAGGATGTAAAACCCCTAAATTTCTACTATATTTTTTTAAAAAATAAATTTGATACCGATTTTTTTATTTTGTATATTGTACACCGCGTAGTTGCATTGTACGTCGCGCGCGAAATTTTGTTTTTTGTAATTGCTCGACGAGTGCGAATATGTTCGAGCGTACATATTTTAGAAAAATATTTTTCTATTTTTATAGTTTTAAAATAATATATATAATAATTATTTTAGCTATCATACCAAATTTCCAAGCTCATTATTTTATTTATTTTAATTATACAAAGCCTTTCGTTTATAATAATTATTGATAATATTTTTCGTGCATACATATATATTTCATAAATATTTTATTAGTTTATTTTTTAAATAATAATATAATTTTCGAAATTAATTATTATTATAATTTTATTGTTAATAAAAATATATTTTAAAATGGTTGATATTTGTTAAAATTAATTATGATGATTTATTAGTTTGAATGTATGGATTTAGGTTTATCTATATTTAATTTGGATTGAATTTGGAATTGATTTGAATTGTTTTAAAAATTATTTAAATTAAGTAGATGAATTATCTAAGGGGATTTAAAAATTCCTAATCCTTATCCAACTGGAAATTCCCACACCCTATAAATAGGCAGGTACTCCTCCATAAATTCCTCACATCCACAAAAATTTCTCTCCACCCATAATTATCGTGCATCGTGTCGGTGTCCACATCTTATTCCATAGTTACATATACAAACCCATCTCCTTCGTGTCGGATATACCCCGACACCAGCAAATCCGTAACCTAGCTAACCCTAACCCCGTCCCCGCATGCTGCTTGAACCCGGCTACATCTCCTTCGCCGTACCCAACCTCAGCCTTCGCAACCCGTCCACCAAACCACCGCGTCAGCCAACACCGACCCAAAACCTAGCAGGCAAGTCCCTGCGACCAAACCACAGAACCCCAGCACCTCCTTCCACCACCACCACGCACGACAGCCTATCCCAGCCACCCCTGGCTCCTACCAGCGCCTCTCATTCATGAAACCCCCACCATCGTGTCCCCAATTACAGCCATCGCCTCGGCCAATGTCGTACCCATGACCACCATTCCAGGCCGTCAACTCCACCAGCACCACCGCGACCACATCATCAACGTCGCCACCACACATGCTGGCACCAGCCAACTCCGGTTTGACCGCCCAACACACAACCATCCCGTCACCACCAGTCACTACCCTAACCGCCCGGCCATCCCGACCGTCTCAAACCTCTGTTCCGCCACTACCATTGGCCGACCACTAGCACCACCACTCCGAATCACCACACTCCCACTACCACAAAAAGCCCCGATCATCTCCATCACCCCACTGCAACACC
>JANAVB010037419.1:4032094-4189594 GCA_029216955.1 Iris pallida | reverse complement strand
CCGCTGGAGATACGGGGTTGATGACCCATGATTACAGACGGCCACTGACGATTCTGCGGAATATCATGCTCTTACTGATGGGGCCTCTGGTGCCCAAGGGGGGACTATGCCGATCCTATTCAGCCAGGGCCCATGCGTAGGAAGGATTATTCTTAACAATATTTCACTTAGAACGGTTAGGTACCTTTATCCGTTAGGTACGAGTACTTTTGGTTTGGGTACTTGTATCTGACCGTAACTTGGAACAATAACTTGTCGCGGACTAGTTTGTCACATCTTGTCCTTGTTTGGTTGTAGGTGTGACTTACTACTTCGATGAGAAGGTATTGAACCTTGTTGGGGTCCGGATACCATATTGGATTAATAGCATGGAAAGATACGTCGCCGTGAATTAGTTTACCATCTCCTGTCCTTGTTTGGTTGGGGGGATGGTACGCTCGTTCAGTAGGTGCGTATTGGAACATGTTATAATTCGATTTACTTATTTATTTGAGCAATATTTATTCAGTTTATATGGCATGATATTATGTTTCTTGTTACGTCCCTCTGAGGACCTGGTTATCTCTCCAGGTGTGTGCTATTGTCTTTCGCAGGTGCTTTAGCTTTAGCCGTGACCATTACTATTTCTTCGAGGATGATTGCACTTGGATCGTCTTCGCTTCTCCCGCCCAATTTCATTACATTTCTCATGTATTTATTTTCTTTACTTGTTGGTAGTGGATTTGTCTCCGCCCAACATATTGTATCAAGACAATTCATTATCTTTATATGATATCCTTTATTCCTTTATTCTTGTGTGGATGAGATTAGTTATGGTTCTACTGCATTTTACAGCTTATGTATTCATACGAGGTTTTCATATATTGGAGTGTACTTCGTATAAATACAGCTGGCATGTCTACGTTCCTAGTCCTACGTATTTTGGGACTGGGGCGTTACATGTTTTTGTGGTGGCCCATGCAGGTCTAGATAAATTATTTGGTTACTTTACCGTACCAAGCAAACCTGCGTATAGGATTAGAAATTTAGGATCTCATCTACATACTTGACCTCTTTCTTTGATTTTATCTACCGTTTGACTCATCAATTGCATCTTGCTTGCTTCCTTCCATCCCTATTCTTATCTTCCCGTCGTGCTTGCTAGAGATTGACCCTACTAGTTAGATGTCCCAAATACCCTTAGCGTAATTCTTTAAGTTGGGTAGAATACCCCACGACCAAACACACCCTTGACCATTAAGGTAATACCAATAGTATTATCTAGACCATAGAGACTAAAGGAAGTTAACCCATTTGGTCAACCAAGCTTTGGTAAATAAAACCATAGAATGATGGTATAGGAAATAAACAAGACTTAGATCCTTATGACTCTTAGACTATTCATATTTGTTCTTTATTTCAATCTTAATCTCGTGCCTATATTTTTACTATCTAGACTAATGATGCTAATGTAGCCTAGTTTTTGCAAGCTCAAATCTTTATCAAGCTTGTTCATGACATATGTTATTGGAAGAATTCCCACTAACATATTGTCTAATCAGAACCGGTATATGATGGTCTGATCAGCCGAGTGCACTTTGGTTCACTTTTGCCTATTATTCTACGTGGATGGGGACATAGTTAAGCTTGTCCTCTAGAGTCCCATCCACGACTGCCTTGACAATTTCTTTGAAATTATTCGATCGTCTTTGAATCACGTATTCGTATTCGATAACGCCTTCTTCGAACTCTTTATTGCTTTCGCCTTCACCTATTTTAGGAGGACGAAAGCGTTATACTAGAACTTCCTTTAGCCTTCCTATTGGCTATGACCATTCTCACTCAATGTTGCTATATCTTCATCCTAAACTACTCGACCTTATCAAGACCCTCTAATCGCTTAATTAAAGCGAATCTTTTTCGTTCTATTAATCGTGACCCTCATTCAGTCCCCATGACCATACCGTATTATATTTTTCTATGATCTAGACCGCAATCTCATGCGGTGTGATTTTGTTATCGATTGTTCCTCATCAATACCCCTTGTGTCTTCTCACCCCCCACGTCCTCTTAATTTCGAGGATGAAATTCTTTTAAGTTGGGTAGGATGTAAAACCCCTAAATTTTCTACTAATTTTTTTTTATTAAATTTGGTACTGAATATAAATTTTGTATTGTGCGTCGCGTAGTTGTATTGTACGTCGTGCACGAATTTTATTTTTGCTCGACAAGTGCGATTATGTGCGAGCGTACATATTTTTGAAAATATTATTTTTCTATTTTTGTAGTTTCAAAATAATATACAAAATAATTATTTTGTTATCGTTCCAAAAATTGCCAAGTTTGTTTTTTTGTTATAAAGCCTTACATTTTTCACAATTATTAATAATAAATAATATTTTATTTGTATGCTAGAAAGGCATAATTATAAGAACATCATTTGTACCTACATACATATTTAGTAATTATTTATTAGTTTATTTTAAATAATAATGTAATTTTCAAAATTAATATTATTAGTATTTTTGGAAAGCATATTTTTTTATTTATTGTGGAGATTTAAATATTGATTTGAATTTATGTATTTATTTAAATAGTTAATATTGAAATTTGATTTATTGATTTGGTTTTAAACTAAGGGAATTAAATTAGATTTAATTGGATTTGGATTTAGATTTGATTGATTTAATTTAATAGATTGATTTATCTAATTTGGGTTTAAACAATCCTAATCATTATCTAATTGGGAATTTCCACATCCTATAAATAGGCATGTACTCCTCCATAAATTCCAATTATTCCACAAAATTCCTCAACCCAAAACTTGTGCATCGTGTCTGTGTCTCTTCTCCTCTATTAATTATTTTCCTTTTACATGTACAATTCTCTCACGTCCGACAATTTCGGACGTTCCTCTAGACTGTGTGGGACATTCCCCGACACGACCCGAATTCCAAATCTACAACATCCTTGACTCAACCTAAATTCCTAACCTAACCTAGCCGTCACCACCTCTGCCTCGACTTCCGGCCACTACGACGACCACACCTTCTCCACCCTCTGTCCATCAACCACCTGCGCCCCCGCTTCCTTTCCGACCCGCCGTCTCCCAGTCACTCCCCACAACCCAGCACAGATCCACAAACCACCACCATCACCGACGTTCGACGCCGACGACCCGAAATCCCGACCAAACGACTCCACCATCGCAGCATCTCCCCGTCTCTCACCCTGTCGCCAAAAATAGTCAGCCCCTGACTTGACAAGCCTCGCCGGCGACCGAGACACACCACCACCATCGCCACAAAACTTCGACCGCCGGTCGACAGCACAAAACCCCCAAAAAGAAAACCTAAAATTAAACAAACACGCACACCTTACCTCTTCCGGCGATCGCTGCCGCACGGGTCCGCCGCCCTCTCCGCCGAGCGCTGACCGCTCGCGCGACCCCACTCCGACCGGCGTGCCCTAGCCGTCGCGTCCTTGCCCGCACGCCGCCACCGCCACCGCCCTGGCCCCCCGCCGTCTGTAGCCTCCGGCGCCGTGCCTCCCCTTTGCTCCGCCTCAAAACCCCCACTCCACTGCCCTCCGCCTACGCCTCACCTCCTTGTGCCGCTCCGCCACCTCGGCGAGCACCACAGCCCTCCGTAAAGCCCCCTAGCTGTCGTCGCCCCCGTCGTTTCCCACCTCGGCACCGCCGCCGCGTAGAGAAACCCCCGCCGACCCTTCGCCGTGCTCCTCTCAGCTCCGACTCCCTTTTTCTCCGCCTCCGCCTTTTTCCCTCGGCGGAGCTCCGCCCAAGCGCCGCGCGCCGACGGAGCACCGACCCGATCGAACCCCCGACTCCACTCTCTCTTATCCTCTCTCTCTTTCCCTTTCTTTTCACCTTCTTTTTTTAAAGAACAGTAGCAGCAGTCATTCGACTGCTGCAATAGATTTTTTGTTGTTGTTGTTTTTGTTATTTTTATTATTTATTTTATTATCTATTTAATTGTTTTATTTTGGTGTTTTTTGTAAACTAGTATTATTATTATGATTATGATTATGATTATTATTCTGTTTTATAAATATTATTATTTTTATATTATTTTGTGACTAGATACTATATTAGATTTTTGGGCCTAAAATATATTTATGGTATTTTAAATATATGACTCTTAACCCACAAATATTTTTTTGTATTTTTCAAATTATAATATTAACTCTAAAAATAATTTTTTTCTATATTTTAGGTAGTTAACCTAAGTCATTTCAACTGGTAAAAATATAGTTTTCATATATAATATTTTTCTAAAATAGTTATATATATTTACTTTATATAATTATCCCTTCGAATCATTTCTTCCTAACTAAATCCAATTGTTCCCTGTTTCCTTGCAAATTCAAACTTTCTTATATCGTCCTTAGAAAATTCGACTATTCTGGACTCAATGACAGGGTTTGTCCCATCACTTGAGATTACTTGCGTGGCTTTGACGTCTGAGACTATTTTTGTGTCAACATGATCATATTACGTCAGTCAACTTCAAATCAAACCGTGACTACCTTATGTCCACCCTAACTAACTTGACCCTTCTGGACCCAATGGAACTGTCAGTGTCACCATCCGAGGTCACCTTGTATAGTTGTTGCACCAAAGTCGCAGTTCATGCCACCTTGATCATCGCAGCACACTAGGCGCCCTACCAGGTAAGACACCTTGCCATTTGCTGTTTACTTATTTTAGCTCATATTTCATGCACTGTTTATTATTTTCTTTATACAAAATAAACTGTGATACATGGCATAACCTGTTAGAACTTACTGTTCTTTTATATTTCCTGCTATGTATTATTTTCTTACACATTAAACCTAGATTTAAGTGACCACCTTTGTGTGTTGCATTCATGGCCTTGACACGTTGTACCACAAAGTTGTGTGTCGCATGTAGGACACGGAAGTGCGTGATTGGCTGGCCACCAGTACATACAAGCCGTGCGATAGGAATAACCGCTAATAGAGATTGCATGCTAGTTTGACTTAGCGGTTATAGTGGTTTGTGTTGTGGATACAACACAGTAGGCATTGGGCGGGAAGGACAATTCCTTAGCGTATGGGCTTCGATGCACTTCCCTTGTGATTCGGACTCTCCGCTGGAGATACGGGGTTGATGACCCATGATTACTGACGGCCACTGACGATTCTGCAGAACGTTATGCTTTTACTGATGGGGCCTCTGGTGCCCAAGGGGGGACTATGCCGATCCTATTCAGCCAGGGCCCATGCGTAGGAAGGATTGTTCTTAACAACATTTCACTTAGAACGGTTAGGTACCTTTATCCGTTGGATACGAGTACTTTTGGTTTGGGTACTTGTATCTGACCGTGACTTGGAACAATAACTTGTCGCAGACTAGTTTGTCACATCTTGTCCTTGTTTGGTTGTAGGTGTGACTTACTACTTCGATGAGAAGGTATTGAACCTTGTTGGGGTCCGGATACCATATTGGATTAATAGCATGGAAAGATACGTCGCCGTGAATTAGTTTACCATCTCCTGTCCTTGTTTGGTTGGGGGGATGGTACGCTCGTTCAGTAGGTGCGTATTGGAACATGTTATAATTCGATTTACTTATTTATTTGAGCAATATTTATTCAGTTTATATAGCATGATATTATGTGTCTTGTTACGTCCCTCTGAGGACCTGGTTATCTATCCAGGTGTGTGCTATTGTCTTTCGCAGGTGCTTTAGCTTTAGCCGTGACCATTGCTATTTTTTCGAGGATGATTGCACTTGGATCGTCTTTGCTTCGCCCGCCCAATTTCATTATATTTCTCATGTATTTATTTTCTTTACTTGTTGGTAGTGGATTTGTCTCCGCCCAACATATTGTATCAAGACAATTCATTATCTTTATATGATATCCTTTATTCCTTTATTCTTGTGTGAATGAGATTAGTTATGGTTCTACTACATTTTACAGCTTATGTATTCATACAAGGTTTCCATATATTGGAGTGTACTTCGTATACATACAGCTGGCATGTCTACGTTCCTAGTCCTACGTATTTTGGGACTGGGGCATTACACCTTCAATTGGACCCAATATTGCTTAAAGAATGCTGCGTTGAAACCGTCCGGGCCCGATGACTTATCCGGATCAGCATTTTTAATAACGCTATCGATTTCTTCCATCCGGATCCTCCTCCTGAGTCCCGCGTTACCTGCATCCGTAACAATCCTTTTACAAATAATCTCAGGAAGTGCCTCTTCTTCATCAGGCACTGTATAGAGATGTCTGAAGTAATCAACCGCCAAGTCCTTTATATGCTCTGTCTGGTCGAGAAGAGTACCATTAGGATCAATTAGAGTGGCCACTGAGTTCCTATTTTGCCGAGCTTTAACCGTCGCATGAAAGAATTTCGTACAACGATCTCCATCTTTTAGCCACGAGCATTTAGCTCTTTGCTTCAGATGGACTTCTTCTTGGAATCTAAGCCTGCGAACATCTTCTTGCAAGACCGCCTCTTGACTCGCCAACTCTGGATCAAACGGGAACTCTTTAATTTGCTCTTGCACGTCCTGGAGCTGCTGAATTTTTTCCTCAAGCGAATGGGACGGTCTTCGCCTATTCCATCTTCTGAGCTCATATTTCACCTGCTTAAGTTTACGAATAAGTCTGAACTGAGGAGTGCCCATAACATCCAACTGTAGACCTTTGCCGACCGCTTCATTATACCCTTCAACCAATGTCCACTAGTTCCCCTATGGAGACCCTCCGCCCTGACATTGGGGAACATCTCGAGCCATCTCATATTACAAAGAGCGCTATCCAATTGACATTGGACCCGATTGGAGGTTGAACTATTGTTCCAAGTCCAAATTTGCCCCGTTCTTTCCACACAAACAAGTCCCGACCTGGTTAAACAATTTTGAAAGTCTGCCAGGATATTGGGTGGAACTGGTCTACCTCCGTCTTTCTCATGCCCTGCTAATACAGCATTGAAATCTCCGCTGACGAGGAATGGAGATTGGTTCTGCAATTCAGTTGATAATCTGGTGATATCTTCCCACAATCTTTCTCTTAGTCGCCGATCATTATGACCATAAACGGCCCCAAAAACTACTTCTAGTCCACCCTTATTGATGAAGTTAAGAGCTATTATTTGATCCGAGCAGTATCGAACGTTTTCCGTCCATTCACGAGCATCCCACATAACCCAAATCCGTGCCGCTCCTCCCGGAAGGAGGTTATGGGCGACCTCCCAATTAGTAGGAGTTCGCTACTTAAGCATGTCAATCGACTTAATTTTACTCTCTAGAATAGCCACAATCGAAACCTTAGAACTCCAAATTCTTTGCTGAATTTCCTTCCACCTCCCCACCGAATTTGCCCCCCTAACATTCCAGGTTAATACCGTCATTAATGAGAAGCTTGGCCGTCCGTCGTGTTGCGAAGACTCTCTCTTGGACGATTAGATTGAGTCGTGTCTGTCACCGCTTCGTTGATCCGGACATTGTCGTTTACCCTCTCCGAGTTAATTCTCTGCAACCGGGCGAGCCAGAGAGGATTCTCTGTCGTAGGGTCCCCTGTACTTGTGCAATTCCCTTCTGCAAGTTCCCCATAGTATCCTCTATTAGTTTGTTTTCGATTTCCTTCCCCATATAATCGAACCACTTTAGCAACCCTTCCTCCCGAGTTGTCCTCCCGTGCACTGGTTGTTGGTTGCAAGCTAACCATGGCCATGCTATTCGCCCCTTCCTGTAGTTCACCGCTGATAGGTCTGTTCTCCCATATGGATGGCTGAAGGTTTCCCCTATCGCTTTCTTCTTTCTCCGGAATCGGCCGTTTCCCTAGTAGAGAATCTCCTTGTCCCCCCCACAGGCTCGTTAACCCTCTGAGTTGATTCGACGTGATCCTCTTCCATCACCACTCCTTCATTCGTCTCTTGCCTCCTATCTTCCTGTCGACCTCCTCTATTTCCCTCTTCCTCCTCTAGCGGGCTGGTATTAGCCGACGTCCCCTCTTCCAATTGTATCACCCGCTCATGGCAATGAGCTTTGACATGTCCGAAGCACCTACAGTTCATGCAAGACGGTGGCACCCACTCATATTCGATGGACTGCCATCTTACCTCTCCATTTGGAAGGATAAGCTCGATTTGTCGTGGCAGTTTCTGGGAGACTTCAATTTCAACAAACACACGTGCATAGGATAATCTTTTGCATCGGGCTGTAAGGATGTCTGTTCGAAGAGGCTTCCCCACCATGCTAGCAATTTTCATAATGGCCGGCGTACTCCATAACTGGGGGAATAGCTAGGGGAGCCTGATCCATATAGGAACTGACGAGAGCCGATCCTTCTCAAAGCATGATTCAGGGTTCCATCTCTTTAGCACCACCAACCTTCCGTCGAACGTCCACGGTCCCCCCTTTAGAACGTGCTCCAGATCTTCTGCTAGGTCAAACTTGATGAAATAGAATCCGTTCTCTCGTGAGAATATCTCCAGTTCCCCTTTAGGTTTCCAGACCCTTAGTGCATATGCTCTCAACTGTCCGTAATAGGGTTTATTTCCCATCACATACAGTATTAGAGTATTCTTCCAATACGTCGAAGTCTCCTCTATGTCGTCTGCTGTGATCTCCACTACTTTTCTTCCTTCGATCATCTGGGGTTCGACGTATTGCAACTCTACTTCTTCTTGGACTGCTGCAGGTTTACATAAATCTGCCCAAGATACTGGGGCCGTCCGGGGTCGATGGGCGTTGTCTTCTTTTTGAGTTGTGATTCCTGTCTTTTACGAAGCCAACATCTTCCTTCCTTCTCCAAGAGCCCGATGTCCATCGTTCCCCCTTGGTTTATTTTCCGCTTCCTGCCGAGGATTCGTCCACCCTCCCCCTTCGTCGCGAGGGGCCGGGTCTCTTGTGTCTTGAGAAACATCCGTCGTCTGGCTTGCCTCTCCTTGTAGAAACTCCCTGTTCCGAAACCCTAGATGCTCCATTATATATATATATATATATATATATATATATACAGTCAGAACACCTTATAGATGAGCAAATGAGCACATTAATTTGTGGCCTTAGGATCTTAAGAATAGTTAAATCTAATGGTTGATATATTAATATCTTATTTTAGAAATGTTAAACATATTATTATAATATTTTAAGAAGGTTATTTACAATCAAAATTAACAAATCAAGAATATTTGTGATGTTGAGCATCTATCTCTTTCTTTGGTCGATGTTTAAAGGAGAGATGAAGGACGGGATGAGTTCTTGGTAGAAATGAAGATTGTATATGTGCAACATTCGCGGCTACTATCTAGTAATGTCGATTGGCTTCTGCGCTGATGAATCCAACGGACTTCTCGTCACAAGTACATGAGCAATGATGGGTCTCCGGACAAGTGGATATTCAATTGTAACGCAAGGCAAACACTCATTTGGGAGTCAACGAGAAGGATTATACTCGGCGTGGCAAGCAGATTAGCCAATCATCATGAAGAACGCAACACCTGTGTATCGAAGGCCACCACACTCTCCACCCACTGGTACGATTGGTTGCCAACCAATTGTCCCATCCAGCGCGGTTCATGTACACGAAGGTCGCGTAGGTGTAGAACACTGCGTTGAGGCAGCTACCGCCCCCGAGGACTGTTGGAGTGGGTTGGATTCCCAACCTATGTGGAGAATACCCCAGAGAGCGACGAGCGCCATCCGTGTGTCGGAGAAACTCGAGGAGTGCATGGATCCTATTTTGGAACATATATGGTAAGGTAATATATGATTGGATTTCTATATTTACTTTGATCATATATTTATGATGGACCCTTCATAATATAGTAGCTTTCCATATAATTGGGCTTCCAATTATGGCAAGCCAATTATGATTGGATTTCCATTAAATATATGATTGATGCATATTAGAAGTTTCCATATATATTGGCCTTTCATGTGGATTACCAAGGGATTATAAAAGGGTAATGCATGCTAGTTGGAAAATCATCTCAAAAATAAGAGTGCTTTACAATCTTTGAGAGAGAGAGATGATTAAGGACTATTGTGAAGGAGAGATTGCTTCGAATATTTTTTCGGCATCTCTTGTTCTTCGGAGTCCGCAATCAAAAAATTTCTTCTTTCAAGTGAGTTGTGGTGATCCGTGTTGGATCGGGAGGAGCTTGTAGAGGGTGTGTTCTCTTTATCCATTAGTAGAGGTTCTTCAGGGTTGGACTCCGATCGTCCCGTGGTTTTTTTCGAAAGGGTTTTCCACGTAAAAAATCTTTGTGTCTGCGATTGTGTATGGCATTTTTGGTTTGTGTACTTTTGCTCGGTTCTCTCGCAGGACTTTCTGGTTTGGGGGAACGGTTTTCGTGCTTCGTTTCGAACA
Organism: Iris pallida; assembly: GCA_029216955.1. Taxonomy (NCBI): domain Eukaryota; kingdom Viridiplantae; phylum Streptophyta; class Magnoliopsida; order Asparagales; family Iridaceae; genus Iris; species Iris pallida. The sequence continues at coordinate 4,179,245 of JANAVB010037419.1, read as the reverse complement.
GAGTGGTATCAGAGCTTTGGGTTCAAAGAAGTGTCAGGAGTTGACAGTCAAACCAGGAAGCAGAGATGGACGCGAAGCCGGTACGCATGGTGAACCTGAACGGTACCAACTACCATTATTGGTGGAGCAAGATAAAGGATTTATTGTTTGTCAAGAAGCTGCATCTTCCAGTATTTGCATCCGAGAAGCCCAGTGACAAATCCGATGAGGACTGGAACTTCGAGCATTTACAGGTGTGTAGGTACATGCGACAGTTCGTTGACGAGAACGTGTACAACCACGTTGCCAATATTGAGCATGCAAAGGCGTTGTGGGAGAAGTTAGAATCTTTGTACGTAAAAAAGATCGAGGTAAACAAACTGTTCCTGATCCGGATGATGATGGGTCTGCAGTACAAAGATGGTGCATCCATTATGGATCACTTAAGTGAGTTCTAGGGCATGGTGGACCAGCTATCCTCGATGGGAGTCAAGTTCGACGACGAGGTTCAAGGAATTTGGTTGCTATGTATATTGCCAGACTCGTGGGAGACCGTACGAGTATCTATGATCGCTTTTGCTCCAGAAGGCGTGGTCAGTTTGGAGTTTTCTAAGAGCGGGGTGTCACGCCCCGCTCCCGTAGGAGCGATCGTCCTCGCTAAGGCGTGATGCCGCACGGGCCTAGGTTGCGTCCGTGCAAGGCCAAGTCCAGAAACGATCGATTTGAGCTAGGCCACAGAGTCGCACAGAGTGTCCCCATTTGTAGCGGAAAGTAAATGAACACAAGTGGAAGCGAATTCAAACTCTTTATTGATTTTCAAGAAGTTTACAAGCGGCGCTAGGTCGATATTACAAATCTCTCAAGCTCTCTCTCCCTGAAACCTAAAAGGCGTGCAAGTGGCATACAAGATGGAATGATTCATGGCGATGTTCCGATACATTATATCCTGTATATGGTACTCCAGCTCCTTGCAACGCTCCAAGGCTCCAGAGATAGCTTCGCGCCTTAGCACGTTCGAGGAAAGCTCCGCACCCGCCGACGATACCTGCATCCTGCAAGTAGACTGTGGAGTTATCAGTACATTGTTATGCACTGGTGGGGAGGCTAGCTCGCCCACAATGCTATCGTTACCAAACACGTTCCATTTACTTTTGTGCATCTCTATCATTCATTGTCTTTCTAATCTTGCCTTAGGATCGTTTTTATGGCATATTTCATAACCTATCCCGTGTTGCCAAATTCAAGTGTCGCATGAAAATACATGCACGACTTACCCATACTTACCGTCCGGCCTTTCCTGTTCAATGTAAACCAAGTTAGCCAACAATTCATATGAAATAACTTAACGTAATTCAAGTAAACTTTCAATGTCAAGGGCGTGTCCCTGCCTCGGGTTCTAGCATGTCGTAAGCACGTTATCTAACTCACTTGTATGAATTTTTCATTATCATTTGGTGTGTTACATTTCAAGCATATTCATAAGGCACTTCATTTAGTTAACTTAGACTACTTTGATTTCAATGCAAGGACTTGCACGTGGATTGCCACCAGCAAAGCCTACTTAACTCTATATGCACCGGTCGCTGGCACCATAAGCTATTTTGGACATCCAAGCCGTGGTATTTCTCAACTAGCGTAGGGTGAGGACTGGCACACACCCCGTTAGTCTCTTGAAATACTCCTGCACTTACGTCCTCCGGGTGGCCGAGTCTGCACCCAGGCAGCTCGTAAGCCATATTTTGATTCCGCCTAGGCCGGCATATCCCCCCTTTGATCATGCCGCGGAATCCCTTTTTCTTTACGGTCACAGCATTCGCCACCCCTCGCTCGTGCCGTTTGTCCACGACCATTTCGTATTAACTTGTCATAGGCTAACCCATTGCCACAATGCGTTATCGACCAGGTTGGCATCCGTGCAGCGCGGGTAGCGATCCCCGTTGCACGTGCCCGTCACACCTATCGCTAACCATTTCTTTCCTTCTTATCTTTTATTCATTTCTTTATTTCTTTCTTTCACTTGTCCATTCGTTCATTGATTCAATTTCGTATTCATCCTTGTGTTGATTCATTCCTTCACTTGTTTATTCGTTCATTCTTCATTTATACATTATGCAACTTCCCGTGCGGGAGTCGCCTTGGCGACCCATCGGTCCCATAGCCTTTCAATGTTGCTAAACTCTACTTGGAGCGACTATGTTGATAGTCTTTCCGTTTCATTGTTGTAAACCATTCATTGTTTCATTGTTGAACGCATAAGGGACTTGAACGTAAGCTTGTGCCTTAGCACGAGCGTGGAGTGCGGTGCGAGAGTTCTCGTATTTTCCATGTTTCTTTCCATATTCTATACAAGCATACAAGATGGGATTAATCCCTTAGCTAGGTGCATTGGGTCATTTATTAGCATGCGCAGTGTTATCGCCTAGCGATTTCAGAGATAGTGTCCGTATTATTATGTGTCTAGGCTAAGCACAGACGGGTTCATCGGAGCCACCCACCTTAGCGATGTTCGCATCGGCCGAGCGATACTCCGAGCGTGCCTTTGAAAGTCTAAGTCTGGATTCATCTTGACGGGCCAATGTAAGCCTTGCATCGATTCTTCATCAGGTTGATGCCAACTCTTCGGGTCGACGGCTCGTTTGAGTCGTTGTACTTGCCGTTTGAATCGGCGTTCCGCTAAGGCAGAGCGGGGCATTACATAATACACCACTCAAAACAAGTCTCGTCCTCGAGACTTCCTGAGTGCAGGTCATCCTACCGTTCCCTAACTCATGTTGTGTGCGTATCTTAGACAATTCTATCGAACGACTCTATCGTTCGATGGCATCGAACCATACTCGATACCTGTTCAAGTTTCGTGTCGCATATGTTTGGTCGATTTCATTGAATGACTTCTTATTCATTTTAGAGTTGATGGTACTTATTCAATTGTCGCATTTCTTCGACTTGGTTGCTATTTCGATGTATCATGGGACTGAAACGGTCGTACGAGGTACATTGTAATTCGTCAAATGCGAGTGTCGTAGGCTGAGGCAAACTCACTTTCGTTTATGCGTATCGCAACGCCCACTTGCAGCTGCATTCGAGTTCATCATATCGCTGAGTTTGGATCGTACACGTATCTAAGGCATCCCCCGAACACGTATATTTCAACCAAGCTTAGCGATTAGCAAAGTCGGACAAGCTATTCGTGATAGTTTTGATTTGCCGATCGTTTTGCTAACTTCGATTTAAAACCGAACCCATGTGTGTATCACATATCGTTTATCTCGGTCCTCGAGACGATTCGATTCGCTTCTTAAGCATTATTGTCCACGAAATCAGTATGATTTCTTCTTAGCGGGGTCGACCAAGCCTAAGTAATTTCCGTCCGATTCAAAACCAAGTATTGCACCATCGTCAAGTATTTCTTCCTATCAACGATTCAATTCGTTATCCTAACTTTTACTTGCGCATCATCCGCCCCTATCATTCCCTTCGTTTGGGGCCAATCTCATCGTCGTTCATGCACACACCTAATTCTCCGTCCTACTCTAAGTCTTGTTGCCCAAGTCTATCGTCCATCCAGACGATATTGTAAATGCCATCGCACAGGTTTAATCACTCGGCATAGGGTCGTCTGCCTATCCGCTAGGTCAGCTCACAAGGTCATAGTTACACGATAGGTCCGTGGCTCGTCGTGCAAGGTCGTTGCACGACGCTCGTCCCAAATCCTATGGTCAAACCATTTGTTTGCTTGTACGGGAGTTCCTACCCAAGTTCGTTTCACTCAAATTTCTAAACATCGAGCATGATCACCTAATTCGCATCGAGACTTACGTTACACATATTCAATTCCGTTCAATCACCAGTTCTAACCAATTCATGTATTCGATCACGAGGTCATCCAGTTCGATAATACATTGCGCCCCAATCTCACGCGAGTCCGATTATCCACGGCGGTTCATGAATCACCATGCAACGCTCCCGCGGAATAATCATTCTCATCGGGGCGTAACTCTTGTTTGAGTTTTAGACTAACCCATCCTTGATACGTGGATTGGACCTACTCAATCCTCAAGTTCAATTCTTCAAGCACACAAATTCATTCTCGAGTCCACCTTCACGTCAAACCACAAGTCGAAGCAATCAGATTGCCACGCCATCCAAGTTCAATCACTCCCGCTGTATGAATCACCATATCAGTGCTCACGCGGAGTGATCGTCATAATCCGGCACGACGCATGTGCGAGACTGGAGTTGCACTCGCATAAGACAAGAACGTCAACGTTGTGGTTGTCAATGAAGCAAATCCAAGCATTCACATTTTCATCCAAGCCAAATTAATTTGATAGTCTAACCGTCATGCGTTCAACTAGAAAATCCTCGAGCCAAGTCTATCTTTTTCCTCGACACATTTTTAACATCCCAAGTATAGCATTCAACGGGACAATGACATTTGCACGATTCGTCATTCGCCGAGTCAGAGTACCCCCGAGTTGTCGCATATCGATCTTTGATACGCCTCAATACCATCGACGATATGCGTAACCTGACGATCTTCTTTTACAACCGATTTCGAGTCGTGCGTTGATGCTGTTGTCCGAGTTGGATATTCCATAATTTCCTCGATATTCAAGATCAAGTTTGATCGCTATTCCTCAAGCTAGTTTCAAGATCGTTGTCCAAGTTCAAGTCACAATTCATTCGAATCCATCCGAAATCGTACGCGCGATCCTCTAAGTTTCCTCGATCAAGACCATTTCGTTTTCATTCATCGTTCCGAATCATTTTCTAACTTGCGTTTTCCATGGACAAGTTGTCCGAACGACTTCTCGTTCGGGACATTCGAAGTCACGACCAACTAAGCATGACGCGTTCTAAGGCTTTGCGCGATCGCATCGCCTCGCCGACATACCCGTTCTATCCATATATCCTTTAGTCTCGCTCGAACAATTTCTATGACGTCCATACACCACTCAGGGTTCGAGCCACCCGACACTCATTTTTATTCTTTTTCGAACCTATCACATACACCACCCGAATTCAAGTCATACGATCTAGTCCTCCATCACGTTCGCATCATGTGCTAAGACATCCCTCAGGTTCGTTCGACAAATTCTAGCATAATCGTTCACGTCGCCTCGACGTACCAAGTCGTTCGCACAAATCCTCAAAATCTAATAAATCTTATGTGCACGCCTAAGCGTTAGTTTGATAGCGTTTCTATCGATAAACACTCTAAGCGTAGCTTCGTTCCCGACCGAGCGGTACTTGATATCGCTCGCAACTCGATTGCACCAAAAGTCGAGGTGCGCGACATGCGGCACAACATAACCAAGAGGTCGTGTGCATAGCTATCCAGTGTGGACTATATTCGAGTTCGCATGCTCACTTATTCTCGTTCGAGCGATAATCGATCTCACTCGTAACTCGTTTGCACCAGAAGGTCTAGGTGCGCGATACTCTGCACAACTTAGCCAAAAGGCTGCGTGCATAACCATCCCGTTCGAACTATACTTTGGTCTCGGGTACTCGTTTGCAGTCAGCGTAAGCTCATTCAAGCACGCACTGCGTTTGCTAACTATTAGCATCGGTTCCTTCCAACTCAAGTCCGTCATGGTGGCACAAAGGCCTTCGCCTATCGATCCCGTCCAACTGAGTACTCGTACGAGCTTTTGAAAAATATTAGACTTATTGTATGGAACATCCCAAGGCACAATGAGAGAGAGCGTACACTTCTTTTGTTTCAATGAGATTTTAAAACTGAACGAATCGAAATGAAGTCCAAGGACGTAAAGCTGTGCTCTGATACCAATCTGTCACGCCCCGCTCCCGCAGGAGCGATCGTCCTCGCTAAGGCGTGATGCCGCACGGGCCTAGGTTGCGCCCGTACAAGGCCAAGTCCAGAAACGGCCGATTTGAGCTAGGCCACAGAGTCGCACAGAGTGTCCCCATTTGCAGCGGAAAGTAAATGAACACAAGTGGAAGCGAATTCAAACTCTTTATTGATTTTCAAGAAGTTTACAAGCGGCGCTAGGCCGATATTACAAATCTCTCAAGCTCTCTCTCCCTGAAACCTAAAAGGCGTACCAAGTGGCTTACAAGATGGAATGATTCATGGCGATGTTCCGATACATTATGTCATGTATATGGTGCTCCAGCTCCTTGCAACGCTCTAAGGCTCCAGAGATAGCTTCGCGCCTTAGCACGTTCGAGAAAAGCCCCGTACCCGCCGACGATACCTGCATCCTGCAAGTAGACTGTGGGGTTATCAATACATTGTTATGCACTGGTGGGGAGGCTAGCTCGCCCACAATGCTATCATTACCAAACACGTTCTATTTACTTTTATGCATCTCTATCATTCATTGTCTTTCTAATCTTGCCTTAGGATCGTTTTCATGGCATATTTCATAACATATCCCGTGTTGCCAAATTCAAGTGTCGCATGGAAATACATGCACGACTTACCCATACTTACCGTCCGGCCTTCCATATTCAATGTAAACCAAGTTAGCCAACAATTCATATGAAATAACTTAACGTAATTCAAGTGAACTTTCAATGTCAAGGGCGTGTCCCTGCCTCGGGTTCTAGCACGTCGTAAGCACGTTATCTAACTCACTTGTATGAATTTCTCATTATCATTTGGTGTGTTACATTTCAAGCATATTCATAAGGCACTTCATTTAGTTAACTTAGACTACTTTGATTTCAATGCAAGGACTTGCACGTGGATTGCCACCAGCAAAGCCCACTTAACTCTATATGCACCGGTCGCTGGCACCATAAGCCATTTTGGACATCCAAGCCGTAGTATTTCTCAACTAGCGTAGGGTGAGGACTGGCACACACCCCGTTAGTCTCTTGAAATACTCCTGCACTTACGTCCCCCGGGTGGCCGAGTCCGCACCCAGGCAGCCCGTGAGCCATATTTTGATTCCGCCTAGGCCGGCATATCCCCCCTTTGATCATGCCGCAGAATCCCTTTTTCTTTATGGTCACAGCATTCGCCACCCCTCGCTCGTGCCGTTTGTCCATGACCATTTCATATTAACTTGTCATAGGCTAACCCATAGCCACAATGCGTTATCGACCAGGTTGGCATCCGTACAGCGCGGGTAGCGAGCCCCGTTGCACGTGCCCGTCACACCTGTCGCTAACCATTTCTTTCCTTCTTATCTTTTATTCATTTCTTTCTTTCACTTGTCCATTCGTTCATTGATTCAATTTCGTATTCATCCTTTTGTTCATTCACTTGTTTATTCGTTCATTCTTTATTTATACATTATGCAACTTCCCGTACGGGAGTCGCCTTGGCGACCCATCGGTCCCATAGCCTTTCAATGTTGCTAAACTCTACTTGGAGCGACTATGTTGATAGTCTTCCTGTTTCATTATTGTAAACCATTCATTGTTTCATTGTTGAACGCATAAGGGACTTGAACGTAAGCTTGTGCCTTAGCACGAGCGTGGAGCGCGGTGCGAGAGTTCTCGTATTTTCCATATTTCTTTCCATATTCTATACAAGCATACAAGATGGGATTAATCCCTTAGCTAGGTGCGTTGGGTCATTTATTAGCATGTGCAGTGTTATCGCCTAGCGATTTTAGTGATAGTGTCCGTATTATTATGTGTCTAGGCTAAGCACAGACGGGTTCATCGGAGCCACCCACCTTAGCGATGTTCGCATCGGCCGAGCGATACTCCGAGCGCGCCTTTGAAAGTCTAAGTCTAGATTCATCTTGACGGGCCAATATAAGCCTTGCATCGATTCTTCATCAGGTTGATGCCAACTCTTCGGGTCGACGGCTCGTTTGAGTCATTGTACTTGCCGTTTGAATCGGCGTTCCGCTAAGACGGAGCCGGGCATTACACGGGGTGCTGAATGAAGAGATGCGGTGACGTTCTTAGGGCACTTTATCCACATCCCACCACTCAGAGGCACTAGTTTCAGAGAGCCGCGGAAGGGATAAAAGTAGGGGTCCAGGTGGTAGCAAAGACAAGAGCATGGGGAAGTCCTAGGGTCGGTACAAGGACTAGGAGTGTTACCACTGTGGCAAGAAGGGCCACATCAAGCGAAACTGTTTCGTTTGGAAGAGAGAGAAGAAAGGCGACAAGGGAAAGAAAGATGAGAACACTACAGAGGTGGCCTCGATACATGGAGGCTATGTGATCGTCGTAGGTGATGAGGTTATCACAAACCTCGCCTGCGATGACAATTCTTGGCTGGTGGACTCAGGGGCTTCAGCGCATGTATCTCACAACAGGGCACTATTTGCCACTTATACGACAAGTGATTGTGGAGTATTGAAGATGGGCAATGGAGATGTGTCGAAGGCGGTTGTCGTTGGAGAGTTTCAAGCTTCTGTTGAAAGGGAGACGGGCAAGAAGTTATTGTGTGTTCGGTCCGACAACGGCGGCGAATACATTGGTCCATTTGATGCTTATTGCAGAGAACAAGGGATAAGACACCAGAAGACTCCACCCAAGATACCTCAGCTCAATGGTGTAGCGGAGCGCATGAACATGACACTGATGGAGAGGGTGCGGTGTTTGCTGTCAGAAGCAAACTTGCCGGGCAGTTATTAGGGTGAGGCTCTTCTCACAGCTGTTTATGTTATTAATTTATCTCCTAGTGCTCCTTTGCAGGGTGATGTGTCTGACAAAGTATGGTACGACAAAGAGCCGTCATACAATCACCTGAGAGTGTTTGGCTGTAAGGCCTTCGTGCATGTATCGAAGGACGATAGGTCCAAACTTGAGCCGAAGACGAGGCGATGCATCTTTGTCGGCTACGGTCGGGATGAGTTTGGCTATAGACTCTACGACCCGGTGGAAAGAAAGCTCTACAGAAGCAGGGACATGGTATTCGTCGAGGATCAGACCATGACCAACACTCAGGATTCCGAGACGCCTTCTGAGGCTGAGAAATTGCCTGAGTTAGAGTCATTTTGCTTCGAGCAGTTTCCAGAGGACATCGCAGAGGATCCAATTATGGGGGAGCCAGTACATGGAGTTGCTCCCAACCTTGATCATCAGCCTGTTGATGGTGGTCAAGGTGTCTCTCAGGAGGATGAGCATGCCGGGGAGGCAGTTCCTGAAGAGGAGGAGGTTGTTGGTATACAGTCAGCACCAGTGGCTCTACTGAGAAGGAGCGACAGAGAGCGTCGACCATCTACGAGATACTCACCGGGTGAGTATGTGCTATTGACTGACGGGGGAGAGCCCGAAAGTTTTGCAAAGGCTATGGAAGACGAACACATACATGAGTGGATGGAGGCTATGCAGGAAGAGATGAGTTCCTTACACGCCAATTCCACTTATGAGATGGTGCGATTGCTAAATGACAAGAAGGCTTTGAAGAATCGATGGGTGTTTAGAGTGAAGCAGACGGATGATGCTACTCGCCCTCGATACAAAGCAAGGATGGTAGTTAAAGGCTAAGGTCAGCGGAAAGGCGTGGATTATGATAAGATCTTTTCGTCTGTCGTCAAGCATTCGTCTATTCGGGTGGTGCTAGCATTGGCAGCCAATTTTGACTTGGAGGTCGAGCAGATAGACGTGAAGACGACATTTCTCCACGGTGATCTTGAGGAGGAGTTATACATGGAGCAGCCAGAGGGATTCTGTGAGAAGGGTAAGTCACATTTGGTCTGCCGGTTGAGAAAGAGCTTGTATGGTCTGAAGCAGGCTCCGAAACAGTGGTACAGAAAGTTCGAGTCGTTTATGGGGGAGCATGGCTACGCATGGACGACGTTGGATCACTGTGTATTTATGAGGTATTTTGTCGATAATAATTTTATTATTTTATTGCTCTATGTAGATGACATGCTATTAGTGGGTCGGAATGCCACTAGGATAGCGGAGTTGAAGCGCCAACTGGGTGCGGCCTTCTCTATGAAGGATTTGGGTGCCGCCAAGACTATTCTTGGGATGGAGATCAGCCGAGAGAGAGAGTCCAAGTTGCTACACTTGTCCCAAAAGAAGTACATTCACCGGGTACTTCAGTGTTTCGGTATGGACGGGTCGAAGAAAGTGAGTTACCCCCTTGCGGCCCACTTTAAGTTCACCGAGGAGCAGTGTCCATCTACCGAGGATGAAAAAGAAGATAAGGAGCGAATTTCATATGCCTCAGCTGTGGGAAGTCTTATGTATGCTATGGTATGTACGAGGCCAGACATCACTCATGCAGTTGGCACAGTTAGCAGGTACCTTTCAAATCCTGGAAGGGTACATTAGAGTGCGGTCAAGTGGATCCTACGATACCTTCAGGGCACTACTGATTGGAGACTTTCTTTTGGTGGTGACGAGCTGAAGCTGGTTGGGTATACCGACGCTGATATGGCTGGAGATGTAGACACAAGGCGATCGACTTCGGACTATGTGATGATGTTTGCTGGAGGAGCGGTATCATGGTAGTCGCGGTTGCAGAAGTGTGTTGCCTTGTCGACGACAGAGGCAGAGTACATTGCGGCGACGGAGGGTTGTAAGGAGTTACTGTGGATAAAAAAGCTATTACAGGAAATGGGGCTGAAGCAAGAGCAGTATACTTTGCTTTACGACAGTCAGAGTGCTATTCACCTTGTGAAGAACCAGACATTTCATAGTCGGTCCAAGCACATTGAGACTCAGTATCATTGGATACGAGATGTGGTTGAGAAGAAGGACGCGATGCTTAAGAAGGTCCATACTGATAACAATGGAGCGGATATGCTCACGAAGGTTCTACCAAGGGGAAAGTTTGAGTACTGCAGGCGGATCGTCGGGATGACGAGTTCCTCCACCTAGTTGTGAAGGGGGAGATTTGTTGGAGTGGGTGGGGTTTCCAACCTATATAGAGAATACCCCGGAGAGCGACGAGCGCCATCCGTGTGTCGGAGAAGCTCGAGGAGTGCATGGATCCTATTTTGGAACATATATGGTAAGGAAATATATGATTGGATTTTCATATTTACTTTGATCATATATTTATGATTGGACCCTTCATAATATAGTAGCTTTCCATATAATTGGGCTTCCAATTATGGCAAGCCAATTATGATTGAATTTTCATTAAATATATGATTGATGCATATTGGAAGTTTTCATATATATTGGCCTTCCATGTATGGATTACCAAGGGCTTATAAAAGGGTGATGCATGCTAGTTGGAAAATCATCTAAAAAACAAGAGTGCTTTATAATCTTTGAGAGAGAGAGAGGATTAAGGACTATTGTGAAGGAGAGATTGCTTCGAATATTTTTTCGACATCTTTTGTTATTCGGAGTCCGCAATCAAATTTTTTTTTCTTTCAAGTGAGTTGTGGTGATCCGTGTTGGATCGGGAGGAGCTTGTAGAGGGTGTATTCTCTTTATTTCATTATTGGAGGTTCTTCAGGATTGGATTCCGATTGTCCCGTGGTTTTTCCTGCAAGAGTTTTCCATGTAAAAAATCTTTGTGTCTGCGATTATGTTTGGCATTTTTGGTTTGTGTGCTTTTGCTCGGTTCTCTCGCAGAACTTTCTGGTTTGGGGAAACGGTTTTCGCACTTTGTTCCCAACAAGGACGTGGGCACGCTTGCTGCCGTCCTCAGAGACGAAGCATTGCGAAGGGGGGGGGGGGGGGGGGGGGGGGGGGGGGGGTAGTAGAGCGTGTTCGTGAAGGAGGCAAGGTTCCTTGTGTTCTTGTTTCCATAATCTCTCTCTATGAAGAGCACGTTGAAGTGTCGCAACATGGCGGCCGCTAGCGGGCAGCCTACTGCCCCACTGTAATGTAGTAATTTTATGTGGTGGTGCTTCTGATGCTTGCTTCAAAAATGTATATAAGAGAAAATAATTGTGTCAATAGCATGTTTAGAAATAATTCATGTTTACAATTTTCTCTCCTCTACCAACTCACGAACAAGTTAATGTTGGCAATTTGGCAGAGTTAAGAAATATATTGATATACGTACCGGTATTTTGATTCTAGGCTTAATATGTTTCAAATGAACATATGCCTACAATAAACAGTTACAATTCTGGCAATCCCTTGCCAAGTACAATATGCACTCTGACAACACATGAGGCCACATAACATACTCCTAGATGACAGTTTCAATGCTAAGATCTCCTATTTTGGTCTAGCAAGATACATCCACAGGAATCAAAGACAAGCTAAGCTATTAATGCAATAAGGGAAAGTTTGGGATACTTGGCACCGGAGTGGCAGAGCTCAATAATCACTGTGAAAGCCAATACTAAAAGCTTCGGGGTTGTCATATTAGAAGTAGTGAGTGGGACAATGAACATGAACTACACGCATAACAACTCAAACATGCACTTGTAGCGCATTCAGCAGCGCAAGTCAAAAAATGACCGGCTGGTCGATTTTGCTAACAAGAAGATTGTAGACTGCGGGTCCCAAGAAAGAGAGAGATGTTCAAAATCACAAATATCCTTGATTTATTAATTTTGATTGTCAACGACGTTCCTAAATTAAGATATTAGTATATTGAACCTTACTAAAATAAGATATTAATATATCAACTATTAGATTTAACTCTTCTTAAAATCCTAAGGCCACAAATTAATGTGCTCATCTATTAGGTGTGCTCATTGGATAGTCTCTCTCTCTCTCTCTCTCTCTCTCTCTCTCTATATATATATATATATATATATATATATATGGCTTAATTGTACTTTGCTACCTTCAACTATTTCTCTTTTTTAACTTGATACCCTAAACTTTTTTTTGTAACAAGTTGATACCCAAAAAAAATTTGGGACGAAAATATTCCTGCTCAAACCTTAAAATTACCTCCCCTCCCCCAACCCCCCCCCCCCTCCTCACTCCGGCTACCCCCTCCCTCCCGCTCCGCCTCCCCTCCGGCCACCCCCCTCTCCCGCGTCCGGACAATCCCTCCACCCCCACCGCCGCCGGCCGCCGTGGCAGCAGCAGCCGCCGACGCAGCAGCAGCCGCCGCAGCAGCAGCAGCCGCAGCCGCCGCCGCGACGGTGGCGCCGGAAGCAGGAGGGGGGGTTGGCCGGACGTGGGAGAGGGGGGTGACCGGAAGGGAGGCGGAGCGGTAGGGTGGGGGTGGCCGGAGTGGGGGAGGAGGGGAGAAGGGAAGAGGGAAGGGATAAGGGCATTTTGGAGTTTTTTGAAAAAATTAGGTATCAAGTTGAAAAAAAATAATAGTTGAGGTATCAACTTGTTACAAAAAAAGTTTAGGGTATCAAGTTGAAAAGCGAAATAGTTGAGGGATAAGGACATATATATATATATATATATATATATATATATATATATATATATATATATATATATATATATATATAATATATATATATATATATATATATATATATATATATATATATATATAAAATATATATATATATATATGAAGCGGATCAAAAGCCCCCCTTAGAAACCCCCCTAAAAACTCCCTCACTCTCAGCCGTCCATTTAATGTTAATATTAATATTAATATTAATATTAATGTTAATATTAATGTTAATATTAACATAATACTAAAATTAACATTAAACTTAACATTAAACTTAACATTAAATTAATATTAACATTAACATTAATATTAACATTAACATTAACATTAGTATTAACATTAATATTAACATTAATATTAACATTAACATTAATATTAAATGGACGGCTGAGAGTGAGGGGGTTTTTAGGGAGTTTTCTAGGGGGGGCTTTTGATTCGCTCCCATATATATATATATATATATATATATATATATATATATATATATATATATATATATATATATATATATATATATATATATATATATATAAGTTTGAGTAAGAGTAATCTTTATGTTTCAAAATATGTTAATAATACTGAACTTAGACTTCAAGCTTTAAAATATTTTATTTGTCATTATTAATTTGATTTTGGGCTTTGATATTAATAAATAGGATTTTATATATATTTTGGTTAATCTTTAATGGTTTTGGGTTTTGAAGCTAAGCTTTCCATTTTATTCATTTGAATAATATTTTCTACAGTTACCTATATTATTAATATTTTTCTTCAAAAGTTTTATATAAGTATTCTAAAATAAGTATCTTCTCAAAAGTGGTTTTAGATAGCAATTAAGCTTCTAAAATATGATTTCTAAATAGCTACAAATATTTTTCCTAATACACACACACACACACACACACACACACACACACACACACAGAGGTATTGCTAGTTTCACCAACAAAATATCCCAGGCGAGTACAGTTCTTGTTTGTTTCCAATATTGTTAATTACTATATTTACATGATTAGTTATGCATATTCGATTCATGACATGTTCTTACACAGATTAGTGGCATATGGGTTTAGTCATGATACCATATTTTATTGTATTGTTTTACCGTATTTTGTGACCCTTGTCATGACTTAATCCATGTGTAGTAGTCGGGCGGAGAAGTAATATATATATATATATATATATATATATATATATATATATATATATATATATATATATATATATATATATATATATATATATATAATCTATTCTCAATCAAATTCCTTTTGATTAGAATAATCTACTTATGATCATGACTAATTAGATATTTTTCATTTTCTTACGAAATCCAGACTTTTTCATACCAACCATAGCCAACTGAACTATTCTGGATACAATGGTATTGCCGATTTCACCAACAAAATACCCCAGGCGAGTACAGTTCTTGTTTGTTTCCAATATTGTTAATTACTATATTTACATGATTAGTTATGCATATTCGATTCTTGACATGTTCGTTACACGGATTATGGGCATATGGGTTTAGTCATGATACCATATTTTATTTTGTTATTTAACCGTATTTTGTGACCCTTGTCATGACTTAATCCCTATGTAGTAGTCGGACGGGAAAGTACCAAGTAATTATGTGATCAGACCTTAGACCTTGTCATACTGCATATTGCATACAATATAGTAGACCATGTAGACCTTGCGGTGTAACTGTCCCAGACCGATCACATATTGAAAGGTGTACTTCAACTCACATAGATGTTTTATTTCCATGTTCCATGCTTACCTGTTATCCTATAGCTCTTGTTAACTGTTTTGCTTTACCTTCTATGTCATATTTTTTTAATTTATTTACTTCATCATGTACGTCATTTTTTTTACTGTTTTTATAGTCGTTATCATATATTTGGAACTGCATGCATGGATTGTACTCATTCCATTCCTGGCTGGAAATTTATTTTTTCAGATAGTCGCTTGCTACTTTATGTGTGGGACTCTTAGGGGAGATACGACTATATTGAAGGCTAAAACCTATAAACTAGTTAGATATAGTTGTCTTTTCTATTTTTGTGAGACATTGTATTTTTATAATCAAATGTAACTTTGGATATTGTAAGTTGATATAGCATTGTGAATGAGCAAATAAAGGAATTATTTCAATGGTCTGGATAGCTTACTACGTCGATTTTGCAATGTAGGATGGACTTGGACACGCACTTGTATGCTGAAAAGCGGGTGCGGATCGTAATAAGTTTTTTTGGTGGCCCATGCATAGGGGTGAGCATCGGTTCGGTTCGGTTCAACCGAACCGTATATATGAAAACCGAAATAACCGTAAACTGTATTTCTCAAAACCGAAAACCAAACCGTTTTTATAAAAACCGAACAAAACCGAACCAAATTAATTCGGTTCGGTTTTTGGTCGGTTCGGTTTCATGAGCCAATGTGTCGGACCTTATTTTAAAAATATGACATTATTGTATTTATGAATTATTATATTACATAGTGTGAAAAATATTACTATATATAGATTGAGGGTAAAGAGAGAGAGAGCGCTCAAAGAAGTACCAACAGAGAATAGGAGAAGAGATTGCTCTCTTAGGAGTTACAAAATATTAGTATATGTAGATTGAAGGTAGTTTGATAAATTACTAAATCTAAATCGATTTTCGGTTCGGTTCGGCTACCCGGATCAAGAACCGAAAACAGAACCGTTATTTTAAAATTTCAAATTTTAAAACTGAAAACCGAACCAAAAACCGAAAAACCGAACCGTTTGTCATATTTCGGTTCGGTTCGGTTCGGTTTTTGGTTTTCAACCGTTATATGCTCACCCCTACCCATGCATGTCAGTTTTCGTAAATTGTACGAACTCATGGTAGTACTATATTAGTCGTACTACTGCGAGCCTGTGACTAGAAAATGCTCATTCACAACTAGTTGATTGAATTTTAGAAAAATGACTAGGCCTAGGACTAGGTATACCATGGGTAACCTATAGATTTATTTCGAATGGGCTACTTGGGTAGTTAAGGTTGTTATATAGGCTACATTATTAAGATAGTGATATACATAGAGTTTGAGATACCTTATTTGTTTATTTTGAAATATTTGTGTGATTATATTGCGCTTCGATAGGATCTCTAATCAAAGGTGGGTAGAGTCCTCGATTGACAAATTGAACCTTTAAGGTTATTAGCTTTTGACGCCTTTAAAGTTTAAATTTCTAAATGGTTGATTAATTTATTGATAAAGTTGAATTTTAAAGGAAATAATTAAAGATCATGGAATTCTTTGAAGATTCATTAAATTAGGAATTTTAAGAAGATTGTGACAAACTAGGTTTAAGTTTAAATTTTGAAGATTTTAAATATGGGATTTTGATTTTTGAATTTAAAATTTTGAGAAATTTAAATTTTGTGGAGTTTAAAATTTGTGGAATATTCGATAAGTATATATTGACCATTTTAACCATCTTGAAGATTATGGATTAAGGGTAATAAATTTGATAAACGATATTGATGATTGCTAAATCACGATATTAAATTGAGTTAGTGATTTATAATTTTATGATTAAGGAATTTTGAAATATTCTTAAGGGTACAGAATTATAGGAATGATCGATGATAGGTTTAGATATTATATAGGTAATACTCTTTTAAACGATGTCCGCTAGCAGTATCCTGCTACTTATCTAAGATTGGCCTATCCTTGTCATGTTCTATTTTATAGTTTTTCCTCTATCGAACCTTAGAGAACATTATAGGATTCAAGACCAAAATCTAAGATTCCAACACCAAGCCATACCTATTTACTCCTTCCATTTCCATCATAGTTGACTAATGTTCTTACTAAAAGAATTTTTCCTTTCTTTTCATCTATTTAATAAATATTCTCTTATTATAAATTTTATTATCTTTCCATCTCATTAGGAAATTTTTACTATCTTTTTGTCTCATTGATCATTCCTTCTGGCCATTCCTCCTCATTAACTCTTCTATCTTTTTCACTTGACCAATCGAGCATACCTGTCCTAGACATCCCTTAAATTTCGAGAAAGGTGACATGATGGACTTGTGATATAGTATATGATTTTGAAATGAATGACCTTGTGATCCCATCTATAATTAAATAAACACAATTTCGAGGACGATGGAATGAGATACCATGATAATAGAAAACCATGACTATTATTGCATAGGGTCATTGATATGCTTAAATTTTAATTATTGTTAAGTTTATTTGAATTGATAGACGTAAACTTGTGAGACTAAATTGAGAATACTTCCTTTATATTGTGAAAATTGTTTCGAAAGTATTGGCTATTCAATTCAAATAATTTTGGAAGACGAGAATTGATAAGTTTTGTGTTCCTTTATGGTTTGAAATTCAATTAGTTTGATACCTATTTATGATAAGATTGAAATTTTAAAGTGCTTATAGGATAATTTGATGACAACAAATAAGATTTTTTTTGAAATTCGAACAAGAAGTAAAGGTTGGCCTATTTTGGGTATAAACATTACGAGATTGTTTTGATTAATTTGAGTCTTGTATGTTGACTGAAGAAAGGCAGAAGCTCGAGAAAATTGTGATACTTGATGATTTAATATGTTGTCGATAAATTCTTTTAAGATTATGATGGTGTATTTAAATTTGAATTGAAATGTCTTAGAAGATTCAAATCTTTAGGAAATTTAAATTTCGAGGTTAAATACCCATATGGATGGTGAATTGAATTTGAAAGAAGATAATTATGATTGAGTCGGAATCTTAAAGATTACGATAAATTTTGTATTTCTGACTTAAAGGTTAATAATAGAAACTAAGGAAGGTTTAAAATATTATTGAAATTTAAATTTCATAAATTTGAAAAGTTGACTAAGATGAAAAGGTGTTGAGGAAATACGTTACAAGTCATTATGGGATAATTCAAGACTATACTCGTCAGTCTTTCTAGCTAACTAAATTCTGCCCCTTATCTTCTGTGAGAACATTCTAGAATTTAGGGACACGGCCTAAATTCTAATCAAACTATATCTATTTATATTTCCGTTTCCATCCTTCCTTGGTGAATACTGGATCGATATTTCTTATTAAGAAGATTTTGCTAACCTCGATCAATTTAAAACTTATCAATCAATACGTTTCTTATTGAATAATTTTCTTTTACTAAAATTTCTTCTGATCTCGAAAAGTGGGTGTGGTCATGACATTCCCTGTATTTAAAATCTATATTTTTTGCCCATCCACCCCTTTCTCACGTACAAACTCGAGTAGGTTTCTCCAGAAGCCGCGCACGCCACCTCTTGGGAAATCGAGTAAAAACCTCTCTTCCCCATCCTTTTTATTCCTTTCACCATCATCTCATCAACTCTAACAGCCTTCTGGCCCCTTCACCACAACAAGCCCCAAGTCGACCACAACTCCTTCGGACGTTGGCACAAGGCCTTGAAGTTGGGGCAACACGAATTGATCAAATCTGTGAGACACAATAGGTACGTCGACTTTCAACTGTGTTTTTCCACTTCTAGACATCAAAACTTCGTAGGACCAAAACTGATGGGTTCTCCTATGTGTCTACTACCTTATATAAAATTTCATGTCGAAATTCTTTCTAAATTGGTCGGGCACATGTTTTGCCAAAGTGTGTCCAAAATCGACACTGTTTATTGCAGGACAGATTTGAACTGTATAACTTTATTTTTACCATTGATATCATATATGAAAATGACCATATTTCTATTACCTACAATTCTAGTTCAATGAGTTTTTCATAATTTTGCTGTTTTAATGCTTGAATCATTCGATCTTTGAAGGACAAAATTCTGCCATAAAATGGACTATCGATATTACCATCTTGTGAGCCCAAAAATATTTTTGTGTGCAACCAATGCTCCATATCATTGATCCTCGACTCATGATCATGAATATTTGTTAATTTAGATAATTGTTTACCATTTATTTCAGAATATTAAAGTTATTTTATTCATGGTTAAACAAGTTCTAATAACGTTGATTTATCAATATGGATGTTAGTATGATCAAGAAATAAATTCTAAAATAATATCTAAATAGTTTGTATGCAATATTAAAATATAATATTTATTTCCAGAATATTAATGATATATTTTAGAATTAATATTGAATATTTATACATATAATATGTGGAATTTTGTTAGCCCTAATAGGAATATTATGACTAGTTATGTTATTATAACTAATAGATAACCCTGCTTAGTATGTATAGATAGATTTGTCAATAATAGTAATAACAATAGAAAGATTATTAATATTAGTTGTATAAATTTATAGGAGTTCGTGAGACTGTGACTGCGGAGGGTGACGCCGGATCGATACTTTATTCCTTTGCTGCAAATCCAGGCAAGATACCATGCCACTGTGATCTTATTAAATTTTATGTTATACATGAACGTGTTGTGATGTGTTAGCATTAGATGCTTTAGGAGAGCGTCCAAGTATGACTTGGGTGTCGTAGTGGGTGTGTGTGTGACCTAGCGTGCTAGTAGATTCTTTTGTGTTGAAGTTATTTTTCAATGACTTCTATGACTGGACACATCTCATAACACGGCACTTTGAGTGAGCTACATTATGTTGGCACGGGCTTACGCACTTGACTAATCATCAATACGAGCTGTTCGTGTGTCGGTTCATATAGAGTTAGTGTGAGTCTAGCTAGTGACTTGTATTGAGATATGTATTGTTAGAGTCATGGATATGACTGGTGCAAGACATTGGCGGAAAAGACTATTAGTAGGCGTATGAGATAGCCACCTTTAGCCTCACAGTTGCCCGGTTATGGGTTCATAGTTTCCTGGTTATGGGTGTATTGCTAGAGTATATGTCCGGCAGTGGCTGGTGACCGTGCATCAGAACATGGTCGGAAGGTACGCTAGTATATACATAAGCCTCTAGCGGATGCTATGCTTTATTCCTTCACCAACTCATACGTACCAAAGTAGTCTTTGACATGCATACACTTAGATGGTTAGTACCCCTTGTCAGTTATATTCATGTTCATGTATATTACTTTTACTGTTCATATTGTGGCTAGCTGTTGTATCTTGTTACATCCCTCTAAGAACCTAGTGATCTCTCCAGGTTGTTGTTGAGCTTATAGTATAGACATGTGTATGGTATGAGTTCGACTGTAAGTTTTAGGTATTGCTTGTAGTGTTACTTTATCATTTTCTTGTGCTTTATATTTCCTTTCCTGTTATACCTTGCTTACTAGTCTAGTTTTGTAAACTTATGTTATTCTTGAGTTTGTTCGGACATGTGTATTATAGGGAGGCCGACTATAGTACATGTTGTTCATTTACTTATATATAGATTGATATATAGTTGGGATAGCATAGTTTAGTACACTTCTTCAGCGTAGTACGTCTAGCGCAAGTCTATTAAATTGGGAACTTATTCTAAATTATATTAGCTGGCATGCTTGCGTTTCTAGTCCTATATATTTTGGGACTGGGGCGTGACATGGAATCGAGGCGCTTCTCTTCCGATCATGATTTGTCATAAATGGGTGAATCTAAAGGGTTGGTGACCCCTCTTATATAAAGGGATCATTATCCCTAAGTTGCTTCATCTCATCCATGGCTCCAGAAAGGACTTCTCGTCATATGTGCTTTAGGAGGTCGAGGCAGACGGAGTCCGTTGGTACGTCTGCTTCAGCCACCAGGCCCGCGGTGACACTCCCTCCGTCGCCTTCCCAGAGTCGAGGCAGAGGCGGTTTGCGAAGAAGAAGCTGGCGATGGCCCGAGAACTCCTGGACTTCGTTAGCCTGATGACAGAGGATCTTGCGAGGCCCTTGGACGTGCCTCCCGGCTTCGACTCTCTTTTGCTGGATCCGACGGAGATGGAGCGACTGAGTGTGCTGGAGGCCGTTAGTCGTTGCTTCTTCAGAGCCGGAGTTCGGTCCCTCCAAGACTTTGCGGACTTCATCGGCGACTATGACTACTCCTCTTCCTTGGGATTCTTCCCCTTCTTTTTTTGTCAGGCCTTTGTGGCCTTTGTTTTGTAATCCTTCTTTTATCAATAAAGGTTTCTTTTTAGCACACTCTGTCTGTTAGGGCTAACTGCTGCATCATGCCTGAACTGTCGTTGTTGTCCTGCTGCCTTCTATGCTTGGGGAACTTTTGTCAAGAAGGGATATTTTTGGAGTAGATAATGCTTTCTGGAAAACAGATGACGTACCTAAGATGGGTATGTATAATAAAGGGGGAGTAGGATATGTCATCAGTGACGACATGGGTTTGATAATGTAAGAGGGAGTTTCTTGCTCAGAGGTAATGTGGACATGGCAAGGTTATGTGATTATGCTGCTATTTTTAGGATGAGTAGCATAGATAACTTGTTCAGAGGTGATATGGACGTGGCAAGTTCTTATGATCATAACGTTGTCTCAGGGTGACCAGCGAGAATATCTTGCGTAGAGATAATATGGACATGACAAGTATCCGTGATCGGGTTACTATTTTGGGGCAAACAACAAGAGTATTTTGCTCAGAGATGATGTGGACGTGGCAAATGTACATCTCTTGGTTCATGAAGATGAATCAAAGGTGATATGAACATGATCATTTTCCAGAGGGAAAAGCCAGAGGTGATGTGGACGTGACTTTTTGATCATACTACTCACGAAAAAGGGCAATAGAGAATACCTTTGACCTGACTAGGGGTCCATAGGTGAGGTACTTTTGGGGCAGCTGAGCTGCAGAAGGGTATTTGATAAATATTTTCAAGTACAAGACCGAAATGGTTTGCCTTACGAAATACATGTATCGCATTTTTTCGTACCTCTGGAAGATGGCAACCAATACTGGTATGTCTAGTTTATTTGTTCAGACATAATATTTTTTTAGAAATTTGTCGTTGATGAGCATTATCATCAAATCTACGTTGGAGTGGGCACGTCTGTAGGTGCCGTTGGAATACACCAACTCTACTACGTATGGTCCCTCCTATTTGGGCTGTAATTTTTTTTGCCGTATTGTGTGTCAGGATCATTGGTCTTCTGACAGCTAGGACCATATCACCAACTTAGAATGCCCTTTCTTTGACTCTTTTGTTGAAAGTCCCGACGATATGTGCTTGATATAGCTCGATCCGCTGCTGAGCCTGGAGGCATTTTTCATCTAGAGATTCCAATTCTTAGAGTCGCAGGCGATGATTGTCTTCCTCAGTGAGCTGGCTCGAGAGGGCCACACAGAGTAAGGGGATTTGGATTTCCAGTGGGAGTAATGCTTCACTCCCATATACGAATGAGAATGGCGTGTTACCTGTTGGAGTCTGGACCATTGTACGGTATGCACAAAGACATTCACCCAGCTTTTTGTCCCAGTCATATTTGTTGGACGGTGTCACGCCCAGTACCGAAATACGGAGACGAACTAGGCCAGCTACTCCATATGAGGTATATAAACGTCATACGACGATCGTGGCTGTCAAGAGACAAGGGGGTGCATGCTACATTCAAGTCTCCTATGGTCACACAGAGCATCTATGTCTCAAAAACATCAATTAATGAACATATGAGATAAAGTAGTAAGGCATCTCTGACGCTTCATCTAAATGATCATGGGGATCTAGCTTTATAATTTAGCTAGCCCAGAGAGTCATAGGTACATAATTATATTTAACTGCAGTCTAATTTAATTACAATTATGTAAAAGACAAAATATCCAGATTAGCCGGCTAAACAGGTGCCGGTGGCTAAACGCCAGAACATAAGTAAAGATACTAGAGTGGTGGAGAAGAAACTGTTGGCCCATTGGTCATATGGTCAAACTGATTTTAATAATTGATCAAACTCTGTCTCGATATATGGAGCTAGTCAGGATATCTCGGACTCTTGGACATACTCAAGAATGGCTATCTACTCAGTTCAAGACCGAAGCGTTGTTTGCCTGTTCGAGTCTGTATTTCTTTGAGTAATGTATTTTTTATTTTATTTGAGTCTAGGAATACTTTGTACACCGAGTTGTACTGGCAAATAGGCTAGTCCAAAATGATTTCAAAATGTTTTTAAAATGTCCTTAGTTTTGAAAACATTCGTTTTTACAAAAGCTCCAAAAAGGTTTTCAAAATTCCCCAAAAACTAATTTTAAAAACCCTAACCTAACCCTGACAGAACTCGGCCAGAGTTCGGCCAGAGTTCGGTTAGTGGCCGTTTTGTTTTTGATTTTCTTGGAACTTGGTCCTCCTGCAGTTGCGGATTTGACCGAGATTTTCTCATCGAGTTCTGCCCGAATTCTGCCCGAATTCTGCCAGAATTCTGTCTTTGGAACTCCTATAAATAGAGAAGGATTTCGATTATTTTAACTCACTCATTCACTTTCAATCTTCTCTCTACTTAAAGCTTTCAGTCTTCCAAAGAGTTTTTCTCGAGCTTTAATTTTTAGATCCCAAGCCAGTTACAATCCTCTAGTCGATTTGCCAGTGCGGTGCGGTGTAGAAGTTTCAGAGTGATTGTAATCAGAAGGCTTGATAGAAGAATACCTCTTCACAATTGAAGTTGGACGAGTTCTTCGTATCAAAGCTCGTGTTGTAGAAGTTGCAAGGACTTCGTAAGAAAACTTGCGGTTTTGCCAATAGTGGATTCAACTGGTAGCAAGAGTTCTACCGACTGGACTAGTCCTCAACAGAGGGAAACCAGCAAACATCGCTGTCTTTGCATTTGCTTTCTTATCTCTGCCTTTATATTATTTAGTTGTGATTATTATTCTGTGATCTTGCTGCTAACATTTTTTAATTAGCATTATTCCGCTGCCAACTCTATTCACCCCCCTCTAGAGTATTCTGCTTTACGATTTCGTTCCTACAATTGGTATCAGAGCGGATGTAACAGGTAAAGTAAGGTAACATTGCAATTATTTATTCTTTTAACTAATTGTTATATAGATCACAGCACAACACATGGCAACTGTGAAATTCACAAGTGAAGGCCAGGCCATAAACAGACCTCCACTGTTTGATGGTACGAATTATACCTATTGGAAAACACGGATGAGTTTCTTCTTGAAATCACTTGACTTTGATTTATGGTCTATTGTTATTGATGGCTACCAAAACCTACCTCGTATAAATATTGATGGAGTTTTAATTGAAAAACCCCATAACAGATATACATAGAAAGAAAAGAAAAAGGCCAGTCTTGACGCACGTGCTATTAACGCTTTATTTTGTGCTTTAGACAGAACTGAATTTAACAGGGTGTCTATCTGCACAACTGTTAATGAAGTGTGGAAGCTTCTTGAAGTCACACATGAAGGCACGACTCAAGTCAAAGAATCAACGGTCAGCAGACTTACTCAAGAGTATGAGGTGTTCAAGATGAAGCCCAACGAAACAGTTACTCAAATATTCGAAAGATTCTTGGATATTGTAAATCCTTTATCCTCCCTAGGCAAAGATTACAGTAACCATGAAAATATTCACAAACTCCTGCGAGCACTTACCAAGAACTGAATTCCAAAGGCTACTGCAATCATTGAAGGGAACGACCTCACAACTATGTCCCTCGAAGTACTCATGGGTAATCTACTCACTCATGAACTGGAGTTACAAGATTTTGAAGAGCCTGCACCAAAGGAGAAGACGATCGCTTTCAAGGCTCAGCACAGAAAAGCTGCTGAAGGTGATTCAGACAGCAGTGAATCTGATGCTGAAGATCAAGCACTCCTAGCAAGGAAATTCAAAAGATTCATGAGATATGAGAAGAAAGCCAAAGAAAAAAATAGCAGCAACAACTGGTATCAAGATGATGCTGTCTGCTATGGCTGCAAGAAGAAGGGACACATGAAGAAAGATTATCCTACAAACTCATCATCAAGCAAGAAGAACAACAGGTATGAGAAAGGGAACCTGAAGAGATCAACATCTCGAAAATATGCCAACACCAGCATATGGCATGAAAGTGAAGCCAGCGACTCAGAAGACGAACAATCAGAAGACGCTGCAAATGTATGCTTTATGGCATCCGATCAGGTACTCTCTGAACCTGTAGTTGATATATATGATGACTTCACCTTTGAGCAATTAGGAGATGCCTTCAGTGAACTGATAAGTGATTACAGGAAACTGCGTAGCAAATATCAGACCTCTAAGAAGGTACTCAAAGAGTACAAAGGTGAAATATGAAGACTTACCGACCAACTAGCTGAGGTTAGAGATAATGTTAGTGAGTCTGGTGAGCTTTCTTCTATTAAGCTCTTATTACACGAGACTACCAAGTCATCCGAAGAAAAAGACAAGGTTATTGACCAACTGAAAGAAAAACTTTCTAAAGAGAAGAAAAGTCTTCAAAGTGCACAAGTCAGAATGGAAGCACTCACTTCTGACTATACTAAGTTGTATGACACTTCCAAAAGATTGGAAATTAGGTTAGGAAAACAGTCTGAGACTGCTGCTTCCTATCCTAACACGTGTCACTTACCGAATAATCGAAACATTCCCAAACCAAACACTGTCATACCTAACCATATCAAACCTTTACCCCAAAAGGTTAAGCCCAAACATGATTATAGGTATGCTTTCTTCTATACTAGAAAACCTAAACCTACCAACCATGCACACCACTCAGCTTTCAACACTCAATATGCACAATGTCATTATTGTGGCCTCATTGGTCATATTTCTCCTGCATGTAGAATCAGAAAGCTTGTTGATTTAAATATTTATGCGTGGATACCAAAAGCTAATATTTCAAGACCCTACAAGAAATGGGTACCAAAAGTTTTATCTGTAAACTGTTTTGTAGATGGAACACCTTTCACATGCTAAAAGCAAATGGATCCTCGACAGCGGTTGTTCACGGCATATGACCGGTGATGCTACATTATTTGCAACACTGTCGAAGAAGAAGAAGGAAGGTTATGTCTCCTTCGGTAACAACTTGAAAGGGTATATCATTGGTATCGTTGATGTTGGTAAATCTCCCTATCCTGTGATTAAGGATGTTTGTCTGGTTACCGAGTTGAAATATAATCTACTCAGCATAAGTCATTTAGCTGATCATGGTTATGGCATCAACTTTGGCAAAGACAAATGTACTATAGTTGATAGCTCAACTGGTAGTACTATTTTTGAAGGTATCAGGGAAGACAATATATATGTTTTCTATTTGTTGGAAGAAACTAACATTTTAGGTAGATGCTTAATGGCTAAAAGTGATGAGAGTCATCTGTGGCATATGAGACTCGGTCACGCAAATATGGACACAATCTCAAGATTATCCACGAAGAAGCTAGTACGCGGTTTACCGAACATAACATTCAAGAAGGATTTGGTATGCAGCCAATATGAAAAGAACAAAGCTACCAGATCCACATTCAAGTCAGTAAACGCAGTATGTACTACTAGACCTCTACAATTGCTACATATGGACTTATTTGGTCCTAGCAGAGTTGCTAGCCTCGGAGGTAAGTTACATGCTTTTGTAATTGTAGATGATTACTCTAGATACACGTAGGTATACTTTTTGACACGCAAGAATGATGTAATATCCGAATTTGTCACCTTTTGTAAGAAAGTACAGAATGAAAAAGGTTACATGATCACTCGTATTAGAAGCGATCATGGAGGCGAATTCGAGAATGCAGAGTTTGAGCAATTTTGTGACACACACGGTTTTGTACACGAGTTCTCCTGTCCTAGGACTCCACAAAAAAATGGAGTTATGGAACGTAAGAACAGAACTCTATCCGAAATGACCAGAGTAATGTTAAACCAGTTTAGTCTACCCAAATATTTTTGGGCTGAAGCTGTCAATACAGCTTATTTTGTTCTCAATAGAGTTCTAATTCGACCCAAATCGAAGAAGACTCCATTTGAGTTATGGTTTGATAGAATTCCCTCAGTTTCATATTTTAGAATATTTGGTTGTAAATGCTTTATTCTTAATACAAAAGATAATTTGGGAAAGTTTGACGAAAAGGCCGATAAAAGTATATTTTTAGGTTATGCGGCCAAGAGCAAATGATACAGAGTCTTCAACAAATGAACTATGATCATCGAAGAATCAATCAACGTCACCTTTGATGAACTGAATCAAATGACTATCGATGACAATGACGAAGATCTAACTGTACCAAGCTCGGCACCAGCTGATTCTCTACCAAGCTCAGCACTAGCTGATCCTCCTAGAGAAGATCCAGGAACCAGCTACCTTCAGAGTCTGTCGAAAAGATTAAAATTTACGGCTGATCATCCAAAGGATTTGGTAATTTGTGATATTACCAAAGGTGTAAGTACTCGTACATCTAGTAGAGATATTATTTCTAGTGTTGCATTCATTTCACAGCTAGAACCCAAAACCATTGATGAAGCATGTAGTGATAATTTTTCGATAGATGCTATGCAAGAGGAATTAAACCAATTTGAACGGAATCAAGTTTGGGAACTTATTCCCAAGCCTATTGATCATCCGGTCATTGGCACCCGTTGGGTATTCCGAAATAAACTGAACGAGAATGGTTTAGTGACTCATAATAAGGCTCGACTCGTAGCTCAAGGATACAATCAGGAAGAAGGTATCGACTACGATGAGACTTATGCCCCAGTTGCGAGATTAGAATCCATTCGCATGTTATGTGCATTTGCATGTTTTCATAATTTCAAATTATTTCAAATGGATGTCAAGAGTGCATTTTTAAATGGTTTTATAAAAGAAGAAGTTTTTGTAGCACAACCTCCAGGTTTCACAGATTTTAAATTTCCTGATCATGTTTTCAAGTTGAAGAAAGCTTTGTACGTTTTGAAACAAGCCCCTCGTGCTTGGTATGATCGTCTAAGCTCTTTTCTACTTGGTAACGGTTTTTTAAAGGGCAAGGTTGACACTACTTTGTTTATTAAGTCTTTTAATGACAAGCTTCTCTTAATACAAGTCTATGTTGATGATATTATATTTGGATCTACTGATGAATCTCTTTGTCAAGAATTCTCTAAGTGTATGCAGAATGAGTTTGAGATGAGCATGATGGGCTGAAATTCTTTCTCGGACTGCAAATCAAACAAACTGACAATGGAACATTCATAAATCAAGCCAAGTACACAAAAGATTTGCTAAAGAAGTTTGATCTGGACAATGTCAAACCTATTGGCACTCCGATGGCAACTTCAACAAAGCTTGATATTGATGAACAAGGCAAGCCTGTCGACACATGTAAGTATCGAGGTATGATCGGTAGTTTACTTTATTTAACTACTAGTCATCCAGATATTATGTTTAGTGTTTGCCTGTGTGGACGTTTTCAAGCTAATCCAAAGGAATCACATCTGTGCGTAGTTAAGCGTATCTTTCGATACCTTAAGGGCACTTCTTCTGTTGGCTTATAGTATCCCAAAACTAAGTCATTTGACCTTATTGGTTACTCGGATGCAGATTTTGCTGGATGTAAAGTTGATAGAAAAAGTACCAGCGGCACATGTCATTTCTTAGGCAAGGCTTTAGTCTCATGGTTTAGTTAAAAGCAAAATTCTGTAGCCCTATCAACAATAGAGGTTGAGTATATCGTCGCAGGACGTTGTTGTGCTCAGATTTTATGGATGAAACAAACCTTGGAAGACTATGATTTATTTTTCACACACATTTCCATTTTCTGTGACAACACGAGCACAATTAATTTGACTAAGAATCCAGTATGTCACTCTCGTACTAAGCATATCGAGATCCGACATCATTTTCTTAGAGATCATCATCAGAATGGAGATATTGACCTTGTATACATAGATACTGAGAATCAATTAGCTGACATCTTCACAAAACCTCTAGCAGAAGATCGTTTCAATTATTTACGTCGAGAATTAGGAATTTTGGACGTCAATAATGTTAATTAATTTTATTTTATGATTATATATCAATACGCAAAAAATGTGTTAGAGACAAGCCAATAAAGAGTCTGTCTGTCACCACAACTACGGTTGAAGCGAAGTGGTACTTAAGAGTTTCCCGGTGAACCTCCGCCAGCTGGGACAGTACTCCTACAGCTAATCTGAGACCGTCACTGTGTAACGATATTTAATCTATAAAATAATATTAATTATATTAATTGAAGGTTGAAATTACTAATTTTTGAATTAAAATTTTGAAATGAGTCAATGAAAAAGAAAATGGCCCAAACCAACTAACAGAACCCCCAGGCGAATTCGGCCAGAGTTTGAACCGAATTCGGCCCGAGTTCGGTTAGTGGTATCTGGTTATATAACAAGAACCTGAGAGCCTCTTCTTCTTCATTGCTTCTAAAACCACCTTTACAGCAACATCAGCCGCGCAAAAGCTCTCCAAACCCTAGTTCTTCACCACTTCTTTTCTCCCAATCTACGTGGTGAAATCCATCCAAATTTTGGATTCGTACGGAGATCGTTGTTCTCTACAGCATACTTGAATCTCGGAAGGTATAACTTCGTATCTTTCTTCCTTTCAAATTCGTGCATATTTACTTTATTTGTACAATGCCGCCTAAGGGATTCAACCCCTTCAAGAGGAAGAAGACGACCAATCCTAATGAGGAAGGATCATCTTCAAATCCACCCACGGATTTCCTCTTTTCACCAGTTCAATCGAGCGATGGCGTGTTCGATGGGTTTTATTTTCAAACCCTAGATCAAGCCCTTCTGTGGTATGGAGACTTCTCTATGAGATCGATATGCACAGGCGCTCCTATCAAATCGACTGTGTTTCCAGAACACCGCCCTTATTTTGAGGCATTAGGGTTACAACACGTTGTTAAACTTTGTTTCCCGGTAGCTACTAATGCCATTAGACTTTTCTATTGCAATATCGTACTAAACACGTTTGATGTAAGTACTCGTATTGGCGGACTAGATATCGAGTTCAATGATGTCCTCTTAGCGAAAATCTTTGGTATTCCTAACGAGGGTGCACCGCTTGATGATATCACTGAATTTGATTTCCCCGACGGCACGACACTTGCTAGTTTCAAAGCTGAACTCTGTGCCCCTGATCGAGTTCTCTCTGGAAAGTTCAAGGCAAATAACTTGAACTTGTTTAGTTATGAATTGTATCGCATCATCTACTCCACTCTCCTTCCGACACTACCAAAATAAGTCATATCAGCGACAAAATTAGCGACGCCGACTTATAACGTCGTTAATATTTTTGGATTTAGCGACTCCAAAAGTATGCGTCACAATACGTCCCTGATAGCGACAAACAGCGACATATTGCGACTACCTTTTGTGTAATAAAAACCAACGTCGTTGATTTGTCGGAAAACATCGCCAGTTTTATTAGTTCAGCGACGTTTAGCGTCGCAAAGATTAAGGCGTCGTCGAATGTTAAAGGAAAGTCGACGCTTTATGACGTATTTACAGACGTCGCTAACTTCTGCTAAATAGGGTTTCCTCGGTTCGACTTTTCATTTCTTCCTCTCCCCAAATTTTTTGTTCCTGCTCCTCTTCCTCTGACCACGACGACAGCCCGACCCCCTTCCCTCCGGCGCCGCTCATCCTCCTCCTCCACCGCGAGCCCCTTCTCCTCCGTCCGACGAGCCCTTTCTCCTCCTCCTCCTCCACCGCGAGCCCCTTCTCCTCCGTCCGACGAGCCCTTTCTCCTCCTCCTCCTCCACCGCGAGCCCCTTCTCATGCTCCACCGCGAGATCCTCCTCCTCTACCACCGAACTTGTCCTCCTCCTCCTCCTCCACCACCGCAAGGAGACTGAAGGTAAACCCTAACCCTAATTGAGGTATTTTTCGTATCCAAAATGGACACGGAGACACATTACGACCATGTGTTCACTGATATAGTGTGTTCGTGAGGTTTTGGACACTTTGTGTCCATTTGTTGGACACGTGGACACCCCCAAGCATGCATATATATATGTATTTCACCTCTGTACACTTAATCCCCTACTTATACTTGTGTATTTTCGTATTAATTTGGATTTGCATATTGGGTTTGGGTTTCGATATAGTGTTTGATACATTGTTTCACCTTGCAACATTCCTACACTTAGAGACGTTTAGTACACAACTAATTATTTTATCCTAGTTCGCAAGTGTACTTTTGGGTAATCTAGGTATATTAGTTTACCAATATCCCCAATGGCCGAAGATTTTAAGTATATGAACCAATTAGTCAACATCTATTTGTTGAAGTATGGTACTCCATTCTTCGTAAGTTCTAGCTATATATGTCTCAAGATCCAATACTCAAAAATCCCAAGAAGAAGAAGAAGAAAAGAATAAAATGACATCGCTCAACACCCTATGACAACTCCATGAATAAAGTAGACGATCCTCCATACAAGTCTTCCTTTATCTATTGTCTTAAAGTGTGAGTTCTACAGTATGGTTCTCTTTGTAGAATTGTGTCTTATTTTAGACAACAAGGGTTTCCTATTTTTATAGGTAACATGGCAACATGTGTAAGGAAACATATAGGTGTGTGTTTGTGTTTGAAAGGGAGTGTCACAAGAGTAAGGCGTGAGCATGTGTTAGTATTTTGAGCTGTGAGAGTGTTTGTTCTATTGAGGTTAGTACCGTCTGGAAAGTTAGGTTAAAAGAACCTGGGAACTATGGTGTGGTTGTATACATCATGTATATGTATGTGTGTGTCTAGTGGGAGAAAGGGGGAGGGTTAACTAGTACCAGGTATTTGGAGAGGAGGGAGAGTTTATACTAGTATATATAGACTAATATCCTAAAACTTGACTTATACAACTTAGAAATGGCTAGTTTGACCAAGTTGGACTAGTTTAGCTTAGAGTTGACTCGGTTGGACTATACATAATATATAGACTAATATCCTAAAACTTGACTTATACAACTCAGTCTATATAAAATATTGTAGACACAGGTGATATACCGCTGCGATAATCTCTGACCACCGTACGCACAAACACGCAAAACAAAAGTTAGCAATGCGAAAAGAAGATGACCGATAATCTCTGACCATTTAACGTAAAATGTCATATGTACATATACTGCGGAAAGTGTAGACCGCATGAACTGACAATTGCATATCATTCACTACCTTGATGTATCTATCTTACAGAATTATAGAGCTGAATTACTATCTGCAGAATCGTAATTGGATGTACAACCGTCATCCTGATGACATGTACGGTGTACGGGATGAATTCATAGAGGGTGTACACCAGTTCCTGCAGTTTGCCAAGGCGTTCCCTCAGTACATGGACGGTACCAAAATTAAGTGTCCGTGTGTGAGATATCGCAACTTGAAATATTATCCAGAAGTGGATGTCACGTATCATTTATACTCGAAGGGTTTCACGCCGAATTACTATCAGTGGAGCGAACACGGAGAACTTGTGTCTTTAGCATCGGAGTACGAGCCTTATGTGGATGTCCACAACAATGCTTCTTACAACGATGGGTTGGTGAACATGATTTTCGACGCGGCCGGGCCTAGTTTCGATCCGGATGATCATGATGCACCTGAGGAGGCACCGAACCCCGATGCTGCATAGTTCATGGAGTTGCTGGAGAATGCAAGGACTCTATTATATCCTGGTTGTGAGGATCATTTACCGTTGGAGGTGGTTACAAGATTGTTAAGCATCAAGTCCGATTTTAACATGTCGCAAGATTGCTACAACCGTCTTATGGAGTTGCTTATAGAAATATTGCCTGAGGGTGCGAAGTTGCCTAAAGACTTCTACCGGTCTAAGAGGATGGTTAGATCGCTCTGGATGGGATACGAAAAAATCGATCCCTGTCGCAACGGGTGCATATTGTACTACAAAGACGACAAGGATGAAGAAGCCTGCAGATTTTGTCGTGTCGATCGCTACAAGGCATGTGGTAGAGAAAAGTCTGTCGGTGCCAGGAAGCCTACCTCTTCGATGCACTACTAGCCGTTGATGCCGCGGTTGCAGCAGTTGTTTATGGTGAAGGAAACTGCAGAAAACATGAGTTGGCATAAGCGGGAACATACCGAAGGAGTGTTGGATCACCCATCTGATGGAGAAGCATAGAAGCACTTTGATCGAGAGTATCCAGATTTTGCTTTTGATCCGCGTAATGTCAGATTGGGTCTCTGCTCCGACGGTTTTACCCCATTTGGACTTTCGGGATCCCAGTATTCGTGTTGGCCTGTGATCGTCACCCCGTACAATCTACCGCCTTGGATGTGCATGAAGACTCCGTATATGTTTCTCCCCGTTATTATCCCAGGTCCAAACAATCCGAAAAGGAACATCGATGTGTATTTACAGCCGTTGATTGATGAGTTGAATCAGCTGTGGGAAGTAGGTTCCGGCCTATGGAATGTTATCTGGATGGAGCATGCATGGTCATCTTTCATGTCCGTATTGCATGGACATCACTAAGGCTTTCCGTTTGAAACACGGAGGCAAAACGTGCTTCTTCGATTGTCATCGACAATTTCTGCCGAAGGATCATCCGGAGGAACATGAATGCTTTTCGTGCTGGCGTTGTGGAGAAGGCTAATCCCCCGCCAAGGTGGACCGGATACACGATATGGGAAGAGGTAAAAGATTTGCCAAGAGCTATTGAGCAGCCTGCTACGGGCTACAAGTGTGACGGATTTGGTCGCACTCATAACTGGACGAAGAGGAGTATATTCTGGGATCTTCCATATTGGAGCACCAATCTGATTAGACATAATTTTGATGTCATGCATATCGAGAAGAATGTGTTTGACAACATAATTAATACTGTAATGGACGTAAAGGGGAAGACGAAAGACAATCCAAAGGCTAGATTGGACTTGGAAGAAATATGTAGACGTCCTGTATTACATTTGATAGAGGACGGGAATGGGAAGTTGAAGCAGCCTAAGGCAATTTTCTCACTGGAGAAGGAGGATAAAGTGAGGCTTTGTAGGTGGATTCAAGGTCTGAAATTTCCAGATGGGTATGTTTCGAACTTGAGAAGATACGTCGACCTCAAGGAGAACAAACTGACAGGTATGAAGAGCCATGATTGTCACGTATTCATGGAGCGGTTAATTTCGATTGTATGTCAGAAATTCTTACCGCCGACAGTTTGGGATCCATTGACGGAGCTTAGCATATTCTTCAGGGACCTTTGTTCTAAGAAATTGCTCGTTGATCGTCTAGAAAAGCAAGAGAAGGAAATTGCGGTAACACTGTGCAAGCTAGAGAGGGTGTTCCCTCATAGATTCTTCGACTCTATGGAGCATTTGTCGATTCATCTTTCCTACGAGGCACATATTGGTGGACCCGTCGAATATCGATGGATGTACCCGTTCGAGCGATATTTGAATCACCAAAAAAGGAAGGTGAAAAATAAGGCTCAGGTCGAGGGTTCTATTTGTGAAGCCTATATTCTCGAGTAGATTACAAATTTCTGCTCCTCCTATTTCAAACCTCATGTTGCTACGAATAGAACGAGGGCTCCGAGAAACGACGACGGATATGAAGAATTTAATGATGGAATACTGAAAGTATTCAATGCGTCCGGAAAGCCTTCGGGAAAAATGAAGAAGAGATATTTGAATGACGAAGAGCTAAGGGCTGCTCAGTTTTATGTATTACTCAATTGCGACGAGGATGAAGTGGAGAAGCTAGAGGGGTAAGTAACTCAGGATGATGAGTTTACGTCATCTCAATATAATAGTATAAGCTAATATTATTGTACTAATCGGCGGTTGCTTCGTTGTTTTCCAGCACA
Source organism: Iris pallida (assembly GCA_029216955.1). NCBI lineage: Eukaryota > Viridiplantae > Streptophyta > Magnoliopsida > Asparagales > Iridaceae > Iris > Iris pallida. The sequence continues at coordinate 4,144,375 of JANAVB010037419.1, read as the reverse complement.
TATAATGATGAGTTGAGGCTGGTTAGACCCTACCTAACAGACGAAGCATTAGAACAAGAAATGAGACGTCATTTTCCTTCTTGGTTGAGCGAATATGTAAGTAGGTCGGTAATTACTGGCCTCTTCTAATGCAACTGCGCAATAAATAACTTATTATCGCTTCTTTGATATTCAGGTCGATCGTCTAATTTCATCCGAGATTGAATTAATTAGAACTCTTGCCAAGGGACCAATTAATTTTTTTAAAATATGGCCAAGTTACTGTGTCAATGGCTTTCGGTTCAAGTCGACAAATGCTCCGATCAGAGACAGCTTCTGGATCTTGATTCCATGAAAACAGTTGTTTGTGTATCAAGTCTTCGAACTACAAAGACGTCGATCCAGGAAATGATTTCTTTGGCATCTTGTGAGAGATTGTGGAGTTGTCATATAATAATGGCAGAGAACCTGCAAAGATCATGTTGTTCAAGTGTGAATGGTTCGATCCGATTGAAAATCAAGGTTGGAAAATTGACAAGCATGGTCTTCTAGATATAAACTACAAGCGTAGATCAAGGCTATGAACCGTTTGTCCTAGCAACTCAGGCTCAGCTCGTGTACTTCACAGCTTATCCGAGACGGGGAGCAACGAAGTCTGACTGGTGGGCAGTATGCAAGACTAAAGCTAGAGATACTTTTGATGTTGACGAAAAAGCTTACCAGGAGGACGAGCTACCTCTTGTAACCAATATTGTCGATGTGGACTCCACGGAAGTTACGCATTACACGACACATAATGTAGAAGATGTAGAATTATCCGAAGAGGAAGACGAAGCCGTCGAAGGCGAAGATGAAAGTGAAGATGAGGAGGAAGAGGAAGATGAGGTCGAGGAATACGAACAAGATGATTATTCTGAAGATGATTGAGAGAGATATACTTATCTGAACTTAGATGTTTCTTCTAGAATACATTATCTGGACTTAGATGTTTATTGTAGAATGTATCATCATATGTTGTCTTGGTTATTATCTTGTCTTTGTTGTACTTTCATATTTCTAGTCTCTATTATTTGTTGTACTTTCATATTTCTAGTCTCTATTATTTGTTGTATTATCATATGCTGTTATCAGGTATGGCAGGTCGTCGCGGAGCGTTTCGAGGGGGACGACGAGGTCACTCTCCTCCGGTACTTCCTACAGGTACTGCTAGAGGACGGAGTTTTCCTTCGGTACCTCATTCTGGTACCGGCTCTGGATCCTCGTCGCCGATTACTCCTCCATATCGGACAGTAGGTGGGCCTGCTGGGACGACGTCACATGGCATATCTCCTGGGACGAGTAGTTCCAGGCCTGTTGAGAGTGCTTGCCCGTCTAGCGTTCCTACTGCTGATACGATGATGGAGACGGATGAGCAGATGGCGGAGGCTGCGGCGACGGCCGAGGCGGTGACGCCGACGGTAGACCAGCATCATGCAGATGATGCGTGCGCACCTCCGGAGGAGAGGAGGACGGAGATCTGGGCCGACGGTACAAAGTAGGTGTTTTGGTTTATAATTTTTTTTCTTTCTATTTTTATCATAAATTAACCTTTTTCATGAATATAATAGGTTTGTATAGATATCGTCCCCCAGAGGTACAGAGACGTCTAGACCACATGCTGAGGCATAATTATGGTGGTGCTTGGATTAACTACTCTGATGCTCCGGATGAGAGGAAGGCCTTCTGGTTTGCGCGCTTCAAGGTTAAAATATATTTGCTTTTAACATAAATCATATAATTTTTGTATATTATATATAACTGATAAATATTTAGTTTGCACTCTTCTAGGATATGTTTTTCTATCCACCGCACCGGGCCGAGCTTATCGAGGGGATGTTTCCTGCCGTCGCTGCCAAGCTGATTCGCGACTCTATCAATGATCAGAAGGATCATGATCGTGCCGAAAAGCCGATCCAAGGTTGGATCACCCCTGATCAGTGGAATACGATGAAGGCTCGATTCGAGGAGCCAAGGTACAAGGAGAAGTCGGAGAAGGCCAAGGCGGCTAGGCAACATGCCTCGAAGTGGTGCAGTGGGTCGATTCCGATGACGGAACATTTTCGTCGTCTGGTATGTCTTCCTCTTTTGCAAATATTATTTTAATACAAAACTGATAAATTATTACTAAGATAATATTTTTAATTACAGGTAGGGAAGGTCGGTAACGTCGACATGGTGACCGTCTTTCTGGCCACCCATCGTCGCGGCGGTGACCTTATGACGAGAGGGCTAAGCAGACTTATGTAAGTATTACAATACGTTATCTTAATTTAATACTTCGTGTCAATTTTAATATAACTTAGCAAATATGATGCAAATAAATATTCATGTAGTTAGTAATAATAAGTACATTAAATAGAAATTAGAAATAATAAGTACATTAATTAGAAATTAGTAATAATAAGTACATTAATTAGAAATTAGAAGTTAGTAATAATAAGTACTTTCTAGGCCGAGTATCAGAGGCTGCGGGAACGGGCGGCTGCTAGTGCACCTGATGCAGGAGAGGCCGGGTACTTCCTCGCAGCCCACTCAACCTCCGTCGGTGGACGAGCTGTGGATGGCCGCCACTGGTGGACTCCGTAGGGGTACATACTACAGTACGGGATCCTATGGCGTCCTAATTGCGACCCAGTCCTCTAGGACATCTCCTGCTAGTGTGCATGGTCCACAGCCGTCCCAGGAGTCTGCCCGAGTCCACCAGATAATGGAGTCTTTCCGTAACGACCTGCTACGACGGATCGAGGAGCAGTCTCAGCACCCTACGGAGGATCCTGTGCTGCTAGCACGATTGGATGCACTCGACCGCAGCATTATGGACCTCAGGAAGACGACTGAGAGGACAGAGCGCACCGTTGGAGGGTTAGAGCGCACGGTGACGGAGCTGCAGACAGGACAGGTGACCATGGCCGAGAGAATGAGATTGGCGCAGGAGTCGATGGTCCAGAGCAGTGATAGAATGCTATCTATCATGGATTCATACCACCAGCGACTTACAGCGTTGGAGCGTGCTGGTCCTCCGGGTGCGCCTTCATCATCGTCGACTCCGCCGCCTCCACCGCCTTCTTCTTCGACACCGACTCCACCGACGTCACTGTCTCCTCCATCGGTATCGATTTCACTTGAGGAGTATGAGTTGTTCTTATCCCTTCGTCGCGGCGGTGCCCCTCCTGCACCAGATTCCTAGTAGTCCTAGTTAGGACTGTTTCTTTGTGTTTGTTTCATTCTTTATTTGTGACTTGGATATTTGTTGGTTGTGTAGATTTGGATGTTTGGATCCTATTCTATTTGTTGGTTGTGTGTAGACTTTGGTTATTTGGTTGTAGACTTTGTTATTTGGTGTAGAATTAGTTATTTGGATACTTGGTTATTTGGATATTTGGTTATTTGGTTAGTTGTTGTGTGATTGTTGTAAACTTGGTTATAGGGACTGAAAACTGTGTACAGTGAGAAATGGACATTCTGAGAACTGGACATTGTGTGATTGTTGTAGATGTGGTTATAGGGACTGAAACCTGTGTACAGCGAGAAATGGACATTCTGTGATTGTTTGGATCCTATTCTACAGTAAGAAATTGTTATCTTTTTAAACTGCAGGGTAAAATGGACATTCTGTATTTTATTTTTTTTATTTTTTTGCAGATTTAGCGACGTTTATCGACGTTTACCGACGTCCTCCGACGTAAGTTTGCGTCGGTAAATGTCGGTAGATATACGATATTATCCAGGGTACCGACGTTTAGCGATGTCAATATATGTCAGAGAACGTCGGTAAACGTCGGTGCATGTCGGTAATCATCCCAGGAATTCCCAGGATTTACCGACGTTTAGCGACTTTGAACATGTCACTAAACCACCGACGACTCGACAGTAATTCGTCGGTAAAGTTACCGACACGTAGTGACACGAAGTAATACGTCGCTAAGCCACCGACGACACGACGGTAGACGTCGGCAATAGACCGACGTATAAATACGTCGGCAAACGTCGGTAATTGCGACGTTTGGCGACGCTTAGAAGATCAGCGACTTACATTCCCACGACCAGCCCAAAACGTCGGTAATTTCGTCGCTAAATATTTTTAGCGACGAAAAATATCGTTTTAGCGACGTCTTTAGGCGTCGCTAAAATGACTTATTCTGGTAGTACGAAGTCTACTTCAAAGGATGATGTCACATCTTGAGCTGTCTGCTATGTATCATATTCTTAAAGGGATTCCTTTTTCTGCCTCTAAGACTATTATCCAGATGATGGGACGTTGTCGTGCAAGAGATAGATATCTCTCTTATGCGATGATTCTCCCACGCATCTTCCAGCGTTTTGATATTGATCTGTCAACTTGTACTCAAGACCCTGAGCCCAAGTTTCTTAAGCTATCTCGTCGTAGTATGACTGCTGCTGCTCCTCCTACTGCTCCACCTCCTCCACCTACTCAACAGTATGCCATGACCTTTGAAGGCATACACCAGCATCTTTCTGATTTGCACGTCTCGATGACGGATATGGCCCACGAACATGAGTTCCGCGATGTCACTCGTTATCAGGCGATAGCAAATTCTCTAGCTGATCTCCGATTTGCTTAGACTGAACATTCTGCCGGTTCTTTTCCTAGAGATCCAGGCTTTTCTGGTTACCGCTGTGAGGATGAGGCTGTTCATGCCTACTTTCAGCCCGGTAACGCATATGATTGGTATCGTTCTGATCATGCTCCTACTCGAGACTTTGTCGGTGAGTTTTACGCTGGTGCCCCTCCTCACCCTTCTGGCGCTGGTACTTCTGGAGCTGGTCCTTCTGGACATGCCGGTCATGCTGACGATGATGATGATGATGAGGAGATGTGATGATGATATATTAGCGGATTTTGAGACTTAGCTATTGTCTACTGTACACTTGGAAATGCTTCGACATTCCAAGTTTCTTTCTTTCTAGTTTTTATGTTCATTTCTTTTGAGGACTTATACTGGATATTTCTTGATGTCTCTTGAACATCATTTTATCTTTATGGGATGCATAGTTTAACTTTCACATCAGTTTATTTATTTATTTATAGCATCTTTATCTGCTTCTATATTATAAACTGCCTGTGAAATACTTTTCTGTTATGTCTTGTATATTCTCATTGTATGATATATTATTTTCTTGTGTTTCTTCACTGTTGTAGCTTATGCATTAATTACGGGGGGCCTATTTCTTCGTAATTATTTTGCTAAGTGACAACGGAGGAGAAATAGGATCTAATATTTTATTTTGAGCATAATACAGGGATTGAACAATTTTGAACAATGTTAAAAATTTTTTGTGATATTTTATCTCAAAGATGTTATATCATTCATAGTTTGTCAATTATCAAAATGGGGGAGATAGTTGGCCCATTGGTCATATGGTCAAACTGATTTTAATAATTGATCAAACTCTGTCTCGATATATGGAGCTAGTCAGGATATCTCGGACTTTTGGACATACTCAAGAATGGCTATCTACTCAGTTCAAGACCGAAGCGTTGTTTGCCTGTTCGAGTCTGTATTTCTTTGAGCAATGTATTTTTCATTTTATTTGAGTCTAGGAATACTTTGTACACCAAGTCGTACTGGCAAATAGGCTATTCCAAAATGATTTCAAAATGTTTTTAAAATGTCCTTAGTTTTGAAAAACATTCGTTTTTACAAAAGCTCCAAAAAGATTTTCAAAATTCCCCAAAAACTAATTTTAAAAACCCTAACCTAACCCTGACAGAACTCGGCCAGAGTTCGGCCAGAGTTCGGTTAGTGGCCGTTTTGTTTTTGAATTCCTTGGAACTTGGTCCTCCTGCAGTTGCGAATTTGACCGAGATTTTCTCATTGAGTTCTGCCCGAATTTTGCCCGAATTCTGCCAGAATTCTGTCTTTAGAACTCCTATAAATAGAGAAGGATTTCGATCATTTTAACTCACTCATTCACTTTCAATCTTCTCTCTACTTAAAGCTTTCAGTCTTCCAAAGAGTTTTTCTCGAGCTTTAATTTTCAGATCCCAAGCCAGTTACAATCCTCTAGTCGATTTGCCAGTGCGGTGCGGTCTAGAAGTTTCAGAGTGATTGTAATCAGAAGGCTTGATAGAAGAATACCTCTTCACAATTGAAGTTGGACGAGTTCTTCGTATCAAAGCTCGCGTTGTAGAAGTTGTAAGGACTTCGTAAGAAAACTTGCGGTTTTGCCAATAGTGGATTCAACTGGTAGCAAGAGTTCTACCGACTCGACTAGTCCTCAACAGAGGAAAACCAGTATACATCGCTGTCTTTGCGTTTGCTTTCTTATCTCTGCCTTTATATTATTTAGTTGTGATTATTATTCTGTGATCTTGCTGCTAACATTTTTTAATTAGCATTATTCTGCTGCCAACTCTATTCACCCCCCTCTAGAGTATTCTACTTTACGATTTCGTTCCTACAATTGGTATCAGAGCGGTGTAACAGGTAAAGCAAGGTAACATTACAATTATTTATTCTTTTAACTAATTGTTATATAGATCACAGCACAACACATGGCAACTGTGAAATTCACAAGTGAAGGCCAGGCCACAAACAGACCTCCACTGTTTGATGGTACAAATTATACCTATTGGAAAACACGGATGAGTTTCTTCTTGAAATCACTTGACTTTGATTTATGGTCTATTGTTATTGATGGCTATCAAAAGCCACCTCGTATAAATGTTGATGGAGTTTTAATTGAAAAACCCCATAACAGATATACAGAGGAAGAAAAGAAAAATGCCAGTCTTGACGCATGTGCTATTAACGCTTTATTTTGTGCTTTAGACAGAACTGAATTTAACAGGGTGTCTATCTGCACAACTGCTAATGAAGTGTGGAAGCTTCTTGAAGTCACACATGAAGGCACGACTCAAGTCAAAGAATCAAAGGTTAGCGGACTTACTCAAGAATCGAAGTTGAGCCTCTAAGTGTAGTCGAAAAGTATACCGGTACTATGGTAAGGGTTTTAGCTATTGCTTTTGTCATGAAAGTCGTATCATAAAAATAGAGTACAAGGGGACGGGTTTGAGTGGGACATGATATACCTAGATGAAGGTGGACACGTCTAGGTCTTGCATATGAAATTTGTTGGAGGATAATAGATGGTCTCGTGCTTCGAATATTAGTGACACGGCCGAGGACACAAAATGATCTAAATGGAAAGTGGAAGTCCATGGGCACTAATCCTCATCCTAATGGAAGTTATTTTATTCACTCGGTAATCCTGGTATATCCTAAAATTTTTAGAAGACTTACAGTCTACCCACCTTAGAAGCTAGGACAGGGTTTTTTAGGAATAATGAGGTTAGAAGGATTTCAAAGTTCGGATATTGTATCTCGACTCTGGTCAATAAAGAACAAGGCACAGCGTAACGGAATACAGTAGATATAAGTCAAGTCAAAGATCATTCCTTAATAAATAGAAAATAAAGGTGTACACTGACACATACACATGGTTGATAAAAATAGAATGATCTATTCGTCCATGGTATACAAGAGTTATCGACGGGGTAACCAACTTTAAGGCAAAAAGATTTCTAACAACTGAGTCGTCAATTCTTATTGGTGACGAACCTGCCAGACTATTGCTACAATGGGTCTAGTTAAAGCAAGCTTCAAACAAATGATTAGGGGCTCACAACATTTGGTCTATGGAGAATAGGTAGTCTCCTAGGTTGACATTTGGTCAAGGGGAAGGTCCTAATCATTCTCGGACTCCAATGACCAGAAGATCAAGATATGAGGTTTAGGGTCGAAAGGAGGACGAGTAACTCAAGGCAGGGTTCTAGTCACAGGGCTGGCCAATGGTAGCTACACTTGCGTATACTACTATCATAGCCATGGGGATACGTTGTCTCTATCTATCAAATACGAACATTCGTCTTTCCAATTAGTGAAAGACAGAAATAATAAGAGTTCAAGAGAGGTGTTACTGAATACAATTTCGTGATTCAAAAGGTGAATTCATAATTCAAGAGGAATTGTCAAAGCAATCGTGGTTGAGATCCTAGAGACATCTATATCTCAATCCATGTAGGGTAATTAAATGAAGAGCGAATTAAATGCATCATGGTTGATGAGACCGTAATACAATGATTCTGATTAGACAATATGTTAACGGGCGTCCCCAATAAATATACGTCTCGAATCAAGCTCGATAAAAGATTAAGCTTGCAAAAACTAGGCTGTAATAGCAGCGGTGGTCAAGATAGTCGAAATACAAGGATGCAAGATTTTTGGAAAGGAGCCATAATAGTTCGAGTTTTGAGAAAGTCAAACCTTACATGGTGTTCTTGCTTATACGGTCATTCTACTATCCTCTTACTCATAAGACCTTGGTCAACTAATGGGTTATGGGCTCTAGATTCTATATTCTAGGTAACTTATTAGTGTCGGTCAATTATCTCGTCAATAGATCACAAGGACCATATAACATGAGGTTTGGCAGGCATGCTACTCAACTTACAGAGCCTTCTCTAGTTTTGGCTTTGGATCTTCTGGGACACACAGGGCATCTCCTATCCTCTATTGTATCCTAATCTTGTGATCACGTCTAAAATCATTTTACCGAGAATTATGCCTCGCCCATATAATCTGGCTGTGGCAAACTCTTGGTTCCATGATTCAGATGTGATAAGCTATCAGATATTCTACTCTATATTGACACAAGGGTATCTAAGTTCTAAAGAGGTCGAGAGGACATAGTTTTAGCAATGCTTTATAACCTATGATCCTCAAATGGTTTCATTTCTACGGGTTGTGCCTCGCCAGTGCGCTGCTGGCTGCAGTGAACCCACATCTCCACTCTCCGCTAATTGATGACAGTGCGCTGCTGTCTAACTATTATTAGTTAACTAAAACTCCTTTAACTATATCCGTAATAATTCATGAGCTTCTAGAGATCCAAACAAGTTGACTAAGAATAAAGCGTAGGTATTTGTCCTATCAGTCACAACACTTAAATTAAAAGATTTAACATGGAGGAAATAACTAAATACGAAAGAAATACAGACATTCTAGTATCTATTTCATATGCATTTTACTGGTTGAGAGAAATCTCGAATTAATCTACCTCGAGATTTTATACGAATAAAAGAAGCAGTAATTATAAATCAATTCCTTACAGCAAAATAGAGTTTAAGTAGGCAATTCTAATTTATGACATAAGGTTTATATCTAATAAAGCAACGGAAAAATTAAACAGTTTATCAAAATTAACGCCATAATTCTAGGCAAGCCTAACATACCAAGCGAACAGTAGATCCTCATTGGATCACATTGTCATATCAAAAGTATAGTATACCTATAGGGATATAGCAAGCTATCTAAATTTAATACTTCTAAATTGTATGGCCTATCTAACAACCTTAACTACCCGATTAGTCAATTTAATAAGGGATCCTTATCCTAGTTGTCCTTCTAAATTATTTTAATCCTATTTGTGAATGAGCATTTCTTAGGCGCAGGCTCGCAATAGTATGACTAACGTACGATCACGAGTTCGCAATAGTTTGTGAAAACTGACCTGTATGGGCCACCACAAAAACTTGTCACGACCCGCACCCGCTTTTCGGATACGAGACGTGTCCAAGCCAGCCTACGCCGCAGAGTCGACGGTAGAACGCTATCAAGCCCGCAAGAATATAAATGCTCAAAATATCACATTTGCTGCTCATTCACGTTTCTAATTTATTACAACAGTTATAACATTTATATTTAAAGGAAAATACAAAGTTTTACAATTAATGAAATGATACAATGGCTAACTACTTCTAGGTTGGCCTCAGCATACCCAAATCTTCCCAGTGCTAAGAATGATCGCGGCTAAACCTGAAAAATGTTGGTTTCCAGTCAGGAATAGAATAAGTACACAAACCGACGACAAAACGAAAACATAATAGAATTAACAAGACATGAAAATAGCATATGGAATATGAAAGCTAGTAAGAAAACTGATGACATAGCACGGTAGAGAAGTAAACAAGGAAAAACTAATAAAAGACATCTATCTAGGTGGTGTGAAATATCTGTTTCGACATGTGAACGTCTAGGGGGTAAATAAGGCACACTTCACGTGTCGTGTGTAGCGGCTAGCATTCACGAAAGATAATGGGATAGTTCTGGGTAGTCCACATGTCTACTAAGATATTTCCCATCCCGACTACTCCGCGTGACGAGCGTGTCAACAAGCAGCAAGATATATGTATAGACATGAAATGAAAAGACTACTATGAATCGGGAAGCAATCAGAAAGTGCACTTGCCTGAGGTCCTTAGCTGGAGAAACCAACAATACTATACCACTCAATGAGCCACAATCAGTCAACACATGTAGAAGTCTTCGGATGCTGAAATAAATAGTACCAACGTTCTCAGAATAGTCAAATTAGCTAGGATTGCCTATCCTTAAGTCCAATTCTGGATACAGGGGCAAAACGGTAATTTTGGGCAAAAACGATATCCGCCGTTGGATCCGCTTTGCACCGAAAAGCGTGCCAGAGTCAATGGTCTCTAAAGTCGTCAAACTACATGTCTACGAATCTAGTTTTCCGATACGAACCCAACCGTATGTCCAGAGTTGGATTCCGGCGGACCGTGCACAAAATCGCCGATTGAGTGGAACCGTGGGGCCCGCAAAACGGTGATTTTATCAACTACCTCAGAATCGGACCAAACTTGGCATACAGGACTAGAAAAACGATACGGTCCTGTTGGCGCAAGTTTCGTCTCGATCTGACGAGTGTGCACAAAGTAATTGGAAAATTTGCAAAGTGCACGATACGGTGAATTTTGACGGATACGTATCAAATTCGTCGCGCACACGCGACCAATTTGAATTCCGCAAAAGCCCACACGACCACGAAGCTGTTACACAGCTTTTGATGCTTATGGTGCGCGACCACGTCGCCCGGTTTGGCGGGACGCACGTCGTGTGGATGGTTTTCTATGTTTTCAAAAACAGGTTTTTTTCGAGTTTTCAAGAATGGTTTAAACTGTACATGGTTTATGAAACTCAGAACTACGAAATGGTTTCTGATCCCCTATATGTTGTCTAAAAACGTGTTCAACTAGAATTTCTATTAAGACCTTAGATCGATCGGAAACGACCTCTAAACATAGACAAAAGGACTGTAAACGTTCTATTTTCTAAACAGATTTTTTGTCGAACTTCGAGTCGAATTCTCCTAGGCCTTTATTACGATCTATTCTAATCTAATTATTGGGATGTAGAGTCGGTTGGGTTGGGAGCATACCTGAACAAGCGGCTTGGCAAACCGTCGGGCGGTCGGGGAAAATTCTCCGTACGAAGTCGACCTCCCAACCCGTCATTGCTGCTGCTGCGCGATTAGATTCTCCGTGTGCGCGCTGTATCCGCGCGGCCTCGCCGCGCACGACGGTGCTCTGGCCGGTCGTCGGCGTCGTGCAGGCGTGCGCGACGCCTGGGGCGGCGCTGTGGTTGCTCGTGTTAGGGTTCTCCTACTCCCGATCTCTCTCGATATTTATATTGCGGAATCCGAGCGGAAAGCTTTGGAAAAAACTGGGCTCGGGACTGTATCAAAATCGGGTTGGAGTAGGCTGGCCCGCGGCTGGGAAAGCTTGGCCTGGGCCTGTTTGGCCAGGGGCTAAGCCTGTGAGCCCTTGGGCTATTTTGGATTTTATTATTCCTGTTTCTTTTTATTAGTATAATACAATATACATATATACGTATATTCATATATATATATATATATATATATATATATATATATATATATATATATATATATATATATATATATATATATATATATATATATATATATATATTTTTATATATATATATATATATATATATATATATATATATATATATATATATATATATATATATAAAAAATATATATATATATATATATATATATATATATATATATATATATATATACATATATATACACACATATACCTATAGATATCTCTATACATACACACCATGTATATACGTATTTATACATACCTAAACATACACACTTATATATATTCCTATATATATTGATATATTTACGTATACATTCAAAAATACATATGTGTATTTACAAACACACACACATACATATATACACACGTATACACTTATACGTATTTATACCTATGCACATATACATATAATATTTATATAATTCCAAGTACATATTCACCAAATAATATCTATATACACCTATACATATATTTTTATATTTATTTATCTATACGTATATACTTTATTATTTATGTATATATTTATTTATCCAAGCATTTATATATACTTATATAGTATTTCCAAAAATCTAAATAAACCTCTATATTATTCATTCCTAGTGTAGGACATATATATATGACTATATTTAATAATATCTAATCAACAAAATAATATAAATTAATATTATATGGTAATAACCCCAATAAAATAATAACAATGATAATCTCAATAATAATGATAATAATAATAATAATATTCCATAAATCAATAATGGTGTATATAAACCATTATGTACAGTCTAAAGACTCCAAACTATACGATGACCTATTTTATACAAATATCATCGAATATAAGCTAATAATAATATTTATAATATTTAATTAAGAATACTTAGAAAATATTCATTGTATCATTAAAACAGAACACGACACCATCATACCAAAATGCATCGACACGAATGTCATTGGACGTCCCGCTTGACTACATGGGCTTGGGCTTGGTACGGGTCCGGTCCGGGCTGGTTCGGTACAACCGGGTTGCTACGAAGTCAATAAATTTAATAATAAATAATTAAACTATTTATAATGGCCATGCTATAACTTGGCCTGGTTTTCTTAGTTAGGACATCACTATGGCTCGGCCTTCCCCTTCCATGACTAAACAATAGTCAAAGCACGCCACTGAGCTATCCGTGCCATGATTCCTAGTCACCTTGTACTCCAAATCTCAACTATGGCTAAAATCATCTACCGTAATAATTAACTATTTAATTATTTATAAAATTCTAAAATCACTATTTAAATCAAATAAATAATAAAAAAATATTTTGAACATTTCTGGGAAGGGAGGCTACATCTCTGCCTTTAGATTATTTAGTTGTGATTATTATTCTGTGATCTTGCTGCTAACATTTTTTAATTAGCATTATTCCGCGGCCAACTCTATTCACCCCCCCTCTAGAGTATTCTGCTTTACGATTTCGTTCCTACAGAAATCCACTCGAGTCTCCCGCCAGTCATGCTCCTAGTATGCACCATTGACGCCAGGGAGGAAGGTCGGATCCTCTGGCTCTGCTATGTGATCTGGCCAAACAAAACCAGCGGGGTTAGCCCCGAATAGCAAGTACCACGAGGGAGCACAAAAGAGTGAGATAAAACCCAAGCATAAAATAATAATACTAGTAATAATAAAAGCTTCTGGTCGTAACCTCGGTCCACAGCCTGTCACAGCACGATAGCCTAACCTAACAACCAAACAAGGACATGGGTTGGACCATGCACCATGACAGTTCATGTCCCTCGGCTACTAACGAAAGTTACAAGGCACAGTCAGGTCGTTTTCAAGCGGCCATTCATTCCTGCGGCTTTCTATGATTGGCGGAGTTATCTCCGCGATACTGATTAAAAAGGAATCCTCAGATCGTGTCAACCCAGCGGGACTAGCCAAAAGTATAAGACATATAACACATTGATTATGCACCGGTCCCCCGGAGCGCGCTTATACATATAATACATAGCTCGTAAAAGTCAGATATAGTCATCCGCTAAAGGCGAATGAAACCATATCCGTGGCGGCCAACCTGACACGTCAGGACTGGACCTGGGGTGGCTAGTATGGCATGATTTCAAGATTCTTCCCACCCAATGCATCTACCAAGTTAGTTGCCTAGTTAAACCCTAGGTTATCCTCGGAGTTTACATGTCGTGGTCACATGCTCACTCCTCTAGATGTCGTACATTGTATAAGTACCCCAAGAAGGGATCCGTACTGGTTCATGGAGTCATACATATGTACCCCCTTCTTGGTGTAATGCAACACATAACATATACCACGTCAGTGCTACCGACCATTCGCTATATAAATACTAGAATCTTGGAGGTACTGGCAGGTATCATGTAGGAACACTTAGCACATAAGATAGCACCTCAGTGCTCACGTAGATTGTACCTTAGTACACACATAGGGTTATCCAGCACACACATAGGTAGTCAGATCAGGAATGAGGACCAAGACACAAGAGGAAAGAGAACAAAAAGGCACTACGTACTCAGGGTATGAAGTGCTCGCGAGTCATGAAGTGGCCCAAACGGCACACGGGCAATATGTAAGGTAAAAGGTGCACAAGGTGCCAAAGTTACATATGAATTCTGGTTAAAGTGAGACATGAAGATTCTTGAAGACAAGACAAAGATCTACAACTTTTATGTTGGGAGTTGGGAGAAATTCTGGCCACAATTCAGCCAAATAGGGCATAAAACAGCCAAAAACAGCCAAAATAGGCACTATGCGGCATTTTGCGGCACTATACATCCTTCTGCGGCACTACGCGGCCTTCTACGATACTATGCAACCTTCTGCGGCACTATGTGGCCTTTTACGGCACTATTCATTCCTGCGGCACTATGCATCCATGCGGCACTATGCATCCATGCGGTACTATTCATCCTTGTGGCACTATTCATTCCTGCGGCACTATACATCAATGCGGTACTATTCATTCCTCCGGTACTATTCATCCATGCGACACTATGCATCCATGCGGCACTATTCATTCCTGCAGCACTATTCATCCCTGTGGCACTATTTATTCCTGCGGTACTATTTATCGTCCCTGCCAGAACCAGGATAGATGAACATAGAAGATGTCCAAATATTGTTTTGGGCATAACTTTCGACAGTTCAAAAGCCAAAATTGGGTAGAATGAGATTTCCTACAACATAGGACCATTAGTTTTGAAAACAACCAAGTTTGATAGATCAAAACTATAAAAATCTATAAAACCCTAGTTTTAGAAACTTAGATCTACACAAAACTAGCCATTAAAATCAAAAACTTCAAGAACTAAACTTGTAGAGAATGAAAAGAAGAACGATATAGACAAATAATATCAAAGGAAAAAATCAAGAATAAAAAATGTACAAATCTCCACTTTTGAGCAAGTTGTACTTGTCTAAGAGGGTTGGTGGTTGAGGGAAATGAATGAGAGAGTGAATGAGGAAAGAGAGTGTGGAAGATACTATTTATAGTGGGTGAGGGTTGGCTTAAGAAAACCCTAATCTTTAAATATGCTCTAACCATTCCACTAATGACATGCTTAAAAGTTACATGCAACCATTAATAAATAATAAATAGAAATATGCACATGCTAAATACATGATACCATGTACAAAATTCATGAAAGAATACGTATATCGGGATCGGGGAGTGACAGACGGGGCAAACTTCTTCGGCAATTTGATAATCATCTTGTTGAAAGCTTCTGTTAACCCATTCGCTGCTGGGTGATAAGGGATTGAAGCCATATTTTGAATAATATTTCTTGTATAATCGGTAGAAGATATGGCTCACGAATTGAGGGTTATTGTCATGGATGATGTGCTTTTGGAATCCCAAAGCGGTAAATCACATGATGTTTAATAAAAGCAATCACATTGGATGCCTTCACTTCTGCTAGTGGCACAGCCTCTGCCCATTTGGAGAAGTAGTCGGTTATGGCGAGGATAAACTAATGGAGAAGTAGTCGGTTATGGCGAGGATAAACTGATGCCCTCTTTATAACGAGAGGGTGATTGGCCCGATAATGTCCATACCCCAGGCTTCGAATGGCCATGATGCTAGCATTGGATAAAATAATTATGAAGGCCTATGGATAAAACCCACTTGGATTTGGCATTCCTTGTACTTCTTAGCGTAGTCTATGGCGTCTGCGACCATTGTGGGCCAATATTAGCCCATACGGCTAAAACGATCTTACAATTTTGGACCCGGCTAATATGATCCGTATGTTCTGTCATGTGCCTATCGGAGCACTTGTTTAGCCTTATGTTCTGATAGGCATCAAATTAGGAGCCCGACATATGTACGTCGGTATAGAGTTTTAGTGGCTGTAGAATCGGAGGGATCGTCTTCTAACGTATACCGCTTCCCTTGGATCTTTTGGTAGGATACCGTAGACTGCATAGTCGATGAGGTTGAACCTCCAATCTTTGGTGTCAACATTCACCGTTGAATAACTATGGCATACTTGCAGACAATATTTGGTGCATACCAACTCTCGGTTGGTTACCGTGATCGAGTATTGACCTTCGGTAGGAGTAGCTAGTGATGCTGCCAGGCCAGCGAGGCATCGACTTCGCTATTTTGGAGCCTGGGTACGTATCATATGAAGAATACAGTGAAGGTAGAGATTATGTTGAGCACCTCTTGATGGTAATGGATCAAATCTTCATGGAGGACTTCGTACTCTCCTTGAATCTGGTTTACTATCAATTTGGAACCTCCGTAGGCTTCCAAGTAGTTTGCTCCTATCAGTTTGGCCAGCTGACGTCCCATAACGAGAGCATTGTATTCTGCCATATTATTGTAACATGGCTCCTTTAGAGAATATGTACGATAAATGACCAGGTTGTTGGGTGAGATAAGTCCTATTTTGACTTATGCTACCATGTTGCCCAAAGGTCATGCGTGCGACGCCCCGTTGAAGAACATCTACCAGACTAATTTGCTCGTAATTGAGTATGACTCTAGTACTTTATCAGGGATGTCGTCATACAGCTTCGATATATCTGGACCGGGTGTGCTGGCAAGAAGTCAGCTAGCGCTCGGCCTTTTATTGCTTTCTGCGGGACGAAGACCATATCGTACGGAGAAAGAAGCATCACCCATGTGGCTAGACGAGAATTCAATGCTCTGGGTTTCGTCATGAGCACTCTGAGGAGATTGATACGGAAGATTACATGAATTGTTTATCCCGTCATGTAACGACGCATCTTCTGGATCGTAAATACCAAGGCCAGGCATTCCTTCTCGACTGGGTTGTATCAATGGTTCGCCCCAATCATTATTCTGCTGATATAGTATATAGCCTGCTCGTGGCCCATATCTTATTTCTGGGCCAACATGGTGCCAGGGAATAATCTATCATACGAACATAGAGAAAGAAAGTTCACCATGTTGGCCCATATCTTATTTCTGGGCCAACATGGTGCCAGGGAATAATCCATCGCACGAACATAGAGAAAGAAAGTTCACCGATCATTGGGGTGACCAGGACTAGGGGCGTGTGAGGTACTCCTTGCTGTCGTCAAAGGCCTTCTGGCAATCTTAGTTCTAGACGAACAATATTCCCTTTTCTTTATCAGATTAGTGAATGGCTGGCATCGCCCAGAGAGGTTTGATATGAACCTTCTGATATACGCCAGCCTCCCTTGGAGCCCTCAGAGTTCTCGAAGGTTCTTTGGAGGGTTCATGTCGAGGATGGCTCGTGTCTTCTCAGGATCTATGTAAATCCTTTTTGACGTGATAACGAAGCCCATAAACTTTCTACTGGATACTCCCAAGAATGATTTGGTCGGGTTTATTTTCAATTGGTGTACACGTATTAGTTCAAATACTGTTTTGAGGTCTTGGAGATGATCAACTTTATCCAACTTTTGACGGCAATGTCATTTGCGTAGCACTTGACCGTCTTCTTGAGGTGTTTGTCGAAGATGGTTCTCGTGGCACGTTGATAAGTTGCGTCTGCATTCTTCAGGCCGAAAGGTTTACCGTATAGTAGTAGACTTCCAGCGGAGTTCGAAAGGCCATATACTTCTCGTCAGCTGGGAACATCTTGATCCAGTTGTATCTTGAGAAGATGTCATGACCCGTACCCAATGTAGGGGCATGAGAAGTGGGTACGTCCAGCCTACGTCGCAGTGTCGGCAATAGAATGCTTTCCTGGGTCACATATATCTAACATACTATAAATATACCTGGTACAAGATTTACTCTCCAATCGGAGGACAATACAGAAGGTACAACTCAATCACAATTCTAAGGTAGAAATAGCACGAATAAATAGATATGAAATCTTAAAAGAGAACATACAAACAGAAGAAATAAATCTAAGTGTCTAAACGACACAACATTCAGAAATAAATACAAGTCATATGTCAAATACAAATAGCATAAGAAAATAAGATAAAGCCTAGCTATCTAGTCTAGACTGTAGGGATGATCTCCTCAGCTAGAGCTGGATCCTCTGTGGGTCCAACTAATATATGTCATCTAGTCCTGCTCCATAATAAGTAGGACAAAACTCTTCGGTATCATCTGTAAAATTTTTAACAGGTCCAGTCAGGACAGCAACGAGCACATATCTCTCAAACAGTTCATATCATGACAAAAAATGTAAAACAAGCAATAGAGTAAGATACATGAAATGCTGTATGAAAAGTAATGAAAGTAAGAGAGATATATGAAAACATGAGACAGTTTATATGGAAAGTAAGACTGTAAGTGAATATATATATATATATATGATTTAGAGCACAAGATGGTTATATAAATGGGATAGGTTGCACATGATTATTCTAAGGTAACTCCATTATACGTGAAGGTATAACAGGCATGTACATGATTACACTACTTGGATTTAACCACATAACCACTTCTACTCCCCCTACCCTAATCAATACACAAGGATCCGTTCAAGTTACGTTATTGTACATGATTATGCTACTTAATACAAGAAGCTCATGTGAACATGAGTGCACATGAGCGTAAATGAAGGCACATGAGAACATGTGTATACATGAATATGAAGAACAGTTTGGCAACTCTAGAGGGGGGTGAATAGAGTATATATGTATAATGACCAATTAAAAATTAACTCTTTCACTAACAATGAATAATCAGAGTAAAATGCGGAATGTAAATGAAAGACAAGAGAGCATACGCAAACACAGCAATTTTAACCTGGTTTCCCTCGTGGAGGACTAGTCCAGGCCTGAGAACTCTAGCTCAGGATTAAATCCACTATTTGTGAAATAGTAGCTTACAACCCGTGCCTTTACTTCAGAAGAGCACGTCAACTTCTTACAGAGAATCGCAGTGGCGATTGCTTGGAATTGTCCAAGCGATTTCTTCACTCTTGCACAAGAATCCTAAATGAGAGATGCTGAGCACTCGAGACTTAGGAGGCTTGTGGCTAGTAGATGAGAAGGGTATGGCTTATAGAGCTTGTAGGAGAGAAGAGAAGAGAAGATTGAGTGATTCAAAATGAGAGAATTCATGCCCTATTTATACTGATTTTAGGGACAGAATTCGGCCAGAATTCGGGTAAGGAAATTCAAAAATTTGGCCGTTGGACAGCTAGCAAACAGCTAACCCTAAAATTAGGGTTCCTGATTTCTAGGGGACAGAGTTCGGCCCGAACTCTGTGTGGAGGCAGAGTTCGGCCCGAACTCTGTCTCCAGAGCACAGAATGGTCCTAAGAGGGACTTGTGGGCAATTTGGTTTTGGTGGAGCTTGGGATTTTTGGGTAGGCTTGTAGACTAAGTTCCAAGAGCTCAGCATAACTCAGAGTACATAAATCTAGACTCAATGAAATCATAAAATACAGACTCCAGAACACACTGAGAGCTGAAGACTGAGCTGTCATCTGTCTTGAACTGAATGCAGTCGTCGTGTGTCGTATTGAATTAATACAAGTATTATTTGGTCAATGTAGTCAATATTTGGTTGACTGTGACTTTGTGTCAACAATCTCCCCCATATTGATAATTGACAAAATAATATATGTATATTTCAATATTCATACCTGGACACAGTTGATTGTAATATAGCTCCATAGCTCCCCCATAAACGATGCCTGAGCTAAGCGAAAATAGCTCCCCCATAAATCATGAGCGGTGTCGAGCTAGAAACTAGAAACTATAGCTCTCCCCCGTACAAAATGCATAGTACCTGTGATCTGATAGATAATATTTTCCAGAGCAAGAAGCACAGATATACACAGATATACGAATGCATAGAACCAGTAATAGTTTCCCAAAACAAAAATATACATATGTTTCTCCCCCTTTTGGCAGTTAGCAATATAAGAAGCAATGAATAGTAATGCAACCACACTAAGAGAAGAAACAGTATAATTTTAAGCAAAATAAGCACTGACAGAGAATGATAATAAAGATAGATAATGTCATCCACCAAACCAAGTGGCCAACTCATAAACAGAGTACATAAAACCAGCTACATAAATCCATGATAAACTAAATAACTGAAAGCAAAAGTAACTAAGACCATCATCAGTAGTAGCAGCAGCAGATAGTAGCCAGTTTCCATCATGGAGCACGAGAAGGTCCTGGAACATCTGATGGACCATGGAAGGAGCGACGAGGGTCCACAAAAGCATCATCCGGATCCATGTAACGCATAACCCACGGATCATCACTGCGATAACCCGCGCGCGCTGGATCCCTCTCCATGGGAATGTGCAGATGCTGAGACAGAGAGTACCGGATATCATGCAGAGAGTTGCCGAGAGCACTCATCTGCAGAGTGGTACGATAGTCCAGCTGTGTCCAGCGATCGTCCTCAAGAGTAAAACGATCCCGGAGCATGGTCTGAATGGACTCAAGAGTGGCAGGTGGAGGTGGTGCATCCTGACCAAAAGGAGGGGCGTCAGGCTCCTCATCAGCAGAATGCTCAGATGACTCAGAAGCAGCGACAGGCTGAAGGCGTCGTGCTTTGGATAGAAAAGCAGGTGCAGGCAGGAACGGACAATCATGGATAGGAATGATGAAAGCACGAAAAACTAAAGGAAGATAGAGAGGATAAACCAAAGCTCTTGGTTTCTTCCGACAGTTGATCATCCAATCCATCATAGTCCATGGAAAGTTGAATGGAATACGATAGTGGAGATGATATAAGGCGGAGATCTCAAGATAAGTGACTTCATCTGTTGAGCCAGCCTTGGGTAAGATGGTGTTAAAAACCATTCGGTGAAGCTCATAGAAGTAGGGGTTGAGATGCTTGGCCATAAGTTTGCGAGGACTTATGTTAGGAGCACATAATTCCTCCTTGAATCCTTCAAGAGAAGTATCGCCAACAAATTGAAATTGACGTGCTTCCACAAGTTTATTCCAAGTATCAAGATTAACAAGATCAAGAAAATCCCCCAACTCAGAATCATTGAAGGCGATGTCAATACCGGCAACCCGGGAATAGATGTGTGTTGCATCAAAAGTTAAATTGCAATAGAACATTTGGATTGCACTACGGTAGATGACAGAATTTGAAGCAACTAAAGCATCCAAACAAAGATCATGGAATAAAGACTCATATTGAGAAAATATTGTGAAATTGATGGGATGGCCCCCAAACACCGGACGAGTCCTAAAATTGCTAAACCATTCATTAGAGGCGTCTAGCGATACAAATAGACGGTCGTCGTATGTGTTAGGGTCATCGGGACTCGGCGGATTGAACAACGGATGAATGGGGTGTTGTTCAACTACTTGTTCAATCGGAGGAGGAGGATTCGAAGAGGAAGCACCCTCGGTTCGGATCCTCTTCCCGCGATTGGGCAAGCGTGGAGCCATTTACAAGAAATTGGATAACTTGAAATGGAGAGAAAGAGAGAGTTATACCTGAAAATAATGTCAAACAGTTGAAGAGAACGTTGAAAAACCCTTTTCCCTTGATTTTGAGAAGAAATAGAGTCCTCTAGATCAAGAACTAGGGTTAGGGTTTGGAAGGAAGAAGATGGAAGAGGTGGAGAAGAAGGAAATATGGGAGGAAAGAGAAGGAATCCCGACATAAAGTAGGGCTTTGTCTTTGGTCGGGTGAAATATTGACCATAGGATTAGAAAAGATCCAACGGTGGAGCCAGATCCCGATTCTGGAACCTAGGTACCGAACTCGGCCCGAACTCTGATAGGGGCAGAGTTCGGCCCGAGTTCTGGTTCAATAGTCCAGAACTGAAAATAGGCAAAAGTCAGGAAGAAAATGTTTAATAAATAAACAAAATGATAGTCGGGGAAAACAAAGAGTGTTGAATGCAAATAAGAGGTATACAGAAAGTAGAATGAACTTTTAGAAAATGTCAATTAGGCAATATTAAATCGAAACAAGCCATATAATAAATAAGGACATATACTGCAGTTCAATAGTCCAAATTTGCCATGGGTTAGCTGCAGGGGCCGGATCCCAGCTAGCGGTAGTCCTGAAGACTAGTGCACCGTGTCGCTTAGGCTTTTACGCCTTGTTGTCAGAAGGGCCCTTTCGGCTTGTACCCATACCAAATTCTTCGTAAAGGAATCACAATATACTCGATATTTACGCAGGTGAGTTTCAATTTATGACTGCTTCATCTAAGATTCCAAGTTCACGACAAAGAAAATTAAAGCGCTCTTTGGATAGTGGCTTAGTAAAGAAATCTGCTAGCTGATGATCAGTGTCAATAAATTCTAAGTTAATCGTGCCATTTTGCTGATGATCACGCAAAAAGTGGTGTCTGATCTCAATGTGTTTAGTGCGTGAGTGACAGACAGGGTTCTTAGTCAAATTTATGGCACTAGTATTGTCACAGAATATAGGAATATGCATGAAAGATAACTTATAGTCTTCAAGGGTTTGCTTCATCCACAGAATCTGTGCACAACAACGCCCAGCTGCTATATATTCAGCTTCTGTTGTGGATAGTGCGACAGAGTTCTGCTTCTTGCTAAACCATGAGACTAGAGCCTTTCCTAACAAATGACACGTGCCGCTCGTACTTTTACGGTCGACCTTGCATCCAGCAAAGTCAGCATCAGAGTAACCGATGAGGTCAAATGATGTTGACTTGGGATACCATAGGCCCACTGTAACCGTACCCTTAAGGTATCGAAAGATACGCTTAACCGCAGTCATGTGAGATTCCTTAGGATTTGCTTGATATCTAGCACATAGGCAAACACTAAACATGATATCGGGGCGACTAGCAGTTAAATAAAATAAGCTGCCTATCATACCTCGATACTTACGTTGATCAACAGGTTTGCCGCTCTCATCTGGTTCGAGTTTGGTTGAAGTAGCCATTGGCGTGCTAATTGGTTTGACGTTGTCAAGGTCGAACTTCTTCAGCATGTCCTTGGTATACTTCGATTGACAGATGAAAGTTCCATTTGTCAGTTGCTTTACTTGCAGGCCAAGAAAGTAGTTGAGCTCTCCCATCATGCTCATCTCAAATTCTGTCTGCATACACTTGGCAAATTCTTGACAAAGAGTTTCATCAGTAGATCCAAAAATAATATCATCAACATAAATTTGAATTAATAGAATGGTGTCTTTGAAAGATTTGATAAACAGTGTAGTGTCAATTTTCCCTTTAGAAAAACCTTTCTCAAGCAGGAAGCTGCTTAGCCTTTCATACCAAGCTCTGGGAGCTTGTTTAAGGCCATAAAGCGCTTTCTTTAGCTTGAACACGTGGTCGGGAAATTTGTGATTTTCAAAGCCAGGGGGTTGTTTGACATAAACTTCCTCCTTAATAAAGCCATTCAAGAAAGCACTTTTAACATCCATTTGAAATAATTTAAAGTTCTGATGATTGGCAAAAGCACAAAGCATCCGAATGGATTCTAGTCTAGCAACAGGAGCATATGTCTCATCGTAGTCGATACCTTCCTCTTGGTTGTATCCTTGAGCTACTAGACGAGCTTTGTTACGTGTGACTGAACCA
Organism: Iris pallida; assembly: GCA_029216955.1. Taxonomy (NCBI): domain Eukaryota; kingdom Viridiplantae; phylum Streptophyta; class Magnoliopsida; order Asparagales; family Iridaceae; genus Iris; species Iris pallida. The sequence continues at coordinate 4,120,644 of JANAVB010037419.1, read as the reverse complement.
TCTTCATTTACTTTGTTTCTAAATACCCATTTGGTACCAATTATTGAGTGATTAGCCGGTTTAGGAACTAGTTCCCATACTTGGCTTCTCTCAAATTGGTTGAGTTCTTCTTGCATAGCAGAGATCCAAAATTCATCAGTAAAAGCTTCAGAAATGTTTTTAGGCTCTACTTGTGAAATGAAGGCAGTGCTAGCAACAGAGTCTCTTAATGATGATCTAGTAGTAACTCCACGTGAAACTTCACCTATGACTAAATTTTCTGGATGAGAAGGTTTGAATGAGAATTTCTTAGGCAAACCCTCCAGAGAATTAGTTTCAGTTGAAGTATTCATTGGAGTAGAGGAAGTTGATGGCACAACATCATCATCAAGAGTACTTACTGCACTGTTATCTTCATCAAAAGTCACATTAGTTGACTCCTCCACAATAAGTGAGCGTTTATTGAAAACTCTATATCCCTTACTTTTGGCAGCATAACCAAGAAAGATACCATCGTCAGCTTTGGCATCAAATTTGCCTAAGTTGTCTTTGGTGTTAAGGATAAAACATCTGCAGCCAAAAACTCTGAAATAAGAAACATTTGGGGTTCTCCCAAACCAAAGCTCATAGGGTGTTTTCTTCGAAATGGGACAAATAAGCACCCTATTCAAAATGTAGCATGCTGTACTTACAGCCTCTGCCCAAAAATATTTCGGAAGAGAAAATTTATTCAACATGACTCTAGTCATATCGCCAAGAGTCCTATTCTTCCGCTCCACAACACCATTTTGTTGAGGAGTTCTAGGACAAGAAAATTCATGATCAAAACCATTTGCATTACAAAAACTTTCAAAATCTGAATTTACGAATTCGCCTCCATGATCACTTCGGATTCGAGTAATCATGTAGCCTTTTTCGTTTTGAACTTTATTTACAAAAACTTTGAAAACAGAGATAGCATCGCTCTTATTAGCGAGAAAGAAAACCCAAGTAAATCTCGAAAAATCATCAACAATAACAAAAGCATATAGTTTGCCACCAAGACTAGCTATTCTACTAGGACCAAATAAATCCATATGGAGTAATTGCAAGGGTCTAGTAGTACTTACAGAGTTGATGGAATGAAATGAGGATTTAGTTGCCTTGTTTAGTTCACATTCGGCACATACCGTGTCCTTTTTGAATGTGATGTCAGGCAATCCTCTCACTAGCTTCTTGGTAGAAAGCCTGGATATAGCATCCATGTTGGCATGACCGAGACGCTGGTGCCAAAGTAGTCGTTCGTCTTTGTGGGCATATAAACATCTACCTGCATTGTTAGTATTTATAGAGAGATAGAAAATATATATATTGTCCTCTCTTTTCCCTTCAAAAGCAATGTCTCCTGTTGACCTATCGTAGATGTAGCAACAGTTTTGTCCAAAGTTAATATCATATCCATGATCAGCAAGATGGCTAATGCTGAGCAGGTTATGCTTTAACTCGGTCACTAGGCAGACATCCTTTATAACAGGAGAAGGAGGATGACCAATGATACCGTTACCTATTATGTGCCCTTTGAGATTGTTACCGAAGGATACGTATCCTTCTCTTTTCATCGATAGTGATGCAAAAAGATTTGCGTCTCCCGTCATATGTCGCGAGCATCCACTATCGAGAATCCACTTACTCTCAGTTGAGGAGGAAAGGTCCACCTACATCAAGAGTAGATGTGACCTTTGGTACCCATTTTCTCGAGGGTCCTGAAAAGTTAGTTTTTGGAAACCAAGCATATATTTTCTTGTCTACCAGTCTTCTAATTCTACACTGTGGTGAGATGTGTCCATGTTTTCCACAGTAAGTACAGATGGCATTTTTATTTATACTGGGAGCATGAGAATGATATCTATGAGCAACAGGATGAGGATGATTTGGAGAGTTAGCATGGTAATGATGACTATGCTTAGAGTGAGTTACATGATGATTATGTCTGTGTGTCATAGCATGATGATATTGACTGTGAGGAGTGGCATGCTGAAATTGTCTATATGGCATAGTGTGATGTTGTGGCATGATATGATGATTTTGCTTATGTGGCATAACATGATGATTTTGTCTACGTGGCATGGCATGTTGATGAGGTATGGTATGATGACTTTGTCTATGTGTAGAGTGATATTGGTTGTGTCTTTGTGCAATATGATGAGTATAGGGAGTATTTTTACGTGCATGCGGTTTGTGAAAGTTTGTGTATATAAATGCATGGTTATGTGCTGTATGAGGGTGATGTGGTTGACTAGCATGAGTGGTGTTGTGCTCATGTGATTGGGTTTGAGGTTTAGCAACCTGTTTTCCCAATTTGATTTCTAATCTTTTAGAAACAGCTTGTAATTCATCAACCTTAATATTTAAGCCATAAATCTTAGTCATAGAAATCTTGTGTCTACTCTTTTCTTCAGCAAGCAATGTGTTGAGAGTAGTGATGTCTTGAGTTTGTTGCTCAATGCGTGCTTCAGCATCATGTAAGCTTAATTTAAGCTTGGATACTTCATCAGTGTCATTTGTGGGAGATGTGTTTCTAACATTATTAAGAAGCAAGGAAATTCTTTGTATCTCATCTTCTAGACTTTTGATTTTGTCCTTGGCATGCTTGTATTTACCGATAACCTTTTTGTGATCATCAAGTAAATCTGTGAAAGCATCGCCAAGTTCATCAAAAGAGAAGTCATCTAAAGTTTCGTTTGATACCTTGGTGGAATTTGCCATGAGGCAAACATTTGCTTTGTCTTGAGGAGAGTTCTTTTCTTCCTCGGAGTCACTTGCTTCGCTTTCATGCCAGATGCTTGTGTTGGCATATCTTTTTGATGAGTTTTTCTTGTAGGGCTTTTCATACCGGTTCCTCGGAGTCTTTTTGCAACCATAGCAAGTTGGCTCTTCTTCATCGTCTTCTTGTGGTTCCTTCTTTCTTTGATTGAAGCGAAGGAATTTCTTGAAGTTACGTACCATGAGAGCTTGGTCTTCATCATCTGAGATATCGTCTTCAGTCTCATCGTGATCAACCTTTCGTCGATGGACTTTGAGTGCTATCTCCCTGGTCTTCGGAGCAGGCTCTTCGAAGTCCTTGAGGTCAAGCTCGTGAGTCATGAGCTTGCCCATCAAAGTCTCCATAGACATACTTGTGAGATCATTTCCTTCTATGATGGCTGTCACCTTAGGGTTCCAAATCTTTGGTAACCCTCTAAGTAGCTTGCGGATCTTCTCATGGTTTGAGTACTGCTTACCAAGCGAGGATAACGGGTTGATGATGTCGAGGAATCTTGTAAACATTTGAGTGATCGTCTCATTTGGCTTCATCTTAAAGGCTTCGTACTCTTGAGTGAGACGGCTTATCTTTGATTCCTTGACTTGAGTGGTTCCTTCATGCGTCACTTCCAGAAGTCTCCATACTTCATGAGCAGTGGTGCATGTAGAGACCCTGTTAAACTCGTTCCTGTCTATAGCACAGAATAAAGCATTAATAGCCCTAGCATCTAGACTTGCCTGTTTCTTCTCCTCGACAGAATATTTGTCGTGTGGCTTCTCAATGAGGTCACCATCGACAACTATTCTGGCGGGCTTTTTGTAACCGTCAGTTACGACAGTCCACAGGTCAAAGTCTAGAGACTTCAGATAAAAACTCATCCTTGTTTTCCAATATGTGTAGTTAGTCCCATCAAATAGGGGAGGCCTATGAGTGGACTGACCTTCACCATGATTGGAGATCAAGGATTGTGTGGTTGCCATGGATCAGCTCTTAGGATGTTAGTCCTTATAAAGAGAACAGAGCTCTGATACCAATTGAAGAACAGTTTGGCAACTCTAGAGGGGGGTGAATAGAGTATATATGTATAATGACCAATTAAAAATTAACTCTTTCACTAACAATGAATAATCAGAGTAAAATGCGGAATGTAAATGAAAGACAAGAGAGCATACGCAAACACAGCAATTTTAACCTGGTTTCCCTCGTGGAGGACTAGTCCAGGCCTGAGAACTCTAGCTCAGGATTAAATCCACTATTTGTGAAATAGTAGCTTACAACCCGTGCCTTTACTTCAGAAGAGCACGTCAACTTCTTACAGAGAATCGCAGTGGCGATTGCTTGGAATTGTCCAAGCGATTTCTTCACTCTTGCACAAGAATCCTAAATAAGAGATGCTGAGCACTCGAGACTTAGGAGGCTTGTGGCTAGTAGATGAGAAGGGTATGGCTTATAGAGCTTGTAGGAGAGAAGAGAAGAGAAGATTGAGTGATTCAAAATGAGAGAATTCATGCCCTATTTATACTGATTTTAGGGACAGAATTCGGCCAGAATTCGGGTAAGGAAATTCAAAAATTTGGCCGTTGGACAGCTAGCAAACAGCTAACCCTAAAATTAGGGTTCCTGATTTCTAGGGGACAGAGTTTGGCCCGAACTCTGTGTGGAGGCAGAGTTCGGCCCGAACTCTGTCTCCAGAGCACAGAATGGTCCTAAGAGGGACTTGTGGGCAATTTGGTTTTGGTAGAGCTTGGGATTTTTGGGTAGGCTTGTAGACTAAGTTCCAAGAGCTCAGCATAACTCAGAGTACATAAATCTAGACTCAATGAAATCATAAAATACAGACTCCAGAACACACTGAGAGCTGAAGACTGAGCTGTCATCTGTCTTGAACTGAATGCAGTCGTCGTGTGTCGTATTGAATTAATACAAGTATTATTTGGTCAATGTAGTCAATATTTGGTTGACTGTGACTTTGTGTCAACAGAATAGATACGAGTCCAAGGAGTACATGATGCACATGATAAAGTACATGAACATGAAATACCCGATGCACCCGCTTGGGGATAACATCTCATGAAAAGATCCATTTAGTACTAATCCGTGATAACATCGTGATAGCATCAAGTAAAGTAATCTATAGCAAGAATATAAGTCCTAGAAAGTATGAAACGATCAGAGAATGTACTCGCCTGAGATCGTGAACGGCTGAAGAGAATATATGTCCGTACAGGAGTAACCGAGTCCTATTTAGAACAACACAGGTTACAATGTATCCAAGATGGTAATAATGAAGTTTACAATACATTCTTCATGATTCTAGGTCATTCTAGGTCACAGTCAACTCTTGGTCAACAATCTAGTCAAACTAGGTCAACTCTAGTCAAACTAGTCAACTAGTCTAGGGTTGAGTCAATCTCAAGTCCTCTAGGGCAATTAGGCCATCTAGCTACTATCTAAGGTCAAAATAGCCTAGCTAGTCTCTATGTATATATATGCCATGTGTATATATACATAGCCAAATGGTATAAAGCACGTAGCCTAATAGGATACCTATATAGCATATACACTACAACATAATCTAGACTACTATATCAGTATATAACTCTTACCCTCAATCTACAACCTAGTATATAATACAATATACATAATCCCATGTCTAACCTCACCACTCAACTCACTACCTCTCTTTCACTCCCAAATGGACACGCACATTTCCTATATTAAAGATACAATACATATGTATATAAGACAAATACACACACTCTAGTACTCCCTTGAATACTGATACTCAAACACTAAATCTTACAACACACACACACTCACATTTAAATACTCTATACCCTCTCACAGGGTCATCTTGACAGAGATGGACTGACACTACTCACTCACTCTATCTGTTTATCTAGCTATTATTTATCTATCCAAGTATCTATATGTGTATCTACTATACATAGGCACACACTACTGAACCCGACCTCCAAAACCTCTTCTTTTACTCTTACACATTATACTCCATGACACCCATTCTATTGTATGTCACAAAGCTAAGCGACACTCACACAGGCTTGCTAATCCTTCACACTCATAACTGACATTAGGACACTTCCTGTAGGGACCAAATCCTTTAGTGTAGTACCTAGCCCCTTCTAACCTGCACTGACCTAACCCAAATAACCAAGTCCAAGTAGGCTCTGAATCTGAACACCACTGCTACTCTTAGCTGACACTTAACTCAATGTTGCAGGACTAGATATGGTGACTGACCTAAACTAATGTAGGATTGCTACAATACCTTAACTAAGGACACTCAAGACACTACATTACTGATATATGGGGGTAATCAAAACTAATACCAAAAGGGTACTCTATTGTATGGGATACTCTCTAATAGAAATTCCAAGCCTTCTAGCTAAAGGCCCAAGTAGAAATTGGTTCAAGCTAAAAATCTAACCTAGCTAAATATCTAGATATTTCTAAACCTTGTCATTTAGTTTGTAATCCTCTAACTTAGTCTCTAGGATCATGACTAAAATCTTGGTTAGGGCAAAACTAGGTTAAGGTCTAATATCTCAATTAGCACATTACTAATTAATCAAAATTCAAATTATACAAAAGTCACAAAATGACCAAAATATCCTTAGCCTAAAAAGTGGTAATTAGCTACTCTAATCACATGGGATAGGTCCCTATGGTCATGGTTAGTCTCTAGGCTAAGTAGCTCTAGGGTTACACTAGTAGAACACCAAATCACAATACACCAATTTAATTAGTATTTAAATAATCTAAATTCACCAATTATTCATTAATAAGATTTAAATATATTATTTAATAACAAACATGGTCAATTTTACAAAAGTTTTAAAATTACCCTCATTTTAGAAAAGTGGTGGTTACAGAAGCTACCATGAACGACATCCTTTCGAAGCCGCAGGTGCCGTCGATCATTACATCAGTAATATGGAGCGGGAATTCATCTTTGGGGCAGGCGTTGTTGAGATCCCGGTAGTCAATGTAGATCCTGATCATGCCATTTTTCTTTATAACGGGTACGATATTTGCCACCTAATCTGGATATTACTCCTTGTGGATGAAGCCACTGGTGATCAGCTTGTTAACTGCGGTCTGGATTGCATCCACCACGTTTAGGCAGAATCGATGTTGTCGCTGTTTTACCAACTTGGCGTCGGGCTTAATGTTCAGCTTATAGAGTGTAACCCCTCTTTCCAAAATTTTGAAAATATTTTATTTATTTTAAATAGTGAATTTCTGAAAGTTTATACTATTTTTTTAATAGTTATTACGACAGAAGGCCTTTGTCATGTAGTTGGTCCAAAGATGACCATGTAGACGTATATTTCCTAGCTAATGGTACTTTCTTTTCAATGTCTAATATTTAGTTTTATAAATAAATGCTATATATATTAATGATATTTTTAGAATTATAAAGGAGGTTTGGTTACTACCTTGGAATTTATTAAATAGTAATTTCTAATTGATTTAAAAACAAATTATAAATATTTTACAGAATACTTGGATGGATAAAAACACGTATTAAAATATTGGTGAAAATCGATTATTGATTTGATTTGAGAATGCGTGATCTAAATATTATTTTATAATCATATGAATCTATTGGAAATTCTGGATGTTAAATAAAGTACTGTTATCTATTCATGGGCTATGAGTTAATCAATCCTTATTTTTTGATTTATTTGATAGCATTAGAACTTGTGATTTAGTGCGATCTTAAAATTCTTTTGTTGGAACAATTATATTTTAAACTGGTGTGCTTGTTATTTTTAGATAATCATGTACACTTTATTCTCCTAAGATCTAATATGGATAGGACTCATCTAACCAACCTTTATCCCTACGTTCCCCCCGCATGTGGTATACAAATATGCCACAAGAATACCCTCGTTGCTTTGCATCGAACCCCCATCGTCCACTTATCGCCACCAATAAACCACAATCGCCACCATTGAGCACAGCGGCCACACCGCGCTAACCCCTGTCGCCGACACCACCACCGCAAATCCCTCGCCGCTCGTCTTCTTTCCTAATCATCGCCATCAATATCACTAATCTGTGTCCTGACCCGTATGTCCGTGTACATCACATCTTATTCCATTATATCACAAATTCGATTCGTGTCAGCACACCCGACATGAATGACAAATACCAAAACTACCACAACCGAACCCCAAACACCACAGTCACCATTACTTACCAGCCGCCGGCGGTCGAATTGCCAAGAACTGATACAATGCCATTGGTCGACCGTCCCGCTGGACCAAAGCCCTGCCATCTCTTCAGAATAACTGGGCGATCGAACCTCCAGTCAGGCCCGTCTAGGCGCTCCTGGCAGGCCATCTCGGGTCTACCGCCTTCGTTCTGTATCTCTCTCCCGGTGAGCCGAGACGCCTCTTCACTTCGCTGCAGCGGATCCGGATGACCTGAGCCTTCGAGCGCCCGCCGCCGGCGAGATCTCCCCGACTACGATCTCCTAGTCGCAGACGCTTCAGTGCCGCCCTCTGACCGTGAGCACTCCTTCGCCCTAGCACCGCCCGGCCATGTCCGAGACCGTATGAGCGGCACTTCCTCGAGCTGACCCAACGACCTCTTCCTCGTTCGCAGATCTGAGACGCCACCCACGTCCTATGCGCAACCGCGTCCGACCCGCCTGGACCACCCGTGTCTTGCCCCCAGCCCCCGTGGAAGCACAGCCGGTGCTAGTCCCGAGTCGTTCCCCGTGCCGGCGTCCGCCTCCGTACGCGTGCACCCTTCGGCCAGGTGCTCGGGGACACCTCTCTCTCCGTCTCCCTCCCTCCTCCGGTGAGTTCCCACCTTCCCTATCCTTCAGCTTCCTTCTTTGTCCAAATTCTTTCTCCCTTTCTAATTAATTTGGGAACTGAAGGTCAGTAAACCGAGAGAGAGAGAGAGAGAAGTTAGCTTGGGATATTCGAGGGAGAGACAGCATGACCGCGGCTACCCAGATCTACGCAATACTACGCTCAGCCTCAATCCTTCCTCCGCGAGCTCCACATGTGCACCGCACGACCCGACCGTGTCCAGATCCGCACAAGAATAGCGCTGACAAAGCCGCATGACCCCGCACCTTCGGTGAGATGGATCTATGCCCGTGACCATGCCGTCGCCCGGATCTGTAGCTCCACAGCGCCGCGTCCTCGAGTCACGCCGCTAAGAACCCACGACTACTCCTACCATTGTGCCGTGTCGAACCTCGGTGTCTTGCTCCTCGCACAACCACTCTGCCAAAACCTAGTGAGCTTCTTCTTCTCTCTCAGACCACTCTCACTGAGTGTTCTCTAGTTCTGACTCTCTCTCTCCTCTTTTTCCTTACTTCTTCTTCCTTCTTTTCTTTTGAAATATTCTGGGTGTGCTCTCTCTCTCTCTCTTTATAGAAGAGAGTTATGAGAGAAAGGAACTGGGCCGAGTTTTAGGCCCAATTATTTTAATCTAATCTTTTAGAAAAAAATCTTGGGCTTATAATATGTTTGGGCTTTGTAATATATATGCTAAATAGTTTGTATTTATTTATGGTTTTAAAAATAACAATTTGGTTGATTGGGCTGATATTATCTATAACTAGGCTTCTGTATCTATTATTTCTAATAAGTATTAAATGTACAATATTATGGGTGTTTTAATTAGTTTTGGGACTTAGGTCTCTAGGTTATAGAAATAATAGTATTATTATTAATTAGTTATTTTTATTATTATTAGTATTATGGTTTTTTGGTATATATTAATTATTATTATAAATACTATTGGCTTTACTAATAGATAATATTGTTCTTTAAATATATATTAAAATATCTCTAAATTATATTATTGTATTTATTGTATTTGAATATGATTTTTGACTTAAAAATATATTTACAGTATTTCTAGCTATTTTCCGAATAAAGTTTTCATCTAAAATTGTATTTTAACTTTAGCCCTATAACCTATCTAATCTTTAGTTATATATGTTTTGGGCTTGGCCCTATCACTATTGTAAATTGGGTTCTTGGTTTTGAGTTTTATTTTCCAAAGATAATATATTTAAAGCCTTTTAAATAATATTTTCTAAGCCTATACATATATATTATCTTCTTATAAAGAATTATGCCCCTTAAAATGAGTTTCCTTTTAGATTAATCTTGATCATGGCCAACCTAATCATACTCCTTATTTCTTGGACGATTTTGGACTTCTTCATATCAACCCTAGGTAATTGGAATTTTCTGGACGCATTGGTACTATCGGTTTTACCAGCTCAGGACTACAGACAAGTGCACTTTCTGATTGCTTTCGATTCATAGTAGTTTCCATTTCATGTTTATACTTATGCTCTCTTGATTGATGACACATTGTCACACGGATTAGTATCATGGATTTACTTATACTTCTTGACTGTCATTCACATGATTACCATGCTTGCGACTTGATTCCATGAGTACTAGCTAGACGGAGAAATATCTTAGTAGACATGTGGACTACCCAGAAATATCCCCAAAATGTCTATTCTTGACTGATAGCAGCTGCACACGACACGTGTAGGGTGCCGAATTTACCCCTTAGTCGTTCACATGTCGAACATGATATTTAAAAACACATAGATAGTTGTCTTTTACCTATTTTATCTTGTTTATTCACCGCTTGCCATGGCATCAGTTACTTTCTAGTCTTCATCTCACATATGTTATTTTCATGTCTTATGAATTCTATTGTATTTTCGCATTGCCGTCGATTTGTGTGCGAAACCAACAATTTTCAGGTTAATTGTGGCTTCACTTAGCATTGGGAGATACATGAGTACTTGCAGGCCAAAACCTAGAAGCTAGCTAGTTAGTTTAAATTTTGTTGTAATAGAAATAGTAAAATTTTTTACTTTCTTTCGGATATAAATCTTATAACTGTTGTAATAAATTTTAGTTGTATGAATGAGCATTGTTGGTGATTTGAGTATCATGGCCTTGACAGCGTTCTACCGTCGATACTGCGGCATAGGCTGGCTTGGACACGCACTCGTATCCCGAAAAGCGGGTGCGGTTCATGACAAGTTTTTGTGGTGGCCCATACAGGTCAGTTTTTGCAAATCATGCGAACTTGTAGTAGTACCAATATTAGTCGTACTACTGCAAGCCTGCGACTAGGAAATGCTCATTCACAACTAGGAGTAAGTCAATTTTAGGTGAATGGTTAGGACTAGGAGTCCCTAGTTTAATTTGACAGTTGGGTAGTTAAGGTTGTTACATAGGTTTCATTGAATTTTAAGTCCTATTAGATGACTTTCATAAAAAGGATGCACTATTATAATTTGATTCGAGGGTATTTCTAAAGACGAGTGGATTTGTATCCCACTTTTCGAAATTTTGAAAATATCTTTTATTGTTATTTATTTGAATTAAAATAGGATTTTTGAATTTTTATAAATATTTAGTAATTATTATCATAGAATGCCTTAGTCGTAGTTAAATTTCGGAGTGCCAAGTGACTAGAAATAATGGTACGGATAGTGCAGCGGCGTACTTTGACTAGTGTATTAGCTATGGTAGGGAAGACCAAGCTATAAGTGTGTCCGAACTAGAAAAACCAGGCGAAGTTGTGACTTGATCTCTATAGATAATTTAATTAGTTATAATTCGACTTTTAGTAGACCCGGTTGTTCTAAACTAGCCCGAACCCAACCCAAGCCCTGGTTGTCATGTAATGAGACCGATGACGTATATATAGATGTTTATATATATATTGCTAGTCCATTTTTGTCTCGTGAATAATTTCTGTAAATTTTATTTCGAATATAATATATGTATTATTGCTATTTAAATTTATATTTTACTTGGAAATAGTATAATCTTCTCTTAGATTGATTTTCGGATTTTACGGATTTATTTAGGATGTGTATAATGTATATTCATAACAGGTATACGTAGTGCTTTATACATATTTTTTCCCCTTAATCTTGAATATTAGAGAAATAGAGATTAAAGTTTATATTTCTCCTATCTTCGATCACTCTCTTCCTAATCAATCGTCTGATTTTTTTTAGAACTGATACTTTCACTTCAAGGACATATACGTACACTTTCCTTTCATGATCAATTTATCCAAATTTCTAGCTTCCTCCATCATGGTCAATTTGTTTAAAAAAGCCCCTTTGAAATTTTATGGACATAGTTGGAAGAATATTCGTTGACTTACGATGGCAAGACAGCAGCGCACTGTCGCCACCTATTTGAATTACTGGGACTGTGGATTTACTGCAGCCAGCAGCGCACTGGCGTGACATGATCCCTAAGTTTAAGTAATTTCAAGTAAGCGTGAGTTATCAAATATTGTTAAAACTATGCCATGGTTATCTTTACGTCAATACTGGATATAGTTAATAGGTTTTTCGTTACCGTATCATTGCTTGAGTTGTGGTACCAAGAGTTTATTGCAGATAGTTGTACATTGGCAAGGCATATTCTCAGTAAAGTGACTTCGAATGTTTTATGAGTTTCGAATACCATAGAGGTTATATCTTTATTGGCATATGACTAATGATTTTTCATGATCAGTAAAATCTTGCACACTCACTCCAAACTGAGTTGATATCCTATTTTTCATTATCGTATTATAAATAAAACTTGTAGTTCTTCCCTTTTTATCTTCTTTCTCATCTTCTATTCGTCGAGTCGTCATTTGGTCCCCCTCATTTTAAACCTATTACTAGATTTTAATTTCCTATTCCACTAGATTCATAATCGCACCTAGATTATGATTCCATGATCAAGCCTACATAAGTAATCATACTAGAACGATTTCGATTAGGTCACCCTTAACAATTTTTCTGGTCACAACTAGACCATATTTTATTATATCCCAATCGAGTTAATTCACATATTTTCTACAGTTTGACTCGGTAATAGTGCTTAAATAATCTTCACTAAATAGTTAATCGTGCCAAACAAATTGAACTTTGATCGTCCCTAAATGACTTTGATCGTGGCTAAACTAATTGACTAAAATCATAGTCGTGCCAATACTTCAACTCTATTATTGCTAAAGTTTAGATTTCATTTCACTATGATCAATATGGTTCTGGTCATATTTATATTCATGCCAAATCTTATCATGCTTGGATGACTTGCATGACTAACCTTGACCATGACTACATCTTAGTTGTATCTAAGCAATTTTAACCATGTTTAGACTTTGTCTAAGTTTTGATAGTTGACCGTACCTATAATCCCAATTGCCCTTAATCGTGCCTAACGATTTATTATATTATAGCTAATCCTATTTCAATTATATCCTTGACCATCGTGACAAGACTCTTCTGACTATACTTTAACCATGCCATGGATATATATATTTTAAAATTAGACACTATTCGCAACCTAACCCATTTCAATTTTTGATCATATCATTTATTGATTATACTCTTAACCATGACTAATCGTGCCCTTCAAAAATTTTCGAGTAAGAAATTTTCTAAGGTGGGTAGATTTTTAACTCCTCTTCCCAAATTTTCTTTTTATTATTTTATTTTGCTTCAAGGTAATTCTTCGTCGAGACTTCGCGAATGATATCTTCTTTTATCAAAAAAAACTAATTTTAAAAGTTAAATGTTTTTGACAGCACTACTTTGTCTAATGAAAAGATTTTATCGGAGTATTTTAAGTTAAGTTTTGGATTTATAAAAATATAATTATGTATTATTCTTTATTATTAGGATAAACATAATTATTTGACTTCTATATTTGACTTGATATTCTTAGGTTCAGGAGTATTTATTATTCTTAATTGGTAATCCATTCTTAAAAGAAATCTAAATTTATGCATTAAATTATTGATATTAATTATTGCAATCGTTAGTAGATTATGAATAGAATGAATTTGTTATTTGATTTGGTTTTGAATATATAAGATTTAAACTTTTGATAAATAGTAAATGTTATTTAAATTACTGTAATTATTTGATTTCGAATCTAATGTATATAATTTAAATTATTGGTAATATCAAATTTATATTTCAAAATTATATTTATATTATATTATCTATTTGTGTTTAAGATAATTTTTCGTGGAAACATTGTAAAAAGATATTTTATTATTAAACATGTATTTCAAAAATTAGCTTAAAATTTATGGTTTGATACGTACTAATTAGTTTTAATAAAATATTTTCCTTGAAATGTTATTATTGAAATTATGGAAGACATCCTGTTACTATTTTTTTGAACTTTTAAAAGATTGGTTTGAAAATGGTTTCCAAATCATAATTTTTTTAACTAAAGAGAATGATTTATCCACTAGGAATTGTTCTCCTTATCAGACTAGGAATTTGTCTCCTAATTAAGGAGAGATATTCTCGTATAACCAAGCAGGTATATCTCAGTCGTCTTTAAAGGGTGTTTTGTCCTTCTTAAATTCGAGGACAAATTTATTTCTAAGGTGGGTAGATTTGTAGCCATCTTCCCAAAATTTTGAAAATATTTATTTATTTTAAATAGTGAATTTCTGAAAGTTTATAATATTTATTTTAATAGTCATTATGATAGAAGGCCATAGTCATGTAGTTGGTCCAAAGATGACCATGTAGATATATATACTTCCTAGCTAATGGTACTTTCTTTTCAATGCCTAATATTTAGTTTTATAAATAAATGCTATATATATATATATATATATATATATATATATATATATATATTAATGATATTGCTAGAATTATAAAAGAGGTTTGGTTGCTACCTTGGAATTTATTAAATAGTAATTTCTAATTGATTTAAAAACAAATTATAAATATTTTACATAATAGTTGGATTGATAAAAACACGTATTAAAATATTGGTGAAAATCGATTATTGATTTGATTTGATAATGCGTGATCTAAATATAATTTTATAATCATATGAATCTATTGGAAATTCTGGATGTTAAATAAAGTACTATTATCTATTCATGGGTTATGAGTTAATCAATTCTTATTTTTGATTTATTTGATAGCATTAGAACTTGTGATTTAGTGTGATCTTAAAATTCTTTTGTTGGAACAATTATATTTTAAACTGGTGTGCTAGTTATTTTTAGATAATCATGTATACTTTATTCTCCTAAGATCTAATATGGATAGGACTCATCTAACCAAGCCTTATCCCTACGTTCCCCTCCCGCATGTGGTATACAAATATGGCACCAGAATCCCTCGTTCCTTTGCATCGAACCCCCATCGTCCACCTATCGCCACCAATAAACCACCATCGCCACCATTGAGCACCGCGGCTACACCGCGCTAACCCCTGTCGTCGATACCACCATCACAAATCCCTCGCTGCTCGTCTTCTTCCCCGATCATCGCCATCAACATAACCAATCCGTGTCCGGACCCGTGTGTCCGTGTACATCACATCTTATTCCATTATATTACAAATCTGATTCGTGTCGGCACACCCGACATGAATGAAAAACACCAAAACCAACACAACCGAACCCCAAACACCACAGCCACCATCACTTACCAGCCGCGAGCGCCCGAATTGCCAAGAACTGATGCAGCACCATTGGTCGCCCGTCCCGCTTGGCCAAAGCCCCGCCGTCTCCTTGGAATAACTGGGCGATCGAACCTCCAGCCAGGCCGACTAGGCGCTCCTGATAGGCCATCACGGGTCTACCGCCTCTGTTCTGTATCTCTTCTCTCCCGGTGAGCCGAGATGCCACTTCACTTTGCTGCCGCGGATCCGGATGACCTGAGCCTTCGAGCGCCCGCCGTCGGCGAGATCTCTCCGACCTCGATCTCCTAGCCGCAGACGCTTCAGCGTCGCCCTCCGATCGCGGGCACTCCTCTGCCTTAGCACCGGCCGACCATGGCCGAGACCGCGTGGGCGACATTTCCTCGAGGTGACCCGAGGACCTCTCCTTCGTGCGTAGATCTGAGCCGCCACCCACGTCCTCTGCACAACCGCGTCCGACCCGCCTGGACCACCCGTGCCTTGCCGCCAGCCGCCGTGGGAGCACAGCCGGTGCTAGTCCCAAGCCGTTCCCCGTGCCGGCGTCCGCCTTCGTGCGCGTGCACCTTCCGGCCAGGTGCTCGGGCATACCTCTCTTTCTGCCTCTCTCCCTCCTCCGGTGAGTTCCCACCTTCCCCATTCTTTAGCTTCCTTTTCTGTCCAAATTCTCTCTCTCACTTTCTAATTGATTTGGGAACTGAAGGTCAGTAAACCTAGAGAGAGAGAAAAGTTACCTTAGGATATTCGAGGGAGAGACAGCATGACCGTGGCTACCCAGTTCTACGTAATACAGCGCTCAGCCTCGATCCTTCCTCCGCGAGCTCCACATATGTACCACAGGACCCGACCGTGTCCAGATCCGCACCAGAGCAGCGCTGACAAAGCCGCACAACCCTGCACCTTCGGTGAACCGGATCTGTGCCCGTGACCATGCTGTCGCCCGGATCTATAGCTCCCTAGTGCCGCATCCTCGAGTCACGCCGCTAAGAACCCGCGACTACTCCTTCCGTTGTGCCGTGTCGAACCTCGGTGTCGTGCTCCTCATACAACCACTCTACTAAAACCTAGGTGAGCTTCTTCTTCTCTCTCAGACCTCTCACTGAGTGTTCTCTAGTTCTGACTCTCTCTCTCTCTCTCTCCTCTTTTTTCCTACTTCTTCTTCCTTCCTTCTTTTTTTTGAAATGTTATGGGTGTGCTCTCTCTCTCTTTACAGAAGAGAGTTATGAGGGAAAGAAACTTGACCGGGCTTTAGGCCTAATTATTTTAATCTAATCTTTTAGAAAAATATCTTGGGCTTATAATATATTTGGTCTTTGGAATATATATGCTAAATAGTTTGTATTTATTTATGGTTTTAAAAATAACAATTTCGGCATTAGATTGGGCTGATATTATCTATTACTAGGCTTCTGTATCTATTATTTCTAATAAGTATTAAATGTACAATATTATGGGTGTTTTAATTGGTTTTGGGCCTTGGGTCTATATGTTATAGAAATAATAGTATTATTATTAATGTTTTCCATAAATAAATTCACTTTATTTATTTTGTATCTGAGAAAATTACAACTGTAGGCATCTAATCTAGAAGACGATTACTTTATCCCTTGGACGATGCGATGAAGAAAAATCGAACTTCGAAGAACTTGGACAGCAACTGGACAATCTCTCTGTTCTCTCTGTAACTGACTGTAGTCTTGATGAAGATGAAGAAACTCTCTTTTATAGAGTTCTGGATAACTGTTCTGAAGCATACGCTCAGTCAGTTACTTGACGTGTGCATAACTGCAGGGACGCGTGGCGAATTCTGGTGAAGACACGTTGGAGTGCGGTTGAGAGTAGTGGAATATATCTAGGAGAGATTGGTGGCATGGATGCTACGTTGCATAACTTCTGAATAACTGAGTAACTGAATACAGGACACATGAGAACGTGTGTTGACTGTACATTGAAAGTCGTCCTGGATGCCTTTGCTGTGATACGCTGTCTTTGAAGAAGAGTCATACGCTAGCTTTTGAAGGCACATGTCTTGCATACGCTAACTTGGATCATATAAATAAAGCTGATACGCTTACTTGATTGGGAAGGAGTCATATGGGGTCCATACGCTCACTTGGCTGGGAAGGACTCGTATGGAGTCCATACGCTCACTTGGATGGCAAGGAGTCGTATAGGGTCCATACGCTCACTAAGTAAGGAGTCGTATGGGGTCCATACGCTCACTAAGCAAGGAGTCGTATAGGGTCCATACGCTCACTAAGCAAGGAGTCGTATGGGGTCCATACGCTCACTTAGATGGCAAGGAGTCGTATGAGG
Organism: Iris pallida; assembly: GCA_029216955.1. Lineage (NCBI taxonomy): Eukaryota > Viridiplantae > Streptophyta > Magnoliopsida > Asparagales > Iridaceae > Iris > Iris pallida. Next base: position 4,103,067 of record JANAVB010037419.1, on the reverse strand, counting down.
TCCATACGCTCATTTGGATGGGAAGAAGCCGTATGGATTGAGGGAGTAGACACGTGGCTATTCTCAATCTTCTCAAACACGCCATATCTTCAAATACTGACAAATATTTCTTGAGCGTCGTGCTGCAGATATGATGGCTGACAGACTGTCAGAAATGACAGTAATAATGGCTCTTTATTTATGATGGCTGCTGAGCTGTCCTCGTAAGAGACAAAATCTTTTCTCGAAAACCTATACGACGGCTAATCTTCATGGGGCAGCTGTCTTTGCACGAAAGACAAAGTGTCAGATTCATCCTTCATTAAATACATGCTGTGCTGTCATCTCAAGAAATATTAAAATATTTACTGAGCGTACGGCCTTTAGATGAGCGTATGGCCTTGAGCGTATGGCTTTGACTGAGCGTATGGCCTTTAGCGTATGGCTTTTACTGAGCGTATGGCCTTGAGCGTATGACTTGGGCTGAGTCTTATGTCAGCGTGTCATAATTTTCACACCCTATAAGACCCCCTTCAAAGTTTTCGAACTTTATGAATTTCAAAAGTTCGAAATTACTTTGAACTTAAAGTGGGAATAAGTCCTGACACGCTGGCATGAGTTTGTTATCTTCCTCAATATCAGTACAAATCTTTAGGGATTCTGTTTAAAGAATATCTGCCGTTTGAACTTCTTCTTTTCTTCTATAAATAGGTCTTCCAAGACCTGATTTATTTCTTTACTTTTGCATCCATCTTCGAGAGAGAAAAAGAAACTCAAGACTCAACTTCTTCTTCTTCTTCAACTCAAGCTTTATCAATGGCGCCCAAGATTGATGCTGCTGCGAAGGGAAAGGGGAAGGCTCCGGCGGAGTCATCTCAGCCCGCCGCCGCCGCTGCTAAGAAGACTACCAATGAGCGCGTTCGACGAAGTAAACGTCCATTGAAGCCTCTCTATGGTGAGGATGATGATGATGAACTGTAACTATCCCCTATTTAGGGCTCTGGTTAGAACCAAATCATAAAACGTATCCCCTTTTTAGGGTCAAATACGTCAAAAAAATACGCTTCCCTCTTTAGGGTTTAGCCGTATCCCATATTTTTTGTTTATACGAAAAATATGTTTGGCGCGTATTCTGTATGATACGCGTATTTTCGATATAAATGTCAAAATACGCTGTCTTGAAAGAATATGCTATGGCGAGTTGTCTCACTGAGATACGCTAACTCCTGTGTTAGCGTATGTTTTTGATGATCATTTTGTCAACCATACACTGATACGCTCAAACTGAACATAAACTAAACTTTTAAAATCATTCACTTAAGATAAACTGAGCGTAAAAAGTGATCTCTGAATCTGTCATACACTTAGGATAAACTGAGCATATATGGATCTTCGAGTCTGTTATACGCTTAAGAAAAACTGAGCGTATGCTGAACCTTGAGTCTGCCATACGCTTAGTAAAAACTGAGCGTATGCTGAACCTTGAGTCTGCCATACGCTCAAGGAAAACTGAGCGTATGCTGAACCTTGAGTCTGCCATACGCTTAGTAAAAACTGAGCGTATACTGAACCTTGAGTATGCCATACGCTCAAGGAAAACTGAGCGTATGCTGAACTTTGAGTCTGCCATACGCTTAGTAAAAACTGAGCGTATGTTGAACTTTGAGTTTCTTGATTTTGAAGATTTCTAAGGTTTTATTCTTCTTTTGCAGTGGATATTCTGGCTCAGGAGGCAGAATTTGAAGGATGTGTAGGAAATAACTATAGAAGTGACCTATCACATGTTCGTTTTCCCCAATTCGATGGACCTTCTACAAGAATAGCACTTTTGACCAATCAAGAAAATGACACTTTGCTGAACCTGATGAGTGGACTGCCTTTACAAAGTGTGGATGGTGTTACCCATTCGAAGCCAGCATTTCTTTTCGGAGATGCTATTGACATGAATTCTCAGCCTGCTCTGGACAAAGTATCATACTGTTACTATAGGGATGGTGATGTAAATCAGCCAATGTATTTGACTGGTTTATCAAAAGCATCAATATAGCTCGTTTATTTCATGCGAGTTGTCAAAGACAGATGAAGTGGGATATCACTCCATCCCGACAAGCAAAGGCTGGGTGGATAGGATATCGTCAAGGAAGATTCCGCAGTGGTACTGAACCACATGTCACATCTCTATGAGGACTGCTACCTGCCACCATCCCTCCTGAGGACTCGGCACTGCTGAAGCCAGTCAGAGTCCCAATTTTTGCAAACAAATTTGCTCAACTGGAAAATGCCATCTATCCAAAACAGTCTATGAGGCTGACTGGTCTGGTAAATCCAGAGAATACCAGATGGACTGCTCTTGTGAAATGGATCCTGAAGAATTTTGGTGAACAGTTACAGGTGATAGGCCTATATGATGCTATTAAGTGCACTGCCTATGGTTTCAGGCCAAACCCGGATTTGTTCTTGGCGTTAGCGGAGAGGTATAACTACCGTACTGGCACCTTTATGACCCCAAGAGGCGAGATGGGACTCGCCCTTCATGAAATGGCATATATTTCTCAACTGCCAACAGCAGATCTGCCATATGAAGAGTATATCCCTTTCGTTGATGAAATGAATAAGATCTCCGAAGCCAACCCACTGGTTCTTCATGTCTTTGAAGAATTGATGTGCCATTACAGTATTTGTAAGGCTTTTTATAAAGGACAAGGTGGAGAAGGAGATTCCAACTGTTATTCTTCCAAATGGATGGCCTATTTATTTCAAGGCCGTACTGATGAAGTTCAGAAGAAGAAGAAGTCTGAGCAGTATGTCGGTGAATTTAAACCTCTGAATCAAGCTGAGATTGACAGGCTCATCCGGGATACTACTCATGACGACATTGTCATTGAGGAAGACGAAGGCACTTATAAAGCCGGTGATAGGTTTGAGACCTATATTAAGCAGGGCAGCCGAGAATTATCCGCTGAAGGTCATCTGGCCGGATTTATCTCTCTCTGGCTGAGAAAATTTGTAGTTCCTGGCACCTGTTCAGCAGACAGGATGCACAGAGGAGTTGTTTTCGCAGCAGTCCGTCTAGTTTTTGGGTATAAGATGGATTTACTGACAGCAATGACATGCCGTCTGAATGCTGGATTAAGGGCATATACAGACAGAATGTTCGAATTGGCAAGGAAGAGCCTTACATCCTTTCCTCGGGTAGAAATGCCCTTTACATATTTATTTGGATGGCTGCTTCTGCACTTCGAATCTCTTATGAATGCTGGGATGGCTAGACCAGATGACACCTTTCTGGAAAGATACAGTCACACACCAAAGTGGAAATATGACACTTTGACAGATTGCAGAACTATATTAAATATGAGAGAACTATGGAGCTTCACTTGTGTTCCTCCACCTGTTAGTTATGAAACCATGCCTGGGAGGTTGGTTGATGGCATTGGTGGCAATAAGTTGGATGATGTTCAACATGAATGGCTGAAGAGGATCAGGCCATCTCATTTAATCTGCCGTCGTGACAACATTACTTATCTAGAACCATATCTTCCGAGCAGGTTTGCTCGGCAATTTGGTTACGATCAGTTGGATGTAGGCAATGCAATGATGTGTTTTGGTTATCAAGGCGGGTTGATTGATGGTGCCAGAGCGTGGATATATTACATTGCTAAAGGTACAGGGGCTATCTTTTCCATGCCAGATCCGATCACCTATCAGAGAGGAGCTAGAATATTGGCGTCTTATGCCAAATTCTATGTATCAGCTAATACCTTTGATGAAAAATTCAGCATCTTAGGTAGAAGCTTTATTCATATTGAAAAGAAATCAACTAAATCAGCCCTGCCTAGAGATTGCCATGATCAAGAAGATCCTTTGGCTACTGATGAAGTTGATGATGAAGTTCTAGAAACTTTCTTCTCTGATGACCTTCATCAACCATTACATGTACCCATCGGGAGTGCTGAAGAAAGTATATCTTCTGATAATACCCCGAAGAGGAAGCGGGGCAAAGGTGCTGCTGGACCTGCCCCAAAAAGAGTCACTCGAGCAGAGACTCAAAATCGTAGAGGAACTACCATTCCAGGGACTTCTCCTGTTTCCAATCGAGTCAGAGATGCTGATGAAGCAGGTAGTGATCCAAAAGACAATTATCCTACTGTTCCATTCACAAAAAGAATAGGAAGGAAAGTGATAGTTTCAAAAACTAAATCCGTAATTTGTCTCGATGCAGAGAGTCCCACCGATCGTGCTGTGCGATTGGCTTCAGAAAAACAAGCTGCTTTTGATTTTTCTGTAAAGGCAGAACCTGTTGAAGAAGATATTCCTGAACCTGCTGGGTCATCCATGCCTTCTGATATAGGATCGATTCCGCCAATGGCCGATGATACGCGGGAGATTAGTCAACCTGCGGTAGAGGCCGAGCATCAGACTGAAACAGCTAATGACTTACTGATTTCGGGAGAATGAGTGAAGGAAGCCACTTCTCTCAAACCAATTGCTGAAGCTTCAGAGAGCGAACAAGTTGACTATAAACCGTCGTCTCATTCTTCTGGAGAAGAAGACATGGAGATAGACGATGAATCACCGTCTAAAACTCTAATTGATGTACTGAAGACCATTGGTCAACACTCAGGGTTGACACCAGAGCCGGAGAGGCATATAGAAGTTCAAGTTCCGAGTACTTCTGGGGCGGGAAGCAGTGAAATAAATCCCGTGTCAGAAAGTACTCTGAACAGACTACGAGCCGGGCTGAATGATCCGAAGAAAACTGAATATGAACCAGCTCCAGGTAATATTTTATTCATCAAAGTTTTATCTTGTCTCTGCTTTATTGTCTTTTGGTTTTGATCATGCTTCTTTGATTCCAACAGCTGTAGGAACTGCACCGGCTATGAGTTCTACTCAAGCCCCACTTGTTCAAACTAATGTGGGTGAGGGGAGTTCACATTTGCCGAGTTCTCCAAAAGCACTAACTTCAGCTCCAAGAATAGAGGCTCCTCCTGCTCCTTCCCCTATTATTGCAGCGACTCCCGGTTTTGATACAGGGATAGCAAAGATCATGGGGATGTATTCAGATATTATTTATTCGTATCTGGATACATTCTCAAGACGACTTATGAAGGATGAGACTATGCCCTTTTCGAGTCTTCGAGAGGCGACTAGTTTTCCACTTTCAGCTTTGAGACAGGCTGGTTATGGGACCCAATGTGTCTTCTTTGAACATCTCCTGAATGATTTAGAAGCAAACATCCATAAATACTGGGCGATTAAAAAGGAGGACATTAAGTCTCTGACTGCAGCTGAGATTGCTCAATTGGAGAATGAAGCTCAAGCTCAGCACATTGCTCTGACAGAATTCTTCGCTCAGTCTTCTAAAGAGCTAATGGCGAAAGACGAAGAAATAATAAGTACTCGTCAGAATATGGAGCGCCTAGAGAAAGATGAAGCGTTAAAAGCTGAAGAGCTTAGGAAGTTGAGGGAAGAGCTAGCTCGTCTTCAGGAGCAAATTACCTCCGTGGAAACAGAACAATCAGAGATTGTTACTGATCGTAAATCTGCAGCTGAACGCTGTCAAGTTTTACAGCAAGAGCGAGAATTGATACAAACCAATCAGATTAAAGAGACCAATCGTCGTAGCTCTATTATTGTGGAATATGACCAACGGATGATTGGAGCTGAAACAGCAGAGCGAATCAAGAAAGTTCATGAAGAAAAGATAAATAATGTAATCGTTCGTATTCAGGAGATAATTACTCCTCCTAAATAGATCTTTTACATTTATCATGTATTAAAGTTTTGATACCCATTTGTAATCAATGTTCTGATTTTGATTGAAATGAATATCTTGGCTTGATTTCAATTCTGTGGATAATATTTTTGTAGAAAACATATTCAGAGGTAAATAATACATGACATATTTCAATAAAATAGAATATACAAATAAACTTTGTAACTCTATCATGATATTAAACCATAGATAATTTTAGTTTAATACTGATTAGAGAAAACAGAATTCAGATATAAAGATATCTTTGGATTCTATTTTCCATGATCTTTGGACTCGGAAATCAAAAGACGAGATATCATTTTCAGAGAATAGAAAATATGATACATACTGAGATAGAAAATTCAGAGGTAATATGGACATGATTTTCTATACAAGATCTTTATTAAATCCACTGGGGATCTAATAAGACAAAATATCAAATTCTCTGGGAAAATGATACATGGTAGAATATTGGTTTTCTCTGGGGATAACGATATCGAGATAACTTTTGTAGAGAAAAATTTTATATTTGCTGGGGAATGATGAAAATATTATACATAATATTTCTTTAAGAATTTGCCATTGATAGGCATCATCATGACTTTTCCATCCATAGAAGCAAGCTGGTATGCTCCGTTAGAGACGACTTTGTTTACTACGAATGGGCCTTCCCATTTCGCATCAAATTTGCCTTTGCTCATATGTATCATGGTCATAGGACGTCTGACAGTAAGGACCAGTTCTCCCTTCTGATATGCTTTGACTTTGACTTTCCGGTTAAAAGCTTTTGAGATTCGGGCCTGATACAGCTCGATATTTTGTTGAGCATGCAAACGCTTTTCATCTAGAGTTTCCAATTCTTGAAGTCGAAGACGATCATTGTTTTCTGTTGTAAGTTCATTAGAGATTGCAATTCTCAGAAAAGGAATCTGGATCTCAAGGGGAAGAACAGCTTCACACCCATATACTAAAGAGAAAGGCGTACATCCGGTCGCATTGCGAACTGTGGTGCGGTAGGCCCATAAACACTCACCAAGCTTCTCGCTCCAGTTGCGTTTGTTGGAAGAAACGAACTTTTTCAAGAGTTTGATGATCGTTTTATTGAAAGCTTCTGCCAATCCATTAGCTGCTGGATTATATGCTGTAGAAGCTAAATTATTGATCTGATGATCGTTGCAGAATCGAGTAAATTTCTGACTGACGAACTGCGGTCCGTTATCATGGATAATACGCCGATGAACACCAAATCGATAGATGACATGATGTTTGACGAAATTGATAACATTAGAAGTTTTGACTTCAGATAACGGGATTGCTTCAGCCCATTTAGAAAAGTAATCGGTTATTGCTAGAATAAACCGATGTCCTCTTGATGATGGTGGGTTAATAGGACCAATGACATCCATGCCCCAAGCTTCAAAGGGCCATGATGCCGCTGTTGGGTGTAAGAATTCTGACGGTTGATGGATAAAGTCTGCATGAATTTGATAGGCTTTACATTTCTGAGCATATTGAATGGCGTCAGCCACCATCGTGGGCCAATAATAACCCATACGTCGGATACGATCTTGAAGTTTAGGACCTGGCTGATGAGCTCCACAAACACCATCATGTGCTTCACGGATAATCTGCTGTGCTTCTTCACCAGCGATGCATCGGAGGAGAAGACCGTCGTAAGACCGACGATATAGTGTTTTCGTTGTATGATTATAATAGAATCTGAGAGATCGACGTCGAATAGACGCTGCTTCACTCGAATTATCAGGAAGTATGTCATATAATACAAAGTCTAAAAATGGGCGTCTCTAATCTTCAGTTATGGCTTCTGTTTCATTAGAAAAGACATATTCCATAGTAGAAACAGAAGAAGACGAGGACACTTTGTCAAACTTTAATCCAGCATCAAGGTTGAGAGAATCTTTGTCTGGATTATGAGGAAAAGCCAAAGCCAAATTATTCTCAATGCAGAATAGTTCTCGGTTATAAACTACTATCACTTGCTGACGTCTGATTGGTATGGCTAAAACAGCAGCAAGATTAGCCAAAGCATCAGCTTCTGCATTATAAGCTCGTCGAACATGTTCAATAAAGAAACCTTCAAAGGATGAGGCCATAGAAAGTGCTGCTTGATGATAAGGTATCAAATCCTGATGACGAACTTCATACGTTCCTCTGATCTGATTGACAATAAGCTTAGAGTCTCCATAAACTTCCAAATATTGAATATCTAGATGTTTAGCAAGTTGAAGACCAATGAGCAATGCATTGTATTCGGCTACATTGTTTGAACATGATTGATCCAGAGAATAAGCCCTCTGAATAGTTAGTCCTTCTGGGGATACAAGAACAATCCCAACTCCGGCGACAATATCGACATTAGGACCTATTCTAGATGCTCCATCAAAGAATAGACGCCAGGTAGGAATTTCTTCAGAAACCAGATTTGAATCCAGAACTTCATCTGGAATCTCATCATATAATTTAGAATCTTCTGGAACTGCATGAGCTGCCAGAAAATCAGCAAGAGCCTATCCTTTAACTGACTTCTGGGAAATATAATGCATGTCGTATTGAGCTAACAAGATTCCCCAATTAGCTAGTCTGGAGTTGAGAATACCGGGTTTCTTCATCATAATCCTGATGGGATTCACTCTGGAAATGACGTGAATCGTTTGACCAATAATATAATGTCGCGTCTTCTGAACAGCAAACATTAATGCTAGGCATTCTTTCTCAATTGGAGAATAACGCGGTTCAGCGCCTGTCATTGTGCGACTGAGATAATAAATAGCCTGTTCATGGCCATCTTTATTTTTTTGGGCGAGTAATGCACCAAGAGAATGATCCATAGCTCGAACATATAGAAGAAATGGTATTCCCGAGACAGGAGGTACCAAAACCGGAGGGTTCATGAGATACTGTTTGATATCGTCAAATGCTTTTTGATATTCTTCGTTCCAGATAAAAGATACACCTTTCTTCAGAAGTTTGTTGAATGGTCTGCAGCGTCCTGATAAGTTGGAAATGAATCTCCTGATATAAGTAATTCTTCCTTGAAATCCTCGTAGCTCTTTTAAGGTGCGTGGAGGACGCATCTCTTGAATGGCTTTGATCTTCTCGGGATCCACGTGTATACCTTTAGCGGTAATGACAAAGCCGAGAAATTTACCACTAGAGACGCCCAGGAATGACTTAGTAGGGTTCATTTTAAGTTGATGCTGACGCATTAAATCAAAAATAGTCTTCAAATCTTGGATATGATCCTCCTTTTGTCGACTTTTGACTGCAATATCATCAACATAGCATTCGACTATTTTTCGGAGATGTTCGCAGAATATAGTGCTCATTGCTCGCTGATATGTTGCTCCTGCATTCTTGAGACCAAACGGCATCACTGTATAACAGTATGTACCGATCGGCGTTCTGAAGGAAGTGTGTTTTTCATCATCTGGAAACATTTTGATTTGATTGTATCCCGAATACCCATCCGTGAATGACATCCGTTCGAAACCACATGTGTTGTCGATCATGACATCTGTAATTGGAAAAGGAAACTCGTCTTTAGGACAAGCTGCATTGAGATCGTGAAAGTCTATACAGACTCGGATCTTGCCAGTCTTTTTAAGGACAGGAACGATGTTAGCCACCCATTCAGGATGTTGTTCCTCTCGAATAAATCCAGAAGCCATAAGCTTGTTGACTTCAGCTTCAATTGCATCCATAATGTCTGGACGAAATCGTTGCTGTTGTTGTTTGACTGGTTTAGCATTTGGCATGATATTAAGTTTGTGCATTACAATCTTTGGATCTAATCCTGGTATATCCTCATAACTCCAAGCGAAGACATTGATATAATCATGAATAAGCTTGATCATGTCTTGCTTATCTGTTTCTGAAAGACTTTCACTGATGAATATTGGTTTAGGGGACCCTTCTTCACCAACATCAATTTGGATCAGTTTATCTTCAGTAGGAGGTTCCCTCTGCTCGAACCTGAATTCCCATTGATTATCTAATCTTTGAGCCCATTGTTCTAATTCGGAAGATATTTCAAAATCATCCTCATCTTCATCATTTTCTTGCGGGCCATCAACAGAGACCATATTGATGGATAGAATAGAGCGATGGAGATCGCCAATACTTGTGTCAGAATCCCAAGAAAGGGAATCGGAAGATTCAGATCGTTCATCTTCATCGGATTTTGAATCTTCATGGACTATGTTGATAAAGGAGGTAGGAGCAATGTAACCTAAACCACATTTTGTCCTTCCGTATTTTAGTGGAGGAATTCGAACAGGCATTCTTCTTCCTTTTCCATTATTGAGACTGGTTCTAAAGTCATAACCCATATTCTTGATGATATTTTTAGACTGTTGACTGTAGCGACGCAGTTGTAACCTTCCAGTATCGTCGTTTCTGTCATCTTCTTCCATGTTAGGAGGATTCTGGGGTCCTTTATAAAAGAATATTGGATTTTCTCCCTTCTTTCTAATAGGGACCACGAAGTATGATTTTTGTATAGACTCCAATGATACGTCTGTATGAAGAGTTTGAACAACTCCTATAGTTAGTGGCTCTAAGCTATCTAGTAATTATAAATAACTTTGTACATGATTACAGACATCAATATACTGCAAAGGAGATGCTTCATTAATATCAGATACTGTATTTACAACAGAAGGCTGAGCCTTATCAGACTTAGTCAAATTAATGACAAAAGGAGGAGAGGAAGAGCGATCAGAAGTTTTGTTTCGATTAAGATTGATAACAAAAGGCTCAGAAGAGGTGAGCTCCCTTGAAGAAAATCGTGGATAAGTAGTACGTCCACTGACTGGAATGACTAGAGTATCTGGTCTAGCCTGAGAAGGTGGAGGAGGAGTAGTACGTCCACTGATAGGAATTATCAGTGAACTTTGTGGAGCTTGGGAAGACGATATAGTAGTACGTCCGCTGACAGAAATTATCAGTGAACCATGTGGAGCTTGGGCAGAGGGATGAAGTAGTACGTCCACTGACATGAATTATCAGTGAGCCTTCTTCAGATGATTTAGCAGACTGCGGAGGAGTGATACGCCCTTTTACAGGAATAACAAAAGTATCGACTTTTGATATCTCATCATCATTATCCATAGCTTGCAAGACTTTTGAGTATTCATCTTTGTACATACGAGCGTCATTGAAATAAGCTTCGACTCCTTTGAATGGATAGAGATCTGCAACCTCCTTTTGAACTTTTCCATTATCATCAACATATTTGAAGCACTGATGAAGAGTCGAAGGAACGACATTATGTTCATGCAAGAATGGTCTCCCCAATAGAGCATTGTATGAGCAACCATGATTGTCGATGATGTAAAAAGTAACTTTAGTGCGAAGATCGCCTATTTGAAATTTGAGGCGAATCTTGCCTAAAGGCTCACTTTTTCCCTGATTGAATCCTAAGATGGTAGTGATAGTGCTGGAAAGACTATGCACAGGTATCTTCAGTGCATCTAGCATAGCTTTTGGCATAATACTGAGAGCGGATCCTGGATCAATCAGTAGACGATCAACCTTCATAGAATCGATATATCCTATATGATATAAAGGACGATCATGTCGATTATCCTCTAGCAACATATCGTCCTGCGTAAAGGTAATGTTTGGAATAAATTCCAAAACATTATGGTAATGAGAAATAGGTTCTGTTTCCAACTTCTTGAGGAGAGTTAGGCAGGTTTCTGCTTGCAGCAGTACTTCACTCAGAGTTTCTTGCAGCGTAAGAGCTCGAAGATTGATAATTTAGCTGGTATATTGGCTAGTTGAGCCAATATATCAAAATTATAAGGCTTTTCAAGTCCTGTAGGAGATGACTTCTTCAGTGGTTTGTCGAAGCGGACTTGTTGTTTACCTTTGTCAGCTGCTGTTGGTTTAGAAGGAACTGTCTCAACAGGAACATTTGAAGGCACTTCAGTAGAGACTGGTGTTGGAGCTGTAACCGGAGGGACATCAGAAGTTTCTTCAGGAACGTCAGCATAATCTTTCAGATATATTTTTCCTGATCGAGTTCCAGCATGAACTTCGACTTCAGATTCCAGTTCAGGGTCTATGGAAACCATGTTGCAATTCTTTATCTTGCTCTTGGTTCTTTTATGCTTGATGAGAGCTTCATTCCAGAAACCAAGGCCAACACGAGATTGATTATGTCTCATAGTGATGGCTAAAGGTGCTCAGAGTCCTTTGCCTGAGTTCAAACCAGGAGCAGTAGCTAGATCATAACCCATCTTCGCCATTAATTTACGAGATTGTGAACTGTATAGATGAAATACAGACTTGTACCTATCTTCAGATTGAGGTACAGATTTTATTTCCGTAGGGAGTGAATTTCCTGCCAAGATGAAAGTAGAGGTTAGATAAAAATTGGGTGTAAAACTAGAAGTCACATTGCATGACTTAGTCTTCCCAAGCTTCTTTTTAGATGAGGGAGTCTTCCGAGGAGAAGAGGAAGACGTCTCAAACTCCGTCATTAAATTCGGGTGGATCCACATGATCTCTCCCTTCTTAGTTGTGACAGGAACAAGTCCTTCATTCTGTGCTGGTGGGATGTTTACAACTTCGAGAGTTGTTTTGGGGATAGAAACAATCCCATTTTCCACCATTAAAGGAAGGAAGTCACCGAACTGCATTGAAATTACATTTGCTGTGACTGTCTTGTCTTTGGCTGTCAGTGTCACAGCTCCTGATTTAATCATCTCTTGGATTTTTCCTTTTAATACATAGCAAGACCGAATTGTATGATCCAGCATTCTATGATATGGACAGTATTTTGGATGATCTGTCTTATTGGCTTCATCAGGCTTTTTGATTTTTGGCAATTGAATCTTGTTACCTTTGAGCAAGCATTCAAAGATACCCTGAACATCGTCACCGTCGAAAGAATATTCTTCCTTTGGCCGAGGAGGTCTCTGTTGTTGATTTGTTGGAGCTGGAGTAGCTTGGGTAGCCTTTACCTCTTGACTACTGCTTTGGAGATTGACTTCAAGAGCTTCTTTCCCTTTGCGATTGTTAGGTCGAGTACTATTGCTAGTACTCTGATTTGATTCCTTGGGAGCCATTTGTACCCCCAGACCCTTGAAGGTCTCAGCACTGACTTCAGCAGCCTTGGCACTGACAATGAAAGAAGGCCAATCTTGGAACTGAGTGGACCCTGTCCACATGCTGATAATTGGTAAGAGATTCGACTTGCTAGTGTCGATAGTAACAGCATCGGGAGTTCCGAGAGGCATTTTGAGGGCTTCTATTCTGAATCTTTCAATAAAGTCTTCGGTGGTTTCATTATTTTTCTGTTTAATTCTTATGAGGGCTGACATGGTCATGTCATTGAGCCCTTCATAGAATCGTTCAAGAAACATTTGCTTGAAACCGGCAAATGAGGTAATGCACCCATCAGGGAGACTTCTATACCATTCATAAGCCGTTCCTTTGAGACACCCAACAAACACCCGAGTAAGGAGGGCGTCACTTGGTTGCAATTGATCAGTCATTACCTCAAAGTGATTAATGAACTGACTTGGGGAGGTAGTCCCATCAAAGAAAGAGATGGTCGGAGGTTTGTATTTTGGTGGATACGATACCTGCTTCCATTCTATCGGATAAGGTTGTTTGATGCCTAACCTTTGCAAACCATCCTTCTGTTTGAATGCCTCGAATTAAGTTCGGAGATTCCTTAACTCTTCAGTAACAATTCCAGAAGATTAGGGAGTTGTAACTTGTTGAGTGTAATTGGGAGGAGGGACTGCAGCATATGTACCACCCCCAGCTCCAGACTGACTTGGAGTGGGTTGTACAGGAACATTAGATTGTACCCCCAGAATAGTAGAGGGTTCCGAGTTTGGAGCAACAGGAGTATTTAATATAACTTGAGGGGCTGTCTGTTGGACTTGCTGAGTTTGATGCTGAGCTTGCATAAGAGTGTGCATAGCATTTAATGTATCTGCCATAGCTCGCAACTGTTGTTCTAAGGAAGAAATCCTTTGTTCATGAGCTTCGGTGCTAGTTGAAGGTTCATGATTGCCCTCTGCCATGTAAATAGTAATCATTCGAGGAATAGATGATGAAACAGTCTGTTCTGAATCATCACTGTGTGAGTCAGTATCTTTCCCGGGGCTATTTACGGGAGTCAATACTGGAAAGTTGGACTCTCCAAGGAAATCCTCTGTGATCTCTGGATTACCACTTGGATGAGAAGAAGAAGAGACCCTGGCCAAGGCTCCGGTCCTGGATCGGGTGCCGAGATAAACACCATCTTCAGAATCTGATATAGCATCAGATCGTAGGCTACCCCTAATATTTCTGGAGGTCATGTTGACAGAAGCATAAAGCGGTTCATCATCATCCAATATTGGTTCATATTGAATCCGTTCGAAAACATATCGTCTTTTTGGTGAACAACAACACTGAATCACAACCCGAGGTTGGAAGTTGCAACCATGCTTTTCATGGCGAATATGAGCAATGTCATGGCCAGATGGAGTGTCAATTCTCCGTTTATTTTGCAAATACTCCCGGAGATCTGTAGGAACAGATTGGAAAGTATTTGAAGATAGTTTCTGTGTAGAAACTTGTCTTTTGTTCTTCTGTCTTCTCTGTTCTTGAGTGTATAAAGACTGATTAATTTGAGCCACATAGTTCTTGGCATATTCTGCATCAGGGTCTAATATACTTGTCTCAGTGAGACAATTCTGATTAAGCTTGTTACGAAGATCCGTAGGAGATCTGACTTTGGTATCAGTCTTGGATACTTGTAATTTTCCTTTCTCAGATCGAGAAATTTTGAGAGAAGGAAGATGGGTATTATTCCGACTGGAAGTCGGTAATAATCCATCTTTAGAGGAATTAGCCAAAAGGCGTTTTCCTTTGTTTGATCTAGTAAGAGTACTAGTCAAATTAACTCCAGAGGTAAAGACCTTAGGAGTAGAGGAGTTGACTAAAGAGTCTTTCTCCATGGTTGGCACAAGATGTGCAAGTTGAGGGGGAATCATTTGTATGTTCTGTGGAAGAGAACCCCCAGCTTGATTTTGAGAAACAGTCAAAGAAATGTATCTGTTAGCATACGCTGACTTCAGTTTGGACTTCTGGTCATACGCTGCCTTTTTATTAGCATACGCTGGCTTTGGCTTAGCATACGCTGCCTTTGCCGTACGCTGACCTTTGACTGCCATACGCACAGAGTCATCAATGGTTAAAGAGCCGACTACTGTCGTAAGAGTAGAGGGGGAAGAGACTTTGACATATCCAGAGATGGTTTTCCTTGGACACGCTGACTTGGTTAAAGAACCAACTTTGTCAGCGTGACTAGGAGAAGCCACTATTGCCGTGTTCAGAGAAGCCGAAGTGTGCTTCATTGAAGTTGAAGACGTGTTCTTGTCAGCGTGAGAAGTGACAGAAGCGTCTCGGGCTGTTGAAGAAGACTTAGGGACATAGACAGAGCATCCCCTCTTCTTGACAGCAGAAAGAGCGGAGGAAGCAGTTCGGCCCTCCTTCGCCTTGAACATTTCTTCGTAAGCAGATTGGTCGAATTGTACGACCATCGTCTTCTTCGTCGAGCCGATCGACGAAGTATCGTATTGAGTTGTTGCTATCTCGTTGGAGGAGACAGCTTTCTCCAGCAGAGTCGCCAATTTATTTTCCATAAATAAATTCACTTTATTTATTTTGTATCTGAGAAAATTACAACTGTAGGAATCTAATCTAGAAGACGATTACTTTATCCCTTGGACGATGCGATGAAGAAAACTCGAACTTCGAAGAACTTGGACAGCAACTGGGCAATCTCTCTGTTCTCTCTGTAATTGACTACAGTCTTGATGAAGATGAAGAAACTCTCTTTTATAGAGTTCTGGATAACTGTTCTGAAGCATACGCTCAGTCAGTTACTTGACGTGTGCATAACTGTAGGGACGCGTGGCAAATTCTGGTGAAGACACGTTGGAGTGCGGTTGAGAGTAGTGGAATATATCTTGGAGAGATTGGTGGCATGGATGCTACGTTGCATAACTTCTGAATAACTGAGTAACTGAATACAGGACACGTGAGAACGTGTGTTGACTGTACATTGAAAGTCGTCCTGGATGCCTTTGCTGTGATATGCTGTCTTTGAAGAAGAGTCATACGCTAGCTTTTGAAGGCACATGTCTTGCATACGCTAACTTGGATCATATAAATAAAGCTGATATACTTACTTGATTGGGCAGGAGTCGTATGGGGTCCATACGCTCACTTGGCTGGGAAGGAGTCATATGGAGTCCATACGCTCACTTGGGTGGCAAGGAGTCGTATAGGGTCCATACGCTCACTAAGCAAGGAGTCGTATGGGGTCCATACGCTCACTAAGCAAGGAGTCATATAGGGTCCATACGCTCACTAAGCAAGGAGTCGTATGGGGTCCATACGCTCACTTAGATGGCAAGGAGTCGTATGAGGTCCATACGCTCATTTGGATGGGAAGAAGCCGTATGGATTGAGGGAGTAGACACGTGGCTATTCTCAATCTTCTCAAACACGCCATATCTTTAAATACTGACAAATATTTCTTGAGCGTCGTGCTGCAGATATGATGGCTGACAGACTGTTAGAAATGACAGTAATAATGGCTCTTTATTTATGATGGCTGCTGAGCTGTCCTCGTAAGAGACAAAATCTTTTCTCGAAAACCTATACGACGGCTAATCTTCATGGGGCAGCTGTCTTTGCACGAAAGACAAAGTGTCAGATTCATCCTTCATTAAATACATGCTGTGCTGTCATCTCAAGAAATATTAAAATATTCACTGAGCATACGGCCTTTAGATGAGCGTATGGCCTTGGCTGAGCGTATGGCCTTGAGCGTATGGCTTTGACTGAGCGTATGGCCTTTAGCGTATGGCTTTTACTGAGCGTATGGCCTTGAGTGTATGACTTGGGCTGAGTCTTATGTCAGCGTGTCATAATTTTCACACCCTACAATTAATTAGTTATTATTATTATTATTGGTATTATGATTTTTTGGTATCTATTAATTATTATTATAAATACCATTGGTTTTACTAATAGATAATATTGTTCTTTAAATATATATTAAAATATCTCTAAAATATATTATGGTATTTATGGTATTTTAATTTGATTTTTGACTTAAAAAATATATTTATAGTATTTCTAGCTATTTTCCAAATATATATAGTTTTCATCTAAAATTGTATTTTACCTTTAGCCCTATAACCTATCTAATCTTTAGTTATATATGTTTTGGGCTTGGCCCTATCACTATTGTAAATTGGGTTCTTGGTTTTGAGTTTTATTTTCCAAAGATAATATATTTAAAGCCTTTTAAATAATATTTCTAAGCCTATACATATACATTATCTTCTTATAAAGAATTACGCCCCTTAAAATGAGTTTCCTTTTAGATTAATCTTGATCATGGCCAACCTAATCATACTCCTTATTTCTTGGACGATTTTGGACTTCTTCATATCAGCCTTAGGTAATTGGACTTTTCTGGACGCATTGGTACTATCAGTTTTACCAGCTCAAGACCACAGGCAAGTACACTTTCTGATTGCTTTCGATTCATAATAGTTTCCATTTCATGTTTATACATATGCTCTCTTGATTGATGACACGTTGTCATACGGATTAGTATCATGGATTTACTTAAACTTCTTGACTGTCATTTACATGATTACCATGCTTGCGACTTGATTCCATGAGTACTAGTTGGGCAGGAAAATATCTTAGTAGACATGTGGACTACCCAGAAATATCCCCAAAATATCTATTCTTGACTGATAGCAGCTGCACACGACACGTACAGGGTGCCGAATTTACCCCTTAGCCGTTCACATGTCGAACATGATATTTCAAAACACATAAGTTGTCTTTTACCTGTTTTGTCTTGTTTATTCACCGCTTGCCATGACATCAGTTACTTTCTAGTCTTCATCTCACATATGTTATTTTCATGTCTTATGAATTCTATTGTATTTTTGCATTACCGTCGGTTTGTGTGCATGTTCCATTCCTGACTGAAAATCAATATTTTTCAGGTTAACTGTGGCTTCACTTAGCATTGGGAGATACGTGAGTACTTGCAGGCCAAAACCTAGAAGCTAGCTAGTTAGTTTAAATTTTGTTGTTATAGAAATTATAAAATTTTGTACTTTCTTTCAGATATAAATCTGTAACTGTTGTAATAAATTTTAGTTGTGTGAATGAGCATTGTTGGTGATTTGAGCATTGTTGGTGATTTGAGCATCATGGCCTTGACAGCGTTCTACCGCCAACACTGCGGTAAAGGCTGGCTTGGACACGCACTCGTATCCCAAAAAACGGATGCGAGTCATGACATAGAGTGCTATATGAGGATCTAATCCTGGCATATCTTCATAACTCTAAGCGAAAACATCGATGTAGCCCCTCACCAATTGGATGAGTGATTCTCGATCATCTTCCGTAAGGTTTTTACTGATAAAGATGGGCTTGGGAGCTATCTCATCGCCTAAGTTGATCTATACCTCTACTTCTTCTGTAGGAGGTTCTTTCTGCTCGAAGCATTGCTCCCATAATGACTCGAGCCGTTAAGCCTAAGATTCATGTTCCATCGAGAGTCTGCCCGTCGTCTTCATTTCGCTCGATTGACACCATATTGGCAGAAAGTATGTTTCGGAACATTTCTCCTATGCTAGTGTTAGAATCTTCGCTGGCTGATTCTGATGAACGGGAAAGAGTTTCGGGTTTGTCTTTCGGATTCTTGAAGGTCTCTTCCAGTGCTCTATAGCTTAGTCCACAGCGGCTGCGATGGTAGTAATATTCTGGTATTTCCTTTGAAGTTTTTTAAAGGATTGGTAAGAGCCGACCTTTCTCATAGTTTAGGCTCACGTGCTATCCAATACGTAGCCCATCTTCGGTATGATATTCTTTGCTTCGGCTGTATAGCGATGTAAATGCATTCTTCTGTTGTCGACTTCTCGTATTTTTGGTGAGAGATTCTGATGTCTCTCAATCCTTCCAAAAATATTAGGTTTTTGTCCCTTTTTTATGGAGGGTACGATGAAATAAATGTCTCTGAAGTAAGAGGGGAAACTCATCGAATGGGTGGAGGTCGCATGCGTATAAAATCTTTGGTCCAGATCTCGCCCTAGAAGATGTGTCTGCTTTTCATGTGAGTAATTCAAAGAAATTTCTTTATTCAAGCAGAGTGGAATATCCCTTGGCGGGTTACATATTCTAAGAGTTGCGTATCCTTTCGAGCCATCATACTCTCTTTGGACCCATCATTGACGACACTTTTCTCGTCGGGTCTTCTGAGTTTCACCACCACCGGCTACTTCGGTCTTGTTAACGACGGGCTTGGATCTCATCCTGACAATGTCTGGCATTGATTAGTCTTTAGGAACTGCGTAGCTTTTCCAGGGATTTTGATGACCATAGGGACATGAATCTTTGGAGCTCGCCCCTTGACTCGGATCTTTAAAGGTTCTTGGGTGGTTTGTCCTCTTCTGGTGTCGTTGCTTGGGGTGCACCCTCCCGTTTGTGCTTCCAGGAGTCCGGAGGTCTCCCTGGTCCTTTTGTCATCGTAAACATTATAGGATTCTTCCGGTGATGATACCTATTGATATAAGGCGGCATCTGCGTAATATGCTTCGATTGCTTTGAAATGGTCGACGTTAGTAAATCCTGTTATGACGATGCCGTTTTTATCGACGTAGTTCAAGCATTTGTGAAGAGTCGACGGTACAATCATGTGTTCATGAATCCATGGCCGCCTGAGTAAGACATTATAAGATACATTTGCATCAATGACATAGCAGGTGTCTTCTGTCTTCAGATCGCCTATCTGGCATTTGATGCGAATTTCCCCGAGATGGTAGCTTCTTCCGATATTAAAGCCGCTAATAGTTGTGCTAGTAGCTGACAGTCGATGCATGGAAATCCGGAGACTCTGAAGGAGGGTCTGCGGAATGATGCTGATATAAGACTCTGGGTCGATGTGAATTCGGTCCACTTTGATGGCACCAATGTACCCATATAGCATAAGGACTGATTGTGCCTGTTATTCTTCAACAATATGTCTTGCTGCAAGAACTTAATGTTCGGTATGTTATCCGTCATGCTGTAGCAATGGAGGCATGCTATTAGGTTATCCTCTGGCTCTTTGACCTGTCCCAAATAGGAATCAACGTTTTGAAGTGCTGCGCTTAGCGCATCTCTCGTGTCTTTGCAGATACGAAGGAGCTCGAAGATTGATAACCTTGCAGGAGTATTGTGTGAGCCCCCTGAATTTTGGGGTTTATTTTAATTTTTCTAAATGAATTATTTTCAATAAATATTTTTATTTAATTATTTTGATAATTAAATGTTCTTTTCTGTGACTTTGATTTCTGGAGCGTCAGAGATGTCAATCTCTGGAAACTCCCTTTATGAGTTTGTAGTAGACAAGATTATCTTTATTTTGATATATCATGTCCTACTCAAACTTGTTCTCTTGTATTCTTTTTGCATCGCACAACTTTCGGGTCAATTTAGGATATTTGACCATTCCCACTTTTATTTATGATTATCATATGCACATTGCCATGACTTTTAATTTAGGAGTACAAGACTAGTTGTTTTCTCAAAACCAACTTCACATGCATGATCTAGTTAAGAAAACCTACACCCATGACTTTTGTGTCCCACTCAGACACACCATCTTATGCTTCATTTGCATCGCACAACTTTCCTGACACAAGACCCAATCTTGATTCATCCCATGGAGTCACATTTATTTTCGACTTAAATTGTGGACACCATTTCGACCCAAGCCCGTCGACCCAAAATGTGGATACAGCCCACATTAATCCTATTACACACATGACACTTGTTCCCATTCAATTGGGCTCCCACATGCTCCTATTTTATCAATGATTATAAATGACTTAAATTTGTAGTTATGACCAAACCTATTCCAAACTTAACCAAACTTGATCCAACATCCAATAAAATTTCATGCGGCCCCTCTCATGACTAGCCAAACACACAACACTCTCATTCCCCTACAAAACACCAAACACTATAAGCCTGCACACTTTCAAGTAAAACAGACAACTTTATTTATCAAATTCCAAAAATAGGAACCAATCTCCACACTCAATCCTAGCCATTGATTTATCCTTCATCAATCCACTACACATTCCCACATGACACACACTCCCATACCCTCTCCTAGGTAGCCGTCCGTAAAATCCCCACAACTCTCTCTCTCTCTATTTTTCAATCACTCACAGCCATCAACCCCTCCTTTATACCACACATCACCCTCACTCTCCTTCATGCAAACACAAAAGAAACCTCCTAACCGACCACAGCAACATCAACTTCCCCTATGGTCGACGGCTAGCTCAATACTACATTACCCTCACCATTTCTTCACTTCATTCCTTCATCATCATCTTCAATCCATCATCATTTCTACTCATCCTCCCCACACTCCAACTCCCTCCTCCTTCACATTCTTTTTTATTTTTTCTTTCCTTCTTGAGTTGCTACTGCAATTGCAGCTATTGTTCGAGCCTCCCCATGCACAGTGGCAATGTGCTCAGCCAGCCACCGCACATGGCAATGTCGTGTGCAGTACGACTGCACAGCCACACTCCTCCTGCGGCTGCTGCCACCATTTATGATGCGGCTGCTGTTGCTACTATACGACGCCGGTGGAACAACCCTGGTTGCGACCACATCCCTGCGTACACTCCGGTGAGCCACCCACGCTTGCGTCGTCGGCCAGGCACGACCGTCGTGGCACTCGCGTGCAAAGCGTGGCCACCTATGTGCGCGCATGCATGCGCTACAACAGTGCGACACGGCCGTACGTCCACCATCAACGACCCCCCACAACCCGTATGACCATGGGTGGCCCCCCTCTGGTGTCTTCGTCCTCCCCGACACATAAAACACTCGATTCGGGCGTTTCGTACGAGGTCCTGTCGTGACGTGCGTTTTGGAGAAGTCATAACTTATTCTCGAGACAACAACTTCGCACAAGTTTTTCGAGAAATCTGACCGTTGGATCGACGAACTCTTTGCTCCATTACAATTTTGGTATATACTCCTTCGCTCCTCTCAAGTTTCAACCATTAATTCGATCGTTTGATAGATTAAAATCGGCCGCCAAGTTGCCCGAATAATTGTGTTTATTTTTGGACAATTTTGTGAAGAACAAAATCGGCCGCCAATTCTAGATATACCGTTGGGTTCGTATCGTTATTCGGGATTCGTGGTCATATAATTTGTTAGGTTTAGTAGACTTGTATCCTGGCACATTTTTCGGTACAAAGTGGGTCCAACAAAGACATTATTTTAACCTAAAATTACCGTTTTGCCCCTATATCCAAATTGGACTTATGGGTAGGCTAACCTAGCTAATTTGACCATTTTGGACACGTTGGTGATGTTTGTTTCATCATCCAACAACGTCTACAGATATTTTTCTTATGTATCACTATTAGTTATAATCTATTCTTTTAATTTTCGTATTTCGTAATTAGTGCAACGAAACTGAGATCAGTCGATTCCAGTGATCTCAAATCACTAAAATTGACAAGTTTACCATGTGGACAGCTATGATAAGATTGTTAACCTTACGGTTGATCATCTTATCTCGATTTACGTGTCGTAGGTTTCGATGTATGAATAACGAGGTGCAACTTGATATTTTAATAATCTACTACTTGCAACTCATATTATTATTAGCTTATATATATATATATATATATATATATATATATATATATATATATATATATATATATATATATATATTGATCATCTTATCTCGATTTACGTGTCGTAGGTTTCGATGTATGAATAACGAGGTGCAACTTGATATTTTAATAATCTACTACTTGCAACTCATATTATTATTAGCTTATATATATATATATATATATATATATATATATATATATATATATATATATATATTTATATATATATATATATATATATATATATTTTATATATATATATATATAAATGGTTTTGTAAAATTCTAAATGATTGGGTTTCTAGTATTACCTAATAATATTTTGTAAATAAAATTACAGTTTCTAAATATTATGAATGATTTGTAGATAGACATGTATTTGTAATTATTATTTTTCCTTAAATCGTAAGTCACGACTATTTGAGTCGTTTCCTATTCCTCATCTCTATTATCGTGCCAAATCCTGATTCTAGACTGTTATATATCAAACTAGGCTATTTGGACTATTCTGGACTCAATAGAACCGTTTGTGTCGTCGTTTGAGACCATATTGTGGAGCTTAGCATCATATCTATTCTACGTCGGCACGTTCGTGTCGTGCACGCCGACTTCCAACTAAATTGAGGCGAGTACATTCTCTGACAGTTTTTATTGCTTTGATGTCTACTATATCCGATTCAGTTGTAGTATTTTACTTGATTCTCGATACGAGTATACACGAACTAGTATACGTTGGATCCCATCATGAGATGTTACTCCTGGTTTACCTGGTATACTGGTATATGTATTGTTATTGACTATTGTCCTTGTACTTGTATCGATACCGATTCCTAAGGGGATTTGCTACCCCCAGAGAGAATCCTGTGTCGTAACGTGCTGTGGTTGGATCCGTTATACTACTCGAGGATGGGGAGCTATTAGAGGTTATGTGATCAATACCCCTCCTGTCACTTCCTGTGCATAGCTCCACCCTCACTGCACGTAGGGTATAGCCTGACCTGATACTACTGGAATAGTAGCTTTCCATTTTGGCTGACCTGATCTCCAGGTTTACCTGTGCTTGTTCTTGTGCATAGCCAATCAAATGGAACAGCCGGATCTTGATCCAAGCCGATCACATAACGCTCTAATATCTCAAGACACTGTTTATATTTTATGTTGTACATCAGATGTTCCTGTACTGCTTTACATTCCAGTATTTCACACCATGATATGATATTCAGTTCAATTGTACTGTTTTACTTTGTGTCTTGATATTTCATCTTGTATTCCATTATAACTGTCTCTTATAGTATTTGTCAATTCATTCAAAACTGCTGTTAGTTTATGTACTCATTCCCATCCTGACTGGATACGCTGACAAATTTTAGGAATTGTTATGCCCCACATTATTGGACTATAAGATGATGCTAGCTGAGGTAGATCTCGATATTCTTTCACCGTGAGTCGTCTTTCGAGAGTTCTAGGCCTGGTAGTTTGATTTAGTTTTGTTATTGTTTTGTCTCCGATACATTCTTGTCTCATATGATTATTTTGTAGATCCTAGTTGTTCTAGTGATACTGTTATATTTTTTTATTCCTATCTTCTTAGATGTTTGTGATTGGAGTACATATTGTTGTTATAGATCGTCTAGATGTTGTAGATGTTATTGGGTACTTGACAGCGTTCTACCGCCGATACTGCAGCATAGGCTGGGCGTGGCCCATGTACTCGTGCCCAAATATCCGGGTGCGGGTCGTGACACATTTTTGTGGTGGCCCATACAGGTCAGTCTTTGCAACTGATACGAAGTCGTGGTAGTACTTAGGCTTAGCCGTACTACTGTGAGCCTACCCTAGAATTTCGATTGAATCATGGCATATTTTAGGATATTGTACTCAATCACATATTAGGATATTTGATAGATTCCAGGGATGACCCCTGAGAATCTTACTTCAGAACTATATTGAGTCTATTTCCATTTCGCTCTTGCTTATCCTGATCTTTGAAACACCTGTCCGTTGTCGAATCCTATTCTTGTACTAGGATGAGTCTTATGGA
This sequence comes from Iris pallida, assembly GCA_029216955.1. Lineage (NCBI taxonomy): Eukaryota > Viridiplantae > Streptophyta > Magnoliopsida > Asparagales > Iridaceae > Iris > Iris pallida. The sequence goes on along the minus strand of JANAVB010037419.1, from coordinate 4,078,527 downwards.
CCCCAGAGAGCTAGAAAGTAGAAGTTGAACTTATATACCATTTAGGTTGAGATTTGTCTTAGACTATATTCATGGAATTTTGAATTTTGACCTAGATAATATCTTTGGGACAACCCTTAAGAATCTCTCTCTAAATCCTGCCTCAGAATCGGTTTTTTTCTTGTTTCTATTTACTTAACCTTGATTCATGGTTGAATTTGGAATCTTGATGTTCGTTGTTGACTTTGATTTTGTATCGAGATAAATTTTGTGGATTGAATTAAGGTATATCCTGATAACATATTTGATGATGACAGTGAGGAAGGTAAATATCTGCTTTATTTATGGAGTTTAGAATTTATCGCAATCATACTATCTAGCATGACAAGGACATAGAGCCTGTTTTGGATATACTTATCCTAATTATGGAATTTAAAATTTCTTGCAGCCATACCGGTTGGCGTGGTGAGAATTCTAGATAACATGATTTTAGGGTGTATACCTTAGTTATGGACTCTATCGTTTATTGCAGCTATGCTTACTGGCATGGCAAAAATTCTGGCAACATGATTTCAGGAAGACGTATATAGTTACATGATCATATCTTAAATCGGTTCACTTTGTTATGACCAGATAAGCAAGAACAAATTCTTATCATCATTCTTTTTCGTCTTGATTAACTCTGTCCTATCTATATCCACAACTAGGATTATAGGTTCTCTAGAACTCTCCAACATGATTCATGTTATCTTTTCTCGACATAATTGCTTTTATGTTTCATTTTTCCTATGATTCGATAAAACTCTTGTTCGCTAACCTCTTAGATAACTCTTCTCGTCCTTCTCGGTAATTGTTGGAAGTGCCTTATGGATTGATTCAAAAAAAAATTGAAAAGTATATTTATCCTTGTATTACGGAATCGAAAGTTTTTGTGGCCAGAGAAATATTGGCGAGGCAGGACTTCAGATGACAGCATCATGGTTAAATATGTTTCATGGATCTTAATTAAACCATACCCTGTGCATTTGATTAATATTTCATGGATTTAGCCAAGATAAGTTCAAGAACCTGTATTATCTGGCGTGGCAGCTGTGTACTGTAGGCATCCGTCGTATTATGGAACAAGGAAGTTAATTGTAGCCATATGCATATTGGTACGATAGTAACTTCATGTGATATAATCGCGGAGGTATATGGTTCTCGAGTTTTACCTATATTATATCCTATGCATCTCGTTTGGCCTCATACCGTTCTTGGAGATATTTTAGCAACCTTTTCTGTCTTGCTTGACCCTTAACTTGTTTGAATACTGATATGGATTGCACGACCCAGTCTTAGGTCCTTGTTACCTTCTATTTAATAGACGACTAAAATAACCAAACCTTGTTAACGGATTCTATAGTATAACTATAATATGTTATTATGTGATTGTGATGAGTACATTTTCCTGGGGATTTATTAGGTTAAGCTTATAGGGCAGGTATGAGTGACTGACTATAGTAGATTTAGAAACCATTAAAAAAGATTCTAAAGGGTAAAATGACATAGGTTATAAGGGAAGAATCTTGTTGAAACAAACCAAAATAATCGTAGAGAGGAATATAATAGATGATCACAAGGGTAGCAGATTGAGTACTGTAGCCGTAGTAGATACATGCTTTAGCTTGACCTATTGGATGATTTTTAATTTCAAGGACGAAAATCTTGTAAGGTGGGTAGGATGTGAACCCCCTGAATTTTAGGGTTTATTTAAATTTTTTCTAAATGAATTATTTTTAATAAATATTTTTATTTAATTATTTTGATCATCAAATGTTCTTTTCCGTGGCTTTGATTTCTGGAGCGTCAGAGATGTCAATCTTTGGAAACTTCCTTCATGAGTTTGTAGTAGACAAGATTATCTTTATTTGATATATCATGTTCCACTCAAATTTATTATCTTGTATTATTTTTGCTTCGTACAACTTTCGGGTCAATTTAGGCCATTTGACCATTCCCACTTTTATTTATGATTATCATATGCATATTGTCATGACTTTTAATTTAGGAGCACAAGAATAGTTGTTTTCTCAAAACCAACTTCACATGCATGATCTAGTCAAGACTGACCTTCGTGTCCCACTCAGACACACCATCTTGTGCTTCATTTGCATCGGACAACTTTTCTGACACAAGACCCAATCTTGATTCATCCCACGGAGTCACATTTATTTTTGACTTAAATTGGGGACACCATTTTGACCTAAACCTGTCGACCCAAAATATGGACACGGCCAACATTAAGCCTATTACACATATGACACTTATGTCCCATCCAATTGGGCTCCCGCATGCTCCTATTTCATCAATGATTATAAATGACTTAAATTTGTAGTCATGACCAAACCTAGTCCAAACTTAACCAAACTTGATCCAACATCTAAAGAAATTTTATGTGGCCCCTCTCATGACTAGCCAAACACGCAACACTTTTATTCCCCTAGAAAATACCAAACACTATAAGCCTGCACACTTCCAAATCAAATGGACAACTTTATTTATCAAATTCCAAAAATAGGAACCAATCCCCACACTCAATCCTAGCCATTGGTTTATCCTTCATCAATCCACCACACATTGCCACATGACACACACTCCCACACCTTCTCCTAGGTAGCCGGCCGTAAAATCCCCACATCTCTCTCTTTCTCTCTCTATTTTTCAATCACTCACAGCCATCAACCCCTCCTTTATACCACACATCATCCTCACTCTCCTTCATGCAAACACAAAAGAAACCTCCTAACCGACCACATCAACAGCAGCTTCCTCCATGGCCGACGGCTAGCTCAACACCACATCACCCTCTCTATTTCTTCACTTCATTCCTTCATCATCATCTTCACTCCATCATCATTTCTCCTTATCCTTCCCACACTCCAACTCCCTCCTCCTTCACATTCTTCTTTATTTTTTTCCTTCCTTCTTGAGTTGCTGCTGTAACTGCAGCTGTTGCTCGAGCCTTCCTACGTACAGTGGCTGTGTGCTCGGCCAGACACCATACATGGCGACGTCGTGCGCCGTGCGGCTGCACAGCCGTACTCCTCCTGCGGCTGTTGCTGCCATTTATGATGCGGCTATTGTTGCTACTATACGACGCCGGTACAGCAACCCTAGTTGGGACCACATCCTCGCGTACACTCCGACGAGCCACCCACGCTTGCGTCGTTGGCCAGGAACGGTCGCCGTGACACCTGTGTGCAAAGTGCGGCCACCTGTCTGCGTGCGCGCATGCGTGTGCAAGTTTCGTTTCATTGTGCCTCAAGTTCGTTTCATTGTGAGCTTGTTTGGATGGTTGAATTTGACGCCAAGTTGGCCATCCGAATTCATAATTTCCAACTTGTAAAATTCTAATTTTGGACCCGGGACTCCGGATTCAAATTTTAGCACCACCAATAGACTCGTGGCATTGTTATGGCACAAATTCATATAAAATTTGTAAGATTTGGAGGATGTGGGCTCTGACACGTATTTCTGTACAAAGCGAGCCCCATAGTCCGAGTCAACGGATCATTTTGAGATTGGCTCATCGGAATCCAATTCCGGATATACCGTTGAGTTCGTATCATCATTCTGGACTCGTTGACATATACCTTGCTAGATTTAGTAGACTTTGGCTCCGGCACATATTTTCGTACAAACCGGATTCCAATATCCCGTTAACGGACCATTTTGAGATCGGGTCAACGGAATCCAATTCCGGATATACCGTTGGGTTCGTATCGTTATTCTGGATTCGTAGACATATAATTTGTTAGGTTTAGTAGACTTGTATCATGTCATATTTTTCGGTGCAAAGTGGGTCCAACACGGATATTATTTTAAGCCAAAATTACCGTTTTGCCCCTGTATCCAAATTAGACTTATGGGTAGGCTATCCTAGCTAATTTGGCCATTTTGGAAAAGTTGGTGACGTTTGTTTCATCATCCAACAACGTCTGCGGATATTTTCTTTATGTATCATTATTAGTTATAATAAATTTTTTTATGTTCGTATTTTCGAACTAGTGCAACGAAACTGAGATCAGTCGATTCCAGTGATCTTACATCGCTAAAATTGACAAAATGACCATGTGGATCGCTATAATAAGATTGTTAACCTTACGGTTGATCATCTTATCTCGATTTGCGTGTCATAGGTTTCGATGTACGAATAACGAGGTGCAACTTGATATTTTAATAATCTACAACTTGCAATTCATATTATTATTAGCTTATATATATATATATATATATATATATATATATATATATATATATATATATATATATATATATATATATATATATATATATATATGTTTTTGTAAAACTCTAAATAATTTTGGGTTTCTAGTATTACCTAATAATATTTTGAAAATAAAATTATAGTTTCTAAATATTATGAATGATTTGTAGATATATATGTATTTGTAATTATTTTTTCCTTAAATCATAAGTTACGACTATTGTAGTCGTTTTCTATTCCTTATCTCTATTATCGTGCCAAATCTTGATTCTAGACTGTTATATATCAAACTAGGCTATTTGGACTATTCTGGACTCAGTGGAACCGCCTGTGCCGTCGTTTGAGACCATATTATGGAGCTTAGCATCATACATATTCCATATCGACACGTTGTGTCTTGCACGTCGACTTCCAACTAAAATGAGGCGAGTACATTCTCTGATAGTTTTTATTGCTTTGATATCTACTATATCTGATTCAGTTGTAGTATTTTTCTTGATTCTCGACACGAGGATACACGGACTAGTATATGTTGGATCCCATCATGAGATGTTACTCCTGGTTTACCTGGTATACTGGTACATGTCTTATTCTTGACTATTGTCTTTGTACTTGTATTGACACCGATTCCTAAGGGGATTTGCTACCCCCTGAGAGAATCCCGTATCGTAACGTGCTGTGGTTGGATCCATTATACTACTTAGGGATGGAGTTATTAGAGATTATGTGATCAATACCCCTCATGTCACTTCCTGTGCATAGCTCTACCCTCACTGCACGTAGGGTGTAGCCTGACCTGATACTACTGGAATAATAGCTTTATATTTTGGCCAGCCTGATCTCTAGGTTTACCTGTGCTTGTTCTTATGCACAGCTAGTCAAATGGAACAACTGGATCTTGACCTAAGCCGATCACATAACGCTCTAATATCTCAAGACACTGTTTATATTTACATTATGCATTAGATGTTCTTGTACTGCTTACATTCTAGTATTTTACACCATGATATGATATTCAGTTCACTTGTACTGTTTTACTTCATGTATTGATATTTTATCTTGTATTCCATTATTACTATCTCTTATAGTATTTGTCAATTTATTTGGAACTGTTATTAGTTTATGTACTCGTTCCCATCCTGACTGGATATATTGACAAATTTTAGGAATTGTTATGTCCCATATTATTGGACTACATGATGATGCTAATTGAGGCGAATCTCTATATTCTTTCACCGTGAGTTGTCTCCAGGGAGTTCTAGGCCTGGCAGTTTGATTTAGTTTTTGTTATTGTTTTGTCTTCGATACATTCTTGTCTCATATGATCATTTTGTAGATCCTAGTTGCTCTAGTGATACTGTTATCTTTTCTTATTCATATCTTCTTAGATATTTGTGATTAGAGTACATATTGTTGTTATAGATCGTCTAGATGTTGTAGATGTTATTGGGTACTTGACAGCGTTCTACCACCGATACTGTAGCGTAGGCTGGGCGTGGCCCATGTACACGTGCCCGAATATCCGGGTGCGGGTCATGACATATTGGCCAGTTGAGCCAGAATGTCAAAGTTGTAGGGCCTGTCTAGCCCTGGCGAGGAGCCACCCTTCAAGGATTTGTCAAACCGGGTACCTTCTGTCTGCTCTTGTCTATAGAAGGCGATTTGGCAATAGTACCTTCTGGTACCCTCGATGGCAACTGGTGCATCCGGAGGTGCAACCTCTTCTTGATTAGGGTCATTGTTATGCCTTCTAGTTTCTTTGATCATGGCCTCATTGTCGGAGGCTATATAGGCAGATCTGCATTGTATGAAATTGGCAATATCATGACGTAAGCTGACTCTGTTTCACTAGCTCTATTTTTGTCGGGGTAGGGACGCATGGTGGCATCGTCTTCTAACTCCAGCGGCTGGCTACCCCCAGCTACTATAGTAGCTTGGATGGGTGAAGGTCTAACCCCCAACTTTGCGTCTTATCCTTGAAGGATTGCTAACCCTAGTATGGAAGATAGGTAGGAAATACGTATCCCCTGATTGCGACATGCCTTTCCACAAGAGTCCTCTCGATCGGGTATTTTGGAATACCCATGTCATAGGTTTAGCCGGGTGGGATAACCTATGTGTTTACGGTCTCCTCGTATTGGTTGAGGAGGAGGACGCCTTTGAGCCCTTTAGGACGAGAGTATCCCTTCGGGCGGAGTAGCAGGAAGCATGAACTAGTTCATCTTTCGCTGTCCGCTGTAGCCGTTGGAAGACGGATGGCTTGTTTATAAACACAGTTGTTTGAGAACAATATCAGTTGATGGTGATTTGGTTACAATTCTCCGTGGAGGGTTTGCTGCATACGTCACCGTCTTTCTCTACCTTCCGCTTGCGATCTATTATTTCCTACAAGTTTAGCAAAGGGTGTTTGTCTGTACCACGTGGGTCATATGGTTGATCAGACCAGACTTCCTATCCATCACAGGGGTTACCCGAATAGATCTATGGGGTCAGCTCACTTCATGCGCATGATTTTGACCGGCGCATGTGTGTGTGTGTCCGATAGAGCCTTCCTTGGGGCCAGTATAATCATCCGGGGCACCTTCTGATGAATGTCCGTCGAGGCAACGTTACGGGTATGTTTAGTCCGTGTCACTCTGGAACTCTTTGTACTGGCATTTGAGTAGTACAACGCGTCCATGTCTTCTTCGTGGGCAGGGTTATGAGAGATTTTATGGAAGACATATCTCCTTCGCCATCTTTGTGTGTGCTGTTATCTAGTGTTATTTGGGGTGGCTTGATGTACGTCTACATGCACTCGTCTTGATATAGATGAGGCATATTTTAGCGCCTCATGCTGGCAAGCAGGTTGAGATGCAACTTTGTTTTCTTGAGCAGGGAGTGGCTAGTATGGTCTAGTGAGAGCGCATGTTTTCGTATCCCTGGTATTACATCGCCTTCTCCAGTTGGGACCCGAGTGTTGGGCTCTGTTCTTCCCGCTTTCGAGAGCAGGGGAAGGATACACATGAGTTGGATGTGGGGCTTTGATGGTAGAAGTCGACAGAGCATCCACCATAGTTGCTGGTGGTGGCGCAACAACCTTTACCCCCCAAGCCTTGCGAGTCTTCCTAGGTTTCGCAAACCTTGGAGAAGGGTTTGACTCTTCATAGAGCATTTCTTCGTAAGCTTGTTGGTCGAAACGGATGACCAACGACTGTTGGGATGAACCCAACTTGAAAGTATCAAATTGCGTCACTACTTTCTCGTCGGAGGAGAAAGCCATCCACTGCAAGAAAATGGTGCTTTTTCGACGTTTTTTCCTCCGACATTTATTTGAACGTCGTGTTAGCCAGAATATATCGACATTTTGAAATAAACGTTGAGAATGACCTACGTTTGTGTTTAAATGTCGAGAAGTTTACCATCATTTTGTTAAAAATGTCGTATATTTGAAAAAAAAATTGACGTTTCTTTTCTATTTTCCCTGACGTTTACGGTTAGGTAGATTTAGACACATTTTTCAACAATTTGAGAGAAATGTTGGAAAGTATTGTGAAATTTTATTTTCTAGAAAATATATGTACACAAATATAGCAGCTTCTGTCAATAGTAAGGTGGACCACCGACTTTAAGCCTGACATTTATACATGGGAACGTCGGTTTAAGCCTGACGTTTATATATGGAAACCGGTTTACATGTATGTTAAATATTTGGGATCCCTAATATTTAGCAGGTCTTAAGACACGCAACGTTGTCTTCAATATTTTGTTCCCTCTTTTTTCCCTCCTAAACCAACAGAAATTTTCCCTCAAAAAAACCCTAGCCCTTCTTTTGATTAGATGTGTAGGTAGCAGGTCTTTAGGTCGATGTCTCCCAAATCGTCCTCCTCTCTTTTGATTAGAAAACCCTAGCCCCTACTCTACCTACACATCAATTAGAAGTCGGCCGGGGTCTTCTCTCTTTCGGCGGCCAGGTCCTCCATCGTCGGCTCTTCTTGTTCGTCGCCGGAAGTTCCTTCTATCTTTTGATTAGAAAACCCTAGCCCCTTCTCTACCTACACATCTAATTAGAAGTCGGCCGGGGTCTTCCTCTTTCGGCGGCTAGGTCCTCCATCGTCGGCCCCGCTCGTTCGTCACCGGCAGTTCCTTTCTCTGGAGGCGACCAGTATGTATATTATCTCCATTTTTATCTATAGGTTCCTATATACATTATATAATAATACATGTAATATTTTCTACTTGAAGCACGAAGCCAGTATTTGATGGCAGATGCTTGGTAATAGGAAGCAAGAAGCCAATAAGGGTTGTGATTGATGCCCAATTTAAGTTATAATTGATATTTATTCACAAATACTAATGTATATGTTTATATTTCAATGCAATTTTTTTATTATAAAAATCGAAATAAGACATTATTTGTATTGATATTTTTTCGATTAGAAAAATTTAGGCCATATTATATTTACTTTTATGAGTGTTGGTTTTTTGCACATGTTTTAGCCATTCACACATGTTTTAGCCATTATTGACACTTCAAACCCAATATTGGTACTATGGACCTTCACTTTTTGTATAGGTTCTGGCCCTTTCCTATGAGTATATGTTTCAATATAAGTACTAGGGAGCAATGGCACTCGTAATCCAGGGATCTCCAGTTTCAGCATAGGTTCTAGCCCTTCTTATAAGTATCAGTTTTGTTTTTTGTTTGTGTGAGTGTATAGTGGTGGTGGGATGGGGGAATGTTTCAAATTGGGTTGCATGAAAGTTATAGCAGTTCTAATATCCTTTTCGATTGACATTTAAAATCGTGATATGAATCAAATAGAGAGAAACATCAATGATAACTATAGATGAAGACATTACATATAATAAGTAAGATGAGATGAAAATTATTCTTAATACTCAACACTAAGATAGTCTATGTAACAACATCTTAGTTGTCTGCAAGCATTTTGACACAAGTAAAAGACATCATGTTGTAAAATAGTTCATTTTTGCAGCACATTTGATCTATAGAGCATTTGTACCCATTAATGTATGAATTAGGACTCTACTTTAAAAACATGGAATGATGTCACCTTTTTTTTCTTGGAGGAAATTGTCTAGTAAGTGTATAACATGACTAGTATGGGGTTGCAAGTATATTAGACATGCTATTGTATTTGGTAATCTAGGGGTTTATGCTTGCTGAAATTGGTAATATAGACAGAGCTTAGTGTGTGTTTTGAGTTTACTGGATTGCACTTTAATGAATTTCCTCAATGTTTCAGTGTTGCAGAAACAGCCTGTCCGTGAAATGGGGGAAACAATGTTTCTTAAACGCTGACCCTACCTAGACTCTGTGTTAGTAGGAGTCTATGGAATGGACACGGATACAACATAACACGTGCCTGACACGGCAACACGGATTCTGACACCTATGTTGGTGTTTCTTAATGATGTATTTTGGAGTGCCCCTAAAGTGTCAAATACGTGTCCGACACAGACTTGACATGAATTTTTGGAGTGTCCGATACGTGTCCGACACAGACTTGACATGAATTTTCGGAGTGTCCGTGCTTCCTAGGCTGGAGCCTTGTGGAACTGATGCCATTTACACTGTTTTAGTGCTGTCTAGATTCAGAACCATACCAAAATTATAACCCTATTTTGCAACTTTATTACTCTAACCTCGTATAAATTGTTGCATATTCATATTTTCATCATTTTGATTTTGATTGATTTTTTTTGTGTGTTGCATATTTTCTATAAATTTTGTTACTCTCCAATAGTAGAAATATGAAAGCTTCATGAATCTTGCATTGCATGTACACTGGTTTCATACACAGGCCACCCTTTTCATTCTACAGTTCTAGGATTGCCTCCTAGTAGTCAAAATTTTTCAGATTTGTTCCCATGGCAGCTTTTAGGGAATCCAAAAGGTCATGAATGAGCATGTAGGTCAATTAGATTTCACTTATTTTATGCCTCCATTGTTCACAAATGTTACTACTAAAGTAATCTAGCACTATGCTACATGAAGAGAGTATCAAGAGACTTCTTTATTTCAGATAGGACCGTGTTAAGTTCTACACTATGCTGGCACTTCTGAATATTGAGAAGGAAATCATCGTCCTTCATAGTTCTTTATGAAATGATATTTCAATAATTATAGAAAGTATGTTTAGCCAAGGAGCAGTTTGATCAGAATGTCCCATAAAGAATTGTGTCTTTCTTTTGTGGTATGATCATTTATTTATGCTGCGGCATATTTTGTTGGGAAATATTATAGTGTTTACACATTGGATAATTAAAAGAAATTACATTTGAAATATTAATTTATTATTACTATATTACTACCTACAACAATACACTATTATTACTATATTATTATTATTTATTCGTAATGGATAATTAAAATAAATTTTTAAAAGATGAAGAGGGTTGTGACCGCTACTTTGAGCTTTTATTGGTTTAGTTGCATGTATTTCAATTTCTTTACCAAATCCAACTTCCAATCTGACCAGCAAACCAATTGAATCGGCCAAATAGTAATCTAGTTGTGATCAATGTGCAAGTATTTTCTAGGTAATGGTTGTATCATATTGTCATGTGTATCCTATTTAGTGACTAATCTTTGTTGTAATTCTTGGATTCTGCTGGTGGATCAGCTTAAATTACATTTGTAGAGAAGATTTTTCCTTTTCTTTTCCTCCTACTTTTTATGTTCCAACCATATTGGTTGCTTTTTCATGTATTAATATTTTATTTTGGGTCTAGCTTTTTGGTATCAGCCTTCTCATCTGAAGTATGATGATCACTTTGTTAAAATGATATGATGGAGTTGATGTGCCTGAACTAATGTCATGTTAATTTAATTGCTAACAGGTGTATGATGTTCTGAGGAGGCTTTCTGATGTGATTTCACAAAGTAAAAAAAGTACTTGAACAATTGAGTGGGTAATCATATTTCTTCCATTAAATAAATGATTAGCATTTAGTTTTTAGTGTCTTGAATCATCATTTTGAGGCTTGCCTTCTGTATATATAATTCTTCGAACCGTTGCTTGATTTGTCGTCAAAGTGTACAAGATACTTGTTTTGGGAAAAAATGCTAGGTGCTTATCATTATAGTTGTGCACGCACTTAATTAATTCTGTCATCTTTATGTGCCATTAGTTAGCTTGCTTGAGATATGCAGTCTGACGACGCTGAAAAACTTGAACATGACTAATGTCTAAGATATGCTAATAGATGATACTCTCAGTAGTTGTACTTATATCAAACTTGTTCTTTTTTTATCTTTTGATAAAGGTAAATATCAAAGTTCAAAGTGCAACTTGTTAGATAATAAATTTTCTTTTACCCTCTTTTTTTCTTCTCTTTCTCTTGTGTAACTTAGATCTACATGGTTGTCTTGCATCTTTATGTGTGCGTAGAGTTTAGTAGGTTTCAACATCATGAAGACCAATTTGTATATTTGTGTTTTTACATTTTTTTATCTAACCTTTCCTTTAACAAGTAAGATTTCATCAGTACTACAACTTCATAGAACTTTGATCATGAATAAGAGTCTTTATCTGGTTTGGACCAGCCACATGGACTAATTCGAAAGGAAAGTTTAAAATTAATGTCTCCAATATCTGAAATCCTGACTAATGGATTACTGTCTCCAATTGTATTAAAGAGAAAATTACTCTTATTCGAGAAAGTAATCCAGTAGTCAGCATTCCCCTAATTGGTACACATACATATAGACACTTGCCACTTAAATTTCAATGCACAGGTCGACAGAAAGTAACCTATACTCATTGCATGGATGTCCAGTTCTGCTACATATTACTGGATATACGAGTCTGCTACATTCCCTACATTCCCCCTAACTGATATAGACACTTGCCACTTAAAATTGCTGCTGCTAGATTTATATCATTCAATAATTCTTTTTCCTGTTATGGACCTACATTTCAGATACTTTTTTCTCCTATTTCAAAATTATTATACTAAATTTGGAAGCTCCCCATTTGAAAGGTTAGGAAAACAAACTGAAATGAGAGGATTCAACGTGAGATGTCAGCTGAATATGAGAGAAAATAAAGTGAAATCAAAGAGCAGATGGAACTTCAAATGCAAGAAAAGTTAACTGCCTGGAATCTCGGATGAGTGATCGAATGGAAGCTGAAATGCAAATTTTACTTGAGAGTCATATGCGTGATATGGGTTCTTTTTCGCAATCTCCACGAGATGTATCTTCAGGCACGGGACTGGTTAGAATTTATCAATTATTAGATGTATATGAGCAAAACTTCTTCTTTCGTGGATTGCATGTAACTTTTTGTTATACTCTTGATGTTAGATCCCTGATGACGTAAATTTTGATCCGATCACATCACCACCAATAGTGCATCACTCGGCACGTTTCCAATTAGAGGTTCAATCAAAAAGGCAAACACAACCACCAAAGAAGACGCAACTTCAACTACCAAAGCAAACTCAAGCACAAACCATACCACGATCTAAGCTTCGAAACTATTGTGAGGTTAGCTTTCTTTATTTTTTCCTTTATTTTTATTGTTGTTATACAGTTAAGCTTTTTCATTGTACATGGTATTAGGATACAAATATATTACGGATACGGTAAATAAATATTTTTAAACTTGAATACATATACGGTACGTACACGACATGGATACTACATGGGCACCCAGGCAACATCAATAGTTTTTTGTCTTCGATGAATACAGCAAGGTCAGTATCAGAGTTTGCAATAAATTAGCAGTTTTCCACAAATTAGGAGTTTTCCAATACAAGTTGATAGGATTTGCAGATTAAAGTGTCAGAGTTTCAATGTTCAGTTTTATTGCACAAAATTAATAAACCATGCTTGACTTTTATCAATTCAAACAACTTATCCCTTTGGAGTTGACGTGACAAACTAAATCAGCCGGGTAATTATATGTATAGTAACTGATTGACTATTCCTTCGAAGAAAAATAATTTGGCATTTGTCTTTACTGTTTACTCAATATAGATATCACGTCATTCAATTCATGTGTCGAGAAAAATCTGGAACTGCGATTTCATTGCATTAAGACTTGAGGACCTGAAGTGTCATTGGAGTGTCCTAAAGTATTCGTATCTCCCACAATCAACAAATTTGGAAGTTGAAGTGTCCAGGTAGAGCAACCCTTTACCTTAAACATCCCTCCCCCAACCCCCTCCCCTAATCTTTCCCTCTCCTAAGTCCTTCCCCTGTCAGAAGCAAAGTTGGCTAGCTAGCTGCTAATGGTCACTACAAGAAAATAAGGCTATCCCGACGTTTTTTTTCTTCCGGCATTTATGGAAATGTCGGCTTATGCATGATGCACTGACGTTCTACAATAAACGTCGTAAAATACCAACGTTTGCTCTTAAATGTCGAGGATTATTGACGTTTTTTTTCGATGTTTGTGTTCAAGTCGGCATAGGTAATCAAATACCGACATTCTACATTAAACGTTGAAAATATTGACTTGTAGACGTTTTTTTCTCGACGTTGTCTTAAACGTCGAGAAATATATCGACGTTTTGTCAAAAAAACGTAGAATATTATGAAACAGAACCCTTGTATCATTATTTCACACTTTCCCTCTAATAATTTACTTTCCCTCCATAGTTTCACTATCCCAAAAAAATGTTAGTAGCCGCCAAACCCCCTACCCCAATCTCTCATCTCACCCCCAATCTCTCTCCTCACTACCAAAAAAATGTTACTAAAGAGAGGAGTCACATGTTTGAGTTTCTCTTCGATAGCTTTCGGCCCTTCGCCGCCTCGAGTACATGGGCTACGACTCTTCCTCCATCGTCATCGATGCAGATCTGAGTACAGAAAAACTTCAAAGTCTGGCCTACTCGGAGTACTGTCCGTCGACTCCCGCGATCGGCTCCAGGTAAGCAACGAAGATCCTATTTTTCTGCCAGCATCGATAATTTTTGTGTACTCTTTGGAACTATTCTCTCCACCGCCTCCTCATCTTCTTCTTATCAACCCTAATTTTTTTTCTCTCTTACACAAACACAACCACGACTGCCTCGCTGCTTGCTACATGTCGAGCGCCATATCCCGGATGCTCACCTGCATCACGCGGTCAAGCTCGTCATTGTCAAGCTCAGTTATGGTCTTATATAGATTGACATTTGTCATTCTAGCACACTGTCAGTGTTACAGAGGAAGCCGAGGCGGCTATGGCAGGATAGGGTGCATTCAACGAGGTTTATCTGCCAATAGTATGGTTTCCTTTGTGAGTTTTCTTAGTTAACACTAAATTGTAAGGGTTATATGTGAATTTTATGCTTGTAAGGTGTTCGAGTTTATGCTTGTAAGGTCCTAGCTTACAAGAATACTTTAGTTTGTCATAATGAATTCAAGTAGACTTTGTCATGTACATGGTTAAGATTTTAATTTGTATTAGTTCCTCAATTTCAAAGAAGACCTCGAGCTTCCCTTTGCTCATACTCCTCCATGTATACCAACCAAGAATCCTCTCTTCCAGGTAGGCCTAAGAATATATACATAATGATTACAGTTGGCCATAATTGAGAATTTATTTCTTTACAAGATTTGGTGTGTTGATAAAAATTAAGTACAATTATTTCTCTTATTTGCACTTATTCCAATATATCCTATCTTAATGTCTGGAAAACAATCTTTCTACTATATTGATTTTGGAGCAAGGATGCAATATTGTTAAGAAATGAAGCGCACAAGATGCTCCTCACTCTAATCAAGAACTTATGGGTTAGAATATGGGCGAGAGTCATTTTTAATCATTATAAGTGAAGTTTTGTGATTGCTAAATTTAGAGTATCCTAATTACACGAACACAACACATCGATATGGACATAACACCTATTTTAGAGTATCCTAGTGTATTTTGGAGTTTCTGGGTTGTGTCTGTCACATACTTGATATGTGTCAGACACGATACATCAGAAAAGTAATTTCATGATATAATTTTATTTGTGTTTACTTTCCTTCCTCTTTTTTTGCAATCTAACACAATGTTTGTATTTTAATGAATATAGCACGAGACACATGAAAGGGATTTTAATAGTAGGTTTCGACATATAAAATAATTTATTGAAAACTCCTAACCTTGCGGACAATGTTTATAGATTCTTTGGTATTCTGCTTGTTCTAGATCCAGCCAAGGTAGCCACGAGCACGAGAAGGCCATGCCATAAACCTAGGAGGCCAATTGTCTTGTAGGTAGATCTACCTACAGTCTAAGCTCATGCAAGCAAGGTGCACCCTCCAAAATTCCTATAGACTATAAAGAGTCTAGACGAAGAGGAAGATGATGCAATTTGCTATAGAGAATTTGCATTCATCTCTATGACATCTGAAACCAAAATATCTGATACTCCAATCCGAAACTGCCGATACCCGTCGGAAGGGTCCGATACCGATTGTGATACCGATACTCTGAACCTTGCTATGTAGAGCACGTGTGAGAAAGCTCACCTCAATTCATTAGCATGAGCATTTTTAAGGTGAGTTCCTTAGATAACAACCCGTCTAAGCAGAGTTCCTCAAACCCCATTTCCCTATACACATATTACCCTAACCTATTGCCTATGCACACATCCTCACACACCTGTACCCATGCACCTACGTGTATGAAACCTGGACTGTCAGTCTACAGACTCTACCTATGTAGCTTCTCAGTCCTCCTGCCATCCACACACACCTCTACAGGCACACTGCATTGGATATTCTACAGTATGCAGCTGCAGGCTGCAGCATAACCAAGCACATGCACAAAACTGCAGGTAAGTCCTTACTGCATCTACTGACTGCTGCACTACAGCCGAAGATTTGCAACTGCTGCAGTTGCAAACCGCCACCTTTAGCTGTTGCCTAAAAATTATATAAGGTTGTTAATGATTTGCATGGAAGTCTGCTATGATGTCTCAAATATGGAAATGCCTCTTCCTTTTTTTGATCATCAAAGATTTGATATGCCTTTTATATTGAACATTTATCACACAGGCAATATCATTCATGTTCTCTCAGATATTCCTTATTAGTCTGATACAAAGAATGTAAAATTTTACTATGAATGTAACTAAAGAATTACCTTTTCTACTACCCTTTCTTCTGTATCATCCCTGTTTTTAGACTTTTGATATGGGTTTTAAGGTTGGTTCTGTAAGGAAGGTGATTTATGTGTGAGATAAAGGATGAACAACTTATCTTTGGATGTAACCAAGAGGTGAACAAGCGGCAATGTGGTAAAGTCATCCATACACAATCTGGTGTGCCTGACAACAATGATAACATATAAAATGGTAATATATATAGCGTTATTTGACATTGCTTTGAACCATAGGATTGGACTATTAATGAATCATGCTTCCTTTGTCGACTTTATCATGCTTCCTTTGTGGACTTTAATCTATATTTGGCATCTGGAAAAAATTTAGTGGAATAAGATTGTCAGCTTCCAATGGTAATTTTTTTGAGAGTTATATAGATGTATGCTATTATAAACATACCAAGGAACTATTTTGTTCACACATGTTTGGTGTTAGACCCTTGCCCTTTTTCATTGGTGAAGATATTTGCAAGTTTCACTTTTTTAAAGAAAGGATGGGTTCAAGAAGGTACCAGCAAAATTTTATTAGTGCTGAAGCAAATATAAAAAGATTATATGGAACAATGTCATTTACATAATCATAATATGTTCTAAAATGTATTGAAGTTGGGCAATCTTTCTGACAGTTAAGGTTACTAGCAGAGCAGAGCAGACTAGAGCTGGTGTTCAAAAAAATATGTGTTTTAATTCATAACCTTACTTTTTAACCATGTTATTTTATGATATAGAAATCTCATTGGTGAATTAAGCCTTCTCCATGCAATCAGACCTTGAAAAGTCCATTTGTGATAATGCTTCTTCGTTTTCTAAAATAGGTAAATTGATTTGGTAATTCTTAATTAACTTTCCTCTTCTTTTGGATTATAATCTTGAAGTATATATATATATATATATATATATATATATATATATATATATATATATATATCACTATTTTCCCTCCCAGTTAATGAACGAAGATCTCCTTCAAGGCCTTGTCTTATACAAAAAGTCATATGAAAAGGCAATATCAACAACAGCTCGATCCTTGGTCACTTTTTGTAGTCGTAGGCTCATAGCTGACTGTAGAAATTTCTTTGCTTATGAAATGATATTAGACCAGAGCAGATTTCTTATCTTGTTACCTTGTTCAGGTATGTCCTTCTCTCTTGATAAAGAAAGATCGTGGTCGTCCGATTGATCCGAAAGCCAGGCCAAAAGAGACTAGCAGGGGCCAAAATGGAAGTTTGTTGATTACGTTGGACAACTGAATTCTGCAGATACTAGTCTTCGAGCTCTCAAGAGACTAGCAGGGGCCAAAATGGCAGAAGCCCCATTAAATGCCGATGATGGAATTCTTTCTAACGAAGATTTCCAACGTTTAAAAGAGTTAAAGGTATATTAGTATCAGGAACTTCTATAGCAATGAATTGACAATAAGTTATGTTCTTAAGTTACTTGCACCTTGACGTTTGTAACTCCTAAAGTTTTAATTATAATGGTTTTTCTTTTTGATTAATCATGCATGTTTCAGGCTAAGAAATAAGCTAAACTGGCTTTAACTCAGCAAGGTCATTTGAGAAAGGGTTTAGATCCTAAACCAACAGGTTTTAAAATTCCCTCTTCTGAGTAGCTGAGTGTGAAACGTGTAGATCCTGCCATGCTCAATGTGGGCTTTTTTAACTCCTTTTATGAATTTCAAATTGCTTATAGTTTCTTAATGTACAAGAGATGTTGGTTTCTAGTCTTCCAACGAGATTACCAAGTATTGGACAAGCTGGAGAAGAATTATTCAGCTGTCACAGAATATTCCAGAATGTATAGAAATAATGTTAAAAAAGGGAAATTAGAAGTTTGCCACAACAAAGTATTTCTACTCTCTATCACTTGTATAGACACACTGGTTGGTTGGTATCACCCCAACCATGGATACTTTAAAAACTGTCCACAACTGATCCAAACCTGTTTAACAAAACATAGGAACATTATTTAAGTTCATTTCTAATGCTTTCAGTTTTTCCATCTTAATTGTACCAAAAATTTCCTAATGTTTTCCAACCCAAGTGGTTCCTAGAATATTTGCTACTATTCATGCTTAACAAAATGAACAAGGCAAGACTGGTCAAAACTTGTGAGTTCACTTTATATTACTAGTGAGTATGAGGACACCCTTCGGATTCTTTCCATTTCTTCTGTGTTGATACTTGATCGATCAACATTTTTGTAAGTTGTTTATACAGTTATACTTGATTCCTTGATACCTGTATATTCATGAACTACAATTTAATTTATGTGGTGTAGGTGAACATAAAAAGGAAAATGAGTAAGGAGGAGAGGTTGACAATGGTGAGAGCACGAAGGGAAGACAGGGGGAAGTATCAGGCTAGAGCTGCTCTTAAACAGAAAAAGGTGAAGTCTATCTTCTGAACTTTATAATTTTTAGTTAATTTGCTTTGGTGTTGTTTTTCTTAGCTTTAGGTTCAAATCCTAAGTCTAAGGCTTTGCTGTTGTTTTTCTTAGTTTTAGGTTCAAGAGAATAATGTATGGGGATAATGTACAGGCTTTACTCTTAAAATACAAATATCGTTTTTTCTTCATATCTTCTTATATATATACATATTAATGTATTAGTTATTGAGGGATTCATGATTCATCTTCTATCATTCTTCTTATATTTTGATAGATATTCAAGACAGATGAGGCATTGATGGTGGCGACGTTAGGAAAGTACATGAGGATCGTGATCCACGGACATAGCTGTGCTTCCTGGCTCCAGCGCCTCAAGGTTACTTCTTCTTTTTTCTTCAACCTTTACCTCCATCCTTATTGTGTTTGATGAAATGTCATAGAGATTGGATTCATAGATAATATGTTTTAAGCAACTAAATGATATCTTACATGTTATGCGACTGCTTAGCTTCTTGATTTCCTTGTCTTGCTACATGGTTTAATGAGTTTATTGGTTGCTACTGATGTAAATCTATAGTTACTTGTATCTAGCAATGACAATACTTAAAAATATGTATAGATTTCTAGATTCTTAAAAGCCTTTAACATAAGCTAAATAAAGTTTGCAGGCAATTAAGAGTAATTAATTGGCATGTCCCATATCCCATTAGATTTTTAAGCCCAAGAAGTAATAACTGTAATATTTGCATCAGTTCTACTCATATAGGAGGGTGTCGAGCATATAAACGGCTTAGACAAATAGGGGGGAAATGTATTCCCTGTCTTACCTCTCTTTTTTATTTTTTACCATTTTTGTTTTTTTTTCGTTGCATATTCTATCTTGGCTCTCTTTAGAAGTTCCTAAATGCCCAATAATGTCCTTTCCATTTCCCAATTTGGCTTGAAGGAAACCCCTAGTAAAGTAGAGATGATTTTACGCAGCTTGTTTGAACTATTTACACCTAGTTAAGGTCACAATCTGCCGTTTCATAAAATGTGCTATGGTCGCGCCATCTTCAGAAATCCTACGGAAGTTCCATAAACCTTATTTTAAGGCATTTGAAGCAAACATACGGTGTTAAGCCAAATAAAACGATTGCATATAGTGCTTCTTATTCTTTATATGGTGCCGTTTAGAGAGTTTAACTTTTATCCAAGGTGAAGAAATTAAATGCTTTGCATTGTCTTGTAACGTACTCATCTGGCACGTCAATTTATAATGATTAGTTTGCTACCTTCGTGATGCCTTTTAGGTTTCTTCTATTCTTTAGATCAGTCATGCTTTGTATTTATTTGGGATCTTTGTTCATGTGTGTTTGTTGTGTCAGTATAATCTCTGGCATAATCATGCGATGATGTTAAGGGATCATTTTCTATACGACGATTGATATTACTGTACAAATTTTCATACATCATTCTTTCAAACATTTTATCACAATTTCTTATCATTATTTGATATTCATTTCAGGTAATTGGTCCATACCGCTCAGGCAAATCATTTCTTCTTAACTTCTTTCCCTTCCATGTGATAAAGGTGCTTCCTTTTGTTGCTAATTTTTTAATACATGAGTTCTGGTATTATGTTGTTAATAAGAGTCTGTTAAACCATTGGGAGATGTTCATTTACAGGTTTTGGTGTTGGTCATATGCGAGATACCAAGACAAAAGGTTATAAGTATATAGGTTCTGAATTATCACTGTCTCCTTATATCTGAACTAATTTGTTTGTACCTTTGTTTATTATCCGCAAAGTTCATGTTTTCTGCTGTTTGAGTTAAAAATTACTGATAAATAAAAACTTTTGTGTTGCAGGAATATGGATTGGGGGAACACCAGCGAAAATGGTTATTGATGGATCGAAGGCCAGATACGATAAGGCAAAGTAACCATCTTTCATTCATATTTTCAAATTTGTGTCAAGTTCTGAAGATGGATTAATTGGGACTAATTTTGTTTTCATTAACTGTGTAGATGCTTCCTGAATCGTCGATAAGGAATGATGTAGCGGGTATGAAGTTTCATGAGGTGTTTATGGGTTCGACTCTAATTCACCTGATGCATAAATTTGTTTATATAATAATGGATGAACTAACCATGGCACTTGCACTCAAGTTATGTGTTCAAGCCTATTTTATTTTCCTTGTCAACTGAAGTGAAGGTACATTATTATTCTATATTTCCACAATCTTAACATGCAAATTGTTCACATCAGTTGTTTGTTAAAGGAATAAATATGGATATGCATTGTTGGTCCACTACATTTATTGTTAGCTACATGAACAGAGGGTCTTAATTGATTATTTAGGCCAATTCTATTGTCACATTACCTGGTTCATAATTTTTTTGTATGGAAAAATTGAGGAAACAATTAAAATAATTACAACTCGATATGCTTGTAAATATAGGTTGCAGATATTGTAAGAGGAACCTTGGCTTTAGTTACAACGTACTGTATTGTTATTTGTTCAGTTTATAGGAAGAAGATTCTAAACAATGATCAGAATGTTGAGAACTTTCTAAAGAAACATGGACCTCTAGCTCCAAAAAGGTACATGTACTCTGATGCGAAGAAAATAACTGATTCCTTCTCTAACAAACTTGTTTATATTTTGAAAAAGCTCAACTACAGTGTAGGGAATTTTTTGATTCCCCTCTGACATCAATAATCTATCAGAAACCTATATAGACTACATTAGATTTGTTTTTGCTCACGAGCCGTGACACATTAAATTTGTTTTTCGATAGCATATGACTTATATCGCACTGCCTCTGAATGTGATTTAAGTCGGTATATAAACTATTAAAATTGTAAGGATATTATGATAAACCATGAACTGGACTAAATTGGAGTAGACTGGATGTTTAAAAATCATTTCCATCATTAATTGAATAACATATGCCGATAAACATGGTTCCAGCGATGGGCACAACTCTATATTCAAAGTATGAAAAAGTTGGCTGAGCTTCTAATTCTGGCTTTCAACCCTGTGTTGACCCTTTGAACTTGTGCCCATTGTTGGAAATGTAAGATATTTGGAGCAACCCAGTGTCTTACTCCAAGTCAATTGTTCTGGCTCTATATGTAGCATGGTTGAGCATTCAAATAAGAATGTGTAAAGTATTATTGAACTGATGGGCAAAGAGCTTTTGACAATCACATGGTCCTAAAGCTCTAATGCATGAGCATATCTTTTAGGTGTTAATACAACAATTTTTTATCATCAAAAGAATTCAAATATATGCATAAGTGTAGTGAACTTGCATAAACAGACACACATGCATAGACGCACATGCTCAGGCAACACGCACACATATTTTCTGGGAACGTGCATGCCTGGACTCTTGTGACTACATATTCACACACGAAAACTGATGTATAAGCCAATATGCAAAAATAGATGTTCTTGGTATTGTTCTACATTTATGAAATTTAAAATAATAATTCACTTTTTGACTGTATGAAATCCTGCAAGTCAGTCACGGACGAGGTATGCAATTGCTGAACTTATCCTTGTTTTGGCCTATATAGCCTTATACGAACACACATCTTGTCTTATTACAGACTTGTATGAGGAAGAAATTCATAACTCGAGCGAAGATGATTGAACTTAGCATGTCCAAGAAGATATTATGAAGCCATTAGCTTCCACATTTTTGCTCCTAAGAATCCAATACTTGTGCAAGCTATTTTTTTCTCCCTGGTAATATATTTTAAACTATAAGCTTTCATGTTTTTTTTCCTTTAAACATAAAAAAAACTTGTTTCATTCGTATGAATCTGATTGGTTATTCGACATTATTCTCTAGGCGCTTTATAACTTGCTGGTCTGGGAAGAGCTCTCAAATAGGAGTATGTTCGAGTGAATGGCTGTGGAAAAGCTATCTATCTCTAAGTACTTGTAGTTCAAGGAAGAGCTATATGATGGGACATAACTTCTATCAATTCTAACTTGTTTTATTTTGTTAAACTCAGTAGTATAGTAAAATATTGTATTTTGATCAATAGAAGTTTGTTTTGTAAATTATATAGCATTGAACTTATAATGTTAATTGGAGTGTGGTTTAATTACTCATTAGAAAACTGGTTAAATATAAGTGCATAGCTAATACATTCAAAAAAAAAATTTGAAATAGTTTTACATATACCAATGTTTATGTTAAACGTTGCAAAATTGTTGGGGAAATGTTGGAAAAGAAAATCTACGTTTTTGCAAAAGGTTGGAAAAGAAGTTTAGTTTCCGACGTTTTTATAAAAATGTTGCAAAATTATTGTCCATTATTGCAAAATTTCCAACGTTTATTAAACGTTGTTGCAAACGTCGTCTTTACCTATACCGACACTTATCTGAAACGTCGTAAATTCCCAACTACGGCAATGACGACGTTTGTTGAAAATGTTGAAGAAACGTCGTGAATTCCTATGCTAATGTTTTTGACCTTTTTTCCAACGTTTATAAAATGTTGGGAAAAACCAATTTTCTTGTAGTGGGTGGTCGATATAGACCAGATCTATAGTCAATCTCAACCACATATTTGGTAAAGCTCAACCACATATTTGGTAAAGCTCAACCATGGCCTGCCATCGATCAAATAGCTCTTTAATAGAGGAGAGGGGAAGGGCAGAACACGTAAACACATTCTGGGCATAGCTCTAAATTTGTGTGAATTATAAAAACAACCTAATAATATGTTCAAAAATCTGGTGAAGGTTTGGTTAATTTGTAGCGTGCGTACAGTTGGTAAATCTTCAATTCTGTTAGAATAGCCTCTCAGTATGACTAAAGTTAGGTTTGGCATTGCTTATTCTGCCTCCTGTTTTTTTTCTCCCGAAAAGCAGTAAAAACTGTTTCATAATAGCTGCTTTTGCTTATGCTTGATAAGCTAGTTCATTCAGGGGAAGCTTTTGAAAGTAGAGAGAAGCTACTTTTGAAAGCTCATTCTACTTTTTGAGAATTAGCAGCAACACCAAACCAGACCTAAAAATTCCCAGCACAGCAAGAGTGGAATCTGTGATGCATTTGTCTTTTCATTCATAATGCCATCTGGTAGAAGAAAATTAATGTAATAATGGTTGCTTAAGAACTCATTTATTTGTTAACTGTCGTGCCAATCAACTTTTAGTTTTCAATAACAGAAATTATGCACTTATTCAAGCAAAGTTTATGAACTGCAGGATGCTAGTGTAGCTTACTTAGTTATCCCTTATACCCTTACTGCATCCCTTGATTGCACCTGGTATACTTTTCATCCAAAATTCAAAGCCGAGGAATGCCAAATTTCTAGAAAAAGCTTTCAATTTAAAGAAAATAGGACATCTCACAACCACACCTTTCATAATAATATAAACTTAAGAATCCAGGATATGCTATGGCAAATTACAATTTTTAAAATTTACCATGAAACTAAAGAATACATGATATGCCATGGATAAGTTGTTTGAATTGAATGATGTGATATCTATATTGAGTCAACTGTAAAAACAAATGCCTAATTATTTCTCTTACGCTTTCTATGTTGCTGCTTTGGATATGATTCTGATATTACTGTATTGTCTTCGGGTTTCGTTCTGATACTATGCTCTTTTTGGATTTGTTTCTGATACTATGCTGTATTTGGGATTGATTCAGATACTAGGCTGTCTTTGGTTTCTGATAAACCATGTCTGATACTTTCTGTTGTTGGCTTATCCTAGCTCGATTCTGTTGATCTATAGCGGCCTATTCTTAATATCAAGTCAATTTGTGAACAAACAGGGATATCAAATGGAATCTTGTGTGGTATGTGGGACACCATTGATTAAGTAGACAAGTATCAAATTAACATAATATCAGAAGGACCGATATTGAAAACCCCATAGTAAACTCAAAATTTACAGCTGCTCCAAATATTGCAACTCCTTCACTTTGGTTTTTCTTATTAGAAAGTTTAGAGATCATTCATATATAGAATTCATAAATATACAATCTGGAGAATTAGGAAGTCTGGGTATTCATTTAAGTATATATTTTGACCATTATTAGAATATATCTTCAAAACAACTTTGTTTGTAGTGTTTCTATTTTGCATGCTTAATGTTAATTAGTGACATCTTGTTTCATTTTCTCTTATTTGTTACTCTATTTTGTTCATTAATCTAGGATCTTATGGCTGTGAAGAGGGCAAAAAAGAATTTAGTAGATGAGAATGTCAACTTGCGTCGTAAGTATTCAAATTAAAACATTCAGTTTCAACTTGTATGTCCTACTTTTAATTGTTTGCTTCTTTTTTTACAGGTTCTATGCATGGTTAATTCATCTATGTGCGTTCGTTCATGAAGATGACGTATTTTGTTTTACTTTCAATGAACTACTATTTGGGAGAATGAGTAATGACACATAATATTTTTGTTTGCTGATTAGTTGTGGACGCATTCGTATATTCGTGAAGACTTTTGTATTTTTTTTGTACCAATTTGTATTTTTGGTATCAAAATTTGGGTTATTTTTGACATATTTGCTGAAATGTTGAAATTTTAATTGTCATTTATGTACACAAATTACAATATTTTGGGAAAATGTCCGGAAAGTGGTTAATGTCTGAAAAGTGGTTAAATGTTGCTTATAACCCAAAATTTTTGGTAAAAATGTTGGGAAAGTGTACCATTATCGAACAATCTCGACGTGTATTAGATGTTACTGCAAATCCCAATGTTTATTTGGAAAAGGTTGGGAAAATAAATCCTAAAATTTTGTACAAACGTTGGAAGAGAAGCTACTAAACCAACATTTTTGGGTAACAATGTTGGGAAAAAGTCTACGATTATCTTAAAATTGTCGACATGTATTAAATGTTACTGAAAATCCCAACATTTATTTGGGAAAGGATGGGAAAAAAAAATGCCAACGTTCTGCATAAACATGAGAAAAAAGCTAAATAACCTACGTTTTTTGTAAAGCGTTGGGAAAGCGTCTACCGTTATCAAACAATTACTGATGTTTATTAAACGTTGTTGCAAACGTCGCCTTGGCTTACGCCAACGTTTATTGCAAACGTCGTTAATTGCCAACTGGAGCAACGATGACGATTGTGGAAAACGTTGAACAAACGTCGCCTAAACCTATCCCAACGTTTACGATATTTTTACCGACATTTTTTAAATGTCGGGAAAACCCAATATTCTTGTAGTGATCCCCAAAAGAGTTGCCAGCTTGTTCGCTATCGCAGAAAAGATGATGGTGATATGTATCTTTTAGAGGGATAAGGGAAGAAGAGATGAGTTAAGATAAGACTCCTTTGCTTTCCTTTATATATTACAATTTGAACAGTACAACAAAGTCCTAATAGTAAGGATTTGCTAGTACAAATGTAGATTATGAGAAAGTGTACCGATGGAGATCAGGTACTGTAATGACTCCTTTACTCCGTTGATGATATGATACTTAGTAGCTTCTCGAAGTGCTCTCTATGACTCTCTCATGTGTATTTGGTACCCTAAACGATGAGGTTGATTTGGGGGATTTGACCAGTTAAAGATTTTATTTTCTTCTTCCGTTCTTCCTCGTTGGTTATCTGCTCCTCTTTTATATTTGCCTTTTAGTGGAAAGCTATGAAGGAAGTAATGATGAGGGTGGATCTTCTGTGTGGAAGATGCCATCTGGGTTGTTATAACTTTTAGGCAGGTTGTTTAACCGCTCGGCCTGATCGAGACGCTGATTGGATGGTCATTGCTGTAGGAGCTCCGGATGAGGACTTGAGGATCCTCGAGTGTAATTGTTGGTGGTTTTGATTGTCCATCCATACGACTTAATCACAGGTGACCTAGCATATACGAATGTTTAGGATAACTTGTCTTTTGAATGGTACAGTTATATAATACATGTGCCATAAATGAGAGACTTAAATCAGGTGGGACGATCTTTGGTTGATGCATGACACTAGACGTGATTTGGAGGGAATCTCTAGTTTGAATGGGACGGTTATGGTACAGACACCATAAACATGGTGTTGATCCGTTCAACACTTACCAACATGATTTAAGGTTATCTGGTTCATGGTGTGAACTAGCTTATGGTGATTCGGTTCGGGGTACGAACTAGCTTCTGGTGATCCAGTTCGGGGAACGAACCAGCTTATGGTGATCCGGATCGGGACACGAACCATCTAATTTGGTGTAGACGGTGGCTCAGCCAGAAACTTGAGCCATCTGCCTTGGTGTGGAGACTGGTTGGGCCGTTTGATCCGTATGCCCTATTAGCCGCATAGGGGCTTCATGGAAGGGAGGCCGCATGGTATCTGGGCTGCATGTGATCTAGTCGCATGGAGTGGTCCAGTTGCTTTTGGTTCTAGAAAGGTGATATACTTTGGGGTATTGTGTTGTTGGAATTTGGCATCCTACTGGATATCTCTGGGCCTTCGTGCACTTTGCCTGAGGTGGTTTGGTCTTGATTAAGCCTAGAAAATTTCCATACTTCTACATACCACTTATGCAATAAGTGCGTCAAAACTTTTTGTGAATTGTTGTGGTTCTGTCCACGATAGACGGGTAGTGTCGAGACTCGATTGGAAACTTGTATAACGATATTTTGTGCAAGTGTTTTCCGATGAATTTGGTTAGATAGATCAGGACAGACTTGTATCAATTGATGATACATCGGGCGAGAATTCAAAACTGTTAACTGGTCGAATAACTGAGACTAGCGAAATGATTATACGTCGAAAAAATACTCGGATCGGTTGGATAGGAAATTCGAATGCCATAATTTGGTCGTACGATCTGGGATTTCAACGGAATGTTGGTTGATTCAGATAATCATACCTAAGGAAATAATTGGTTGTGCGGAGAGGAAACTCATGTGAGTACGATTAAGTCACGTAAAACTTAGAGGGAATGACCGTATAACTTAGAGATTCGTTGTTGGACAATCAGAAAATCGGTTACGCGATTGAAGTATAGCGGAATACGTCTCATTTGTGAAACGGTGCAATGTGTCAAAAAATAGTTTGTTATGAAACGTAGGCGAATGCGATGCAAGTCAAGTTGATGTTGTATATTGTAGTTGTAACCAGCTAGAATTCAAATTCTATTTTTCGAAATCAATACTATTTTTTTAAACTTATAAAATCATTTTTAAAATTTATTTGTGGATTTATTTCTAAATTACTTATTCTTATTTTTGGATTTATTTTTATTAATAATTAAATCCTTGTGAACCCACCAAGATTTGAGGTTGGATTGTGAGCTAGCCTAGCTTATTAGCCTACCAAGCCTTGAGCTTAGATTGTGGACTACTAGCTAATATGGTATTCCTAATTTTTATACTAATTATTAGTGGTCTTAGGCTTTAAATTAATTAGTAATTGGTAATTAGTAATTACTTACTAATTAATGGATTAGTAAGTGGATAAGTTAGTGTTAGAAGTTAGTTAGTTAGTTATAGTCTTCATTATTATCCTTGGATATATTATAAATTACATTGGTTGCCATCCAAGTTTGTGGAGCACTCCATTTTTTCTTCTATTAGAATAGTGGGGACTCCCTAATATTTTATTACAAAAATGTTCCAGTTCTTATTCCTACAATCTAACGAGCAGCCTAACAGCCGCTATCTACTGCTGCTCCGCCGCCGAGCTCTGCCGGTCGAACTCCGACGAAGTGTCATCGAGCACTTCCCTGTCTCTCCTCCTCCTCGACTACTACCCTTTATGTCCGACCAAAGCCAACCCCCACCGACGCCAGCATCTTTCGCATCCCCGTACCTTATCCTTCTTCCCTGCCCGGCCGACCAGTATGACCACCTCATCACTACCACGCCTCTATCCACCACAACCACCACCGCCACTCCGACCACCACAACCCAACCCCTACTGGACAACACCTCCGTCGACCACCTATCTCGACCCCGTACCACGCTGTGTCGATTGCCACCAACACTGCAGCCTATCACCATCACTTCCCTGACCAACGCCCAAACTACCGCCTTCACCTCTCCTCGGCTACCCCACCACCTCACAGCTCCGCCTCCAGCCCTAAATACCACCACTGGTCCGTTGCTTCATCGATCCCCTACTCCACCTTTCTACCGCCACCGTCGAGGTTACAATCACCACCAGCTCGACTACTCCGCCGATCCCGACCACCATATTCACTATCAACCACCACGAGCCACCGACTCCAACTTCTCAAACCCACCCACCTCCGTCGATCTACATCACCCAAGTTTACCTGCCACCACTCTAGTTTCACATCGACCGTCGACCCTCCGATCTCGACCACCGATCGGTCAACCTCCATCTTTCATCTCTCTACCGCGACACAACCACCACCACAACTCCAGCTTCGTCGTTGCCCTGATCCCGACCCAGCGACCGTCGACTCTAGATCTGTCGCCATCGACTCTCTGGCACCACTCGGTAAAGCCTCTACGCCAGATCCGTGAAGCCACCATGCCATCTTCGTTGGCTCTTACAGTTCCTGGCCAGATTCGAAGTACTCTGCCTTCGACGACTTCGATCTCGACCGCTAGCCTCACCCTAGCGCCTGGCCAGCCTCCGCCGTCGCCAAACCTCGGTGAGAGTTCTCCGTCGAGTCTCTCTCTGGTCTTCTTCTCCCTTCTGCTCTCTCTACTCACTCTTTCTTCTTCTCCTTCCTCCCTCGATCTTTTTCTTTCCTCTTTCTTCTCTCTGTTCCTCATTCTCATTCTCTCTCTGCCGAGTTTAAGAAGAAATTTTTAGGGTTTTTAACCCTAACCTGTTGGGCTGTGGGCTTCAAGCCCAGTAGAAATGGTTTTTAGATTAAAAATTTGTATAGATTATTGTGGGATGGGCTCAGGCCCAGTAGCATTATCATTTTTTATCGGTTGGGCCAGGCCCAATGGATTTATTTGTAGGTTTTAGCCATATATATATATAGTATTATTTTTATGGAATTTTAGTAGTATTTAATAGATATATATTACTAAAATAATCTATATTCCTAAAAATGTGCTAATTGTTATTATAGTATTTATTTATAGTAAATGATTCTATAATATTTAAAATATAAATATTTAGGTTTTTAATTATTATACTTTGAGTCTAGTAAATTAGGCCTATACATTTATAAGTATTTCTAAATTTTTCTAAATACTTTATAGTAATTAATATTTAATATCTAAATAATAAATAATTATTTTAAAATGCTAATATTAATTTCTAAATATCTATATTAATTAGTTTATCAATGTTTGGTTTGATAGTCCAAGTCTCGACCATGATTAAATTATTTTAACATTCGTTTTTTTGACTTAATTTGATCATATCTAATCGTACATTTCCTATTGCTCATTCTCTTACTAACCGATCGACGGATTACGAATTTTTTTCAATCGATCAATTATGGACTATATTGGGCGATGGATCGATCTTAGACTATTACGGGGCGTCATGATCTTTACGACTATGATTTGGGATGACATGATCTTGGAATTATTATGGACTCTAGATATTGATACTTTTCGTGTCGACATGTTCGTGTTGCACACGTAGACTTTATATACCCGAGGCAAGTGCTTACAATGATTACTTTCATTTCTTGATATTTACTATATTTTATGATTTAGATATGCATTCCATGATTATTGTCACGATTATCATACGAGAATAGTGTTTATGGATTCTATTTTATGATTACCATATTTTCCTGTTTATCATGCCATGATTACCCTGTTTCATCTTCGTGTTTCCCTATTCTAATTTGAATTCATAATTACTCGTTGGATACGAAATACCTTAGTACATATGTGATCAAAACCTGTATTTTTTGTTCCCTATTCCCTATTAATAGCTAATCATGCACAACACGTATGATTTAGCCGTACCAAGTAGATCCCTCAGTCTGATCACATATATAACGTGGTATTTCAAACATACTTAGTATATTTATGACTTTTGTATTCATATTGATTTTGTCATATGCCATGATTACTCCTGTCATGATTATCCTGTTTTACCTGTCTAACTTACTTGTCATACCATGTTTGTAGTTTATATATTCATGTATATCATATTCTACTTCTTGTTATGTAGTTTATATCATGTTATGAATAGTGGATCATGTATTGTACTTGCTCTAATCTTGACTGGATAACCATATTTGAGACGATGACTTAGAGAACTGGTATCCTATATTTTATTGCACATCTGAGGCTAATCATGGTTTATCAGAGGATGCAGAGGATGCTGTAGTAGACTTACCACTGGAGGTTGCTTAGTTTTATTTTAACATTTACTTTATGCTGATTAGATCATGTTGTCTGAACATTATTGAGACGTACTCTATTCTGAGGATTACTGTATCTGATTTTCTGAATTAGACTCTGTGGACTTATCTTTCTATCTTTTTATTTCCAAATCTACCTGTTAGTACTTGTGTTTGAGTTAGAATCTTGTTATCATGATTTACTTTATGTTGCTAGATTGGATATTACTCAAGGATTAGACAACGTACTAATGCTGATTCTGTGGTGTAGGCTAGACGTGCTTCCACGTACATGTGTCCGAACTTCCGGATGTGGGTCGTGTCACATTTTTATGGTGGCCCATACAGGTCTCGTCTTTGTAATTAGTGCGATATCGTGGTAGTACGTAGGTTTAGTCGTACTACTACGAGCCTGCAATAGGATATGATTGATTAAAGAATGTAGAGTATTCAATCACAAAATTAGGATTCCCTAAGAGATTTTTGGGACGACCCCTGAGTATCTCACTATAAATCCTATCTCGAAATCTGTTTCCATTTGTTTTTGTCTACTATTCCTTGATTCGTTGTTGAATTTGATTCTTGATATTTGATATTGACTTTGATTTTGTATCGAGATAAATTTTGTGGACTAAATTAAGGTATATTCTGATGACATAATTGATGAGGACAGTATGAAAGGTAAATGTCTGCTTTGATTATGGAGTCTAAAGTTTATTGCAGCCATACTAGCAAGCATGACAAGGACATAAAGCCTGATTTTGGATATACTCATCTTAGTTATTAAATTTAGAGTTTTTGGCAGCATATCGTTTGCGTGGTGTGAATTCTAGTAACATGATTATAAAGGTATATACCTTAGTTATGGACTCTATCATTTATCACAGCTATGCTTACTGGCGTGGCAAGGATTCTGGGTAATATTATTAAGGATAGACGTATATGATTACTAGATTATATCCTAAAAATTGGTTCTTAACATATCATCTCTATAATTCCACTCATGTTATTATAAAATTCATTTCCATTACCTTCCCTAACTCCGGAGTAGGATTATCCTTAGTTCCTCTAGTCAAGTTAGTTCCTCTAGTCAAGTTCCATATAGAGCTTCATTTATTAATTCTTGAGGTTCCTTTGATAGTACTTTAATTGGTAACTTACATATAGGCTTGTGCCATCGAGTATCATTGTTGATTGTTGGGAATGTAGTTTGTGAGTCTGTGAGTGATTCCTCGTTGGACAAGTGATTTCCTCGTCTTTTCGTCCGCAAAATTCTATCTTTTGAATTTTCTATCCTTGTACGAGTGATTTGATTTCCTCTACCTTTGAAATCATCCTTTGATTTCCAATATTAGTAAATTTTGATCCTATTTAATCATGACCGAATGATTTTGATTATAATCTTTATCGTGCTAAATTTTGATTCTTAATCATGCTCTCGTGCCTTAGATTTCATTTCTATTATTTTCTATGACTAGTCTTTTATCATATCTTAATCATGATAAGAATCTATCTTAATCATTACCCTATTATTGAATGTACCAAAATTCTAATCTTGGTCGTGCTGTCACGACCTTCACCCAGTGTAAGGGCACGAGACGTGGGTACATCCAGCCTACGCCGCAGTGTCTGCGGTAGAACGCTGTCCTGGGTCCAACATCTAACACAATCTAGGAATACTCCAAATGGAGAATGATATATAAATGGTACAACTCAATCACAATAACTAAGATAGAATGGAAGAAAGATAATCACAAAAGAGAGTCACAGTATGAATATAATCCCGGTGTAAAACCATACCATAACAAGTCTCAATACAATCACAAAGTCTTACAACTAAATGATAATATAAGTCTAATCTAACTCAAGGCAAGTCCTCAGCGACTACTGGATCCTGCTGAGGGTCCAGGTCACCTGTGTCAACTAGGCCTGCTCCATAGTAAGTGTCGCAGCAATCCTCATCATCTGTAATATTTCAACAGGTCCAGTAAGGACAGAAACGAATACATATCTGTCACACAGTTCATAACATGAAAGGAAATATAAAACAAGTAATAGAATAATATACATAAACTGCTGATAAGGAAATAAGACTGTAAAAAAGAGAACGTGATATATGGAAATAAATATACATGATATAATAAAAGAACTGAACTAACTACGTGATGTAGAGCACAATCTGGTTATGTTAACTGGCTTAGGTTATACATGACTTAAATCTAGTTTAGAGTTGCACATGAAAAGGGTGTAGATCACATTCCAAATAAATAATCTCCCTACCCCAATCAGTACACAAGGATCTGTCCAGGTTATGTTATTGCACATGAAAGTAGTGCATCACATGGATAGCTAGTCCACATGCACTGGGTCATACATTGTAACGCCCCAGTCCCAAAATACGTAGGACTCAGAACGAAGCATGCCAGCTGCATATATACGAGATATACTCCAATATATAGAAATCTCGAATATACACATAAGCTGTTTTGTGAATAATAATAACAGACAGTCACAGATAAAATCTAAATCTCATCCACAGAATATAAAGAAAAATGGTATCTCATGAATCAAAGTAAATGTCAAAATATAGCTGTTGGCCGGGCGGAGACAAATCCACTACCGGCACTAAAATAAACTGAAAGGAAATAGAGTCCAACCTCTAAGATAAATAAAATAAGTAATGATGACTAAATAGGCTCCTCAACCCAATAGGGACAGCTGTGATCAGAAGGTACAACTCGCTCGAACATGAAGGATGAGTCTATACCGGAGCCATACTCCTGCGGAAAGTCCTGCACACCTATACCTGGAGAGATCACCAGGTCCTCAGAGGGACATAACAAGATACAAAAAGAACATGCCACATAACTGAATAAATATTGCTCAAATAAATAAGTCAATTGAATTATAATATGGTCCAATACACACCTACTGAACTAGCTTACCATCCCCCCAACCAAACAAGGACAAGAGATGGTAAACTAATTCACGGTGACGTATCTTTCCATGCTATGAATCCAATATGGTATCCGAACTCCAACAAGGTTCAATACCTTCTCATCGGAGTAGTAAGCCACACCTACAACCAAACAAGGACAAGATGTGGCAAACTAATCCGCGACAAGTTATTGTTCCAAGCCATGGTCAGATACAAGTACCCAAACCAAGAGTACTCGTACCTAACGGAGGGTAGCCTACCATTCAATGTGAATGTAGTTTAAGTACATCCCTCTAATGCATGGGCCCTGACTAAAAAATGGGATCGACATAGTCCCCCTTGGGGCACCAGGGGGCTCAGGCATAATCGTTTCACGAACGTCAGTGGCCAGCAGTAATAAGGGGTCGTCAACCCGCATCTCCAGTGGAGCGTACGGTCATAAGAGAAATGTGTAAAGTAGTCCATACGTTAAGGATATGTACTTCCCGCCCAATGCCTACTATGTTGTACCCACAACACATAACCTCTATTAACCGCTAAGTCAAACTAAGCATGCAATGTCTATTAGCGGTTAATCCTATCGTACGGCTTATACGTACTAGTGGCCAGCCAGTCACGCATGTCCGAGTTCTATATATGACTCACAATAACGTGGTACAGATGTGTCAAGGCCTATGAATGCAAACACAAAGGGTGGTCCCTTAACTCTAAGTTTAATGTGTATGAAAATAATACATAGCATGAAATATAACTAAACAGTAAGTTCTAACAAGTTATGCCATGTATTACAGTTTATTTTTCATAAAGAAAATAATGAATAATACATGAAATATGAGCTAAATAAATAAACAGCGGTGGCAAGGTATCATGTCTGGGGGTAGTGTGCAGAATGGCGACGCCTGATGACTCAAATCGCCAAAATATTGAAGCAATGAAAGACAAATTCTAAGAACGACCTCAGATGCTGAAATAAACATCACGAACAGATTTGGCAAGAAATACCTAGGAAACGCTTGTCCAAAAGTCCAATTCTGGAACAGGGGCAAAATCGTAATTTTGGATCAAAACGATGTCCGTCGTTGGACCCATTTTGCACCGAAATGCGTGCTAGAACCTACGGTCTCTAAAGTCGTCAAACTACATGTCTACGAGTCCGGTTTGAGAAGACGAACCCAACCATATGTCCAAAGTGGGATTCCGGTGGATTGTGCACAATTTCGTCCGTTAGAGCGGGTCGCGGGCCCGCCAATTTTGGCATTCCAATCAACATTCTCAGAATCGGACCAAGCTTGGTATGCAGGACCAAAAAGTAGATACGGTCCTGATGGCGCAAGTTTCGCGTCGATCCGACGAACGTGCACGAAGTTATGGTCAAGTTTGCAAAACGTCGATACGGGGGTATCTCGACGGATACACACTGATTTCGTCGTGCGCGCACAACGAAATCGAGTCCCGTCAGTTCCCACACGTCGGCAATATCCATACACGCCTTTCGATGCATATAGTACGCGACCACGTCGCCCGGTTTGTCGGAGCGTACGCCGTATCGGGAAATGTTTTCTAAAATTATAGTTTTAAAAACTGTTTTCCCCCAATCTTTGGAATCGAAAATCTTTACATATAATAGATGAAAAATTAAACTACCAAAAGGGTTATGAAGTGCTACATATGGTGGATGACTTTATTCAAGAAATTTTTCTCGAATTCCTAATAGGCTGGTCAGAAATCGTCTTCGAACAGGGGTATAGCAAATCCTATTTCTGTCCATGCACGGTAGGTTTTTCATCGACTTGGCATCGATTTTCTAAATCGATGGGATGACCTTCCCATGATCTAGTTGCTGGGGTGTCGAGGGGGTTATATAGGGTGTCCAGGGAAATTTGCGAATTCGAAAACGATTAATCACAGACGGAGAAAAGATGATGAGAACGGAGTTACCTTGCTGCGCCCAAACAGGGGTGCCCTGTATTGCACGTGGCGAGCTTGGTCGGCCGACGGTCAGCGACGCACGGCGGTCGCCGCTGGGGGGTCGGGGTGGCGCGTGAGAGTGCTGGGGATGATTAGGTCGACGGTGTCGGGTGTTTAGGGTTTTAGGGTTTAGCCGCTCATATATATACCGACCCTTTCTCTCGTTCTGTTCGATCGGGCTGGGGACTCCCTGGGTCGGGCCCTTGGTGGGTACTGTTCATTGAACAGTGCCGCCAAGGAAAAAATAGTTATACGATTATATATATTATATAATAACTAATACTTAATGTATAACTAATAACTACTGTATAACTAATAATTAATGTATAACTAATAATTCTTAATATATATAAGATCTTTATTAAACCAATATGTATATATTTATATATATATAGTTCTCTAGTATATATATATGTATGTATGTATATACGGATATGCATATATACACACATATACTTTAAGAATAACCCAATAAATTCATATCAAACTCCTAAATCTAACAATTTTATAAAACAATTAAATAATTATCAATATACAAATTGTAATAAGAAAAATAAAAGTCCATGAAATATATACTACCACTATTTCTAAAATACCGCAAATCCTTTAAATACTTAATAAGCTCCTAAGAAATATATTGTCGAAGTTTTTTTAAAACAAAATCATAATAATTTCTAGAGTATTTGTAACCTATAATATTTTGTATAAAATAATCCGTGCATAATATCAAATAAATTAGAATAAATTTTTTACTCACTTTATAAGGCTAAAAAATAAATTTTTACCACTTCTAGGGAATAAATTATAAAAATCCCAATTATTTCTATTTAATAAAGATAAATAAAAGTAGAAAATTTTAGGGTGTTTACATACATGAAGGCTCACATGGTCATGAGTGTACATGAATGTCACATAAGTATACATGAATAAGTACGAATACAATGAGTAGACGATGCACATGATAAAGTACATGTGCATAATATACCCGTTGTATCCGAGGGGATAACATCGCATGAAGAGATCCATATAGTACTAATCTGTGATATATCGTGACAGCAACAAGTAAACTAGCCTATAACAAGTAAATATGTCAAAGCAAGAATGAAACGGTCAGAGAATGTACTCGCCTGTCAATCTGAGCTGCTGATGAGGATGTGTAACTGTACTGGAGTGATGTAAACCTATTTAAAACAACCATAAGTCACAACAAGGTCTAACACATTATAAGGAATGCCTACAATGCACTTCTATATGATTCTAGGTCCTTCCAGGTCAAAGTCAACCCTTGGTCAACTCAAGGTCAACTAGTCCGTTTACTAATTTTTAGGTCATACACAAGTTTTCAGGTCATTCGGAGTTCGTTTGAGTCGATTTGGATCAAGTTTGACCCAAAGTTGACTTTTGTCAACTTGGTCAACTTGTCGGCCAATTCGACCAAACTAGGCTCCTAACGATGATCCTAATCTGTCCAAACACTTCCTATAGTCATATCACAAGCAATTATTACATTACCTATATTTATATATTCATCTCAAGTTATATATATTAATATAATATATTTTTTGTTATATATATATATATATATATATATATATATATATATATATATATATATATATATATATATATATATATATATATATATATATTATATAAAAGTTATGAAAAGAAACATGGTTGTGAGTGTGAACGATGTTGTTGGGCTGCTGGTTATGGGTCTCAATTCTGAGAAAACAAATTAGAATGTGACTACAAGAGTATTCCATGTACAAAATACTACAATCAATAGCAAAATATATATACATATAGGCATATTTGTAGATATATGCATATACCATGTATATAAGCCAACGAGGGTCGATCTCGAACTTGGAGTGAGTTCCCAGAACTGAGATCAAGGCCTCGACACCTTACTTTAACATATATTCAAAATTAGGCATAAAAGGAATTAATATATATATATACATACATATATATCTATATACACTTAATAGGTAAAACACCATAAATGTATAAAAATGGCTAAAAAATATGAATCAAACCCAAAAGTCAATTCCCACAAGTATCAAACAGTATTCAAGGACCAAAAACTCAGAAATTATCGCCATAAATCTCAGTAATCAAATTATCACAAAATTATCAAATTTAAAATTTGAAGAAAAACCTGATTTTCACAAAATGACCCAAAACTCATAATACTCCAAATTAACCCACGAAACTTGGCAAATACGTCGGTCTTGACATGTGGGACGTGCTCGGGTATTCCCGGGGTCGAAACCGTGTCCGTATCGTGTCCAGCGAACGAGTATCGGGAAACCCGATACGCGCGTGAACTGAATCGATCCGAACTCGATTTCTCGTTCATTTCCGATCCAACTCTCGTAAAACTTCGTGTACACCTGGGCGTACACTTCCCCGACCTACTGGCCGAGTTAGCGTGCGACCATGTGTCGTGTCTGACACGCATGCAGAGCGTGTCCGCGCACGGGTGTGCGCACGTGAACAGCGTCGTGCACACGTGTCATCGAGTCTAGGGACTCGTGTGTCCTACCTTGTGTCTCGTTTTCCTGTCCTAGGC
The DNA here is from genome assembly GCA_029216955.1 of Iris pallida. Lineage (NCBI taxonomy): Eukaryota > Viridiplantae > Streptophyta > Magnoliopsida > Asparagales > Iridaceae > Iris > Iris pallida. Next base: position 4,040,061 of record JANAVB010037419.1, on the reverse strand, counting down.
TAGGGTAGGTATAGGGCTACACGTTGGACACCATGAATTGTGTCCACGTGTCGTGTGTCCGCGCGAACGTCGTTTCAGCGGCGGCTGTCCCGCATGCGCACGTGTGGCCGATCAGTACCGAGCAGCACGGCACGTGCGCGGCCTGGCGTGCAGCACGTTTGTGTCCTGTTTGGACATGGACACGAGTCTGATTCATGTCAAAACATATGGGGTCGTGATCCTCGTGTATAGGGCTACCAGAAAATATAAATAGATCCAGCAAAAATCAGAATTAAAATCATTGCGACATTTCAATAAACACCTACAATTATTAACCGACACGTGTCCGATACGAACACCAAATGAATACAAAACTGGACGAAATTGATCCTACAAGTCAGGGGTACCTAGATGCACACGACCCTGAAGAAAAATCAAGAAAAATAATACTAGAATAGGATTTACCTATTGAAAGTCAAAGATCTCAATGCAAAGGACTTTCCGAGCGCTCCAACGATCGAGTACCCTTAAGCAAACGCCTCCACCACCTTGCTAGCAATGCTCCAGCAAGATCCTCTCCTTCCTACAAGCACGACAAACTTCGTTTGGGAAGAAACGAACTCCAGATCGAAAAGTTAGGGTTTTGGAGAGTAGAAAACTAGGGTTTTCTCTTGGAGGCTACAAACTTCAACACAAGAGGAAGAGGGGCTGCCTATGGCCGGCCAGGTATAGAGGGGGTTAGGGTTAGGTAGCACATGGGCCTAGGCTCCCTAAGTTGCTAGTAAAGCCCAAGTCAAAAAGGCTTTAAAAAGGCTAACTAGAAAATGGCTAAAAATCAATTAAATCATTCTAAAAATAACTAATAAATTCTAAATTAAATCTAATGATAAAAGAATCTAATTCTAATATGGCATCAGGGTTCTAGTCATGGTTGGCTAAGTTAAACCCATCAAGACTACTAAATCAACAAACCAAACCACACATCATCACGTGAATTCAATAAATTAATAAAATAATCTAAAATTACAAAATGACCAAAATACCCTTGAAATGAAAAGTGGGTGTGACACGTGCCTAGAAAACTGTGCATGACTAGGCAATTTTGATCCATTGATCGTGACTATATTTGATTTTATTCTTAATCGTTCCTAAGCTTTGATCTTCAATATGAATTTAATTCTGACTTTGATCGTACTTATCATTTCTACACTTAAATTTTATCATTTTGATTTGATCATAATTAACGATCTTGACTCTATTACGACTATATCATGCCTAAAGATGATAAACTTCATCGTACCTGTACGAATTCGATTATATTCTAAATCCATTCTTAAATCATGCATAAATGATTCATCGTGCCTATACAATTTTGACCATATTTTGATTTTGTATTTATCGTGCTAACATGACTTAATCGTGCGTAAATGACTATGAATTTGATTATTTCTAATCGTGCCACATCACAATATTTATATTGTAGAAGCATAGAAAATATTAAAGAAAAAGGGAGAGACGCATAGGTTTTGTGCGTCCGATGCATAAATGTTCCTAAGTTAGAAGCTGCTTGCTTCTAAAGTATGACACATGTTCAAGAAACGGGCTAGACAGACTCATGGTCCATTCAATTGCATGATGTCTCTTGTGTGAAGAGATAAATTTCAGGCAGTGTGCAATGTTCAGACTACAAGGAAGATGTTAGTGATTTTGTCATCCCCATCATTACACTTTGCCAGCTGTAAAGGAAGCAGTTGTATGCGCCCACTTCCAGATCAATGTTTTGTAGTAAGCAATTGGAGAAGCTATGTGTTCAAATCTTGACTGATCCATAGTTACTCGAGGAAAAGTTATTATTTGCAATAAACAATCAAATGTTATGTGTTTAAAGTAATTAGACGCATGGCCGATCCACACTAAATAGATCGTCTGCTGACATGGCCGTGTTTCATACAGTACGTCCCAAAATACATGGCGAGGTATACATGATTCTCGAGCACGTTCACTCTCCACTAACCGCTAAGGCTCATGCGCCTATCCAATTTTATGCATCTCTGAGGCAGAAGATAGTGTATTATTTGCGCACATACGCACATGACTATTCTTGTGAAGAAAAGCTATAAATATAGGATAGTTTCTTCCTCGCGCAGGGATACACACACAAAGCACAGGTAGAAGGAGAGGCTACAGATAATGGTTCTTTTCTAAGAACTTTTAGAGAGAAGGAGAGAGAGAGAGAGAGAGCTTTCGGTGATAAATTTCTCCTTGCTACAGAGAGTTTATCAACGACCAAGCTTCATCAACTTTAGCATCAGAATGTCAACATAGTAAAAAGTCGAAGTAGACTCAATCTCTATCGCTCCAATTCCCAGATTCTATTTGTACTCAAAATTCTTGTTTAAGATTCTTATTGTACCTTTATCTTTGTAATAATACAAAATATCCTACATTTTTGGACTCTTTTTATGTTGGAACAAAAATGGCGACTCTGCTGGTGGCAACTTTCTCCATTGATACGAAAGTGGTGATGCAATCTGATGTGAACAAGCTAGGTTAAGTTGAGAAAATGTTAGTTGTGCAGTTCAACCAACAAGCATATGAAACGATGCTTTCGGACAAAGACTCTACTTCGACAGCCAAGAGGCAGAAATCTAAGTATGTTCGTAAGGCTTTGATCTCGAAGTCTCTTCCTGCTCTTCGTAGCGCCGCTAATAGAAAAGGTAAAGCTCTGGCCAATGTAGACCAAAGCAACATGTTAGAGGCGCATGGTGGCTTAGTACTAGCTACAATATTATTTAAAGACGTTCCTGCTATTGAGATGCATGATATACACCATGCATCTAGAAGAGGCTCTGCCAACGATCCATCAACTAAGTCTTGTGCTTCTCGTAGAAAAAAGAACACCAAGAGGGCGCATGCTAATCATGCGTCTGTCAAGAAAGCTAAAACTTGTGACGAAATCCCTCGCTCCAATATAGGCAAAAAGAATTTACAACTTTTGAAATTTTGGTAAAGAAAAACATTATTATGCTAAAAATTTAAATGTTGGAACTTCTATCTCATATTTGGTGAATCGAGATGGGAGTTCTGCTTCAATACAGAACTCAAGGTGCATAACTGGAGATAAAAAGTCTATCTTCCACAGACTTTCTTTCTCATCAGATTCCATGCGCTATGAAGGAGGCTCAGTTCATGGGTCCCTTCATGTTATGCAGGCTGATGACGGGAAGCTATACAAGATGAAGTCTATACGTCTTAATCATCCATGTGCCTCGCTTCCATATGTTGTGGACTCATGCACATTTCTTCCCAATGTACCTAAAATGAGTCTACATGATCAAACAACTCAAGATCTAAGTACTGGGTGTTCCCATGTGCATAAAATAGGTCAACGAGTTAAGAAACCAACTCTCCCATGCACGGACGTTGTCCAATCGCATAAAAAAGGAAATGGGGTCATACACCCTTTTGTTGATTTGCGTGATATGCTTCGATATAAGCGTAAATCGACAGAGGTGTCAGCAAACACAGTTATGTCATGTCAAACAAATTCCTGTGTGAATATTATTATCAACTATTGCTGCTCAAAAATAGTTGACCAATCAACCAGACAATCTGTCTTCACCAGATTACAACCAAATCTTTCGGATTTGTCGTATCTCAGACGACAACTTTCAGATAATGAAGATGAGTTACAGGAGGCTACGGTCTATGTGACCTCCAGTCAAAGTGATAATCAAGCACCTTTATCCTCTTCATTCAGGGGACATCAAAGAGTTGCTTCACCTGAAGGTGTTTATCAAGGAACCTGTTCCCGATCTAGACAGTCTTCTGGTGTACTCCAAATTCCTGAACAAGATAATATTGGGGTAGCACTCTCCTAATCTTTGACCATTCCATATCTCAATCTGATGACAGAGTACCTCACATTTCAGAAAGAGATGATGCAGTTTTACAGTCAGGATCAAGCAGCACTAGTAATGCTTTCTGGTATACTCCTCCATCCGGTAGTCCGTATACAACTTCTGTGTGTGTGACTGGTAATGAAGAAGGTAGTAACAATGATCAACAGAGAATCGATAATTTGGAGAGCATGTTACAAAATATCATGACGATAATGCAACAGATGCAAACAACCATGAACATGCAAACAACTCTATATCAATCTCATCCGTCAACTCAAACTCATACCGATCAAGATACAGTAGGGGTGTCATTTAACCCTAATCCATCGTCGATACTTGAATATGTATCTACACCAGTGCTACAACAGACATGACCAGCTATCATACAGAATACCTCTGCAAGCCTGTTGATTGACACTCTCGAAGCTATCCAAGGCATCAATGCTCGATTGAATGATATCACTTCAAAGGAGGAACTGCATCAAATGGGAATGTCATGTCCTTATCCTTCAGAATGGGATGATGTGGTTTGTCCTCCAAAGTACAAACCTCAAGCTCTGATTCCTTATGATGGAACAGGTTTCCCGAGACAGTATTTGACATACTTTTACTTCCAGACCATTCACATAACAAAGAATGATACACTATGGTCTAAAATATTCATTGGCACCTTGAAGGGAGTAGCGTTTGAATGGTTTGCAATATACCTGACGAATGTATAAAAACTTTTAAAGACTTGGAGAAGTTGTTCCTTACTAGATTCTATGAAGGGACATGTGATGTCTCTATGTCAAAGCTTATTGCTACTAAGTAAGTGAATAAAGAGCAAACTCATGAGTTTATCGAACGATTCGGGAGATTATCGATGAAGTTACATCCCGGGACTCCTCAGTTGGTGTTAATCGATACATGCATGGGTAATTTCTTAACCACAGTCAGATTAGGTATTAGCCCAAGAGATTATAATGATTGGCCAGCTTTCATCGCTGCTGTCGAGAAGGCTGAAGAATCGGCCCAGGTTCTATATTTGATTGGGTTGAAATCACTCGAAGAGAAAGGGAAGCGTCCCCATAGTAGCAACACTTCTGGGAAAACCAATAAAGGGAAGGAGTCCTTTACAGTAGATGTTTCCGCAGCTGTTTTCCAACCAAAACAAAAAAGTCCGGCTGCTCTAAGGCCTAAGCCACATTATACCTTTAATGAAGCCCTCACATTGAATATCTTTCAAGTACTAATGAAGTAAAATAAGTTGCAACTACTTTCCCCTTGAAGGCCTGAAGAAGTAGCGCGAACGAATGATCCGAAGTATTACTTTTATTATCAATATAGCATCACCCTACGAAGGATTGCTATATATTGAAGAATCATATTCAGCAATTATTGGATTCAAAGGCCATCACATTGCATACAAATAAGAAACATGTTTCTACAAATCTTGTTTCTCTCCAATTTGGAGACCTCCCTGGAATTGATGTTCAAGACGGTTTTACCCCGATACCGAAGGCGATATTATAAGTCGTTAATCTTCTCCAGTCCGGGATCAGACAGCCAAACTCGTACCACTAACTACTCAGCATGGTGAAGTCATGTGGATCTATCCTGATCTTCTTGAAGATATGGATCCAAAATAAACCTTGTCCACTTCCAAGATACAGAGCAAGAAGAAGAAAAGTAAATCATGCAATATGATCAACGAAGCTCTAGTCGGGAAAACCAGATCTGGAAAGGCATACCTTCTTACCTCCAATCAAGACCAAGAAGATAATCCTTTACTGTAGCTCCTGCTCCAAGTCCACCTGCCATCTTGGCTTCATCAGAATTGGAGCCATCAAAGCAGACCTCAGAAGGAAAAAAAGGTGAGGTTCGACAAGTCCTTGAAGAAGTCTAATCCTCTTGGACTTGACAAGCCCTCCAATTTTGATATATTTGCACAACTTGCCAACACCCAAGCTTGACTATCCATATTCGAGTTACTCCGCCTCTCTAAAGTTACACAAAAAGTACTGAGAGAGGCGCTGCAACATGCCGACTCATATTTGTCTTAGATAGCGAAACTTGATGATGACCCCGTGACATGTCCTTATTGTCATAGTGCATCAGAGAAGACTCCCAACATCACCTTTACTCAAGGGGACATTTTTGAAGAATAACCCCTATGACAGACCCTTATACTATACGGGGTATGTCAGGGCTTATAAGGTGGATCGCATTCAAATTGATCATGGCTGATCTGTTAGTGTTACTTCTCGAAGTTTGGTTTAGGTGTTGGGAATCCCAATGCATAAGTTGTCACCTACTTCCACTACCATTACTGGCTTCAATGCTGGACGGAGTCACTCTCTAGGGAAAATCCGTCTTAAGTGTCAGATTAGAAATCTTCGGACTAAAGTTGCATGTTATGTGATTGATGTCAATATATCCTACAATATCTTGTTAGGGCGGCCGTGGATACATGACAACCTTCAAGTACCATCTACTCTTCATCAGTGCTTCAAATATGTGAAGAAAGAAGGAGTAGTATGTATATAATTTGTAGACGTCGATCCTTTCAGGGGGTCGAGGTCTACTTCTCTGATGTAAGGCAGTATAAACCTCTGGATCAGAGACCCTCTGATGATGAACCATAACATCTAGTTGTGGACAAGGAAGTAGAGGCTAGGGACGAAGTAGAAGAAGCATCTACCGATCAAACAGTGGAAGAACCTCTAGCCATATATGTAGAAGCATAAAAAATATACAGCAGTTGCAAAAGCGCCGAAGACATCAGTTACTTCGCATGCTTTACAGAAGCACATGATATATCAAGATTGTTGCACACTTAAAAACACGTACTACAAAAATACAGTACATAAAGGAAAATTCTTTATTAAAATCATGTTTACAAAAGATCTATTATAGACTCTTCATGGTTACATATAAAGACTAAAACCTAAAGCGCAGCAGCGTCAGAGCAAATCGCTTTCTCGTTAGAGCAGACCTCTTCCTAGTCAGACATGGAGGAACCCCAATATGGCTAATAAAGCAGTTATTGGCCGGAACAAGAACGTATCTCCTGCGTGAAGCTCACATCACAACATGTGGCTCTTCCAGCTTAACAAGGTACGTATCTCCCCCGCTCCAATATAGCTAATGAAGTAACTATTGAGCAGGACAGAGTACAACCTGTGGCTCTTCGGATTGACAATAAATCCAAACCCGGTAGCTTGGACCTCGAAGACCTCCAAGATGTTGTTCAGGTTCGAATCCCTTATGCCAAACGCTCAAGTACATCTCGAAACTCTGTAGTTGTTTTTCTACAAGACCACAAATTCTTTGAACGAAGAGATCTACAACCAGCAGTTGACTTATGCAAGGCTCATGGCAGCATGAAGCTAATTTGGGATTGAGCATGACGAGAAAATGACTGGAAACTATGAGCAAGGCCTCACCCAAGAGCTCCTTTTATATAGGCTGTGTGGTCCAACCCACACACCACATGGCAGTCGGTCAAAGGATTTTGTAGTAATGGAATGAACCTAAGACTCAGCACAATGAATCTCATTTAATAGATTCCTTTGACTAAATCTTGGGCTACCGCTTCTTGAGCCCCTCAAAGTGGAAGCAATTAAAGAGATATTCACTCAGCCGCTCAAAGGCGATCATTAATTTCCTTGGAAGCATAGTGACTTCGATCCCTCATAAAAGCACAGCTCCCTCACGATTTCTTAGAAGTGCAACCCCTTTAACACCTCCTTTATCTTTTTAGAGTTATCCAAAAGCGTAGCTCCTTTACTGGTCTCTCAGATTCTTTAAGAAGCGCACCTCCTTCAGATCCTTCAAGAAGCGTAGCTCCTTCGGAGCTCTTTCACGACTCCTCCATTGGTTCCTCAGAGTTACCCAAAAGTGCAGCCCCTCCAACGGCTCCTTCATTGATTCCACATAGCTCACCCAAAAGTGTAGTGACTTCATCGTCTCAGAAGCACAGTCTCCTCGTTGCCAAAAAATGCAGTAACTTCGTCGCTCCCCAGAAGTGCAGGTCGTATAGCACGCAGCTTCTCCACAAACGTGGTATCATGCCATATGGCCAGTATGGTAGCCATATCCCTT
>JANAVB010037419.1:3964594-4027094 GCA_029216955.1 Iris pallida | reverse complement strand
TGCGTTACAATCTCGGTTATGTTGTCTTTGACTATCTTTAATTAGTTTCTACAAAATTCTATTGTACAGAAAGAAAAGTGGCCGACAATTTGGTATTTTGAAACAGTTTTTAGTATTACAGCAAACAGGTTTTTCTTCAACTTCGTCTCGATTTTTCGACCAAGTTGGATGGCCATGTCAGAATCCACCTAGAGGATCTCGAAGAGGGTCAAGTCTACTTTTCAGAAAATCTTACGGATCGAAAATCGATGCTACGAGTAAAAAGTTACGTCGTAGGGAAGTAGGGTACCTTGAGTGGAAAAACTGCTCCGTGGGTGACGAGGGACTGACTTTCGATGCTCCATTCGTCGTGCACACAACTCCGTCGCTAGTAAAACGAAATCGTAGGCGAAGGGGGTATGTTCTGCCGCAATTTTTATTTTGGGAGTTTAGGATTTTGAGGTCTGTGGAGGAAGTTATATATATAGCAAGTTTGGATGAAAACCTAATACTACTAAACTTAGTAATAAGTTGTTATGTGAACCCACATAACCCGTGGGTTGCTCACGTTGGTGCTGCTGTTGTAGCTTGTGAGGGAGAAGGAGGGGGGCCCGTCCACATATGTGGGTGGGTGAGTGATTAATTTTCTTTCTTTCTTTTCTTATTAAACCTTTTCTATTTATAACCATGTATATATATATATATATATAACAAAGATGGATTTGGAGGCGCTAGGGTTTCCTCCGGATGATGGACTTGCAGGCGGCCGTCCGGAGTCCTCACGGCAACGGAAAGGAAAACAAACTGAGGAGAATCTCCTGGCCACCGCCGATCCCGGACCTGTGGAATCCGGGGGGAGGGGGGTTGGACGACGGTGGCAAGAAGAAGAAGGGGGGCAGCACGGGGGGGAAGCAGCCCAGAGTAGCAGCGCAGCCCAGAAGGAGATGGCAACGCGGATGGGGCGGGATCGAAGCCAAGACTCAGGGCTAGTAGGCCAGGCGGCTACCAGCGTATGCATAACCATGGGCACTTTGCCAACACAGCCGTGGGCACAAGTCAGATGGGTGGAAGGAGAAGAACAACTAGGGAGGAAGGGCATACGGAAGGAAATAATGTTCTTCCGGGCGGGCGGTCGGGAGCTGCTGTCCGATCAAGCCTCGGGATCGATTCCAATCCTCGAGGACGAGCGGAGATCGCTGTTAAGGTTAGCCAAGCAAACAATCCGCCGAACGTGTTAAGAGCAATGCCTAAACCGGTATCCTGGGTAGATATTTGCAAACCATCGATGGTGGAGGAGGAGGTAGAATTGCAATATATAGAACCAAGCGTCATCGATGGAAGGAAAGTGGTCGAAATCACCAAGGAGGATATACAGGAAACCACCGAATATTGGAAACATACACTAATCTTGTATGTGATGGGTAACAAACCATTCTATGGGCAACTTCAGGCGTTTGCTACACGTGTTTGGCGACCGAAGGGTGATATGGAAATCTTCTCTCGTGAAAACGGGTTTTATTTTGTCAAATTCTCTCTAGCAGAGGATTTGGAGAAGGTATTGGAAGGGGGGCCGTGGACGTTTGATGGACGGCTAGTAGTACTCAAGAGGTGGATGCCAGAATCGAGCTTCGAGAAAGATAGGTTAACATCAGTCCCTATATGGATCCGACTCCGTGGCTCTCCCCACAGTTGTGGAGTAACCCATCAATAATGAAATTAGCGAGCATGGTTGGCAAACCAATACGTACCGACCTCCTCACGGCAAGACGTCAGAGGCTCTCCTATGCTCGGGTGTTCATAGAAATTGTAGCAAACGATGATCTCCCACGTCAAATCGATCTCGTCCTACCAAATGGTGAGTGGACCACACAAAGGATCGAGTATGAATGGGTACCCCCATCGTGTTCAAAAGTGCCAATGTTTCGGACACATGAAGAATCACTGCTATGACACAGAGGAGAATACAATAGCAGCAGATACCCAGCCGACACATCAAGAGGGAGAGGAAGCATGGAGATGGGAGATGAACAACATCAGGAATACATCAACCAGGAGGAGCATATGGCGGATGTCCAGCATGTAGCCGAGCACAATGTGATCCACACTACCACTTCAATATTGCTTGGGAAACGTTCGGTCCCAGAGAAGAATCAAACCGAAGTTAGCGAGAGCAACAGAGCCTTGGTGTTATATGGGGGCTCGAAAGACCAATTGGAGAATGGAAGTAACAATAGGGAGACGGACCCTCAGTAGTTCGAAGCAACAGGAGGCTCCAAGGACCCAAAGGTCAACAAAAACTCATCATAATAGAGAAGCGGATGCTGCGACTACACGAGGTGAGCACGCCAACAGTAGGAGTAGCAGTAATGAAGACCCGCATAAAGGCTTCACCACAGACAATCCAAAGTGGTCTTGGTTACAACAAGAAGATGCAGCGTGCAATACCAATGAGAATATGATTTCCTCCACACGTCCAGGAGAAAATCAGTGCGTTGTCGGGACGAGTCAGCAAGTGAATAAATGACATTCCTCACCTGGAATGTCAGGGAGGCCAATTCTATTGGCCGGTGGAAGGAGATACAGAACGTTATCAAGAGAAACAAATGTTCGATAGTTGCTATCATTGAGAGCAAAATCAAATCTGAAGCTAGACTGCTGCAACGGACTCCGCATAATTGGCAGTCCATCCATAATCTACAGCACTGTGATATGGCACGCATATGGATACAATGGGACTCACAAGTTTGGTCCGGACAGGTACGTCACCTCACTGACCAACTTATTGTCATTGATTTCACTAACAAAGGTGGTTTGCATGTTATACTGGGAGCGGTGTACGAACATAATGATAGGAGAAAAAGATTTCGACTTTGGGAAGACATTATTCACATTGCATCAGACGTAGGTGATGTCACCCCTCTCATATTATGCGGGGATTTAACACAATGCTCACTACAGCTGAAAAAATTGGGGGCAGGACAGTGCCTGATTCTATTTTAGCAGACTTCCAGAACTGCCTTCTTGGTTGGGACTGCAATGCGTTCATAGAACGGGACATCTTTGGTCCTGGAAAACAGATCCATCACTAGTCGAGTATCCTGCCAACTGGATCGAGCAATATGTAATAACAGATGGCTCGAGATGTTTCCTCTGGTTCGTGCGAAGGATTGCCAAGTGGCACTAGCGACCACACTCCCATCCTCTAGAATGGCTATGCAGACGTTTGCGAAAAAGACGGCCTTCCGTTATTGCAATGCATGGCCGGAAATGGAAGGCTATCAGGAGGTGGTGACAAGAGAACTGGAGCGTCACGTTGATGGCAGCCCGCAGTTCTCGCTAACCCAGAAGCTGAAGAAGGTCAAAAGAGCACTCCGACAATGGGACAAAAACAGACCCAAGTCTGCTATTGAAGACAAAGAAAAACTGTTGCAAGAGCTGCAAAGTAAATTACAAGCTAATCCTAATGATGCTGGGCACATGGCAGCAGAAGTTCGGGTCCAAGCGGAGGTTAAAAGCCTCCGGAAACAAGCCGAAGTTCACCTCCAACAACGAGCAAAGTGTGCATGGTTAAAAGATGGTGATCGGTGTTCAAAATTCTTCTACGCCACCATTAGAGCTCGACAGCACTCTAACGCCATGACGACACTCATTGACAGTGATGGTAAAGAAATTAGAGAGGAAGCTCAACTACAACAAGCTGCCATTAAATACTACTATGAGCTCTATAATCAATCCGACTACAGAGACGAATTTCCCGACACCATACCCAAGCGCCTAGTAACAGAAGAAGGCAACAAACTACTGCGGAAGCAAGTAACATTGGCAAAATTGAAGAAATTATCAAAACGGCGGATCCGAATAAAGCACCAGGTCCCGACGGGTTCAATGCCATGTTCTACAAGAAACATTGGGAGCAACTCAAAGGACACATATACCGTGTTGTACATGACTTTCTTCGTACAGGAAGAATGCTAAAAGAGGTGAACCATACATTTCTTACCTTAATTCCAAAGAAGGAAGGAGCTACAGAGCTTGGCGACTATCGACCAATAGCATGCTGCAATTTCATCTACAAAATTATCACCAAGTTAATGTGTAATAGGATGCAGGAAATCATGCCGGGACTCATTTCTCTCAATCAATCGGCGTTCATTAAGGGGAGATCTATAGCAGAAAACTGTCTACTGGCACAAGAACTGGTGCGCGAATTCAATAAGCCGGGAGGGAAGAAAAGTTGCATAAAACTCGATCTTCGCAAGGCTTATGATATGGTGAATAGAAAATTTGTTTGTGCGACGATGAGATGCATGGGGTTCGACAGCTGGTGGGTGGATCGAATAGAGGAATGCATATCAACCCCGACCTTCTCCGTCATTGTTAATGGGCAACCGCAGGGGTACTTCGGTAGCAATAGAGGTCTACGCCAGGGTGACCCTCTATCCCCATATTTATTTACTATAGTTATGGAACACTTCACATGTTTGATGGATATGGCGGTGTACAAGAATGATAACTCCTCTTTACCGCCGAGTCTCGCCGAAGGTGTCTCACCTTATATACGCAGACGATCTCCTGGTGCTTATGGAACCGACAGCGAGAGGAGTGGAACACCTCAACCAGATACTTCACCGATTCGGCCAACTGACGGGTTTGACTCTGAACCGAAACAAATCCCAAGTTTATTTCAACAAAGATTGCCCGCAACAGGAGCAGTTGGCGACCTTAATGGGAATCGATAAAGGACAACTTCCAGTCGTACCTCGGTTTGCCACTCTCGGTCAACTACGCCAAGGATACGGACTGCGCAGGATTGGTTCAATATGTTCACAGTAGACTGGAGGGGTGGCAGTCGCAGCTTCTGTCTTTTGGTGGAAGGATTGAACTGGTTCGATCTACTATTCTGGCTATTACAGCGTATTGGTTGCAGGCTATCATTATCCCGAAGAGCACTCTCCATAAAATAGAAAAATTATGTGCTAATTTTATTTGGAAAGGTGGTATGCATACTATCGCATGGAGGAATTGTGTCGAAGGAAGGAGGAGGGCGGACTCGACTGAGGTCGCTTCAAACACTTCGAGATGTTGCCATTCTCAAGTTAGTATGGAGGTATCTGGGAGGAAATTCTCTATGGGCAATGGACTGCCAATAGATACGACAAGGAAGGGAACTTCTGGGTAATTAACGTCGATAATAATGCGTCTGTTACATACAAATTAATTTTGAAGCAACGCTCGGCATTAAAACTTAGAATCCAACGGGTCATATGCAACGTCGAGCGACGAAGGTGTGGACAGACCCATGGATAAATAAAGAAAGCTTGACGGAAAGGCTTGGCTGGCCTACATATGAAATGATCGGCAGCACAGCTACTGTCAACGAGCTGATTACAAATGGGAAGTGGAACATACAGGATAGATACATCCGGTCATGGTTTAAAGAGGAGATTAACAATTGCCTATTGACGTGAAGGAGTGGCGGACTACTGGGTGTGGGATGGAGCGAACCCAGGAGTATTCCCTCACAAACTTGCATTGAGAGCCTACGGGATTCACTACCAATGGTAGATTGGGCTCCCATAGTTTGGACGAAGGGAGTGGCATCAAAAATGAAGCTATGTATATATAAAGCTACCAGAGATAGACTGCTAACCATGGAGAGAATCGTCAAATTCAACATAAGGTACAAAATACCAACTGTGTGTTCTGCAGTAATGGGTTCGAAACGAGAGACCACTTGTTCTTTCAGTGCACCTGCACCAACCTCATTTGGCAATCGATCAGGATTCAGACTAGCACTCTTAATACTAGCAGACAGGGTCTTCTGGAGACCATAGAGGAGGTTAAGGCGATGGAGAGCAGAGGAAGCCAAATATACAGACATGCTAGAATGAGACTCCTGTCCGCAGTATGGCATGTATGGAGAGAACGAAACAACAGAATTTTTGAGAAGAAAGCAACGTCTATAGCTGGAATACTAAATAATATAGTAGGGGACATTAATTGTATGAGTGGTTGAGATTTAGAGGGCCTGGTGTTATACTTGAGAGGCTGTGCGATGTATACTCACTTTCTTTCTCATTTATGAAAAAGATATTTAAACGTTTGTTTTATTTTAATATTTGATTAAATATGGTAATTTAAATTGGTAAAGATTTTATTGACTTTGTTTAAAAATAGTTTAAATTAAGGATATAATTTATCTAGATTTGAATTAATTTGGATAGAATAATTTTTAATCAGTTTAAATTAATTGGTGATTTATCTATTATGGATTTAAACAAATCCTAGTCCCTATCCAAATGGGAATTCCTACCTCCTATTTAAGGAGCAGTACTCGTCCATAAATTCGACAACCCAAAAATTCTCCACAAACACAAGTGCATCGTGTCTGTGTTCCCTGTCAACCCACTATAAATGTCCATTACATATACAATAATTTCCATCCCAGTCCGAGCATCCCTTCCGTCGTGTTGGACACAACCCAATACCAGCAAACAAACCCCTCGCCATCGGCCCCTCTACCCGAGCATCACCACATTTGTCATCTCCAACCTCGACAAGTCGTCTCCTCCTTCTCCTTATCCCGATACCATCACCGTTACCTCTTCCTCCCTCCTGCACAAACCCGACCACGCCACCCCCGCGGTAGCCCCGCCTTCACCGTACCCATCCCCATCTCCCGTCGCCATCATCCGTGCCCAAATTTTCGACGCCACCCAAAACGACATCATCACCCATTCCAAAAAAAAGAACAATCAGCAGAAACCCTAACCCTAACCTGCGCTGCAGCGTGCCTCCCCAATGGAGCTCATCCTCTCTGCGCTGCGTCTCGAACCACGAGCGCCATCCCCGTGCCGTGACCCGCCTCTGCCGCGAGATCATCACACCGGCGCCTCCCTAACTGGTGATCGGATCTGCGCCTCCGCGGAGACTGCGCCACCGCCCGTCGGAATTCTCCAACGCCACCGCTGGTAGGTGCGCCGCTCTGTCAGTCAGCCCTCCTCGCCGCGCCGGAGATCATCCCGCCGTCATGTCGGAAGTTCGTCAGTACCCCGCGCCGAGCTTCGGGAGCAGCCCTTTCTCCGTGCCTCCGACTTCCCTTTCCGGCGTCATCCGCCCGCCACGAACCACCGCCCGCACCCGGCCTTATCCGCGACCGCCATCGCCTTCCTCCGGCGCCGAAGAACCGCCGCCGCCCAAAACCGAACCGTTGCCGACCGCCGCCTTCGCCATGCGCCACCCGCCGCCGTTGAGCCCGGCCAAGCACAGGTGAAATTTCCCCTTCCTTTTTGCCCTCTCTCTCAACTACTCTCTCTCATCAATTCCATTTCGTTCCTGTAGTCTTGTAGAGAACAACATGTGATGTGAGCTGTTATAAGTAATAATAATAATAGTTATTATATTATTATTATTATTATTATTATTATTATTATTAAAGAAGGAGATGTATAGTTCTGTTAGGATTTTTATTATTATTATTATTAGATTATTAATACTGTGATTATTATTATTATTATTGTTATATCATTAGTATTATTTTAATATTTTTGTTATGATTATGATTTTATTATTATTAGCGTATTATTCGGTTTATTAAATGAATTCAATAATTAATATTTCCAAAATATAAATTGACAAATTAGGGTTTAACCCTAGACTGTTTTTATTATTTTCAAAATACTTATTTAAATATTTAGACAACTTAGCGTTTTGCCTAAAAAGATTTTTATTTTTTTTTTGTATTTTTCTGGACTAATAAAAATGTATTTTTACAATTTACATATATAAAATATTTTCAAGTATCTACGTAGAATTATTTTTCAAGTATATTATGAGATATTTTCTAAAATGGAACACGCGTCTCTTCGCTCAAACTCTCTTCGAATTATTCCCTTTTCTTATAGCTAATCGTGCTTCTCTATTTCCTTGCAACTTCGGACCATGACACATCGAACATGGCCATCGGATAATCAAGACTTGTCGGAATATTGCCCCACACCAGGCATAACACCAGGCAAGATACCTTGCCATTATATGTTTATATTCAGTCTGCATTTTATTACATATCACTGTTCATTAATTTTAGTTATTACAGTTCTTGATTTACTACATGCTCAGTGATTACTAGTTTACTTTGTTACTATCCTTTGGTTGCACATGAACCTAGAGTTAAGGGACTACCGTCTATAGTGTATATCATATACCTTGACACAGTTGTACCACGAGGATGTGTGAGATGAGTAGCATGTAGAGGTTCTTACGTATGGGTTGATCCCCCATGCGCATGCGTTAGAGCTAACTGTAATAGAGGCGTGTTAGGAGCTTAGCAGTTAGTAGAGGTACATGGTCGTGGGTGCGACTTGACAGGTACATTGGGTGGGGAGAACAATACCTGACGTATGGGCTTCTTTGCACTTTCCTGCTTACCTGTGCGCTCCGTCGGAGACGCAGGCTCCAGGTGCCCTCTGACGTTTTCCAGAGCGTTATGGACATAGCCCCTTGCACATGATGCCCTCTGACGATCCTCGAACGTTACGGATGTAGGCCCCTGGTGCCCTATATGGGGACTATACCGATCCCATTTACAGCCAGGGCTCATGCGTCGAAGGATTATTTCTCATCTGCATGATCACTTTAGTATGGTTAGATTACCTTATTGTGTCTTGTTACTTTCTTTGAATGTGGCATATTTTATATTCAGTATTATATGGCATGTTCTTCCTTTATCTTGTTACGTCCCTCTAAGGACCTGGTGATTTCTCCAGGTGTGTGTTCATGATTTCTTGCAGGTGCTCTAGCTAAGGCCATGTCTTTCTTCCTCCATGATGTGCTCTTGGACTCGTCACTTGCTCTCGCTTGCTTAATTCTTTTCTTGTATATTTTTCCATATTTAATTTAGTTGGTTGTGGATTTGTCTCCGCCCAACTATTGTGTACATGACAAACTCAAAGTTGTTTTTATATCATTATTATTTTTGGATGAGATTTAGTGTCTTGGCTTTCTGCATTTACAGCTTATGTATACATACGAGCCGTATAGTTACTCGTATGTATACAGCTGGCATGATTACGTTCCTAGTCCTACGTATTTTGGGACTGGGGCATTTCAACTTTACTTGATGCTGTCACGATGATATCACGGATTAGTACTATATGGATCTTTTCATGAGATGTTATCCTCAAGCGGGTGCATCAGATATTTCATATTCATGTACTTTATCATGTGCATGATGTATAACTTGGACTCGTATCTATTCATGTATACACATGTTCTCATGTGCCTTCATCTCCACTCATGTGCACTCATGTTCACATGAGCTTCTTGTAAAGTAGCGTAATCATGTACAATAACGTAACTTGAATGGATCCTTGTGTATTAATTGGGGTAGGGGGAGTAGAAGAGGTTATGCAGTTAAATCCAAGTAGTGTAATCTTGTACATGCCTGTTATACCATCTCGTATAATGGAGTTACCTTAGAATAATCATATGCAACCTCTCCCGATTACATAACCATCTTGTGCTTTAAATCAGTTATATATGTATATATTTTTAAATCACTTTTATATTTTAAATCACTTATATATATATATATATATATATAATATATATATATTATATATATATATATATACAATTTTGATGAAAAATAAATCAAAACCCAAGGCCTTTGTCAAGCCCAACCCTTATCGGGTCTGGCCCAACAAATTATATGTAAATATTCATAGATATACAAAAGAAGGTTCTGGTTTATGAGCCCAGCCTGGCCCAAAATACTAAGTATTATTTTAACAATGTATTAAGCATTAGCATTGACACTTGCATCACCACAAGTACTTTTCCTGACTCGTTGACACCAATGTGTTATTCAGACCATATAGGGAAAACCTTAATACTAGAGAATGCTAGGTACAACTGGTACCATGCCCTGCCCTGAAGACTACCTCTAACACTCCTAAAGCCAGGATACGTCTGATACCACCCTCTGGAAGCATTCCCTATTCTCCAAAAAACTATCACACCACATAATTACCTAGGTAGGTGGGTTCCAAAGGATAGGTTAATGTTACCTATAGGACCTGTGTCTTGTTCCCCATTGGTGTCCGAGTTGACATTTGATATTGGAGCGGAATGCCATGGTATCAGACTTAGCATTGGTATCCTACCCGAACCCTGCATCAGATTGAAATTGGATACCATACTTGGTTTCAATATCAGAGTTGATACGTTAATGCAGACCCAATCCTTAGTACCCAGTAGATACTACTATGTGAGTTTCCTGGTATCCTATATATATTAATAATGAGCAATAGCCTACTTAGATATGCCTTAGGTAAGCATCACTAGGTACCAAACCGTGTCATCCATAAGTGAGCTAAGCCCCATATTGACTCCAGGGTAGACCTACATCTGTAAGATATGTCATCGGGACATGGTGGAGGCAAGCAAGCCTTGACACAACAGGTAAGTCCAAGTGACTCCCAACATGTGAAGGTCGCCCCATGAATATCCATTGGGTCATCGAGTTGCTTTTAGTGTCTTATTGCCAAGATCCAATTCCTAACATGTGTTAGTCAACCTATAGTGCAGTACAAGCCCAAGTGTAAGTCATGCACAAGTATAGGTGTCCTAGATGTATATAGTGACAATAGATAGTTGAGTACTGAAAGGACGATTCAAGGAGGGGTATTGCAGCAATAGACTAAGGAGGAATAACTAATGGGTATTCAAGTCCAACAACGATATAAATGTGTATAGGGGACAGCTAGAATATGACCAGATAGGCCATTCTTCTCTAATATTAGGCTTACTACCACAGGTATAAGCCTACCAACTGACACAATGATACATTATGTAGCAGCTGAACAAGGGATGGGTATCTAGCCCCAGGTAATGTCCTGCAACCTATGTGTCTAACCCATGAACCTTCACTTGTAGTCCATTTACACTAACATTAAGTATTGCCCTCTGGATATCAAGCTGATGCCATCATCACTTGGTCATTTCCTTAATTATCTGGCATTTTATGCAACCCGACTATATAGATTGCTGCCACTACCATTGCTGTTCTCATTTCTCTCTCTCCAATTCCTCGAGGTTATGGGAATGGTAATGGTACTAAATGGTAAGAGGGAGGGCTAATGCAGATGGAATTATGCACAAAATGTATCAAGTTTCCAGTAAAGACAGGTAACACCATGTAGAAAATTGAATGGAGTGATAGGACCCTTGCAATCAGATGTCCCTTCTCTGTCATAGATTTGCATACCTTATAATGAATCTGATACATGAATTGCATCCCAGGTCACATGATTATATGGGGTGTTCCCAGTTATAAAAGGGAACAAATAGAGTGAAGAGTAGATGTAGCATATAGGAGCTTCCATAGTAGCCTATATGGTTAAATAGGAGGAGGTAGGGACACAGGCATAGGGGATTTGTATCATATATTACAGGACACATTAACATCCATTGAATATGTTGGGATTAGATGAAGGTATCAGGTATATTTATGTATCAGTAATGAGCATGTGTATAAATCATAGTATAGATGATAGAGGTACCTGAGATTGAACTAGGTAAGTACTACCAGAGCCTTACTTTAGGGGTTTCCAGTAGGATGAGGGGACCTACTATCGAATACTAGATAGTAGTAAGAAAGTAGCCTAGGTGAAGGCAGAGAATGTCAGGCCAGCAGGCTACAATACAAGTGACCATTGAGGCCTGCACAAGCAAGGCATGCCCTGTTACCTGGGCACCAGAAGTGAGTTGATGTTTGGTATAGCAATAAGGCCATCACTATCGAAGTAAAAGTTAAAGAAATTGTAGTTGCTAGTATCCATATATATATAGGACAATTACACCTATTAGGGACTCTGGAGTATGATGTATATGGTATAGGCCATAGACCAAAACCAGTAGAGTGGGTTAGCAGACAAGTTTCTGTAGCAGCAATCTATCATATACTAGGATATTGCCCTTGCATGACCAAGATGCCCTAAAGATAGAACCTGACCTTGAGATGCACAAATGAGGGTATATTAGGATAGGTAGGGCCACTCCTGCAATAAGGGAATGACTAGAGACAAAAGATGAATATTAGTAGAATACAGGAAAGATGTTGCATATAAGGAATATACAAGTGGTCTGTAGTGTTAAATAGGAGGATTGGTAAAGGGTTGTATTCTACTATAGGAGGTAATACATGGTTGCTCTGTATTGCACCTGTGTATAGTTGATGCCATCATGTATCCTGGGTATACATAGATGACACCTTAATGAGGTCACATGAGTCTATTTGACTGCTAGGTATCATAGGCATATGGGTTAGATAGAGTAAAGGAAAACGTCCATGTATGTTACATGAGCCAAGGGAAGAGCAGTAGCAGCCTAGGGGGATCAGTGCAAAGGTTTAACATTAAACTGCAAGCACCTCTACATGGCTACACATTAAAGGTTCATCCTTAATAGACATTGGAACTAGATCCTACAGACCTAAATGGAATATCTAGCCTAGGCCATACACTAAAACAAGATAATGAAGTAGTGGTTAATTCCTACAAATATCATGTATTGATCTCATATATGTTCAAAACAGGTTACTTGGACTCTGACTCAGCACTTGACCCTTGTCCACAGCTCAGGACCACAGGCAAGTGTAGTCTTTAATTGCTTCCAATTCTGATAGTTTTGTTCAGTTCATATTATACATATGCTCCCTACTTGATGACACGTTGGATACACGAGTTAGTATCATGGACCCCATTTATTGTATCCTTATTTTATCTTACTTTGTGTTCCGTGAATCGTTTGGGTTCATGAGTACCGGTCAGGAGGGGGAAATATCTTAGTAGACGTGTGAACTACCCATTCTATCTCCCGTGTCTTTCATGGAGAATAGCAGCCGCACACTTCACGTGCGGGGTGTCAGATTTACCCCCTAGCCGTTCACATGTCGAAACAGATATTTCAATACACTTAGATAGTTGTCTTTTATTATTCATTTACACTTCACCAGTTACCATGTCATTATGTTTTTACATCCTTCTAATTGACATGCCATGTTCTGCGATTCATACTTTCATTCTAGATATACCATGTCATCAGCTCACTTTTCTAGTTTCTTCTACATATGTTATATTTGTGTACTGTCGACTCTATTATGTTGTGGATAGCTTTTTAGTTTGTGTGCTTGTTCAATTCCTGACTTGAAAACCAACAATTTTTGGTGATGAGTTAGAGGATTTCTGTACCATATATTATGAGCATACTGTAGATCCCGATTTTGGCACACAGGACGAGCTGGAGGCTGCTTATGCGGAGTTACCCACTACAGACGACTTTTAGTGGATTTATTTAGTATTTCACCGATTGGTTTAGTTTGAGACTTCTAGATGTTATTTCTGTTTTGAGACTCATGATTTGAATTGTGGATGTTCTCTAGTACATTTTATTCTTGGAGACTATGTCATTATAGTACATTTTTCTCTATCTTAGACTTTTGCCAGATTACTTATTACCTTTTTTTTCTAAACTGTGGTTATTTTATAAACTCATCTCTCTTTGAACTACTCTGTGATGTGGTTTACATTATGCAACTGCGTGGTTTTTTTAAATGTGGAGATGACTAGACAGCGTACTACCGCCGACTCTGCGGTGTAGGCTGGACGTGCCCACGACTCTTGCCCAAATATGGTGCGGGTCGTGACACATTTTTATGGTGGCCCATGCAGGTCCGATTTCACGAAAATCGCAAAACTCGTGGTGGTACTCAACTTAGATGTACTACTGCGGGCCTGCGAATAAGATTAGAATGAAGTACCATCTCCACATGTTCTAAACCGTTATGACTTCTCTATTTGATTTCAATTACTCCTTTGATCTGATCCTGTTTGAATCTTCTTACCGACTAACCATTTTTCTTTTTGTGACAGATAGATGGATTCTCAAGGCAGGAACTGTGAGACTCGTCTCACAGTATCGGTTTTATATATGGATACGTATTTTGTAGCGTATTTCGTATTTTCTTAGTTTTCGTAATGCTTTAAAAAAATTTTAACTTATAGATTTCTTCTTGGCCGGCATACCGCCAGTATACCGGAGTATACCGACGGCATACCGTCCAGACAGATTTTCCACATTTTAGATATTTTCGATTTCAGATATTTTATGAATAGTGTTTCCGATATTTTCGTGAATAGTGTTTTAGATATTTTGATGAATAGTGTTTAGATATTTTCATGAATAGTGTAGATG
Organism: Iris pallida; assembly: GCA_029216955.1. Classification (NCBI taxonomy): domain Eukaryota; kingdom Viridiplantae; phylum Streptophyta; class Magnoliopsida; order Asparagales; family Iridaceae; genus Iris; species Iris pallida. Next base: position 4,012,862 of record JANAVB010037419.1, on the reverse strand, counting down.
CACCCTATTACCCATTGGATATTTGGTTTTGTTTTGATGGTTAGGATTGACTTAGATCTTCACATGGATCATCATCCGACGGCTAAGATTAATTTCACCTTCTATATATACCATTTTACTTTCTCTCTCCTCTCTCTTTTCATTCTCTTCACTCTCTCTTCATTCTTCTTCCCTTCTCTCCCCTTGGAGCATGCCAAGAGCTTGGCCTTGAGGCCTTGGGTGTGGTGTCTAACCCCCTAGAAGGAGGAGTAGAAGATTAGGCTTGGAGCTTAACCTAGGCAAGTACATCTTGCCAAATCTTGAACAAAAAATGTTTTTGTTGACATTTTATTTTCTTTGGTAGTAAATACTTAGAATTGTTCTAAACTTATTTTGAAAAATATGTTTTCCTTATGATTCTCGTATATATGCATGTATCCAAAATTTGTTTAAGCAAGATTTTGATTTTATGTTAAAATCCAATATGGACTTAGTAGAAAACTTGGTATCAAGAGTGATATTAGTGTTACCATCATGGATCTTGGTTATATATATATGAGGCCCTCACATAGTTTGTATATCATGGATTTTGAGTTTGGTGGCAATCGGAACCCGTTTCGGTGTCCCGATAACCTCTTTTTGGGAGTATTTTGAGATATTGATCTATCAAATGTTTTGATTTGTGAAAACTAATACTTCCATGTTGTAGGAAATTCAATTCTATTCAATTTTGACTTTTGAAAGTCCGAATTTCGATTTAAAATGAAGTTTTTATGGCCGAAACAAGTTTTGGCAAAATTCTGAATTTTGTTGCTGTTTGAAAAATCGGTCTACCGTCGGTATGCCATTTTTGCACCAAAAACCTTCTGTCTTTAGGCCGGTATACCGCCGGTATGCCGCAGTATACCGCCGGTATGCCGTTTTATGTGTTTTAGTCTGTTTTTGCCCGTTTTTGCCCATTTTTGTCCGTTTTTGATATTTTCTTCGATTGTAATGATTTCTTAACATGATTAGATGATCTTGTATAGTTAGAGAATGCTTGTACACCCTATATACACTCGACACTAGCACATGTTCAATCATTTTCTATGAAATGTACTTAGCTTTAATTATTGTTTCCCACATGCCATGATATATCTTTGATAGATTCTTTCTTACAAGCTATGTTAATTGTTGCCATGCCTTCTTTGCTTACATGATAGTGGCCCGTCGTGGCGTACTTTTCTTACATGTCTCCTTTGCTTACTAGATAGTGACCCGTCGGGGTGCACTCTCGTACATGTCTTTCTTTGCTTACATGATAGTGGCCTGTCATGGCGCACTCCCTATAGTGGCTCGTCGTAGCGCACTCCTAGCTTCCAGTTTATGATGTTTTCTTATTGTGGCTTGTTATGGTGCACATTCTCGTTATTGTCCAGTCTCGCATGTCTCATGTCTAGGATGGATTCTGCGGAATGCCACACCCGGAATCCAACAAGAAAATGTTAAGGACTAAATAACTAGCTTGATTACTTAGATCATTGAGAATTTTCCAATAACCTGTTGCCCCTTTGGTCTTGGCATTATATATATGCATTGGGATTTGGAGCTATCTGTCATGATGAGCACACTTCCAGCGCACCGTCGAGTGTTGCACTACTATAGGGTACATTTGTCTCCTGGGCGATGTACCCACCACTATAGGATACATTTGTCTCCTGGGCGATGTATCCACTATTACCATTGGCTTGGACCATTCAGGTAGTAGCAGGCAGGAGCTGGACTTGGAATTCTTAGACTTGCATTTGTTAGTAATTAGGATTGTGATAACCCTAGTTAGCTAATGTATAAAGCCGTACTCATTGCTTGGCCGTGACTATTGTATGGAGTCCAGTCTAGTCTAGTTTGTCTAGGCAACGTCCGGATTTGTTTATTTTCAGTACATCTTTGTTTATGCTTTACTTTTGCCGGTAAATAATTATATACTAAAGTTCTGTTCAGGAGAAGGTTTACAACCCCGGTCCTTGTTTGGTTTACGGGTTGTAACTTGGGTTTCGGAATAGTTCCCAAGTCATCTTATCATTTGTCATTCTATATAGACTTAACATGATCACATGCTCCAGTTACATGACATGCTCACATGCTCCAGTTATATGACATGCTCACATGCTCCTGTTACATGACATGCTCACATGCTCCAGTTACATGACATGCTCACATGCTCCAGTTTTATAACATGCTCACATGTTCTAGTTACTTAACATGCTCACATGTCTAGTTTATGTTTCATGTTCACATGCTTCCTTTTCCTTACATGTACACAGTTTATATTACGTCACATGTCCTTTACTTTATGCTACATGTTACTTTACTTATTGTCCTTCTATTCTCGGGATAAGGGCATTGGTAGTGCACGAGTCTCGATTAGTACTTACTCATCTCTTTCTCTATCCATTGCTATGATTTGTATGCTGGTTTTAGTTCATAGTTTGGCTTCCTTTGTGGTACTTGCTATTGGGGGTCTGACCCCACTGGTTTTGCATTGACTAGATCTGATAGAGGAGCCCGGAGGATCTTCCGTACCTTCCACTCGTTGGTGATTACCCGGAGCACCAGAGTACCTTAGTTGGTTTTCTATTTCATTCTCCCACTAGTTATGTACATTATTCTTTTGTGGCGTTTAGCCTCCGAGCACGTGTTTAGCTCATGTTTTGGACTTGACATTTAGCCTACGGGCCAGAACATGATTTGCATATTCTAGACTATAGCTAGAGCTTATCATGTATGACTATTACTCTTGCTAGTCTTCACTCTGTATTACTAGCTTCATGATCATTGATATATGATAGTTTGGGACGCTTTACTATTTTATATTCCAGTTGATCTTACTTCTTGTACATTGTTTACTGCTTGTTATTGAGATACCTAGGATTCTAGACCTAGGATCGACTGTTGGCTTGTAGTAGTAACCCCCATCTATACAGCTTATACGTTATTTCGGAGTACTGAAGTACTTTGGTATACGTAGCTGGCCTGTTCCGTCCCTACTTGCCAGTATTCTGGTTCTGGGGCATGACATAGGTTTTAGTGGTGGCCCATGCAGGTCTGATTTATCAGATATGTGGGGGTTACTGATGTTTAGATATCTCAGTCACAATTCTGCTTTATTGATATCCTTCGTGTTATTCTATATCTCTGATCCTTTGACCTGATATCTGCCTTGATCGTTGATCTTTCTTGTTCTCTCGATTTAATCCTTGTGTCCTTTAACTTTCAAGGGCACTGTTCTTAATCCTTTCGACCATCTTATTTAGGTTTTTATCGATGGCAGTCAGTAATCTTCTGTTAGGCCAGTTATGGAGGATCAGTCTCAACATTCAGGGGCAGAGTTCAGAGATGACCGAGGGCGGAGGTGTCAGTTCAGCCTGATCAGCCAGCAGGGTCAGTCCTGCCAGAGTCCAGCTTCACCGGCTACCCCGGTAGTCCAGCAGTATATGGCTCAGGTACCATTTCAGCAGCAGCCGGTTAGAGCAGCAGTTCCGAGATGTGGACAGGCAGAGTTTGGTATGTTAGAGCAGGTTTTGGCCGAGGGCGATTATGTTGTAGGTATTGTCCTATTCTACTTCCACTCTTATTTATCTCTTGGGTTACGCATATTTGGCGAGTTTTTCGTCCTACTCTTCTGTCTTCGTAGTCGAGGCATGTGATAACTTCATTGGTATCAACTACGAAGATACGTCCTAGGTAGAGTCATGTCTTGGATTAAGTCATTGGTACCGACTTATTTTGAGAATTGACTTTTATCTAAGTTGTGGAGTTAGCGTAGGCCTGCTCCTACTCAACTGACTCAGGAGACATATTTATTCATATGCCTCAATCCCTTCTTGATTATAGTTGTGTTACTGCTTACGCATTTACTTATATTATTGTTGTCTTTATCTTACCAACATGCCATGCTTTGTTTTGATTGACATGATTTTCAGCTCTTTGGTTTGGTTTTCATGCTTGACTAGATTTAGGAAATTCCGAGGACGGAATTTATTTTTAAGTTGTGGAGAGTTGTGAGACTCGTCTCACAGTATCGGTATTTATATACGGATACGTATTTTGTAGCGTATTTCGTATTTTCTTAGTTTTCGTAATGCTTTAAAATTTTTTCTAACTTATAGATTTTCTTCTTGGCCGGCATACCACTAGTATACCGGAGTATACCGACGGCATACCGTCCAGACAGATTTTCCACATTTTAGATATTTTCGGTTTCAGATATTTTCATGAATAGTGTTTCCGATATTTTCGTGAATGTTTTAGATATTTTGATAAATAGTGTTTAGATATTTTCATGAATAGTGTAGATGCACCCTATTACCCATTAGATATTTGGTTTTGTTTTGATGGTAAGGATTGACTTAGATCTTCACATGGATCACCATCCGACGGCTAAGATTAATTTCCCCTTCTATATATACCATTTTACTTTCTCTCTCCTCTCTTTTTATTCTCTTCACTCTCTCTTCATTCTTCTTCCCTTCTCTCCCCCTTGGAGCTTGCCAAGAGCTTGGCCTTGAGGCCTTGGGTGTGGTGTCTAACCCCCTAGGAGGAGGAGTAGAAGATTAGGCTTGGAGCTTAACCTAGGCAAGTACATCTTGCCAAATCTTGAACAAAAATATTTTTGTTGACATTTTATTTTCCTTGGTAGTAAATACTTAGAATTGTTCTAAACTCATTTTGAAAATATTTTTTCCTTATGATTCTCGTATATATGCATGTTTCCAAAATTTGTTTAAGCAAGATTTTGATTTTATGTTAAAACCCAATATGGACTTAGTAGAAAACATGGTATCAAGAGTGATACTAGTGTTACCATCATGGATCTTGGTTACATATACATATATGAGGCCCTCACATAGTTTGTATATCATGGATTTTGAGTTTGGTGGCAATCGGAACCCGTTTCGGTGTCCCGATAACCTCTGTTTGGGAGTATTTTGAGATATTGATCTATCAAATATTTTGATTTGTGAAAACTAATACTTCCATGTTGTAGGAAATTCAATTCTATTCAATTTTGACTTTTGAAAGTCCAAATTTCGATTTAAAATGAAGTTTTTATGGCCGAAACAAGTTTTGGCAAAATTCTGAATTTTGTTGCTGTTTAAAAAACCGGTATACCGTCGGTATACCGCAGTATACCGTCGGTATGCCATTTTTTGCACCAGAAACCTTCTGTCTTTAGGCCGGTATACCGCCGGTATGCCGCAGTATACCGCCGGTATGCCGTTTTATGCTGTTTTAGTCTGTTTTTGCCCGTTTTTGCCCGTTTTTGTCCGTTTTTGATATTTTCTTCGATTGTAATGATTTCTTAACATGATTAGATGATCTTGTATAGTTAGAGAATGCTTGTACACCCTATATACACTCGACACTAGCACATGTTCAATCATTTTCTATGAAATGTACTTAGCTTTAATTATTGTTTCCCACATGCCATGATATGTCTTTGATAGATTCTTTCTTACAAGCTATGTTAATTGTTGCCATGCCTTCTTTGCTTACATGATAGTGGCCCGTCATGGCGTACTTTCCTTACATGTCTCCTTTGCTTACTAGATAGTGACCCGTAGGGGTGCACTCTCGTACATGTCTTTCTTTGCTTACATGATAGTGGCCTGTCATGGCGCACTCCCTATAGTGGCTCGTCGTAGCGCACTCCTAGCTTCCAGTTTATGATGTTTTCTTGTTGTGGCTTGTTATGGTGCACATTCTCGTTATTGTCCAGTCTCGCATGTCTCATGTCTAGGATGGATTCTGCGGAATGCCACACCCGGAATCCAACAAGAAAATGTTAAGGACTAAATAACTAGCTTGATTACTTAGATCATTGAAAATTTCCCAGTAACCTGTTGCCCCTTTGGTCTTGGCATTATATATATATGCATTGGGATTTGGAGCTATCTGTCATGATGAGCACACTTCCAGCGCACCGTCGAGTGTTGCACTATAGGGTACATTTGTCTCCTGGGCGATGTACCCACCACTATAGGATACATTTGCCTCCTGGGCGATGTATCCACTATTACCATTGGCTTGGACCATTCAGGTAGTAGCAGGCAGGAGCTGGACTTGGAATTCTCAGACTTGCATTTGTTAGTAATTAGGATTGTGATAACCCTAGTTAGCTAATGTATAAAGCCGTACTCATTGCTTGGCCGTGACTATTGTATGGAGTCCAGTCTAGTCTAGTTTGTCTAGGCAACGTCCGAATTTGTTTATTTTCAGTACATCTTTGTTTATGCTTTACTTTTGCCGGTAAATGATTAGATACTAAAGTTCTGTTCAGGAGAAGGGTTACAACCCCGGTCCTTGTTTGGTTTACGGGTTGTAACTTGGGTTTCGGAATAGTTCCCAAGTCATCTTATCATTTGTCATTCTATATAGACTTAACATGCTCACATGCTCCAGTTACATGACATGCTCACATGCTCCAGTTACATGACATGCTCACATGCTCCAGTTACATGACATGCTCACATGCTCCAGTTACATAACATGCTCACATGTTCTAGTTACTTAACATGCTCACATGTCTAGTTTATGTTTCATGTTCACATGCTTCCTTTTCCTTACATGTACACAGTTTACATTACGTCACATGTCCTTTACTTTATGCTACATGTTGCTTTACTTATTGTCCTTCTATTCTCGGGATAAGTGCATTGGTAGTGCACGAGTCTCGATTAGTACTTACTCATCTCTCTCTCTATCCATTGCTATGATTTGCATGGGTTTTAGTTCATAGTTTGGCTTCCTTTGTGGTACTTGCTATTGGGGGTCTGACCCCACTGGTTTTGCATTGACCAGATCTGATAGAGGAGCCCGGAGGATCTTCCGTACCTTCCACTCGTTGGTGATTACCTGGATCACCAGAGTACCTTAGTGGGTTTTCTATTTCATTCTCCCACTAGTTATGTACATTATTCTTTTGTGGCGTTTAGCCTCCGAGCACGTGTTTAGCTCGTGTTTTGGACTTGACATTTAGCCTACGGGCTAGAACATGATTTGTATTTTTCTAGACTATAGCTAGAGCTTATCATGTATGACTATTACTCTTGCTAGTCTTCACTCTGTATTACTAGCTTCATGATCATTGATATATGATAGTTTGGGACGCTTTACTATTTTATATTCCAGTTGATTACTTCTTGTACATTGTTTACTGCTTGTGATTGAGATACCTAGGATTCTTGACCTAGGATCGACTGTTGGCTTGTAGTAGTAACCCCCATCTATACAGCTTATACGTTATTTCGGAGTACTGGAGTACTTTGGTATACGTAGCTGGCCTGGTCCGTCCCTACTTGCCAGTATTCTGGTTCTGGGGCGTGACAGGAACACCGCTCCCCTGAACACCCCAGCAACCGTCGGCGGGACTTCCACGAATGGAACCCCACCGACCCACAGAGGCCATTTTACCTATCTAGGCTAGATGCCCCAGCCGCAGATTTCGAGATTTCGTCAAGACGAAATTCTACCATCTCTCCAGTTCCCTTCGCCGACTCCGCCACCAGCACAGCTTCCTCCACCAGCACACTTCCAGCATCCAACACCATTTTTGCCTCCAGTACTTGCACTGGACAGTGCTACGCTCCTTGGGATCTTCTAGCAGCTCATCACTTTCCAGATGCGGCTGGCCGACGTCTTTCGAGATACCCTGAGGGAGGCTCTTTAGACTAGAGATGCTCTTCCACTGTGCCCCGGAACTTCCAAGAATTTTATGGACTTTAGGCCCAGGGAATTCAAGGGGACAGAAGGGATACTCTACGCCGACGATGGGTTGGAGAACGTGGATCACAGCCTCCGGATGGCTCGAATTCCTGAAGACAAGAAGGTCGAGATGGCTAGCATGCAGCTCTATGACATCGCCTGCACGTGGTATAGAGATGATCCTCGATTTGCCGTGCCAGATGTGACTTGGAAAGAATTCAAGGAGCTGTTCAAGACGAAGTTCTATTCCGACGCGGATAGAAAATGAGTTCGAGAGCCTAGAGTAGGGCAATCTCCCCATCGATGAGTACACCATCGAGTTCTTCCGCCTCAGCCGCTTTGCAGATGCCTTGACTCTGGAAGCCAAAGTAAAGAAATTCAGAAAAGGGCTATCGCACGATATTCGCATTGCTATCACCGCCAGCCAGGCCACCACTTACGAAGGAATTCCGAAGGTTGCGCAAGCAGTGGAAAAGGAGATGAAGCACAAGCAGAAGAGGGACCAAGACGCCTACGGAGGAGGCAACAGCCAGTACAGATTGACAAAACGATCCAATGCTCCAGTGAAGACTGTAACACAGCAGCATCAGCCATAGCCCCGCTACCAGTAGCGGCAGTACCAGCCTCCAGCTAGAGCCTCTACTATCCAACAAAATCAGCAGAGACAGCTAGTTGGTCCTTGCACCTACTACAAGAAGCCAAGGCATGCATGGGAGGTGTGCAGGAAGCGACTCGAAGTATGTCTATTCTGTGGGTCGAGTGCGCACCAGGTGCGAGAGTACCCCCTAGTACCACCCCGTTTAGCCCAGGGGATAGCTCTTGCCCCAGGAGCACCGACGAGGCCCACGATACTCCAGCACCAGAGAGAACCCCTACCCACACAGTAGAATTTCGTCCAGCACCAGTAGCAGGGCAGAGCTTATGCCATGGTGGTTGAGGAGACACTAGCATCTCCTGATGTGATAGCAGGTTCTGTTCTCCTTGAGTCTTTTTCAGCTATTGCTTTATTCGATTCTGGCACCAGTCATAGCTTCATATCTGTAGCTTTTATTTTTAGACGTAGTATTGTATCTGAGCCTTTAGACTGCACCTATAAAATCTTGACTGGCGGGGCATCATCTTAGTCAAGGATGTTTGCGTCGGACGCCGCATTACCATAGGAGGCCGAGAAATACGTGCTAGTTTACTCATAATGCCACTTTCGAGCTTTGATATAGTGCTCGGCATGGATTGGTTGAGTAAACATGATGCCAGCATTGATTGTCACCGTGGATGTGTTGTGTTTAGTCCGCCTAGAGAGACCGTGTTCGAGTTCGCTAGAGGAGCAGTAGAGCAGCTTGGCGATGCCCTTTGTGGGACCATGGTAGCGGAGAAGGAGCTACCTCATCCCATCATCGCGAAGTTTCTCGACATTTTTCCCGAGGAGCTGCCAGGACTGCCACCAGATAGAGACGTTGAGTTTTCTATTGATCTTGTGCCAGGCGTGCAGCCAGATTTGCAGCGAGTATACAGAATCAACAACAAAGAAGCTGTAGAATTGAAGAAGCAGATCGACGAGCTACTGGAGAAAGGGTTCATTAGATCGAGTCGTCGCCTTGGGGTGCACCAGTGCTATTCGTGCCAAAGAAGTACGGGACGGAATACTGATCAAATAGGCATCTTGCCTACCCCTATGGGGACTGGTCAAGATCTTCCAACCTTGCAAATTTTAAGATCCAAGCCAGAAAAATTGATGGTATCTCAAACAGAGACACCCGGAGCAGAATTCTCTGATTTACGTGCTTATCTCAATAGGCATCCATCATTATCAACTTTGGTGAAACGCAAGAATTCTATGCTAAAGGCCAATTTGTATCAGAAACCAAGTTTGAAAAGAAGGACCCAATCACTTATGCTAATGAGTTAAGTATCTCTTTGTATACTCAGGGAACTAAACATCTAAAAATAGGAGGCATGTTCCTAACATCATTAAGGAATATGTTCCTCCGACTTCTTCTCATCCTGTAGTAGTAACTGATCTCCGGTAACGTCTTACACAAAGACGGAAGATCATAGGAATGTCTCCTTCACCTCTAAATCACTCTTCAGATCGCCACTGCCTTCATGAAGTGGTTATTAAGTATTGTTGCCACTCAGCTAAACGATGTGTTTTCGATCGTCTGAATTATGTTTCAACTCCTGAACCTACAATAGAAGATGAAGACGAGCCGTTATATGCTTCTGCCAATATGACTTCCCAAGGCACGAGGGTTGGAAACGTCCAAGACGTAATGCGTCCCGTAATCCCAGTCAGCAATACTTAGATCGGATTCATGCATCCAGTGAAGGGGTCTTTCAATACACCAGATCAAGAAATCGAAATTTGAACCAAGGTGTATTTAATCAAGAAGATCTCCCCATCGCTTATCTGGGAGAGGACTCTTTATCTAAGTTTGATACAGATAGTGAAAGTTCTGAACAAACTATCTCGTCAATAGTAGCAAGAGAAGTGACGGCATATGCCATTACAGAAGATCAAGACGCTTTTAGTTCAGCCAATCAAGAACAACGAATTATTGCACCAGAAGACAAACTGAAGACGATGGCTGAAATGGTCGCAAGTATACATACTATAATCGTGGCTCAACATACAGTGCCATCGTTTATAAACCCTGCTACAAATCTAAAGCTTATTGCATCTTTTGTACCTGTTAATGTTAGTCTGGGGGTACCACCTCCTCAGGTTGCTTCTGTACCAATTCAAGCTGATCCCAATCAGTCTGGTGCTGGGGGGTGGTAGTTACTATGCCGTTCCTTCTCCTGACAATTCAAATCAACCCACCAATTCTCAAACATCAGGAGATACTAATGAGGCTGTAAAACTCTTACGCACTCAGTTTGAGGCCTTTAAGCAAAAAGATGGTCTACAAAGACGACATAAAATAACCGTATCCTACAGAATGGAAGGAGGTTCCATTCCCTCCTAAATACAAGCTTCCAACCATTATGCTGTTTGATGGCAGCACTTCTCCAAGTCAGTACATCAATCACTTTGAAGTAATGACTGACCAATTGCAGCCAAATGATGCTCTCCTTACTAGAGTGTTCGTCGATTGTTTAGCCGGCACAACATACGACTAGTATCATAGCTTACCTGATGGCTGCATAACTTCTTTTGCTGGTTTCAAAACAATATTCTTGGAACGGTTTTTATGAGGGAGTCAACGACATGATGATGTTTGCCCTCATTAAGATTAAGCAAAGACATAATGAATCCACAGAGAGTTTCAATAAAAGATTCCGCCGAGAGTCACTTAAAATGCCTTTAGAAACTCCATCTGCTGTAACAATAGACGCCTGTAAATCAAACTTGTTGCCTATTATCAGCATGTGGACGAGATCTACACAATTTCAAGATTGGCCTTCTTTTATTGTGAATTCCAAGGCGGCAGAGGTCAGTGCTAAAAAGTTCAAGCAGTTAGGAGTTCAAATGACTCATCCTAACTAAGATGAACATTCTACACCCGGTGGTAATAATTGCCATAATAACCGTAAAGGTAAAGAAACATTGACCATCAATATCAAGGGCAAGGAGTCATTGGCTGTCAATGTTGCTCAGACAGCACCTACTCCATCAGCACCACCACAGAAAATAACTCGTCCAAAAGAAGCGTATTCTTTTGATGAAGATGATACTTTGAGCATCTTCGATTGCTTGATTAAAAGTAATAAGCTTCAATTGTCGGAGGCAAAACGGCCAGAAGAAGTTGGTAAAACTGATCACCCTAAATATTGTGTTTATCATAGATTTATAGGGCATCCAACCGGAGCATGCTACGTGCTTAAAGGTAAAATCCAGGAGATGGTCAACTCTGGAGCGATTACTCTTCAGCAGGATGAGAAGACAGTGATAGCTAATGTTGTTTCTGTGCAATTTGGTGCTTTTCCACCACAAATTATACAAGATGGTGTTGTCCCTATCCCAAGGGCTACTCTCGAGATCGTGATTCTCCCACCTCCCCAAAATGAGGGTCTTGTTCCACTATCAATTGACAAAGGGAAGATCATGTAGATTCATCCAAATCTAGTAGCAAATTTTGAAATGCCTTCCTCTTCCAAGCAAAAGAAGCACTCCAAAAATAAATCAAAGAACTGCAACATGGTATCCTTTGAACCAGTAGCGGAAGAAGAAATTCTAATTGGCACTATATCTGGGAAACCTTATCTTCGAGAATATCCCAAAACTCAAGAGAATTCTGCCCCATCTCCTGATGCTCCTCCTACATCATCTTTTTCTGCTGAGAATATACCATCTGCATCCCTGCCGGTAGTGGAACCAACTCCCCCTAAACTAACATCAGCAGACAAGGGAAAATAACATGTTCGCTTTGACAAAGCACTGAAGAAGCCCTCACTTCTTGGACTTGAAAAACCAAATAATTTTGATATATTGGCTCAATTAGCTAATACTCCAGCAAGATTGTCAATCTTTGAACTCTTACGTCTCTCAAAAGAAACTCGAGAAACGTTAAATGAAGCTTTGATGCAGGCTGATGCTTATCTTACTCTTCTCAAGAAGCCTAAAAAGGAGCCAGCCAGCTGTGCACATTGTCATAGTGTATTTGAATTAATGCCCAACATTACTTTTACACAAGATGACATGTTGTTAGAAGACAATCGTCATGATCAGCCTCTCTATTTTACGGGATATATGGACACCATGAAAGTCGATCACATTCTGATTGACCCAAGGTTTGCTCTTAGTATCATGCCGAAGTCTTTACTGGATGCTTTGAAGATCCCAGTGCATAATCTTTCTATAACTATCACTACCATCTTGGGGTTCAATCAAAGAAGAAGTGAACCTTTAGAGAAGATACGCCTGAAACTTCAAATTGGCAATCTGCGTACAAAGGTGACTTTTTATATAATTGACAATCATGCCTCATACAATGCTTTGTTAGGAAGACCATTCCTCCATGAACACAATATTGTACCTTCTACTCTCCACCAATGTTTCAAATATGTGGATAGTAATGGAGAAGTCCAAAAAGAGGTTGTAGACCTGAATCCTTTCAAAGGAGTTGAAGCGTATTGCAACGATTCTCGTATGTATAAAAAGGAATTCATGAAGGTGGTATTGGCAATGGACACAAATAAAGAATAGAAAGGTATGCCGAATGATACTCTGGTGATCCCTGTTAAAGGACGTACTTTATGTCCTCAGTCTTCCAAAGCACTGACTATCTATCTTCCTTCCCATGAGAAGCAACCTCCTGGTGATAGTCAGGAACAAAGGGAGCTCACCTCTTCTGAGCTGCTTGTAATCGACCTTCATTGTAAGAAGCCCCCTCTTTCTTCTCGTTCTTCTTCTCCCCCTCCAGTTATCAATCTAACTAAGCCTGTTAAGGCTAAAAGTCCTATTTAAATGATGGTGTAAAAATCAATAAAGCATCTCCTTTGCAGTATACTGATATCTCTTTCTATACTCAATGTTATTTAGATATGCTCGATAGCTTTAAACCACTTACAATAGGAGTCGTATCGTCTCTACGAAATGTAGTATCATTGGATTTAATACAAGAGTCATACTTCTTAGTACCGTCTCGAAAGAAAGATGAAAGGCCTATATTCTTTAATAAAAGAGAGGAACAAAAAATCATGCTCTATAATGATAATAGAGATGATACAAGAAGACTACAATTACGTCGCTATAGTCCACAATCCAAAGCAATCATCCGTAAAATGGGCTATGATTTCAGAACAGGCCTTAATAGCGGTAAAGGAAGGCGAACTCCTATTCGTATTTCTCTTCCAAAAGGAAAATCACAACAATACTACAGTAAAACGAAGCGGGGATTAGGTTATGCTTCACCACTTCCAACTCCAGAGCCTTCCGAATCTGATGAAGAAGAACGATCTAACTCTTCTAATTCTATCTCATGGGATTCTGATACCAGCATTGGTTATGTTCATCGGGTGATAGTATCTTCTAACAGTCTGCCGAATTCTCGGAAGATGACGAAGATGACATCAAAGAAGCTCCTGAAGTGGACCCCTGGGCACAAAGGATGGACAATCAGTGGGAACTTCGTTTTGAACAACGAGAGCCACCTACTGAGGATCAACTAATCCAAATTGATATTGGAAAGAAGGGCGTATCACGACCAATCTTTATTAGCAAAAATCTCTCTGAGGATGATAAACAAGAACTAATTCACCTTATTCGTGAATATATTGATGTCTTCGCCTGAAGTTATGAAGATATGCCAGGATTAGATCCTCAAGTTACAACTCATAAACTTAATATCTTGCCGAATGCCAAGCCGTCAAACAACAACAACGGCGATTCAAGCCTGAAATGATGGATGCAATTGATGATGAAGTCAAAAAACTTATACCTTGCAGTTTTATCAGAGAAGAACAGCATTCTAACTGGGTAGCCAATGTTGTACTAGTTTTGAAGAAGACCAAAAAGGTTCGAGTTTGCATAGACTTTCGGGATCTCAATGATGCTTGCCCTAAAGACGAATTCCCTCTCCCGACTACCGACGTCATGATCGACAATATCTGTTGATTCGAAAGATTCTTTCATGTATGGGTTTTGTTGATATAATCAAATCCGAATGAATCTTGAAGATGAAAAACACGCTTCATTCTATACTCCTCATGGAGTATACTGTTATATAATCATGCAGTTCGGTCTTAAGAACGCAGGTTCAACTTACCAGCGGGCTATGTGTACTATCTTTCGAGATCATTTACGAAAGACTGTTGAATTCTATGTTGACGATATTGCTGTCAAAAGTCGTCTAAAGGAAGATCACGTTCAAGATTTAAGAACTATTTTTAATCTAATGCGCCAGCATCAACTCAAAATGAACCCCACCAAGTCTTTCTTGGGTGTCTCTAGTGGCAAATTTCTTGGATTCGTCATTACCTCTAAGGGTATACACGTTGATCCCGAGAAGATGAAAGCCATTCAAGAGATGCGTCCTCCACACAACCTAAAAGAGCTACGAGGATTCCAAGGTCGACTTGCGTACATCAGGCAATTCATTTTAAATTTATCTGGATGTTGCAGACCATTTACTCAGTTAATAAAGAAAGGTGTATCTTTCGCTTGGACGAAAGAATGTCAACGAGCATTTGATGACATAAAGCGGTATTTAATGAGTCCATCGGTTCTTGTACCACCAATCTTAGGAATACCTTCTTGATGTATGTACGGGAAATGGACCATTCATTGGGAGTGTTGCTAGCTCAGAAGAACAAGGAAGGTCATGAACAAGCCATCTACTACCTTTGTCGAACGATGATTGGAGCTGAACATCGTTATAGTCCGATGGAGAAGGAATGTTTAGCCTTAATGTTTGTCATTCAAAAGACAAGACATTACATCATAGGCCAAACTATTCATGTTATATCCCGAGTCAACCCTCTTCGAGTCTTAATGAAGAAGCCAAGTACACTCAATTCCAGGCTTGCTACTTGGGCCATATTATTAGCACAATATGATATGGTTTATATTCCTCAAAAGTCTGTGAAAGGCCAAGCACTAGCTAACTTCTTAGCAGCTCATCCTGTCCCTGAAACATCTAAACTCTATGACGAGATTCCAGACGAAACATTGGAATCAAATATGATCTCAGAAGAATTTTCTACTTGGCGTTTATTCTTTGACGCAGCATCTAGAATTGGACCTGGAGGTACCTTGGTTGTTGGAGTAGGAATTGTTCTTGTTTCACCGGATGGATTAGCTATTCAGAGAGCTTATTCTTTGATGTATTCTTAAGTTTCGAAAACTTTGAAGGGGGTCTTGTAGGGCCTAAAAATCAAGTTGCGCTATTTTTCTACTACTCAACAATCAAGTTGGGCCATATTTTAAAGCCCAGAAATTAAACTGCGCTACTAATCTGGTTGCACCATATATGAGACTACGCTCAATCATATTGCACCAAAGTCTACGTGGCGTCTGACATTTAATTGCCATCATTACCTGACATCACTGACAGTTGACAGCACAGTAAACGAAGAAAATCTCTTCGAATCCATCAAAACTTGCCGCTAGAGGAGATTTAATTGACAGTTGTCCTGCACATCTTATGAGTTGTGCCTAGGCGCATTCTAAATAAATTCCTTTGTTGCGCCTAGGCACAATCTGGATAAATTATTCTCAGATATTCAAAAGTTGCCACGTGTCTAGGCGCAGCCCAATCAGGCGCAGTTTGACTTGTTGACTGAAGCTCGCGCAACCTAATGAAGTTGAGACAACTTACATTCTAAAGCAGGATGACATGGCACACATGCCACTAATCTCTCAAAATGTGTCCACTATTCTGTACACGACCATGTGTATCTTAATCACATGATGCCACGCATCTAAATACAGTTAGTACACGATTGTTAACTGAATAGAAGTTAGCGCAACATATGGTTGGCAACCCAAAGTGGCGCAATCCAACCTCGTGCATATCAGAATAACTGTTAAAACAGTTATTTCTAGAACTCTATAAATAGAGTTTCTAAACATTTTCAAAGCAATATAGAGATCAAGTACTCTTGCAAAATTGCTGCTGCATTCTCCTGAGGCTCTAGTCTTCAAGTTCACATAGTCCAAGGGATAAAGTGATCATCTTCTGATCAGATTCCTACAGTTGTACTTCCCCAGAATTCAAATTGTACTCTTGTACTCTTTTCTAAAGTTTGTAATAAAACTTTTGTTTTTGCAAACAATTGCATGTTGTATAACTTTGGATAGAATGTTGTAGACTTTGATTGTTAGGGGTTTGACCTAGAGAAGAGTACAACCAATTCAAATTTCGAAGACAAAATTTTTTTAGGGGTAGGATTGTAACTGCCTGTTTTTAAAAATAAGGATAATTGTGTCATTTTTCATATTCTAATATTTTGTGAATATTTATTTATTAATATTGTATTTTGGGGATTAGTTTAGTCGGGTTTGAGTTTCGTCTAGATTTAACTTGTGTTAGTGGCCCGTGTAGCTTAGACTCTAGTCGGAGCCCAAAGATTAGCTAGGCATGGCCCACAAACTTGACTCATTAGGCTAGTGCATTTAGACTAATCTCACATGACAAGTTTAGTCATTTAGAGTTTAGAACTTTGACCAATTTGACCCTAATTCCCTGTATGACTTAAATTAACTAAAGAAGAATCATTAGGGGCAACTTGGACATTTTTAATTGACCCAAATAGGGTTTACATGGTAGCCAAGAGAGGGGTGTGGCCTCCATCATTCATTTTTTGTAGTAGCCTTCATCATCTTCCATTTGGTGTTCTTCCCCAACTTGAGAGCAAACCTATTTATTTTCTCCCTCAAATCCACTCATTCTTCCACCAAATCCTCTCATTCTTGCAAGGTGCATACAAGGATTGTGGATCCAAGAACAAGGAGGGGAGTCCATTTGCTAGAAGAGTCTGTGACGAATTAGTGTCCTTTGGGTTGTTCATTGGAAAACCATTCCCAATAGGTATATCTCCCTCAAATATTTTCATTTCATATCATATTTGTGATTTTGAACCCATAAGAACCCAGCCCCATGTTAGGAACACCCTTAGGAATGATTTAGAGGCTCATTAGAGTCCTCATTTGGTATTTGGATTGAGTTTTGTGTCACCCATGAAAGAATTTCGAGGGTGACACATTATGTGTTTGTGGAAATTCCAAATAGGACATATTGAAGCCTAATTTCAGATTTGATTGTGTTGGAGGGTAGTTTAGACATGGTTAAGGAGTCTTTTATGGTTTTCACATGGTTTTCTATATAGGCATATGCATGTTTTTGGCCTCCAAGTCATATTTATAGGTAGCTATGTGTTATATTGTATATATAGTATATATGGGGCTGTTTTCAAGTGGTTTTGTATATAAATATAGGTCTATTGCATCTTGGTATGTGTGAGAGAGATGGGGGATCATGGCCATCTCTTTATGGCCTTGATTGGTGTGGTTTGTGGAGTGGTTTGTGTGTTTGGTTGAGTAGGTTTTTATGTGTTGGGTTGAGGGTGTGAGTTGTGTTTGGATTGTGTTTGGTAGTGAGTGTGTGTGGGTTTTGTTATGCTAGATGGTGTGTGTTAGAGTATGAGAGTAGACTAGATTATGTGTGTTTGAGTGAGGGTTAGAGTGGTGATGAAGGGGTTATACTAGAGGGGGTTGTAGAGAGGGATGTTTGTATGTGTGTATGTGTGAAGAGGAGAGATGGGGGGCTGCACATCAGCCACACAACAGCAGTAGCTGCTGAAATCATAGCAGCAGTAGCTGCTGAAATCATAGCAGCAGCGGCCCATGGGGGGCTTTTGACACAGCAGCTTCAGTCCCCTTTACTGCAGCAGCAGCAGCTACCAAGGGGGCTGCACTAGGCAGCCCTCTATCCCCCCTTGGTGCTTGTGTGTGTGTGTGTTTTGGGAGTTGTATCTAGTGGTTAGATGTGTTTGTTTGTGTCCTAGATTTAGTATCTTAGTGGTAAGTTAGTTATATGTTAGTGTCTTATAGTTAGTATCTTGGTGTCATAGGTCAATGTGTTATATTATCTTGAGTAGGATACCACTAGTTAGTATCTTGGAATTTAGGATACTAGAAGTATATGTTAGATAGTTAGATGTATGTAACTAGTGTCCTATATATATGTTCTAGTATCTTAAGATAGGATACTAGATTGTTAGTATCTTAGAGAGATAGTTAGTATCTTGGAGTTTAGGATATTAGAAGTGTATGTTAGTGTCTTGAGTTAGGATACTAGATGTGGTAATATCTTGATGTGTAGCTAGTGTCATAGGATACTACAAGTAATATCATAGATGTGTTAGTATTAGTTTAGATATAGATGATGAGTATCCTATGATACAAATAAGTATCTTAGAGGGTAATTGGTAGGCTAAGGTAAAGTCTAAGGTATTGGCAAGGTAGTAGTTTTACCTACAAGGTAAATGGGATTTACCTACTAGGTAAGAGAGGTTTATTAGATACTAAGGTATTTGTTATCTAATAGCTTAGGGTAGATACTAGATATCTAAGTATTGGTATAGGGTAATATGATATTAGTATCTAGACTAAGGTATTGGTATTGGGATACCAATAGGAGCAAGGTATATGGTATCTTCGTAGGTAATGGTTAGAATTAGGATATCTTTGTAGGTAATGACTAGGAATAGGATATTGACTTAGATTTGACCCTGTTTGACCAAGGTTTACTGTTTTGACTGAAAGTCAAAGTAAAGAAAACATTTAACCTAGATTGGACTAGGAGTTGGCCAGAGTTGACCAAAAGTCAATTGTAGGTCAACTATTGACCCAGTTTGACCTAGGCTTCATTAGAAGTTAACCAGAGTTTGACCAGTTGACCAAAAGTCAACTGTAGGTCAACCCTTGACCTAGATTGACCTAGTATGATCTAGTTTGACTTTGTTTGACTTAGCTTGACTTTGTTTGACTTAATATGACTTAGTTTGACCTAGATTTGCATAACATGTACTAGAAAATCATGCCTAACACTATTAATCCCTATTTAACTCATGTATATCTTATCTTTAGGTCTGTGACTTCAATCTGAGCCTCGATTCACTATCGATATTTTCCACCGAATCTCAGGCGAGTACATTCCCTGATAATATTTATGTTTTATGATATTATTTATATTTATTGTATTTAGTGTAGATAGCCTTGTTCTCTTGACACATTGTTCATACGGATTGGTATTTGTCTGGATTCCGTCATGAGATGTTATTTCTTATCTTCCTTGGTATATCTTGTGCGAGCCTTGTCCTTATTCCTTGTGCATTGTATAGACACGGTTCCTACGAAGGCTAGCTACCTTCTCAGAGAATCCCGTGTCATAACGTGTCATGGTTGGATCCACTATACTAGTCAGGGATGGGGGTATTAGCGTAGATATGTGATCAATACCGACCTTGTATCAAGTCTTGAACCTTGAATAATGTTAATCATACACTGCACGTATGACTAACTAGGCCAAATCTTGTATCATGTTCCTAAGCCGATCACATGTTGAAACTAGTGCTAACTCACATAGATAGTTTTTTTGATTCCTGTACATGATATACACTGTTCGCTTGTTCTTACATTCATTTACAGTCTTAATATGCCTTACCATGATTTATGTACATATCACTTTACCTTGTATATTCTCTCTATTTACTGCTATATATTCTTTATCATCTAACTAGAACTGTTATTGGAGATTTGTGCTCGTTCCATCCTAACTGGATATGTTGACAAAATTTTACAGATTATGGCGAGGACGAGTGTCCTACCTACTATGGTCCTCATGACGTAGTAGGTATAGACCGGGAGACCCTAGTCCAGCAGGGGTTAGTTCCAGCCGATGAGGCATTAGTGGTAGCTCAGCTAGATTAGTTTGGTACTGGACTTTGTCTCCAGATTACACCTTAGCATGTTATTATATTAGAATTTGTATTTGAGATTGTTGACTCTGAGACTCTGGACTTGTATTATTTCTGTGTCGGATTTTCTGGATGATATTTTAATATCTTGGTGTCTTTATCTTTCTGTATCATTTATCTTCTTAGAATATTGTGATTGAGCATATTTTATTGTCATTGCTTGTCCTCCATTTGGAGTTGACAATCTTGACAGGTTTTGATATTATAATTGTTGTTAGATAGTAGACCTTGACACGTTCTATGTCGTTTCTGTGGTGTAGGCTGGGATACTGTCATGCACTCGTGCCCTTACTCCGGGTGTGGGTCGTGACAATTCGAGTCTGCATAGACTTTAGAGATCTCAACTCAGCCTATCTAAAAGTCAAGTTTCCCCTCCCAATCACTGACGTGATGATCAACAATACTTGTAGCTTCGAACGTATGTCCTTCATGGACGTGTTCTTAGGCTACAACCAGATCAAGATGTTCCCTGAAGATGAAAAATACACTTTATTCCAGACTCCAAAAAGAATCTACTGTTATATAGTAATGCCTTTCTGTTTGAAGAATACGGGAGCAACATACCAACGGGCTATGAGTACCATATTCTGTCAATACCTCTGAAAAATGGTGAAATGTTATGTTGATAACATCGCCATTAAAAGCCAGAGAAAATCCAGCCATCTGGACGACTTAAGGACGATGTTCGATTTAATGTGGAAAGATCGGCTAAAGATGAACCCAACCAAGTATTTCCTGGGAGTTTCTAGCGGCAAATTCTTAGGCTTCATCATCACGGCCAAGGATATTTACATTGACCCTGAAAAGACTAAGGCTATTCTGGACATGGCTCACCGAAAAAATTATGAGAGCTTTGAGGCCTACAAGGGTGCTTGGCATATATCAGAAGATTCATAACAAATCTCTCTGGGCGATGTCAACAATTTACCAAGCTAATTAAGAAAGGCATTTCTTATGTATGGACTGAAGAATGCCAATGCATGTTTGATGACATCAAGAAATATCTCACCAGTCCTCTAGTCCTGGTAGCACCAGTCATAGAAATGCCCTTTCTACTATACGTCCGAGCCATGGACCATTCTTTGGGCGCTTTGTTAGCCTAAAAGAGCAACGAAGGCTACGAACAGGCAATCTACTATCTTAGCAGGACCATGATTGGTGCCGAACATTGGTATAAACATGTTAAGAAAGAGTGTCTCATTCTAGTCTTTGCCATTCAAAAGATACGCTATTATATGGCAGGACAGACGATTCACGTCATCTTCAGAGTCAACCCCCTCAGAGTCATTACGACTAAGCCCAGGGAACTAAACTCACGGATAGCCACATGGACAATCCTTTTGACGCCTTATGACATGTTGTTCATCCCATAAAAGGCAGTTATAGGTCAAGCATTGACCGACTTCTTGGCAGCACATCCTATACCAGAAGCGTCAAAACTCTACGGTGGCATTACCGACGAAGTCGTAGAGTCAAACGCGGTCTCAGACAATCCCGTCTGACGAATGTTCTTTGACGGTGCTTCAAAAACAGGACCCAAAGGCAAAATCATCGTAGGGGTCAGAGTGGTCCTCGTCACTACTGATGGTCTAGTCATCCATCATGTTATTATCTCATGGAATCATGCACCAATAATGTTGCTGAGTACAACGCTCTTATCACTGGGCTTTAGCTCGCTAAACCGTTGGGAGTCGACCACCTCGAGGCCTATGGCGACTCGAAACTGATAATCAATCAGGTTTGAGGATAATATGAGGTTCGATATAAAGATTTTGTCCTGTATCATCAGCCAGCAATCGATATCATCTCTACCTTTGTATGGTTCTTTTTAGATCATGTACCTCGATTGTAAAACCTGGAGGCCGATGCCCTCGCCGATATTGCCGCTTCTCTGGCAGTTTTGGTCGAAACCCAATACTACGTCACACTGATGGATCTGGAGTTGGTTTGCCCAAAGAACAATCTGCATATGTATCTGAGCTACTCTGTACAGGCGGATACCAATATTGACATTCGGGACTGGCGATTCTCGTAGACTATGCAGTCTACGAAATCCTACCTGAAGACCCGAAGGAAGCCACTTCTATCTAGAGATGCTCTCTCCGTTTCTTCTATGACATAGCTATAAAATGCTGTACCATCATTTATACGCCAGAATTCTCCTTCGGTATCTATCTAATACTGAAGCAAAGAAAGCACTCTGGAAGACGCACGATGGTACTTACAGAGCTCACTAGCCTGGTCCTAAGCTGCAGGACCGACTGCGTCGCATGGGCTACTACTGGCCTACCATGATGGCAAATGCTGTGGATTATGCTAAAAAGTGCCGAGTAAGTCAGTTGCATGCTAACTTCATCCACCAACCTTTCGAGTTCTTACACCCTACGGTAGGCGCCTGGCCGTTTGAAGCATGGGGAATGGATATCATCGTGCCGATCATCCCTCCATCATCCAAAGGACACCGGTTCATCCTTGCCATCACCGACTACTTTTCCAAGTAGGCAAAAGCAGTGCCACTGGCTGAGGTGAAAACTTCGAATGTGATCAGCATTGTTAAGCATCATGTCATCTACCGCTTCGAAGTTCCTTGAAGGATTATCCTTGACAATGGACCTCAGTTTGTGAGCCACGTATTCCATCAATTTTGTGATAAGAATCAGATACCGAACGTAGCATCAACGACTTATAATCCTGTAATGAATGGGCTAGCCGAAGCATTCAATAAGACGATTGTCAAGCTGCTCAAGAAAGTCGTATCTTCCAATAAGCATGACTGGAATGAGAAACTCGGCGAATGTCTATGGGCTTACCGTACAACCGTTCGTACGCCAACGGGCAATACACCATTCTCTCTTGTCTACGGAAGCGAGGTAGTGCTTCCCTTGGAAATCCAAATTTCGTCTCTACGAGTAGCTGCACCAACCAGCTGACTGACGAAGACAATCAACGCCATCGGCTACAGGAGTTGGAAGTGTTGGACGAGAAGCGCTTGCTGGCTCAATAATGTATCGAACTCTATCAAGCTCAATTTTTTGGAACTTTCAAGAAAAAGGTCCAAAAAAGGGCATTCCAACTGGGTGACCTCGTCTTATCAGTTCGAAGACTGATGGTAATGACTCACAAGACTGCTGGAAAGTTTGAGCCCAAGTGGGAAGGACTGTTCGTCATAGGGATGGTCTATTCCAATGGTACTTACCGGCTGTCTAAACCTAACAACGACTTGCTATTAATGTCGATCAATGGCAAATTCTTAAAGAAATACTATATCTGAGGTCTAAATCAACATGTATTTTCATATCCACCGCGGGTGCTTATGGATTCTATTAACGAATTCATCCCTTCCTCATTTCCCCAGTAGAAAATATTTCACGACCATATTACCTCTGAGTTATTTTTCTATACCCTAATGAAATTCATGCCCACCATGTCCATATTACCTCTGAGTAGACATTTCTTCCGTGACAAACTCCGTGTTGTCATAATCATCTATAGAATATTTTCACGCCCATACTACCTCTGAATTGTTCTATACACCAGTAGAAAATATTTCACGTCCATATTACCTCTGAGTTATTTTTCTATACCTCAATGAAGTTCATGCCTATCATGTCCATATTACCTCTGAGTAGACATTTCTTTCTTGACAAACCCCGTGTTGTCATAATTATCTATAGAACATTTTACGTCCATACTACCTTTGAGTCATTCTATACACCTATAGAATCTATTCTTACCACGTCCATATAACCTCTTGAGTAAGAAAAATCCTACCACAAAAATTTTTGTGTTTACCATGTCCATATTACCTCTGAGTAAACACCCCATCCCCAGAGGAGTTACCTCCATCCAATCTTGTTAAGACTACCTCTGAGGAAATTTTTACTACTAAAAAAATTCATAATAAATGGACAAGAAAAGAAGCAAAACTAAGATTTTCATTCATGAAAATGAAAAGTTCTTCTTTCTTTACTACAAAAAAGTCATGTCAGCAGATGAAGACAAAAGAGATCTTTCGTATTTGAAGAAACGCTTTGAACAACATGGAAGATACAACAAAATCATGACGGATCTTAGTCCAAAAAACGAGGAGTTTTTATTGCTTATAAATGAAACAACGGCTAGAAAATATTAATGCTGATAGTCAATTTTTTTGATGACAGCCTGTCAGCAGTGCACTGCGCACGCTTTATGACACGTATCGTTTTATGCTTCTGTTCAAAGTGTTCTGAACTTGTTCAAGTTCGAAAACTTTGAAGGGGGTCTTGTAGAAGCATGAAAAAAGTACAGTAGTTACAAAAGCGCAGAAGACATCAGTTACTTCGCATGCTTCGCAGAAGCGCAAGATATACCAAGATTGCTACGTACTACAAAAAGATAATACATAAAGAAAAATTCTTTATTAAAATCATGTTTAAAAAAGATCTATTACAGACTCTTCATGGTTACATATAAAAGTGCAGCAACGTCAAAGCAAATCACTTCATCGTCAGAGCAGACCGCTTCCTAGTTAGACATAGAGAAACCCCATTATAGTTAATGAAGTAGCTATTAGCCCGAGCAATAACGCAGCTCCTGTGCGAATCTTACAGCACAACATGTGGCTCTTCCAGCCTAACAAGGTGCGTAACTCCCCCGCTCCAATATAGATAATAAAGCAATTATTGAGCAGGGTAGAGCACAACCTGTGGCTCTTCAGATTGACAATAAATCTTAACCTGGTAGCTTGGACCTTGAATACCTCCAAGATGTTGTTCAGGTTCGAATCCCTTATGCCAAACGCTCAAGTGTATCTTGAAACTTTGTAGTTGTTCTCTACAAGACCACAACTTCTTTAAACAAAGAGATCTATACCAACAGTCGACTTATGCAAGGCCCATGGCCGTCCGAAGCTAAGTGGGGATCGAGCATGACAAAGGAGTAACTGAAAACTATGAGCAAGACCTCACCCAAGAGCTCCTCTTTATATAGGCTGTATGGTCCAACCCACACACCACATGGCAGTCGGTCAAAGGACTCCATAGTAATGAGATGAACCTAAGACTCAGCACAATGAATCTCATTTAATAGATTCATTTGACTAAATCTTGGGCTACCGCTTCTCGAGCCCCCTAAAGTGGCAGCAATTAAAGAGATGTTGACTCAGCCGCTAAATGACGTTATTAATTTCCTTGGGAGCACAGTGACTTCGACGCCTCATAAAAGCATAGCTCCTTCATAATTTCTTAGAAGTGCAGCCCCTCCAACAGCTCCTTCATCTTCTCAGAGTTATCCAAAAGCACAGCTCCTTCACTAGTCTTTCAGAGTCTTCAAGAAGCGTACCTCCTTCAGAGCCTTCATGAAGCACAACTCCTTCAGAGCCTTCAAGAAACGCAACTCCTTCAGAGCTCTTTCACGACTCCTCCATTGGTTCCTCAGAGCTATCCATAAGTGAAATCCCTTCAATGGCTCCTTCATTGACTCCTCAAAGCTCGCCCAAAAGCACAGTGACTTCGTCGCCTCAGAAGCACTGTCTCATCGTCGCCCAAAAGCGCAGTGACTTCGTTGCTCCCCAGAAGTGCAGCACGTATACCGTATAGGTTCTCTACAAATGTGCTATCATACCATATGGCAAGTATGGTAGCCGTATCCCTTCAGATACAATCACATCTGGTTTGTTCAAACTGTCATATCTCCTCAAGATACAATCGTATCTCAAGATACAATCATATCTTCTCAGGATACAATCGGATTTAGTTTGTTTAAATAGTTGTATCTTTTCAGATACAATCAAATCCAATTTGTTCAAACCAACGCTCCTAAGATAATATCAAAATTTAGTTTGTTTAAACTGTTATTCTTTCGATAGTAGTAAAATTTATTCAGTTTTATCCAAGCAAGATCGTCGAGCAATAGTCACACACCATACGTCAATTACTCGGTTATGTTGATGAAGGTTGCTAACTGTTCAAAATTTTGACCAGGGAGAATTCTAATAACTGCCATGTGTCAGCTCAGCAGCAGCCTTTACGGAGCAGTTACAACAATTTCCCTGAAATCTGGCACTCTCAGCGCTCCTGTACGTCAAAACCCTTTTTGCACATCGTATATATGCAACCTATAAATAGAAGAAATCTTCCTTCAATCAGGACTTCATCGGCGTCTTCTTGATTGGCAATCCCGAGTACCACTCACAAGCATCAGAAAGTCAGAGCAAGTTCAGTTCGTCGTCAGACCATCAACGGAGTAAAGGAGCCGCTGTAGTGCTCGATATCCATCATCACACTTCTCCAAAAATTCTTGTACCTAGATCTCCTATTTAGGAATCTTTTGTACTCTTTTACGCGTTTGAAATACAAAAAAGTTGTTTAACTTTTGTTCATGGCAAACAATATACTTGAAAGGTCCTATGTGGAAGGAGCTATTGAAGAACCCTTAATAATATACTTCGAGGGTCCTATGTGGAAAGAGCCTAAACAGATATTCATCAGCAAAAGTTTATCTGATGAAGACAAACATTCACTTCTTGAGCTTATCAAAGAATATATATATATGTCTTTGCTTGGAGTTATAAAGATATGCTTGGGCTTGATACACAGACTGCAATGCATCGTCTTAAGATACTCCCTAATGCTAAACCTGTGAAGCAATAACAACGACGGTTCTGTCCAGACATTGTGGAGGCTATTGTGACTAAGGTAAAGAAACTCATAGACAGTGGCTTTGTTCGAGAAGAACAACATCCTGACTGGATTGCTAATATTGTCTCGGTCATGAAGAAAAATAGAAAGATTAGGGTATGCATCGATTATCGGGACCTTAATCAAGCTTGTCCAAATGATGAGTTTCCTTTTCCAATCGCCGATATTATGATTGATAACATGTGCAACTTTGAACGTATGTCTTTCATGGATGAGTTCTCCGGTTACAATCAAATTAAAATGTTTTTAGCTGATGAAAGACACACATCATTCCGAACACCATTGGTGTATACTGTTATACGGTGATGCCCTTTGGTTTAAAGAATGCTGGAGCTACATAACAACGAGCCATAAGCATGATTTTTGTGAACATTTGCGAAATGTTCTGAAAAATGGTAGAATGCTACGTCGACGACATTGCAGCTAAAAGTCGTTCAAAGGATGATCACCTTCAAGACTTGAGAATGATGTTCAAATTGATGTGTGGGCACCAACTCAAGGTGGATCCTAAAAAGTCATTCTTAGGAGTCTCCAGTAATAATTTTCTTGGATTTATCATAACTTCAAAGGGAATACATTTTGCCCCTAAAAAAGTTAAAGCTATCCTAGAAATGGAACCCCCAAAAAATATTAAAGAACTTCGTGGTTTACAGGGCAAGTTGGCCTACATTCAAAGGTTTATTTCAAATCTGTTTGGACGATGTCGACCCTTCACTTAGTTAATGAAAAAAGGGGTCTCTTTCGTCTGGGATGAAAACTGTCAACAAGCATTCGAAGATATTAAAAGATATCTCCCTAATCCTCTAATATTATTGGCCCTAGTTTTCGGTAAGCCTTTCTTGCTGTACGTTCGTACAATAAAGCATTCTCTTAGTGCACTATTTGCTCAGAAGAATGATGAAGGACATAAATAAGCTATCTATTATTTAAGTCGTATGATGATCGGCACAGAGCATAGATATAATCTTGCTGAGAAAGAGTGTCTTACTTTAATCTTTGCAATTCAAAAGACACCGTACTATGTAATGGGATAAACTATTCATGTTATATCCAGAGTTAAACCTCTCAGAGTTCTCATGACTAAGCCAAGTGTACTCAATTCTCGTTTGGCTACTTGGACAATGTTTATATCTCCTTATAATATAGTCTATATATCCCAGAAGATAGTTAAAGGACAAGCTGCACCGTTTTCTTTGTTGCACACCCGATAGCAGAAACTTCCAAACTATGATGAAATTCCGGATTAAGCGATAGAGTCTAATACAATAATGGAAGAGTCTGTTTGGAGGATGTTCTTTGACAGAGCTTCAAAAACGGGTCCTAAGGCAACATCGTAGCAAGAGTGGGGTATTATTGATATCTCATGATAATCTGGTCACCCATTATGCTTATTCTTTTATGGAACCTTGTTCTAATAATGTCGCAGAGTATAATGCTCTACTTATTGGACCCCAGTTGGCTAAACAATTAGGGGTAGATTATCTAGAAGCATATGGCGACTCTAAGTTGATAGTCAGTCAAGTTCGAGGAGAATATGAGATTCGTTATGAAGATCTTCTATATTACAGAACAACTCTCAAAATAGCTGCTACTTTCTCCAGATTCTTCATCGAATATATACCTCATTTAGAAAATACAGAAGCAGATGCACTAGAAGGTTTGGCAGCATCACTTGCTACCCCAGTCAACACCCAGAAGTCGATCACAGTGATTGGTTGAGAATTGTTCTGTACTAAGAATAATCTGGATGTCCACCAAAGCTATTCAGCAATAGCGGATGTTAACTTCAAAGATTGGAGATTTCTATTTATAGAATATGCTGTTTATGGAATCCTTTTCTATGACCCAAAAGAAGCTATTTCAATTAAGAGACATTCTCTTCGTTTCCTTTACGATGCAGCTACTAAAATGCTATATCGAAGATCATATGATAGACTTCTTTTACGATGTATGTCAGAAGAAGAAGCTAAATAGGCCCTTTGTGAAGCTCATGATGGTACTTGTCGTGCTCATCAACCTGGTCGAAAATTAAAAGATTGGTTGAGGCGTTTGGGTTATTTTTGGCCCACTATGGTAGCTGATGTTATAGATTATGTAATAAAATATAAGGCTTGTCAGATTCATGTGGACTTCATACATCAACCTTCAAAATTTTGGCACCCAATGGCTGCATCCTGGCCTTTCGAAGCATGAAGAACGGATATTGTTGGACCTATTAATCCTCCTTCCTCCAAGGGACACCGATTTATTTTAGCGATAACTGACTACTTTTCAAGATTGGCAGAAGCTATACTACTTATTGAAGTAAAAACATCTAATGTCATTAGTTTCATCAAACATCTTGTGATTTATGGTTTCGGACTTCCCAGGAGGATTGCTCATGACAATGGCCTATAATCTGTAAGCAATGAATTACATCAATTTTGTGAGAAAAACCAGATCAAGAATGTGGCCTCTACCGCCTACAATCCCTCCACTAATGGTCTGGTTGAAGCCTTCAACAAGACTATTATCAAGCTACTCAAGGAGTTTGTTTCATTCAATAAACGTATTTGGAATGTAAAACTTAGTGAATGTATTGGGCATACCGTAATACAGTACAGACTTCCACGATACAACACCATTTTCTTTGGTCTACGAAAGTGAAGCAGTTCTTCCTCTAGAGATTCAAATCCCTTCTCTTCGAATTACTTTATCCAATGAATTAACAACTGAAGACAATGATCGTCTACGGTTAAAAGAAGTGCAAGCACTCGATGAGAAATGACTAATGTCTCAATAATGGATTGAGTTATATTAAGCCCGCATTTCCAAAGCTTTCAATAAGAAGGTAAAGGAGCGAGTTTTCTAGGTTGGCGATCTAGTTCTTTCAGAAAGAAGACCTATGGTTATGACGCATAAAAGCAAAGGGAAGCTAAGTGGGAAGGTCTGTTTGTTGTTGAATCAGTTTATTCAAATGGAGCATACATGCTAGCAAAGCCCAATAGAGATCTACTGATGATGCCTATTAATAGCAAGTTCTTGAAAATATATTATGTATAAATCTCAAGTGGATATTACCTTGTATACACCAGCAAGTTTTGTACAGTGTTTACATTTTCTTTCGGGAGAAATGAATACTTTGTATGTTAACATCTACTTCATTTCGAACCATTATTTTTATCCCATTTTGGATAAGTTATAAATAATGGGTCCTCACAAATTCTCCAGCGGAACCACCTCTAATTCTTACAAAAACTTTCTTGTAAGAAAAATCCTCTAAACAAACACTCCAATTTATAAAAGTTCGTCATTAAAGCCAAGCTATTTTGATGACATCTTATTTAAATTCCCCAGTCGAAATCAGAATAATTCGTTGTGTCAAAAGATTAATCATGTCCATATTCCCTCTGAATTATTCTTTGACACTTATCTTCTATAGAGATTCATGAATTTGTCATGTCCATATTACCTCTGAGCAAATTTACTCCAAAAAGAATATTTATGTCCCTATTACCTCTGAAATATTCTATACTATCGACTCTCTCTCTCTCTATAGAATTATACAAATTTGTTATGTCCATATTACTACTGATGAAGTTTCTGATCATCTCCTATTACTTGCATACAGTCGAATGCGTCACAAGTAATGGGTCCACTCAAACGTCTATTATGTCCATATTACCTCTGATAGTGATCAAATTCTATGTTTATTATCTATACCTAATCAGGTACGCCAGAGATAATATGACCACTTATCATCTATCATGTCCATATTACCTTTGATAGTGATTAATTTCTACTCTATAACTATACCTAATCAGGTATGCCAAAGATAATAGATCCCCCTATCATAGTAATCAATTTTTCATATCTATTATCCATGCTTGAATTAGGCATGTCACAAGATAATATGTCCACACAAGCATGATATTTTTCTATGTCCTTAATACCTCGAGAGAAATATCAAAACTCAAATATCCCCAGCAATATGAAAAGTATTCTTTACTTTCAAAAATTCAACGAGGATACAAAATACTTTCATCCATCATCTGCGAAGGAAAGAAAGAAGGAAAAAATTACAATAATTTTCTTACTATGCTGTCTTCAACAGGAGGCATGATTCCCAGAGGTGATATGTATCTAATGTTATGTACAACTTGGATAATGAGTTGGATAATGAGGATGCATACCAAAGTTAAGACACTAAATTGACCCTCTGCTAGAAAATCCTATACGGTTATTTTCTCTCCAAGTCGTAGAAGACACATAAGAAGACTTTATGCGATCATTTCTTCTTCAAGATATGGAAAACGCATAAAGAAACTGGTTGTGTATGCGTTTCATTGATCTCATGAATCTTTATCACCATCAAGACTGTCTGAAAGGCAATGAGAGAGTTTTTCTCTGTTCGAGCAGCAATAAGATACTTTTCTTCATGCGTCGAGTTATCAGGATTATGTTATGAGGTGTTTGTGAGATTGTTCTTAAATACAAGGATTTTTTTTACTCACAGCAACTTGGCAAAATAAGAAGCTTCATTTCTAGTGATACACTACTAAAATAACTCATTTTAGCGACGTTCGGAAACGTCGCTAAATAAGGAAATTACGTCGCTAAAACCAATTAGCGACGTATTTAGCGACGAAAAAGGGGCGTCGCTTAAAGGCAAGTCGCAGATGGCACTTTAGTCGCCGAACGTCGCTATTGGCGACGCGTAATCTATTGTCGCTAGCCGTCGCAAAAATTGCGACATATAGCGACGTCGAATTACGTCGCCAAAATGACGACGTAAAGCGACCACTAGCGACGCTCTGTTATTTATATATGATGACATGGCATGACAGCCACGTGGGCAACGTAGCGACGCATACCGACATTTAGCGACGTCTTCCTAGCGACGTCGAGCGACGTAACGTTGCTAGTTGCGACGTATAGCGACGTCTATTTGCCATCGCAGTACGTCGCTATACGTCGCTAATGTTAAAAAAAAAGTTTAAAAATATAATTGATATTTTTGTTATGTTGTGTTTCTGTGTTTACAGTGTGTGTGAAGTGCAGTGTTCGAACCATCGACAGTTTCGCTTACTGTTCTATGTTTTATCTTGGATAGAAAGAGAAACAGTTCAGGGTGCACTTCTCAGAGCTTCCTCTTCACGTCCTTCACCTTCTCGGGAACCTTTACGACGTCCGAGAAAGTGAAGGACGTGAAAATAAAGCTCTCAGAAGTGCACCCTGAACTGTTGCTATTTCTATCCAAGATAAAACATACAACAGTAATCGAAACTGTCGATGGTTTTCGAACACTGCATTTCACATTCACTGTAAACACAGACACACATCATAACAAAAATACACAATATATTTTTTAAAATTTCGGCAGCACCTCCTTTGTATATCAGATCATCGCTTATAACCCAGCGTAGGTATATTTGTCATCCCCATCGCAGATATCACAAAGTAAATATCACAAATTAAATATGACAATAAAAATACCAACAAAGTAAATATCACAAAGTAAATATCCAACAAACATACATGTCCACAATGAAGGGCAAATAAGAATGAAAATCAGTGTACAGAACGGTCAATAGGCCCATAGGGCCAATACATACAAAGATGATAAAAAATATCTACTGGATCACTGAGGACTTCTGCCGCGCATCTGGGATAGCATGTACTCATACTGCTCCTGGGTGAGCTGCACCGTAGGGGCAGTAGGAGGCAGTGGAATGTCTGGAGTCGGAGCCGTCGATGGACCGGGAGGACGTACCTGCTCCAGCTCTCGCAGTCGCTCACCATGCGCAGCAAGGGTACTCACCACCTTCTCAGTATACTGAGCGAGTGAGGCAGATATGCTCCTCTGCGATCCCTCCAGCTCGACCTGTCTACGCTCTGTGCGATGCGTAGACTCGGTGAGCGTCTGCAAGCTGGCAGCTGTAGTCTGATGCAGAGTCATCAACTCATGTATACTACGCTCGACCGCATCAAATCGTCCGGTGACGATCGGAGGGTCGGATCGTCGCTCGACCGCATCAGAAATCTGCTGCTGTAACTCGCGACGCAGCTCCTCGATCTGACGACGAACATCCTCAGCTCGTGACGACGCCTGCGTAGCCGGAGACTGCGTACTGACAGAGGGGGCCCGGGATGACTCCGAAGCCAAATACGCGACGTAGGATCCTGTACCGTAGTACGTACCCTTCTGAAGACCGCCAACGGCGGTCATTCAGAGCTCGTCCGGCGATGGCTCTGCAGGCGGCTAGAAGGAAGTACCAGTCCCTCCTTTTGCTTGCGTACTAGCAGCAGCAGCAGCATCAGTCGCCTCCATCTGTAGCCGAATAAACTCGGCCTAGAACATGTTTGCTAACGTATAAGTGTTTACTAAAGTCTATATTGATATCTATTTTCCTGTTTTCTAAATTATAGTCAGTTAATATAAAGAATAGAACGTACATATGCCTGCGTCGCCCTCTCGTCAATGAAGTCCCTAGTCCTCCGATGGGTGACCAGGAAGACGGACACCATGTTCGGGTCCTCACCCTTCTTTATCTGTTAAAATATATTATCTATTATTAGTATTAAACATTTTATCGAACTATATATAAATTAATGTCCGTCATAGGAAATGTACCAGACAACGAAAATGCTCCGTCATCGGAATGGAGCCACCACACCACTTACCGGCGCTCGACCGTGCCACCTTGGCCTTCTCAGACCGCTCCTGGTACTTGGGCTCGCTGAATCTAGCCTTCATCGCAATCCACTGCTCTAGCGTAATCCAACCCTGGATCGGCTGTCCGGAGCGATTACGACGCTTCTGGTCGTCGATCGCATCACGGATGAGCTTGGCTATGATGGCAGAAAATTGGCCCTCGATCCTCGCCGCCCGGTGTAGTGGATAGAAATAGGTCCTCTACAAGAAGTAAAATACAAAAGTTGTATAATATACACAAATGATTATTAAAATTTAAAAATAAACAAATTTTTTACCTTGAAGTGGGCGAACCAAAAGGCCTTCCTATCTGCGGGAGCATCTGAGTAGTTGAGCCAAGGCCCACCATAGTTCTGCCTCACAAATGTCCCCAGCTGTCTCTGTACTGCAGAAGGCCGATATCTATACAATAATATTTTTTCATGAATATATATGTACATATAATCATTTGAGAAATATATAATAATTAATTAACTTACTTCATAGGCCTGTCCGTCCAAATCTTCATACGCGTCTCACCCGGGGGAGCGCATGGAGGGTCACTCTCACCTCCTGCCTCGGCAGGAACTGTTTTCCATTCTGCTGTATCAAATACAACGCAGGGCGTTTGCATATTTCTTCTAAGTCCAACCTGGCCTTGGGATTGTCTTTCGTTTTTCCCTTTACGTCCATCATAGTATTAATTATGTTATCAAACACATTCTTCTCAATATACATGACATCAAGATTATGTCTGATCAGATTGGTACTCCAGTATGGCAGATCCCAGAATATGCTCCTCTTTGTCCAGTTATGAACTCTACCAAATCCATCGCACTTGTACCCAGTTGTAGGATCTTCGATAACACTTGGAAAATCTTTAATCTCCTCCCATATCGTGGCTCCGTACCAACTTGGCGGTGGATCACCCTTCTCTACAACGTCGGCACGGAAAGCATTCCTGTTCCTTCTGAACGGATGATCTTTTGGCAGAAATTGCCGATGACAATCAAAGAAGCACGGTTTTCCGCCGTGTTTCAAGCGGAAAGCCTTACTACGGTCCATGCAATACGGACATAAGAGACGGCCATGAGTGCTCCATCCAGATAACATTTTATAGGCCGGAAAGTCGTTAATGGTCCACATAAGGATTGCCTTCATCTGAAAATTCTGCTTCCTGGAAACATCGTACGTGTTAGCGCCTACTTCCCATAACTGATTCAACTCATCTATCAAAGGCTGTAAGTACACGTCAATGTTCCTCTTGGGATTATTCGGACCAGGAATTATAACGGTTAGAAACATGTACTGAGTCTTCATGCACATCCAAGGCGGTAGGTTATACGAAGTGACAATCACAAGCCAGAACGAATACTGGGATCCCGAAAGACCAAAAGGAGTAAAACCGTCAAAAGATAGTCCCAACCTGACATTTCGCGAATCTGAAGCAAAATCTGGATACACTCGATTAAAGTGCTTCCACGCTTCTCCATCGGATGGGTGATCCAACACTCCTTCAATCTGTTCTCGCATGTGCCAACTCATATTTTCGGCCGTCTCTTTCACCATAAATAATCTTTGCAACTGCGGCGTTAAAGGCAAGTAGTGCATTGAATCGGTCGGTCTTCTTGCACTGGTAGACCTTCTTGTACTAGTTGTCTTATAGCGATCAGCTCCACAAAATCTGCACACATCTGCGTCCTTGTCGTCTTTGTAGTACAGCATGCACCCATTGCGACAGGAATCGATTTTCTCGTATCCCATCCAGAGCGATCTCACCATCCTCTTAGACCGGTAAAAGTCTTTAGGCAACTTAGCACCCGCCGGCAAGATCTCTATAATCAACTCCAACACTCGGTTGTAGCATTCTTGCGACATGTTAAAATCTGACTTAATGCTCAACAGTCTTGTAACCACCTCCAACGGTGAATGATCCTCACAACCAGGATACAATGGAGTCCTTGCATTCTCCAGTAACTCTATGAACTGTGCAGCATCAGCGTTCGGTGCCTCCTCAGGTGCATCATGAACGAAACTAGGCCCCGCAGCATCGAAAACTATGTTCACGCACCCGTCGTCGTATGCATGATTATCTGAAACAAAATTAGGTCCCGCATGCATATATGGCTCAACATAAGGCTCCGGCTCTGATGCTAAAGACACAAGTTCTCCGTGTGCGGTCCACTGATAGTAATTAGGCGTGAAACCCCTCGAGTACAAATGATATGTCACTTCCACTTTTGGATAATATTTTACGTTATGACATTTTACACACGGACACTTAATTTTGGTGTCGTCCATGTACTGAGAGAACGCCTTAGCAAACTGCAGGAATTGCTCTACTCCCGCTATGTATTCATCCCGCACACCACACATATCATCAGGACGACGATTGTACATCTATGAACGATTCTGCAAGTAGTAATTCATATCCATTTGGAAATAATTCTGCAAAGATGGACACACATTATCCAACAGGCACAAATTCGTATATTATGTCTTATTAGGGACACATTAGTAGCGGACAGTTACTAATATCAATGATATGCAATCTAGGTCAAACTAGGTTGTACTAAGTCAAACAAAGTCAAACAAGGTCAACCTAAGTCAAACAAAGTCAAACAAGGTCAAAGTAGGTCAAGGGTTGACCTATAGTTGACTTTGTCAACTCTTAGTCCAATCTAAGTCAAATATCCTATTTCTAGTCATTACCTACCAAGGTACCGTTTACCTTATCGCTATTGGTATCCCAATACCAATACCTTAAGTTGGTACCCTTTACCTTATCGCTATTGGTACCCTTTACCTTATCGCTATTGGTACCCTTTACCTTATCGCTATTGGTACCCTTTACCTTATCGCTAATGGTCCTAAATACTTGATGTTAGGGACTGATACTCAAGTATTTAGTCAAGTGACCTCAGGAACTGAACTCATATTCAATAGGAGACTGAACTAACCAATAAGCAATTTGGAGGCTGAATAATTAATTCAAAACTGATTTAAGGACAGGCTGGACATCTAAGTTGATAACTAATGTCGATGTGCAAGGGTGGAATGAACTAAAAAGGTAATCCTTCAACCAAACAATACCTAATCTATATGTCAGTCATGGGACTGAACAACTGAATACAAGACAAATAATAGGACTGGAACTAAATAAATGCATGGACTGATATGAAGAGATAATATGGACTGCAATATATATATATATATATATATATATATATATATATATATATATAAAATATGAGGAAACAATGCACAAACTGTTCTCAGATTGATACGTATATATATGTGTGTGTGTCATGTATGTGGTGTGCTAACAGTGTGTGTGTACAATAGGGTGTATGTATATAGGGTAAAGTGTGCCATGTGTGTGTACATAACATGGGCTAGGTGTCTCAATGTGTGTGTGTACATAGGAATCAATAGTGTGAGTGAATTAGCTATTCTCGATTTTGAGTGTAATGTGAGTGAGCTATAAGAGAAACAGTATACACAAACAGTGTATCAATCTCAGGAAAATCAGTAGATAGCAGTAGTGTGTGTTTATATTCTCAGGTTACACTTATGTGTGTGTGTAGATAGATGTAAACAGTGCATAATTTCTTGAGAAAATTCAGTATAATGTGTGTGTGCCAATATGTGAAAATAGTGTATAAAAACTGTTCTCAATTTTGACAGTCAATGGCATACGAAAACCCAAGAATCTCCAATCAATGTGAACCCTAACATGCACATTAATTCTCAGAGAAGATATGGGATTAATCATAATGGTTTAATCATTCAAAATCAGTTTAAACAAATGTTAATCTCAGAAAATTAATATATAGTGAACTACGTATCAGAAAATTGGGGATAAACCAAATTTGAAATCCAAATTCAATTAATAGCAAAATCTAATGGTTGGTAGTGATATGTGTATGTGTCATAGAGTCACACGTGTCGAGTGTCCACCAAAATAGGACACAATCGTGTCCAAATTATTTTTTAACACACACGAACACAAATGACACAGGGCAGTCTCGTGCACGTGTCCACGCGTGTGTGTCCGTGTCTGTGTGTGTGTGTGCGTGTGTGTGTGTGTGTCCGTGTCTGTGTGTGTGCGTGTGTGTCCGTGTCCGTGTGTGTTCGTGTGCGTGTGTGTGTGTCCGTGGGAGAGGAGGAGGAGGAAGGAGAGGAGTTAGGTTAGGGTTTACCTGAGGAAGAGGAGGAGGAGGTCGGATTGGGGGGGGGAAGCTCGAGGAGGAGGACTCGAGGAGGAGGAGCTCGCCGGAGGGGGAGGGAGTCGCCGGGGAGGAGGGGGTCGCCGGGGGGGGGCACTGACAGAGGGGGAGGGAGTCGCCGGGGGGTGGGGTGTGGGGGGGAAAATTGAAATTTTGGGTTTTCGAGTGAGAATGAGGGGGAAAGAAGGCAGCTGCGTGCCCTAAGTAAAATAACTTAGCGACGTCACGTTTTGACGTCGCTAAACGTCGCAAACTTGGCGACATGTACATAAAATATGTCGTTGAACGTCGCTATTCGGCGACGTAGTACACTCCTGTCGTAGAACGTCGCTAGATAGCGACGTTTTGCGACGTGTTTAAAACGACGTCGCTACTGGCGACGTCATTTATTGCCATCGCTACTGGCGACGTCATTTATTGCCGTCGCTACATTACGTCGCTATTTGATGATATTTTAGTAGTGATAGAGGGTTTACAAAATATGGATAAGAAGGAAGCCAACAAAATCCTAAAATCTAATAAAACCTTAAATAGTTTTTTTTGGAGGAGGGGAGCATTTAGAGTCATTAATCACATCTGCAAGGTCTTGAAGCGTCCGCACACCTGAAGAGTAAAACAGTCGACGAAAAGCATCCACTCCTACTTGTATCATTTTCTCGTCTTGGCTCAAAGGAAGAGAATCCAAATCAGGAGATGCACTTAAAGGCTTAGCAGTATCGACCGTAGAAAGGCCCAATATGTCTAGAACTTCCTTAGCTATAGAAAGCTTCGTCTCTGCCATCTTCCGCTTCCTCTTCCTCGAGTCAGAAGAAGGTACTGGAGTGGAGCTCACAATAGTTGACGGAAGCAGCGAAGAGACTGTAGTAAAACCCACAACAGGCAGTTGCGGGGGAGTAGTTCACTTCAGTTCAAGGGAATTTTCTTGGAAGCCATTAAGGAAGCAGTACATGGATAGTGGTTCACTACTGCTATTATATAAAGCAATCTGATGACTCTTTTTTTCAAACAAATGCTTCAGAACATGAAAGAAATTCCTAGAGAAATGCAAACGACAACCAATTAATGATGAATGAATGAACTTATTTAATGGGAAGATAAATCATTATAAAACGCTCAATTTTTGAGGAGCCGCCTATAACCCTATTACAAATCTAGAGTTATAAAGTTAACACACAAACAAAATGGGGCTTTCTACACATTAAGTCACATGACAAGAGCTTTAAGGAAAATTTCGAGAATCAAATGAAGACATTTGTAGAAGACATAGGCGGCATGCGCCTTAAAATTACATACGTCGTTCAGGAATCAAATGTGTGATAATCTAAGTCTCATACATCAAAGAATTCCTAACGGTATTTTCTAACAATAGTGAACCAATTCCTTTTAACTTCAAGAGTTTTTGTTATGCTCAAGATTAATAGTCTCAAAGATTATTTTGATTCATCTTATAGGCAACAAAATTCAAAATGTTATGCGACATTTTAATGATATACCAAGTTTTGGTCTGATATTGGAAAGTTTACAAGTAAAGTGCAAAGACAAAGTTTATGCATCTGGCAACTCTATGCGTCTAGCTAACTGAAAGAATCTTCACATTCGGGTTTATTATTGTCATGAGGGATCATGCTTTATGGCAGGGTCCTATAGCCAAATTCTTCCATAGATTTGTGCATCCAAGATCTCTCGATATATTTACATAGTTTCATGCATCATAGGTAGTTATGCGTCATTATGAAGCTAGCCATTCATCACAAGTTGAGCAACATGACGTCGAGGCCCTCTTGTGACCTTCCGGTACTACTGCCCACCTACAAGGCTTCCTCGCGACAGTAACCACCCCCGCGGCTCCGTCTTCCACTGCACAACGCCAACTGCCCCTCCCTCACCATATGACCTACCGATCCAATGAGCGCAGCAGCATGGCCAATGTGCGCAACAACACGACCAACAAGCACAGCAGCATTAGTAGCAATAACGGCAACTGTAGGCACGATAGCAGCGATGACGTCGGCCAACCACCACTGTCGTCCGACCAAGAAGGCCCGACGAGCCCCCGCGCGTACCCTATCGACATCCTAGGCCATCGCAGTGCCAAATGACTCCCTGTCACCACAACCTTCATCATCTCTGCCACCCATGGTTGTCGAGACCACCACCACCCATACCAGCGCCTGTGTCGTGCCTGGTTCGATGCCATCACCATAACCCTATCTAGCCATCATTGTGCTCCTCCCTCCGTCGACTTACCTTTCCTGGAGCTGAACCGTCGTGCGTGCCGTCAGCCGAGCCCTAGCCACGTGGCAGGTTCACCGCACCAGTCCTCCGGATCAGCCTCCAGAGGTCCTGGCTCCGGGCTGCTTTCCGCAGCATCACCAATCGAAGCTCCTTCCCGATTGAGCTTGGTAACTATACTCGTTTTTCCCTCTTCCTCCATATCTGTTCTTCTCTCTCCTTCTTTTCCTTTGTTTGTTTTATTTTGTTTTCACTTTGTTTGAGGGAATGGCGGAGTATCCAATATGGAATAGGGCTTAAGCCCCATAAGGATTTGAAGGCTGGGCTTGGCTTAATATATTCAATACTTAATAAACATATGTATAGTGTGATATGTTATATTTATATTAGTTAGTTATTTGATTTACTACTATTAGTATTATCTTTTATTACTTGTATCTATATTAATTATACTATTGAATTATTTTTAAATATGTTTTTGACTATATATATATATATATATATATATATATATATATATATATATATATGTATATAAAATATGTATATGTATATATATATATATATATATATATATATATATATATATATATATATATATATATATACATATTTTATATACATATATATATATATATATATATATATATATATATATATATATATATATATATATATATATATATATATATATATATATATAGTAATATTTCTAGTTATTTTTCCAAATACAATTTTAACCAAAATTAGGATTTATATTCCTAAAATGATTTTTCTATATTCGAGCATTTTTAAATGGGTTCTTTTATATGTATAGAGAAGTTTTCAAATGGATTTTATAATTTATGGTTTGACTAAAAATTTAGCTTTGCCTAAATTTTTTTTCTAGATTTTCAAACTAGTTATAAACATTTATTCTAAAATGAAGGGATTTATATTTTGGGCCTTAGTGTGGCATTATATCATTATATTGTTATGATTATGATTATTGTGTTATGATATTATTATCATTAATATTATTGTTGTATATATATTTTTTTTAAAATATTATTGTAAATTTTACCTATCTAAAACTAAATTATAATTGGTAAAAAAATGATTTCTTTTGAATTTCAAGTAATTACTTAAAAATATTTTGATTAGTAGCCATAGTTTCCAAAGTATAATAATTATCTTCTAGAATAGGTTATAGATAATTTTCTTAGATAAATATATTTTCCTTATTTAGAATTTCCTTTTAAATTCTAGATTAGATGGATCTTCATCATGACTAGTCATACGTTCTTATTCCTTGTGTTTCTGACTACTTCATATTGACCATAAGCTAGTTGACTATCCTAAACACAACGGGATTATCAGTTTCACCAGCTAAGGACCCCATGCGAGTACAGTTCATGTTTTGTTTTCAATATTGTTAATTAATGTAGTTGCATGATTAGTGATACATATTTGATTCTTGACACGTTCGGTACACGGGTTAATGTCATATGGATTTTAGTCATGATACCATGTTTATTCTACCGTGTTTCATGATTTATTGTCATAACTAATCCATGTGTAGTAGTCGGGTGGGAAAGTACGTACTAAGTAGATATGTGATCAACCCCATAGGCAATGCGTTATTTCATACAATGTAGATAGTGT
Organism: Iris pallida; assembly: GCA_029216955.1. Classification (NCBI taxonomy): domain Eukaryota; kingdom Viridiplantae; phylum Streptophyta; class Magnoliopsida; order Asparagales; family Iridaceae; genus Iris; species Iris pallida. Next base: position 3,971,265 of record JANAVB010037419.1, on the reverse strand, counting down.
AGACAGTATTTTATTTTATGCAATATAGATAGTGAGGATACAAATCCTATATAGACCGTACGGTGTAATGGACCAGCCTAATCATATATTGAAAGGTGTACTTCAAATCATATAGTTGGTTAAGTTTTCTCGTTCCATGATTCACTCGTCTTTATAGTTCATGATTAACTATTCCAATATATTTTTCTGTGTCATGTTTTATAGTTATTACTTTCATCATATATGTCATTCTCTATTCCATGTTTTTATAGTCGTTATCATATATTTGGAACTGCGTGCTTGAATTGTACTCGTTCCAACCTTGACTAGAAACTATTATTTTTTAGATAGTCGTGGCTACTCATTTGCATTGGATTCTTGGGGAGACATGGGTATATTTGGAGGACAAACCTGGAGACTAGTTAGATAGTTGAATATTTATTTAGTTGTCCTTTTATAATTTGTGTGACATTGTATTTGTATTCAAATGTAAACTTGGATATTATAAAATTCATTTAGTATTGTGAATGAGCAATTAAAGTTATTATTTATGTGATTTGAGCATTGTTGCTAGACAGCATTCTACCGCTGATACTACGACGTAGGCTGGCTTTGACACGCAATCGTATTCGAACAGAAAAAAATAGGTGCGGGTCGTGACAGTCTCAATACATCCTAATGAAGTACACCATAAATACCAATCTCAATTCCCTTCTAGGCCGAGCGGTCCCGGTGCCCCGGTCGTAACTCGTTCGAGGGTTACCAAAACCTGTGCACAGGTTGTCCAAGTCCATTGACCATGCAATACGCACAATATTTAAGAAGCTATCATAATTACAAGCACCTACTCAAGTCCAACACATATTTCTATTTCAACTCGCGTTATCATCTTTCTATCTCAAGTTCCATCGGCACTATACACCAACACATCCGTATTGATTCACGATGCCCCAAACGACGTAGGTCTTGAATACATCCATAGCAATACGCAACATCTACTAATTCAAACTATTCTTAAGTTATTCACATAATACCAGTTCTATGACAATTATGCCATAACTGCATACTTCGATGCACGAAGTATATCTTTCAATATTGCAACAGTTCTGTGGCATTGCGCCATAACTTGTCTATTTTGTATACTAAGTCATTCACATAGTCTCCATGCACAAATGCACGCTAAAAGCTTATATTCAATGTAGTGTTCAATATTCTTTGAGTCATGCATTTGATGCACGCCTCGATGTTTTCTTTTAATGTTCTACTATTTGTATCCTATCGCAACTTATGCACTTGATTCATGTTGCATCAATTGTTCAATATTCAATATTCTACTTAATGTTTGACATATACTAAGACCTTATTCATTTGAGCCACGCTTGCTAACTCGATTTCAACACTCGTATATCAGGGTACATTTTATTAGGCATGAAGAAGTAGGGGAGAAAGGTCAAATCCTGTCCACCTTAAGCCAATCTGTCCATAGCTTTGTCGAGCCGATGCGGCCCAACACTTAAATTCATTGCACGATCATCTCGTCTGAGCTAACCATGCGAGCACTTCGTGCTCCTTCGCACTCGTCCACTGATTTGATCTATCACCTATGCCTTGGCTCATTGCAAGGGACTTCGCACGATATCTGCACATAGAACCAACTCAATCAATACTTTTAAAATGTAATCATGCTTCCTCGATTCAAACTCATGCCTCATCGCATTTATTAACTCAGTGTAATACACCGTATGGTACGGGGCATTACAGATTTTGTTAGAAAGTTGTATAAAGTTGATGTACATGATGGGATATATATTTGGTTGTTTTATCGGATTTGTTTCCGGAGATTGGACATGTATTATGTAATAAAGATGATATTAGATTGTAGTGATCGTGTATGTGATGGGTTTGTTTTGCAGCTTTATTTGTTTTTGTGATTGAGTAAAGATCGATATTTGCGAATATTTGGCGACTATTGAGGTATAGAAAAGCTAACTACTATCGATACTGCAATATAGGTTGGATGCGATCACAATTCATACCAATCATGTGGGTCGTAACATAATGCGGCTTGCGCACTCTCTCTCTCTCTCTCTCTCTCTCTGGGAGTTGATGAGCCCTTAAAAAAATCCTAGTAAGTAGGCACCATACATGGTGACAACTGGAGTAACATGTAAGGGAGGAAGCTTAGGGGCTTCAGGCACAGTCCGCTTAAACTCTCCGGGTGGAACTTCTATATATGGTGTTCCTGATTTGAATCATTATGGAAGAAGAAAGAATTTAGAGTTATTATTTGAAAAAAATAATTATTTGATAGGTGATCCGTGAAAGTCATACAACAAGAACGACCTAAGCTGGGATTAAGCATTCTATCTTGTAGGTTCGCAGTAGTACAACTAATCCTAGGTACTACTCTGATATCGCACTATTGTGAAGACGAGACGTACATGAGCCACCATAAAAAATTGTCACGACCTGTAACTCCTCTTTCCGAATTTTTAAATTATTTATTTTTTACTTTTTTAATTATTGTGTTTAAAAGTAATTTTCGTCAAAATTTCGTAAAAGATATTCTGTGATTATTTTGTTATCAAAACTAGTTTTAAATTAAATGATTTGAATATACTATTTAGTTTCATAAAAATATATTTTGTTCTTGAATTTTATTATTTGAAATATAAATATGTTATTTTATTATTTTAGAGTTTTTTTGGAATTTTTGATAATTTTTAGATAATTTTAATATATAGTATTATTATTTCAAAGACTCTAATATTTACTGTAAGGACACACAGGATTACCTTTGAGGCCAAATATTTTATTTTGACTCTAGAACCCTAAAACTATTTTCTAGAATTTTTAGGAATTTTTAGGAATTTTAGGAATTTATTTGGTGTTAGATTGAATTTTTATTGAGTTTCTGTGACTTAAATAAGTATTTAAACTAATCTAAATTTCTTTTAATTCAAATCCTGATAGAATTCCTTTGAACCAATCCTTATCTTATAACTGCATTTAAATGTATCTAATCCTAGTGAAAATCATATCTATAATAATTTAAACCATTTCTTATTTGAATTAATTCTAATCATATTTAAATTAGGTAATCTCTACTCATTATATATATACCTATTGAACACTTATGAAATAAAATTATCTCTCATATTTTCTTTTCCAAAATCTCCCTTTTTCGTCCAAAATAGCCCAAAATTCGTCATAAATTCAACCACCTTTTTCAAAGGCTGTATCAACTTCGAAGAGCCATAATTCCCAACTTCGGACTCCGTTTTACCTCCATTTTTTTGCCAGAACCATATCGAGGTTAGTTTTCTAAATATTTAATTTGTTTTCATAAATTCTGAACGTAATTTTTTGGAAACTTTATGGAGTGCTAGTTGTCTGAAATCTGACACGTTTCGGTGTTTTTGAGATTCCGGAAGAACCAGGAATCAGAATCACGAACCATTTGAGGTTTTGGAATACTGACGAAAAAATACACATCATAAATATTTCCCAATAATTTTCTAGAATATTTTATTTTCTATTTTTATTTTAGAAGGTTGTCCCATCATTCGAGATCATCTTGCGTACTTTTGACATTTGTAGTATTCTGTGCCAGCAAGATCATATTGTGTACAAGTTGACTGTAACTTATTCAAGGTAAGTACATTACACTTATTACTTTCAATTCCTAATAGTTTCATTATACATGTTTTAGATATGCCTTACATGATACATGACTCTTGACACGTCCTTCACATAAGTATGGATTCATATACATGATTATTAAGTTTCGTGATTTGCGTTATTTATTGTGTTTCATGACTTGTATTTTGTGATTATCGTGTATCATAATTTTTGTGTCATGAAATAAATCCAGAGTTGGGCTAGGAAATATATTAGTAGACATGTGAATTTTCCCAAAAAAGAACCACTTCCTCGTGTCCAACAAGAACGATAGCGCTCGTACACGTCACGTGTGGGTTATCGTATTTACCCCTAGCCGTTTAAATGTCAAAAGTAGTAAATAGTAGATAGATATCTTGATTGTCGTGTTACATGTTCCATTCTACTTAACATGCCATGAGTCTAGTTTACATGTTACTTTCTAGTGTCTGTAATGATTATCTTATTTACCTATTTTTCCTACTTGTCATATTATGTCATCATGTATATCATATGCTATTTCTGCTTTATAGTTTCTATTATGTCTTGAATAGTTTGCCATATAGTACTTGTTCCATTCCTGACTGGAAACCATTTTTTAGATTAGTCACGGTTGTAACTATTGGTGAAAAAACCAACTTTCATTACCCCTTTATTCTTATTAAATTCCTATCATTATACCCTATTATTTACAATACCATTCAAGCTACCATTTTATAGCTCTTGATGGCTAATAACATTACATTATTCCTGTTAATCTCCTTTAAATCCTTTGGGTTATCTAGTCTATATATTTACTTTATTTTTCTAAGTAAAAGACAAGAGATAAAAAAAATCTCTCCATCTTCTTCCTCAAAAAAAAATTCAGAAAATTGCTTCTCTATTCCGTTTCTCCATTTCCATTATAATTCTTTCTATTTTCTAGACAAGAGCTAAGTTCGGGTCGATCTTCCCGAATTGGTGCGATAACGGGATACCGGTAGAGCGGAGGTTTTACTACTAGGATTCGGAACAAGTCTGCACATAGACCCGAATCAACTCTTAGGGCAGTGCTTCGTGCATGACTCCCCCGGAGGCCGATAAACTTAATTTATTTCAAGACATAAAAGTATTTTTTTCCAACAATCTAAGAGTTGAGTCTTGTTTTTTCTTGATTAAATTTTTAACTAATCCAAAGTAGATTAACCTTTTTTTCATATGCATACTTATTACTTGAATTTTGTTGCTGGAATCTGTTATTACAAGAACAAAGCCATATTTCTGTTGTGTCATGCTTTAAGAATTAAAATTGCATAGGGAGTGGTACTTTAGTTTTACTTTGTGGATAAAGGAAGGATCATGGTTGGGCCACAGAACATAAAGAGGGTCAAAAGAAAGGAAAAGAAAGAACAAATATTGGTTGGTATTGATGCCAGAATAATTTGTGCTAACAGCACCATTATGTTATCGTTCATGGTGAAAAAGGTTGGTAGGCTTCCACTTGGGATGTTAAAGATCTCTGCCACTCTATGTCGGTATGGTTAAATTCTTTTGCTTATATTGAACTTGTGCGCGGCTGTGTATTTGAGCATTATTTTGTTTTAAGTTGTAGAATCTTCATATTTTGGAAATGGTACAGGCTTTGCTTTGACAACCATCTTTTCTAGAATATAGTACAACTTTCCATACTTAAAATAATTCTTTTACCTCACTTCTTCTTTGTTGATAATTTTATATGTTCAGCAGAATATCTATGATACCAATAACCCAATTTTGACTGTTTTCAAATTAAACATAACTTGATTGCATATTTATCCTACATCAAATTGGTATCAAAACCTAAGTTTTTCTACACCTTTGTTGAGTTGTTGAAATTTGAAATCCAATTAAAGAATCATTTTATGCTTTGTTAAATATATATTATATTATATATATTATATTATATTATAGAGGTTTTAATTATCTTATTCAAAAAAAAAGAAGAAGTGGAAGTCATGGTATCCAAAAGCTTAGAAGTCAAGTGACCCCCTGCTCAAACCTTATTTACTCTGGTTTCGCAAGCTTTCGTGTGTTGCCGTTAGGTGAGGCAACATGAAACATGGTTTTGGTTTCTTGAGGTGTCAAAGTTTTTCATAGGCTTTATGTTACCAAAGGCACCATTAGTGTTACTAAGATGAATATGGATGTTGCCATGGTTACATTACTATGATGTGCCATTTTTATGCTTTGATGATTTATGTTATGGGATGTTTAGCAAATAATTAACTATCTCTAACTTATTCTTCAGTTGTGTTATTAGAGAATAAATAAACATTTTCTAACAATATAAGAATATATTCCTATGATTCTTTTATTTGTGGATGATTTATTAATTCTCTATTCATGAACCGAATCTTTCTGGAACTAGCCTAAAAAAGAAAAAAAAGAAAAAAAAAGGATGAGATAGTCAGGAGGAAATCTCGTTTAATCTTAGATTTATAGTACTTGTGATTATCTAATCCAAGACATGTTTATAGGTACCTTTTATAAGAATCAAAGTCATAGAAATTTGCATTGGTTCATGCCCCTGGGTTCTTAGTAGTAATATAATAGGGATGTATTTTTTGACTGCATTATGCTATTGACAATTTTCATCAATGATAAGAAAGTCACTGTTTGTTTTAGGTGCAACTTCTTTGTTCCTTATTAGGCCACATAGTAATCTCCAACCCTCATTTATTACGAAGTTTTAATATTTATTTTTCCTCTTCTCCTAGTACAAAATGTTTCTTCTATACCTTTAATTGCATATTACACACAATTGTTTTAATAATTAAATAATATACAACATTGTAGTCAGTATATATATTAATATATCTATATATATATATATATATATATATATAATATATATCTTATAGATTAATATATCAATATATATATATATATATATCAATATATATATATATATATATATATATATATATATAGATATATATATATATATATATATATATATATATATATATATATATTAATATATATATATATATATATATAATTTTTTTTTTTTT
>JANAVB010037419.1:3784560-3964581 GCA_029216955.1 Iris pallida | reverse complement strand
CTCTCTCTCTCTCCTTGGGAGTTGATGAGCCCTTAAAAAAATCCTAGTAAGTAGGCACCATACATGGTGAAAACTGGAGTAACATGTAAGGGAGGAAGCTTAGGGGCTTCAGGCACAGTCCGCTTAAACTCTCCGGGTGGAACTTTATATATGGTGTTCCTGATTTGAATCATTATGGAAGAAGAAAGAATTTAGAGTTATATTTGAAAAAAATAATTATTTGATAGTGATCCGTGAAAGTCATACAACAAGAAGACTAAGCTGGGATTAAGCATTCTATCTTGTAGGTTCGCAGTAGTACAACTAATCCTAGGTACTACTCTGATATCGCATATTGTGAAGACGAGACGTACATGAGCCACCATAAAAAATTGTCACGACCTGTAACTCCTCTTTCCGAATTTTAAATTATTTATTTTTTACTTTTTTAATTATGTGTTTAAAAAGTAATTTTCGTCAAATTTCGTAAAAGATATTCTGATTATTTGTTATCAAAACTAGTTTTAAATTAAATGATTTGAATATACTATTTAGTTTCATAAAATATATTTTGTTCTGAATTTTATTATTGAAATATAAATATGTTATTTTATTATTTTAGAGTTTTTTGAATTTTTGATAATTTTTAGATAATTTTAATATATAGTATTATATTCAAGACTCTAATATTTACTGTAAGGAACACAGGATTACCTTTGAGGCCAAAATTTTATTTTGACTCTAGAACCCGAAAACTATTTTCTAGAATTTTTTAGGAATTTTTAGGAATTTAGGAATTTATTTGGTGTTAGATTGAATTTTTATTGAGTTTCTGTGACAAAAAGTATTTAAACTAATCTAAATTTCTTTTAATTCAAATCCTGATAGAATTCTTTGAACCAATCCTTATCTTATAACTGCATTTAAATGTATCTAATCCTAGTGAAAATATATATCTATATTTAAACCATTTCTTATTTGAATTAATTCTCAATCATATTTAAATTAGGTAATCTCTACTCATTATATATACTATGAAACTTATGAAATAAAATTATCTCTCATATTTCTTTTCCAAAACTCCCTTTTTCGTCCAAAATAGCCCAAAATCGTCATAATTCAACCACCTTTTTCAAAGGCTGTATCAACTTCGAAGAGCCATAATTCCCAACTTCGGACTCCGTTTTACCTCCATTTTTTTGCCAGAACCATATCGAGGTTAGTTTTCTAAATATTTAATTTGTTCATAAATTCTGAACGTAATTTTTGGAAACTTATGGAGTGCTAGTTGTCTGAAATCTGACACGTTTCGGTGTTTTTGAGATTCCGGAAGAACCAGGAATCAGAATCACGAACCATTGAGGTTTTGGAATACTGACGAAAAAATACACATCATAATATTTCCCAATAATTTTCTAGAATATTTATTTTCTATTTTTATTTTAGAAGGTTGTCCCATCATTCGAGATCATCTTGCGTACTTTTGACATTTGTAGTATTCTGTGCCAGCAAGATCATATTGTGTACAAGTTGACTGTAACTTATTCAAGGTAAGTACATACACTTATACTTTCAATTCCTAATAGTTTCTATTATACATGTTTTAGATATGCCTTACATGATACATGACTCTTGACACGTCCTTCACATAAGATGGATTCATATACATGATTATTAAGAGTTTCGTGATTTGCGTTATTTATTGTGTTTCATGACTTGTATTTTGTGTATCGTGTATCATAATTTGTGTCATGAAATAAATCCATGAGTTGGGCTAGGAAATATATTAGTAGACTGTGAATTTTCCCAAAAAAGAACCACTTCCTGTGTCCAACAAGAACGATAGCGCTCGTACACGTCACGTGTGGTTATCGTATTTACCCCTAGCCGTTTAAATGTCAAAAGTAGTAAATAGTTAGATAGATATCTTGATTGTCGTGTTACATGTTCCATTCTACTTAACATGCCATGAGTCTAGTTTCATGTACTTTTAGTGTCTGTAATGATTATCTTATTTACCTATTTTCCTACTTGTCATATTTGTCATCATGTATATCATATGCTATTTCTGCTTTATAGTTTCTATTATGTCTTGAATAGTTGCCTATATGTACTTGTTCCATTCCTGACTGGAAACCATTTTTTAGATTAGCACGGTTGTAACTTGGTGAAAAAACCAACTTTCATTACCCCTTTATTCTTATTAAATTCCTCTAATATACCCTATTATTTACAATACCATTCAAGCTACCTTTTATAGCTCTTGATGGCTAATAACATTACATTATTCCTGTTAATCTTTAAATCCTTTGGGTTATCTAGTCTATATATTTACTTATTTTCTAAGTAAAAGACAAGAGATAAAAAAAAATCTCTCCATCTTCTTCCTCAAAAAAAAATTCAGAAAATTGCTTCTCTATTCCGTTTCTCCATTTCCATTATAATTCTTTCTATTTTCTAGAAGAGCTAAGTTCGGGTCGATCTTCCCGAATTGTGTGCGATAACGGGAACCGGTTAGAGCGGAGGTTTTACTACTAGAGCATTCGGAACAAGTCTGCACATAGACCCGAATCAACTCTTAGGGCAGTGCTTGTGCATGACTCCCCCGGAGGCCGATAAACTTAAATTTATTTCAAGACATAAAAGTTTTTTCAACAATCTAAGAGTTGAGTCTTGTTTTTTTTCTTGATTAAATTTTTAACTAATCCAAAGTAGATTAACCTTTTTTATCATATGCATACTTATTACTTGAATTTTGTTGCTGGAATCGTTATTACAAGAACAAAGCCATATTGTTCTGTTGTGTCATGCTTTAAGAATTAAAATTGCATAGGGAGTGGTACTTTAGTTTACTTTTGTGGATAAAGGAAGGATCATGGTTGGGCCACAGAACATAAAGAGGGTCAAAAGAAAGGAAAAGAAAGAACAAATATTGGTTGGTTATTGATGCCAGAATAATTTGTGCTAACAGCACCATTATGTTACGTTCATGGTGAAAAAGGTTGGTAGGCTTCCACTTGGGATGTTAAAGATCTCTGCCACTCTATGTCGGTATGGTTAAATTCTTTTGCTTATATTGAACTTGTGCGCGGCTGTGTATTTGAGCATTATTTTTGTTTTAAGTTGTAGAATCTTCATATTTGGAAATGGTACAGGCTTTGCTTTGACAACCATCTTTTCTAGAATATAGTACAACTTTCCATACTTAAAATAATTCTTTTACCTCACTTCTTTGTTGATAATTTTCATATGTTTCAGCAGAATATCTATGATACCAATAACCCAATTTTGACTGTTTTCAAATTAAACATAACTTGATTGCATATTTATCCTACATCAAATTGGTATCAAAACCTAAGTTTTTCTACACCTTTGTTGAGTTGTTGAAATTTGAAATCCAATTAAAGAATCATTTTATGCTTTGTTAAATATATTATATTATATTATATTATATTATATTATATTATAGAGGTTTTAATTATCTTATTCAAAAAAAAAAGAAGAAGTGGAAGTCATGGTATCCAAAAGCTTAGAAGTCAAGTGACCCCCTGCTTCAAACCTTATTTACTCTGGTTTCGCAAGCTTTCGTGTGTTGCCGTTAGGTGAGGCAACATGAAACATGGTTTGGTTTCTTGAGGTGTCAAAGTTTTCATAGGCTTTATGTTACCAAAGGCACCATTAGTGTTACTAAGATGAATATGGATGTTGCCATGGTTACATTACTATGATGTGCCATTTTTATGCTTTGATGATTTATGTTATGGGATGTTTAGCAAATAATATAACTATCTCTAACTTATTCTTCAGTTGTGTTATTAGAGAATAAAATAAACATTTCTAACAATATAAGAATATATTCCTATGATTCTTTTATTTGTGGATGATTTATAATTCTCTATTCATGAACCGAATCTTTCGGAACTAGCCTAAAAAAGAAAAAAAGAAAAAAAAAAGGATGAGATAGTCAGGAGGAAATCTCGTTTAATCTTAGATTTATAGTATGTGATTATCTAATCCAAGATGTTTATAGGTACCTTTTATAAGAATCAAAGTCATAGAAATTTGCATTGGTTCATGCCCCTGGGTTCTTAGTAGTATATATATAGGGATGTATTTTTTGACTGCATTATGCTATTGACAATTTTCATCAATGATAAGAAAGTCACTGTTTGTTTTAGGTGCAACTTCTTTGTTCCTTATTAGGCCACATAGTAATCTCCAACCCTCATTTATTACGAAGTTTTAATATTATTATTTTTCCTCTTCTCCTAGTACAAAATGTTCTTTATTACCTTTAATTGCATATTAGACACACAATTGTTTTATAATTAAATAATATACAACATTGTAGTCAGTAATAGATAATAATCTATATATATATATATATATATAGATATTAATTATATTATATAATATATTAATATATCAATATATATATATATATATATATCAATATATATATATTATATAATATATAATATATATATATAATATATATATATATTATATATTATATATATATATATTATATATATATATATATATATATATATAATATAATTTTTTTTTTTTTTTTTTTATATATATATAGATATTTTTTTTATATATATATATTATAATATATAATATATATATATATTATATATATATATCTATATATATTTTTTTTTTTTTTTTTATATATATATATATATATATATTATATATATATCAAATATACATAATATATCAAAAAATATATATATATCAATATATTATATTATATATATATAATATATATATATATATATATATATATATAGATATATATATATATATATATATATATATATATATATATTTTGATATATACATGTTGTTGTAGAGTTCAACATTTGTAGACATATTATATTATGTTCCTATCAACAGTGACTGGAGTAACATGCACCTTTAACCATAGAATTTTCATATGAATGAGTTAATCTATTACTTATTTTGCATACAAAGTTTTATTGGCATAAATTTCTTGAAGAACGGACATATATTACGAGATGCAACTTGATGAAAAATAAATTTGTTACACATAGATGATCTTTCAGTGGTCTCTGAGTGATCTGATATTATTGCTCAATGTCTAGACTTCCATACTTAGGACAAGTAACTAAAGTAATCCATGATGCGTATATAGAGTGAGATGATGATTCAACTTTATGTTTGCTGTTCATGAAATGCATACATCTTTAAGTAGTTTTTTTTTCATATTCTTTCATCTCATCTCTGGATAATCAGACATGGAATTTGGTTTGTATTTTTGTGAGCATAGTCGAGTTGACTGCTATAGTCTTCTTTATCTAGTTGAGTTTTAAAATCTTGAAATTTTAAGTATTTTCTATTACTAGATAGAATTCTGTCGATTTGCAACAATGATAAATTACTATGACTATACATTCAACTCTACCATCAATAGTATTTATTCATAACCTTTGTCTAAGGTTTGACAATACTACTTGATTAAGTGAATTTATAAATATATCAAAACTTAGAATTTGTCTTGGTAATATGAAAATAAATGCCTCTTATGAAATTACATGCTAATAACTATTAATAGCATACTTTTATGCATAATAGAAGCAATTGTCTTCTTATCAGAATTGTTTATTACATTCTCATTCTAGCTCATGAATTATTTACATAATATGGGACCAAGAAGATTACTATATTCCCTATTTCCATGACGGAGACGTTGGATATTTCTATTTTGTGACACTCTATCATTTTTTTTTTGTTCTTATATCTTTATTGTTAGCCACATTGCTATTTTGGCTTAAGATCTTCAGTAATAATCTCAATTTCTTGAAGGCAAATTCTTAATCTATTATTATTATTATATATATATATATTTTTTAAAGAACAACATGTTAACTGTGACGGTAATACAAAAAGAAGAAGTTATTTTGTACTCTCTTACTCTTAACATGATCTTTGTAATGTTATCCCTCCAAGTCAGAAGCATTAGAAATTGTGACATGTTAGGAAAGGCGCAAACTTACTAAGGTGAAGGTAAGAACTATCTCTAAATAATGTATAAAAATAACATATCATTTGCATCGTTATTAATAAGTCCTAATCATTTGGAATGATTATGTTATTGTACATTACTATATAAAGTGATGTTATATGATAATTTTTTTCTAGGTCAGTTTGCATGTTTGATCTTTAGCTGACCATATTGTCACAATGTTAAAATTTCTAATCAGACAAAGAAATCACAACATTGTTCTATCACAATACTTAGAATATGTTAGGCAAACATTGGTTTGCATATAATCCGTGACAATATAATTCCTTTGACACATTCAAACAATTTAGTCACAAGAAAATAGTTAGTGAAATTGCAAATTCCTTTATATTTGAAGTTTTAAAAGTTGAGATTATTTTGGGTACAAGCCGAAAGGGTCCTTCTGTCAACCGAGCGTAAATAGCCCTAAGCGACACGGTACTTAATCGTCCTCCTGTGGACCTCCGCTAGCTGGGAACCGGCCCTACAGCTAACCCAAGTTAATCAACACTTGATAAACTAAAGATTTTTTAAGGTTGATTATCAAAATCACTTAAACAATTATTCTAGTACTTTAAACTGTCATTTTTGCAAACATGGCTAGTAAAGATAAATCTTTAGAGCCATGGATACTGTGACAAAGTCAAATAATTTTTGACTCACTATTCTAAGACTTATATCAGTAATTAGTAAAATCACATGAGTTTGATGTCACTAACTCTGATTTCTAAATCTGCCAAACCAGTTATTCTATTCTATATAATAATAGAAAGAATATTTTAAGGATATTCTAGGCTATAAATTGTACCATATTAGATACTCTTATGTCAGAGAAATGTCATTTTAAATACAAACTGGGTAACTGATTCATATGACATCTAATCCATTTATGGATATTTTTTTTACTCTATGAAAAGTTGTCATCTCTTGAGGTTTGTGTAACAAATCTATCATAGCTAAGACTATTATATAGTCTGAAATGTTATCTTCAGCCACATGCATCTTATACTGAAGCTAGTTGTATGGCTCAACATTTTATACTACATATTTTTGTACATGTCATTTGTTTTAAAATTATGCTAAAAGCGTTATCTTGTGAACTCAAAGATGAACAGGTACATGTAGCTGCGTGTCAAGACATGTAAAGATCCTTAAAAAACAAAATTATAGTTCTTGACTATAAAGTCATAAAAAACTTTACAGATCTCTTAACGAATAGTCTGTTTACTCTTGACGAAGAGTTTCTCTAGGACATTGATCCTAGAATCATCGAGGGGGATGGGGTTAAGCCCATAGTATAGTCACCAGTAGTGGCAACCCAACAGAGTCTGACTGGAGATCCCAAGAAGCCGGTTCAATGGGTAGGAACAAGCTGGACTAGGTGACTATTATGGAACACTTACCTGAGATTAAATTCTCTTTAAAATAAAAGTGCAGGAGGCTGTACATGTGTACATTCATACCCTATCCCTATGGTGACAGTGTTCCTTTTGTGATATGGATAGGTTGAGTTTAAACTCTTAATAAGTCCAAGCATGATATGCAGGGTTGATTCCTATCACCAACCCTTAAGGACTTACCTATATAAGAGGTCGTGAAGGCCGCGACTATAGGATAGGGCGATCCTAGACAACTCTCATGAATATGGAAATGTGCGCATGGCCAATCAAACGCGCCACCCGATAGACCCAATAACCTCTAGCGTACTATGCGTGTTATTTTCTGAATCTGGTTAAAGAAGTCTGATTCAAGGCGTAGTCCATCAAGCACTTCTTCAGATAAAGACAATAGTCACTAAGTGAGATTCAAGGCTGTAGTCCATCTCATCTATGCATAGTATATAATTGTCCAAAAATTCTTCTATCTTTACTCCTTTTGAACATTGTTATCTTTGGTTTCGAAACTTGGTTTTTTGGGGGGAATTGTTGTAACTATTGGTGAAAAAACCAACTTCCATTACCCCTTTATTCTTATTAAATTCCTATTATTATACCCTATTATTTACAATACCATTCAAGCTACCATTTTATGGCTCTTGATGGCTAATAATCATTCCATTATTCCTGTTAATCTCCTTTAAATCCTTTGGGTTATCTAGTCTATATATTCACTTTATTTTTTTAAGTAAAAGACAAGAGAGAAGAAAAAATCTCTCCATCTTCTTCCTCAAAAAAATTTAGAAAATTGCTTCTCTATTCCGTTTCTCCATTTCCATTATAATTCTTTCTATTTTCTGGACAAGAGCTAAGTTCGGGTCGATCTCCCCGAATTGTGTGCGACGACGGGATATCGGTAGAGCGGGAGTTTTACCACATGGAGCATTCGGAACAAGTCTGCACATAGATCCGAATCAACTCTTAGGGCAGTGCTTCGTGCATGACTCCCCCGGAGGCCGGTAAACTTAATTTATTTCAAGACATAAAAGTATTTTTTTTCCAACAGTCACTTGATGTGCATTGGATCATTGGAAAAGATATGGGTATATGCCGATGTCGACTCTAAAGGGCTAGTTAGATAGATTTGATCATCAAGTTTAAATTTATTGTATTAGATTTTGTGAGACATTATATTTCATTCAAATATAAACTTTGAATGTTGTAAATGATTTAGTTGTTATGAATGAGTTAATAAAAACATTATTTTATGTGCAGTTATTTATTACGGGCTAGACAACTTTCTACCGTCGATACCACGGCGTAGGCTGGACTTGGCTACGTACTCGCATCCCAAAAAGTGGGTGTGGGTCATGACACGACCTGATCCCGAATAACCAGATACGAGTGTATGGTCAAGTCCAACTATGTCGCAAAATCGGTGATAGTACATTGTTCTAGATCTCAAATGTAGTGTCCCGCCCCTAGCGGTTCACTATGTAAGGCTTGTGGCTTGTCTAACTCGGTTGGAACCGAGTATTGGGGAAACTTACCGTCGGCACCAAATCGATCACGGACAAGTGCATAAGAACCTTTCCAACTAATGGATTGGTTTCTCTTGAAATGCGTCCAAGAGTTTTCTCTGGATGTTTTGCTGCTGGTTTTGCTGCTTGGTTTTGATGGATGCTTTTCTGAATGATTTTTGATGATTTGATTCTTGCCCGTTTTCATTGATTTGTATAGCATTCATTCTTGAGAATTTTGAGAGAAGAGAACACAACGAGACGGATTATTAACCAATCTTTGGTGCCAATGCAGACTGACACGTGACGGAAGGCTAAGCGTGCAAGTGTTCCTCTCTCTCTCGACGATTCTCTAATTTGGTGAGTGTGGATCTCTGTGGTGGTATTGTCCCTCTCGCTATTCCTTCATGCCAACTAAATAATTGTCTTGCAACATCCGTTGATCGATATCAAGTTGCTAAATGCCACAAGTCAATACCACTAAGAAGCTAGAGATTGAACATTGAAATAAATGCTAGTCCCTTGAACATTAAAATGAATCGATTACACTGTTAACAACAATTGAGATTATGCTTGTCCACTGAACATTGAATTGATGCCTAGAATGATGATGAAATGCTGCGAAATGAACAAGTTGTCTATTTACTTTCAAAACTACCATGCACTGTATGCTTATCGAGTCAGTCACGCATTCGCATGGTCATGGACAACTTGTGCACAAGGTTTGGTGGTGTGTTTCCTCGAATCGGTACTGGGGCGCCGGGACCGATTTGGCCTAGGAGGAAACATTGGCGTGCTAATGGGAGCACGGGTATTGCAAGGCATCCTTAGGGGCTAGCTACCTATTTTGGAGTCATTGTATTACCTTGAAGTCCTATAAGGCAAAGTGATGTCCATATGGTTTAACAGCGCCAGTGGCCATGTAGTCAGGATGCATGCTAATGATCATTTTATGCAGGGGCGGTAAGTATATTATTATTATCTTGTATCTTATGCAGGAAAGCTGGATTCGACCAATGGTAAAGTAAACATGGTTTATTCCATGTTGTAATTATTATGAATTACTCTGAATGTTCCCTGTCCCTAATAAGTTCATATCTTTAAAATGCTTGTCATTAATATAATGTTGGTTTAGCTGAGTGGGCCAACGGGGCTCACCAGCGCATTGTTATAAGGTGCTGACCCCTCCTCCACAGGTGCTGGAGAAGGCTCGGGCGCACCTCGCAACTAAAGCTTTCTGAACTGCTGTTTCCATTCAAGTTGTTTTCCCTAAAAGACGCACAAAGTATTACGGAGTTTTCAAAGATAGCTGCTTATATTTCAAAGTACTAAAGGGGCATGATGTATGGAACGGGAAATTATTTCATGGCAGCCTATCAGTTGTACTTCTTTTCATGAATCAATGTAGCCGAAATGGCATTTCAAATATTATCGAGAAAAGTTGTATTCTGGCTACAATTATGAATAAAATGAGTATTTCTTCTTCCTATATTGTGTCTCAATGTTTTCGCAACTGTGGCTTACTTTCAAATGTTTCAAAGTGATATAAATGTGCATGTTCTAGCCTTGTACAAGTGCAACTCCAGACTTGTACGACATCACGCCTTAGCGAGGACGATCGATTCGGCGTGAATCGAAGCAAAGCGAGTGATTTCCCGAATCGGGGCGTGACAAGTTGGTATCAAAGCACGGTTTCAAATCCTCGGATTTCAAAAAATATTTTTTTTCAAAAAAAAAAGGAAGTCTTGATGCAAATTTTCTCGATTGATGGTGTCGATAGTGCTGGCATAAAATAATGTTCCATACAATAAGCCCATAAAATATTTTATGAGTGCTAATGGAATTATTTCTTTGTTGTAGAATGACCAAGGATGATAGCACAAAGACGAATTCATCGTCAGACCCGATTGAGAAACTGATTAAACAAATGGAGGCTCAGAGGAAGCAGAGCGAAGCTCAACATCGCGCGCTTCAGGAGCAGCTTCAATATCAGTTTCAGGAGCAGCTAGATGCTCAACAAAACAAGTGGATAGTCTAACTCAGATTGTCACCAAGCTGACGGCCGATTCTAATGTTTCTGCAAGGCCCACAGCAACCGAGACCGTGGAAGTGCCGGAAGAGAAATCTGAGACGCCGACACGGAAGAGAACGAGCTTCAAGTTCTCTGAATTTAAAAGTTGCGACCCGCCTGAATTTAATAGAAAAGAGGAGCCAGATGAGGTGATGGGCTTCTTGAACACACTGGAGGGCTATTTCCGAATGTTAGAGATTCAGGGCAGTAAGAGAGTGGAGTGTACCGCTGTACAACTTCGTCTCAAGGCCCAGGAATGGTGGATTTTGTAGAGATAGGTACTTTGCGGAAATAGTCAGGATATAAAGATGTCTTGGGAGGCCTTCAAGCAGGCTTTCATTACTCAATTCATTCCACCCGCTGTCCGACAACAAAAAGAGAATGAGTTCATTGCACTTCGACAAGGCAGTATGTCAGTGCATGACTATGAGACAGAGTTTTTGAAGAGAATCGCATTCGCCGGGTATATGGTACCGAATGACGATGCGAAGCGAGGAAGATTTGTGCAAGGCCTGAATGAGGGCCTGGAGCGGGATGTTCTAACTCGGAAATGTATGTCTTACCGGGAGGCGTACGAGACAGCTCTCGAGATAGAGAGATTTCATAAGCCGGCTAGTCGTGGGACAACGCAGAGCAACCAAGGACTCAATAATCAGAAACGACCTTGGTCTGCAGGAAGAAATGACGCGTCTAAGCGTCCGAATACGGGCAATAACAAAGGACCGTATGAGGAACTGCGTTGCAACAGGTGCAATCGAATTGGTCATCGTCGCAAGGATTGTCGTGTCGGGTGTTACAAATGTGGGGGAATGAGTCACAAGGCTTTTGAATGCAGAACAAGGGGAGAGAACCAGTATCCTCCTCGTGAAAATAACAATAATCATTATCGTGGGCATAACAACAACCAGAACCGGGGCCAACATAACAACCAGCATCGTGGCCAAGCGCCACCAGCCTTGCCAGCTCCAACTGGGAATGCACCGAATCAACAAGGTGGCCAAGCAAGGGTTTATGCCTTAACTCAGGCAGAGGCCCAGACCGCAGAGAATGTTATAATAGGTATGTTGCTGTACAAAGGCATACCTGCAAGAGTACTTTTTGATTCTGGTGCTACTCATTGCTTTATCTCTTCTAATTTTGCAACGGAAAATAAATTTTGTATGACTCAACTAAAGACAGCTTTTTGTGTTAGTACTCCTTCGGGAGTAGATATGCCTGCAACTTTAATTTGTAGGGATGGCTACAATAAGATTGGAAGCAAGACTTTATCTTTGGACGCAATTGTACTCGACATCAAAGAGTATGATATCATATTGGGAATGGACTGGCTTAGCGCCTGTCATGCAACGATCGACTATACGAATAAGAGAGTTGTGTTTTGCCTACCTGGAGAAACAGAGTTCTCTTACTCGTGCTGCTCGGCGTTCCAAGGACCTATGGTAATATCGGCAGTTATAGCAAGGCACATGCTGTACTCGGGGTGTGAAGGCTTTCTCGCTTCTGTCCAAGACACTCGAATGAAGAGTGTAGGCTCGAATCAGACCAAAATTGTGGCAGAGTTTCCTGATGTGTTTTCGGACGAGATACCTGGGATGCCATCGGATAGAGAAAATGAATTCACAATTGATACATTTTCGGATACTCGTTCGATATCTAAGGCACCGTACAGGATGGCTCCGGCAGAATTGAAGGAACTAAAGGTACAGCTACAAGAATTACTAGACCGGAGATACATTCGCCCAAGTGTATCTCCATGGGGAGCTCCAGTACTATTTGTAAAGAAGAAGGATGGGATGATGCGGCTGTGCATCTATTACAGAGAACTAAACAAGGCAACCATCTGTAACAAGTATCCCTTGCCAAGGATAGATGATCTATTCGATCAGCTACAAGGGACGACCGTGTTTTCAAAAATTGATCTTCGTTCAGGATACCATCAGTTGAAGATCAGACCCAAAGATGTTCCTAAGTCAGCATTCCGTACGAGATATGGACACTACGAGTTTTTGGTCATGCCATTCGGCTTGACTAATGCTCCAGCAGCCTTTATGGATTTAATGAATAGAGTATTTCGACCTTTCTTAGACAAGTTTGTTGTTGTGTTCATCAATGACATCTTGATCTACTCAAAGGATAGGGAGACTCATGTCGGACACTTGAGAGAAGTACTTCAGACGCTGTGGGACAACCAGCTCTATGCAAAACTAAGCAAGTACGAATTTTGGATGAACAACGTGTCGTTCCTTGGATATGTTGTTTCGGCAGAAGGTGTTGCCGTCGACCCAAAAAAGATTGAGGCAGTTGTGGACTGGAAGCAGCCTGCATCAGCTAGTGAGATACGGAGTTTCCTTGGTTTAGCCGGGTACTACCGTAGATTTGTGAAAGACTTCTCGAGAATCGCATCGCCTTTGACTCGTCTAACTCAGAAGGGAGTCATATTTAAGTGGACTGACGACTGTGAGAGTAGCTTCCAAGAACTCAAGCAGCGGCTCGTCACGGCCCCAATTTTAGCACTTCCGAAAGGCTCTGAGGGATTTCAGATCTACAGTGACGCGTCCGGACTTGGTTTGGGATGCGTTCTTATGCAACATGGGAAGACAATATCTTATGCTTCGAGACAACTCAAACAGCATGAGAAGAATTACCCAACACATGATTTGGAACTGACGGCGATTGTGTTTGCGTTGAAATTATGGCGACACTATCTCTATGGTGTGTCCTGCAAAATCTTCACGGATCACAAGAGCCTGAAATACATATTTACGCAAAAGGAATTGAATTTGAGGCAGCGGCGTTGGTTAGAATTGATCAAAGATTATGACTTGACAATCTCTTACACGCCGGGTAAAGGAAACGTGGTAGCTGATGAATTGAGTCGAAAATTTGTTGGATCACTAGCAATAGCAAAAGAGGTACTACGGGATCTTGAAGAGATGGGCATCGAATTCAGGATCCGTCCGCAGAATGTACAGTTGGCTCAATTGCAGCTTGAGCCGAGTCTCCAGGGAAGGATTAAGATTGCTCAGAAGGATGACCCGTTTCTGCAGAAGATACGCGAGTTGATTCTAGCAAGAAAGGCATCGTACTTTACCGTTGAAGATGACACTATTCGTGTCAAGGGGAGATTGTGCGTCCCTAAGGATGAGAATATCAAGAAGGAAATACTGACCGAGGCTCATTTCGTAAAGTATTCCTTGCATCCAGGAAGCACGAAAATGTATAAAGATCTGCACACCACATTTTGGTGGAATGGCATGAAGAAGGATGTGGCGCTATTCGTGTCACAATGCTTGGATTGCCAGCGTGTGAAGGCCGAACACCAACGGCCAGGCGGAGAACTAAAAAAATTTGGCTATTCCACTGTGGAAGTGGGATAATATCTGTATGGATTTCATCGTCGGCTTGCCAAAAACTCAGAAGGGAAATGATGCGATTTGGGTTATCGTGGATAGATTAACCAAGTCGACACATTTCATTCCAATAAAAGTTACGTGGGGCGAAGAACGGTTGGCTCAGATCTACATAAATAAAATTGTTCGATTACATGGGGTGCCGGCTTCTATAGTATCGGATAGAGACGGGAGATTCATGTCGCGATTTTGGATAAGTCCGCACTCGGCAATGGGCACAAAGTTGAACTTCGGTACGGCTTACCATCCGCAGACTGATGGCCAGACAGAGAGAGTAAATCAGATCCTTGAGGATATGTTGAGATTGTGCGTGCTCGACTCGAAGACAAGTTGGGACGCGCATCTCGCACTAGCAGAATTTGCCTATAATAACAGTTATCAGGCAAGTATCCAAATGGCCCCGTACGAAGCCTTGTATGGACGGAAATGTCGATCACCGATATGCTGGGATGAAGTAGGTGAACGGCAAGTGCTTGGACCGAAACTTGTGGAGCAGGCCGTCGAGAAAGTTCGCTTAATTCGAGAAAGACTTAGAGTGGCTCAAAGTCGACAAAAGAGTTATACGGACGTACATCGACGACCTTTGGAATTAACAACAGGCGATCATGTCTTCTTGAAGGTCACACCCATGCGAGGTGTGATGCGGTTTGGGATAAAAGGAAAGCTAAGCCAGAGATTCGTTGGACCCTTCGAGATTTTGGAGAAGGTAGCCTCAGTGGCTTATCGACTTGTACTACCTCCGGCTCTGGCTGATATGCACAATGTCTTCCATGTATCTCAACTACGGAAGTACGTACATAATCCAAGCTATGTAGTAAATTTCGATCAGCTGCAGCTGAGCACTGACCTATCCTACACTAAAGAACCTGTCCAAATTTTGGACAAGAAAGAGAAAGTTTTGCGGAATCGGACAGTATCCCTGGTCAACATGCTGTGGCGGAACCATGCTGTCGAGGAGTCGACGTGGGAATTAGAGGAAGAGATACGGGTGAAATACCCCTCGCTGTTTGATAATTTTGAGGTAGGACTTTTGCTTTAAGTTTCGAGGACGAAACTTTTTCTTAGTGGTATATTATGTAGTATCCCGCCCCTAGCGGTTCACTATGTAAGGCTTATGGCTTGGCTAACTCGGTCGGGACCGAGTATTGGGAAAACTTACCGTCGGTACCGAATCGATCACGGACAAGTGCATAAGAACCTTTCCAACTAATGGATTGGTTTCTCTTGAAATGCGTCCAAGAGTTTTCTCTGAATGTTTTGCTGCTGGTTTTGCTGCTTGGTTTTGATGGATGCTTTTCTGAATGATTTTCGATGATTTAATTCTTGCCCGTTTTCATCGATTTGCATAGCATTCATTCTTGAAAATTTTGAGATAAGAGAACACAACGAGACGGATTATTAACCAATCTTTGGTGCTAATGCAGACTGACGCGTGACGGAAGGCTAAGCGTGCAAGTGTTCCTCTCTCTCTCTCTCTCGACGATTCTCTAATTTGGTGAGTGTGGATCTCTGTGGTGGTATTGTCCCTCACGCTATTCCTTCATGCCAACTAAATAATTGTCTTGCAACATTCGTTGATCGATATCAAGTTGCTAAATGCCACAAGTCAATACCACTAAGAAGCTAGAGATTGAACATTGAACATTGAAATGAATGCTAGTCCCTTGAACATTGAAATGAATCGATTACACTGTTAACAACAATTGAGATTATGTTTGTCCACTGAACATTGAATTGATGCCTAGAATGATGATGAAATGCTGCGAAATGTACAAGTTGTCTATTTACTTTCAAAACTACCATGCACTGTATGCTTATCGAGTCGGTCACGCATTCACATGGTCATGGACAACTTGTGCACAAGGTTTGGTGGTGTGTTTCCTCGAATCGGTACTGGGGCGCCGGGACCGATTCGGCCTAGGAGGAAACATTGGCGTGCTAATGGGAGCACGGGTATTGCGAGGCATCCTTAGGGGCTAGCTACCTACTTTGGAGTCATTGCATTACCTTGAAGTCCTATAAGGCAGAGTGATGTCCATATGGTTTAACAGCGCCAGTGGCCATGTAGTCAGGATGCATGCTAATGATCATTTTATGCAGGGGTGGTAAGTATATTATTATTATCCTGTATCTTATGCAGGAAAGCTGGATTCGGCCAATGGTAAAGTAAACATGGTTTATTCCATGTTGTAATTATTGTGAATTACTCTGAATGTTGCCTGTCCCTAATAAGTTCATATCTTTAAAATGCTTGTCATTAATAAAATGTTGGTTTAGCTGAGTGGGCCAACGGGGCTCACCAGCGCATTGTTATAATGTGCTGACCCCTCCTCCACAGGTGCTGGAGAAGGCTCGGGCGCACCTCGCAACTAAAGCTTTCTGAACTGCTGTTTCCATTCAAGTTGTTTTCCCTAAAAGACGCACAAAGTATTGCGGAGTTTTTAAAGATAGCTGCTTATATTTCAAAGTACTAAAGGGACATGATGTATGGAACGGGAAATTATTTTATGGCAGCCTATCAGTTGTACTTCTTTTCATGAATCAATGTAGCCGAAATGGCATTTCAAATATTATCGAGAAAAGTTGTATTCTGACTACAATTATGAATAAAATGAGTATTTCTTCTTCCTATATTGTGTCTCAATGTTTCCGCAACTGTGGCTTGCTTTCAAATGTTTCAAAGTGATATAAATGTGCATGTTCTAGCCTTGTACAAGTGCAACTCCAGACTTGTACGGCATCACGCCTTAGCGAGGACGATCGATTCGGCGTGAATCGAAACAAAGTGAGCGATTCCCCGAATCGGGGCGTGACATCAAATATCATGAAATGCTTATAAGAATCAATGTTACTCAATCATAGAAACTAAGTAGGATAAAGGCAACGACAACCCACACACACAATCACCACAGTCCACTTCAGTATTTTTAGTACATCATATGTCAACTCTTCGGAGATAAATCCAGAAAAATAATCTAGCATGATAATAAATACATATGCTACTTAACGTAAAGGTAATCTATAAAAAATTCTATCTTCTAAATCTTCTAGATCCTCCATAATCGTTATCTGATCCATGTGCTAATCTTCATGACGTAATATGTCAACTAGCCAGTTAGAATGTAAACTCCCTAATTTTTCACTATGATTTTTTTTTTAATTTTATTTATTTTGGTATTATTTTTTTTGTATTTGTATGTCGAGTGCGAATACGTACATGGGCGATATATTTTCTATTATTCTAAAAAGTTTTATTATAGATTTTCTCCATAGAGAAAATCAGTATATTTTTCAAAATAATATAAGGTAAACATTTTTACTTAAAGATATAAAATGCGTCACAATTGCCAAAACTTTATTTTATTTTATTTATTATAAAAAAGCTATTGTAATTTTTGTAAAAGTATATGTGATAATTTAGGAAATAATATTTTGTAAATAGTAAGTTCTATTCGCATGCTAGGTACATGAAATTTAATTCATGTATAATTTATTTTTCAAAATTATTTATTATATTTTTATATATAAAAAGGTATTTCTACTATTTAAATATTTAATGTGATTTTCGAAATTAATTATTATTATATTTTTATTATTTATAAAAGATAATTTGGAAGTTTTTTGATTTTAGTATTTAATGTCATGGTGATTTAAATTGGGATTTGATTTTTCTGATTTTGATTTTAAATAGTTTAAAAAATATATAAAGATTAACTAGTTTTAATTTAGATTGGTTTTGGTCGAATTTGTCTTAAATCGGTTTAAATTAAAAGTGATATTATCTAGTGGGGTTTAAACAATCCATCTAACCAAGATTTTTTACCCTATTTATACGGTAGCTTGCCATTATTTTCTCCACACAAAATTCTCTCCAAAAATTTTCCCCACCTACAAATGTGTATGTGCAATGTGTCCGTGTACACCATAGCCGTGTCCGGGTGTCGTGTTTGTGTCCGCCCATTCTTATTCCATTAATTTTATTTATACATATTCTCATGCCCGACAACTCCGGATACAATTTTCTCTTCTTTTTTGTGTCCGTGTCACGCAGGACACGCCGACATGATCCAAACTCCCAAATTCCTATAAAAATCCCCTAAATTTTCTAACCCTAACGCTAACCCTAACCCTAAGCTAATTCACCGCCGCCTGGCCATCTTTTTCGACTACCCCTTGCCGTGCCACCCGGGCAGGCAGTCCCGCCCATCACAGCCACACCAGCAGCAACGACTGCCATCACCCATCTCTACCACCACCTGTCGACACTCCGGCCGACCCCCTAAACCTACCGCCACAGCAAATCGTCGCCATCATCATCAGTATCACTGCCGCCACCCGGTCACCATCACCGTTGCCATCCCTAACTCCTCTCTATCCCATCTCCCTTGTGGCCAACCACTGCCACCATAATCCCCAAAAACAACCAATAAATAAAAACCCTAACATCTGACCCTTACCTCCGGGGCTGCCTCCACGCTGTGCCCTCTGTCGCCTCAGCAACGGTGCACCGACTACTCGTGCGCCACCCTCCGTCTATGCAACTCCGAACTTCGCTTACTTTACTACGCTGGTTAGCGACAGCACGTCACCACAAATTGCGTTACTGTCGTGCCGTGCTTCTTCGACCACCGACTGGTGTGCATCCGAGCCCACCTTCCTCGTCAGCACCGCTTCCCCGTGCACAGCATCGTCCCTACACCACTTTAGATCCGGAGACCCGCGAGCAGCTCCTTCGACGAGCGCCACTCCAGCGCCGGCAGTCAGCCACAGTAAGCTCCTTACCACTCTTTCTCTCTCCTCTCCGCTCACCCCTTTTGATTTCTCTATCCTTTGCTCTCTCTTTCTAAATAAGAAAAAGAAAATGCAACACCTGTCCGAGCTCTCTCGCCTAGTGGTATTAGAGCGGACACCCGGAGGGACCGGCAAGGTTCGAGTCCCCCAACTGTGTGTGTGCGTGGGATTTCAAAAAAAAAAAAAATGCAACACCTGTGCGTTGATATTTCAATATTTTATTATTTTTAATTTTATTATTTTGTTTTTTGTTGTTGGTGTTGTTTTTTTCTTTTCCTTGTTTTGTTTCCTTTTATTATTATTATTATTATTATTATTATTATTATTATTATTATTATTATCATCATTATTATTACTATCATTATTTAAAAAATAGTATATTTTTAGTATGTTTTTGTTATTAAGTATATAAATTTTATATGATATATTTTGTAAAACTTTCCATTAAAAACCTCTCACTATTGGGAACATATGTTCCCCTTTTCCTTGGTTGTGTTACTAAGTTTATTTTTTTTACTTATTTTTTTACTTTGTGTTTTGTTACTGTGTTAAAGTTAATTAATATTTTTTCACTACATTAAAGTAAAAGTATATGATATTTTATCAAGTATAGTTATGATTATTAGTATTGCCATTTTATGTTTAGTTATTTTTTACTACTAATTTCAAATTTAGATGTATAACAAAGGTATAGACTGGATTTATTTATGAAATTTCAAAATTCGGGGTTGGAATCCCTAAAATATAATATTGTTTATTTTATGGTATTTTAAATACAGCTTTTACCTAAAATATTATTGAAATATTTCCTACCTAGTTAAATATTAGTTTTGATCCGGAGGACTGGTGCGGTGAACCTGCCATGCGGCTAGGGCTCGGCTGACGGCACGCACGACGGTTCAGCTCCGGGAGAGGTAAGTCGACGGAGGGAGGAGCACGGCGATGGCGAGATAGGGTTATGGTGATGGCATCGAACTGGGCACGACACAGGCACTGGTATAGGTGGTGGTGGTCTCGACAGCCACGGGTGGCAGAGACGATGAAGGTTGCGTTGACAGGGAGTCGGTTTGGCGTTGCGATGGCCTAGGATGTCGATGGGGTACACGCGGGGGCTCGTCGGGCCATCTTGGTCGGACGGCAGCTGTGGTTGGCCGACGTCGTCGCTGCTATCGTGCCTACAGTTGCCGTTATTGCTACTAACGCTGCTGTGCTTGTTAGCCGTGCTGTTGCGCACATTGGTCGCGCTGCTGCGCTCATTGGGCCGGTAGGTCATATGGTGAGGGAAGGGCAGTTGGCGTTGTGCAGTGGAAGACGGAGCCGCGGGGGTGGTTACTGTCGCGAGGAAGCCATATAGGTGGGCAGTGGTACCGGAAGGTCACAAGAGGGCCTCGACGTCGTGGCTCTACTCTGGATGGGGTTGTTGTGCGGCCATGGAGGTTGTCGGCATGGCGGCGCTGCTTGGTGCAGTGTCTCGAGGCTTGTCATGGCGCACTTATAAGGATGGCCAGGGTGTTAATAGGTGATTGGAGCATGCTCATGGAGGCACGGGTGGGGCGCTCGGTGGAAAGATGAAATGTGAAGGGGTGGGAGAAGGGAAGTAGGAGAGGCAGGATGGAGAGATGAAGTAGAAGAAGAATAATAAAGGCGGTGTCGGGTTGGGTAGCTTGGTTAGGGGTTTTTTTTCTTAACCAATTCTGCTGCCTAGCTTATATATGGTGAGTATGAAGTGGAGATGGGCTTCTTTTGAGGGTTTGAGTTGGGTTTTGGGTTTATAGGAACGAAAATGCTAAATGGCCCGCCGGGGGGTGGACCGCGGCTGTGCCCGCGCCGACGTGTCCACCCCCCATTCGTCCCCCCTGCACTACATGGGGCCCACGTCCAGAAAATTCGGAACCCCCCTCCAACGGGGGGCCGACGCATGGCTGCGGACCAGGACCGCGGTCAGATTGAACATTTTGAAAGATGGAAAGGTGTTGGGCTTGAAAATAGATAGGTATTATGATTTGGCTGAGTTTGTTCTAACTTGTTAAGCTAAGTAGAATATTTATAAAAATATTCTAAAATATAACCCTTGCTTGTACCATAAATTCTATTTCTAAAATACATATTAAATATAACCATTTTTTTATAAAATAATTATTGGGACATTAAAATAAATTATGAAAGATATATATAAAATATATGTCTACCTGGACGTCTTTGGACACACTGCAAGACTTCTTAGGTCTGGGTTTGGTTGGGGTCGAGTCAGGGCTAGTTTGGTTCAACCGGGTCCCTTATGGAGTCAAAATCTTAATAACTATTTAATTAACTATTTATACGGGTTAAGGCACAACTTTGAGTGGTTTTCCTAGTTGAGATACAGCCATGGCTAGGCCTCTCCTAGCATGGCTAATCACTAGTGATGGCTCACGACTACACTCTTTGTGCCAAAAATTTTAGTCATCTTCTACTCCAAATCTTAACCATGACTAAAGCCGTCTATCGTAATAACTATGTAATTAAAATATTTACAAAATTCCAAAAATCACTTATTTAAGTCAAATAAATAATAGAAAAATATTTTAAAATTTTGGGAAGAGGGGTTACAAATCTACCCACCTTAGAAATAAATTCGTCCACAAATTTAAGGACTACTAGGATAGTGGAACTTGGTAGATTGATGCAAAGATAGAAAAATTTATGATAAGAAAATATTGATCAAATAGATAAAAAAAAGGAAGAAAGAGTCTTAAAACTCTAAAGGCCCTAAAATGTTCTCACAATATTTAATTCAAAACAAGTTTCAATAAAAGAAATAATCATAAAACAAAGTATCGACAAAAAATTACCTTCAATCACGATAAATAAAATAAAGTAAATAAACAAATAAATAAAAAATTTAAAAATAATATGGGAAGAGGGGATTTAGGGTTTTGCTGATTTGGAAATTTCGTAGGGAGCAGAGGAAGGCCCTTCTATGTATGGGGGTTCGTGATTCCCCAATTTAGATAGGGACTAGAATTTAGTGGTTCAATTTTTTCACAGTTTAAATCGAATAACTATTTAATCACTAAAATCCAAATCAATAATGAATTTCAATAAAATTTACTTAGTATTATCAATTGGATTTAAAGTATAAGTAAATACCAAATCTCAATATAGATTTTATTGGTCATGAAGACAAAGTCAAATTCGATTTCTAAAAAAAAAAAAAATCCGATTTCCATAATGATTCAATGTTTATATTTAATATCATCAATTAATTTAGATAATATTTACTATCCATCCAAATAATAATTGAAATTGCATTTTTGATATCATCAAGTACTTAACTAAAACTAAAATAATTTAAGTGATCATTATAATAGTTTCAAAATACCATTCAATAATATCTAATATTATTAAACAATATTTAAAACAAATTTCGTAAATTCCAATAAATAATAACAATAAATCAACTACTTCAAAAGTATTTTATAAATTCAATAAATAATTAAATCAAATAATCTTAGAAGTATATTTTGTAAATATAAATAAATTCGGTAAAAACTCTTTTTCTTTCAAAATATTTATAATAGAATTAAAAAAAAAAATTTAACTAGAAAACTAAAATAGAACAAATAAAATTTCCAAAATTCGGGAAGTGGGCTTACAAATCTACCCACCTTGGAAATATTTCATCCTAAAAATTTTGAAAGCCATGATTAGGCACGACTATGAAATATAATAAAGAAACAAAATTTCAATCGTATGTATAAAATGACAAATGATATAATCAAGAGAAGGTTATGATTTATGATCCAATTAGTCACCCATAATCATGGATATGATCATAAATAATAAAAATAATGGACAAAAAAATGATTTGGCACGATCAACCTTAGGTCAATGGTCTAGTCGATGACCAAACTTTCTAAAGAATGATCAAAATTCTAGATGAAATCTAAATAGGGTTATAGTCATGATATAATTTAAGATACAGTCACGATCAAGACTAATCGTGTAAGTCATCCAAGTATGATCAAAATTGGAAGATGGCACGAGCATGAATAAGATCAAAATTGTCATGATCATAGTGGAATAGAAATATAAACATTAACAATAATTGTGTTGAAGTTTAGGCACGATTATCATTCTAGTCAACTAGTTTAGTCACTATCAAGGTCGTTTAGGAACGATCAAAATTCAATTTTTTTGGCATGATTAACCCGATTAGCTATTTGAGCAAAACTATTTAAGCACGATCTAGAAAATATGCGAATTGACTCAATCGAAAGATAATCAAAATAGTCTAGTTGCGATAAGTTATTAAGGACGATCCAGATCGAAATTGTTTTCGCACGATGAATTATGTAGGCATGATTATAGAATCATAATCTTGGTGCGATTATAAATCTAGTGGAATATGGAATGAAAATTTAGTAATAGGTTTTAAATGAGGAGGAACCAAATGACGACTCGAGGAATAGAAGATAAGAAGAAAAAAACTACAAGCTTTATTTATAATATGATACTAAGAAATAGGATATTAATTTGATTTGGGGTGAGAGTACAAGATTTGCGGAACAAGAAGAATCAATAGTCATATGCCAATAAAAGGTATAGCCTCAATGGTATTCGAAAACCGTATGCATATCTGAAGTCATTTTACCGAAAATCTATGCTCCGCCAGTATACATATGGCTGCAGTGAACCCTTGGTTTCATGACTCAAACATGATGTTATTTCGAATATTCTATTAGCTCTACCAATATTAACTTACAACTCAAAGGTCAATAGGAAAACTAGGACATAGTTTTTTTATTAACATTCAATAATTTACACTTACTCGAAATTACTTCAACTTAGGGATCATGCCATGCCAGTGCGTTGTTGGCTGTAGTGAACCCGTAGTCTCGATAATTCAAATGAATAGTGACAGTATGCTGTTGTCTTGCCATTATGAGTCATCGAAAACTATTCCAACTATATCCGTAAAATTTTAAAGGAGATTCTAAAATTTCAACAAATTGATCATGATAAAAAAATATAAGTATCTATTCTTAAAGAAAGTATCAATTTTGAAAATAAAACGATCGATGATGTATCAATTTTGAAAATCAAACGATCAAAAATTTAAAGAAAATGACTGAGAATTTAATACATGGATAATTGAAGCAGATTAGGCTCAAAACTCAATAGATGGAAATAGAATATTGACTTTTAGAAAATACTTACTTATAGAAATAATTAATACGACCTAGGCATGAATGATAGTTCGAACAGATTCCAAGGTGATCAAGATAGAAGAAGTGTAAATATCTTTCCTTCAAGTATCAGTTCTTGAAAATAAAACGAACAAATGGGAAAGATAATGATCGAAGCCAAAATAAGTATAACTCTTTTTAATCCTTATTGCATTGATACTCAACAATTGAGGAAAAACTTATATACATAAAAGACTTGAGATTAATGTATGGATAATTGAATCAAAAATTATTTAAAATAATTCCTTATGCCCAAAGAGAAATAACTATGCAATATGAATTCTATGATATGATGATGATGATCAGGAGGAGAAAATTACACAACGATCAAGATAGGAATTGAATCCTAGGAAGTCCTAGTTTATCAAGCAAATAGTCTACCCACCTTTGATCCTACCAGCGTATCAAAACACAATAGCAAATCGTTCTACGAATATTCTTCAAGTTATCTAACAGGGTTTAGGATTCAATAAATCCTTGGCTAAAATCACATGGTCTACTTAGCAACCTTAACTACCCAACAGTTAAATTAAACAAGGGATTCATATTCCTAGTCATTCTCCTAAAATCAAATTAATCCTAGTGTGAAAGAGCACTTCCTAGTCGCAGGCTCTCGATAGTACGACTAACTTAAGTACTACCACGAGTTTGCACAATTTACGAAACTGACCTGTATTGGCCACCAAAAATCTTGTCACGACCCGCAGCTATTTTTTTCTTTTCGGATACGAGTGCGTGTCCAAGCCAGCCTACGCCGCAGTGTCGGCGGTAGAACGCTGTCTAGCCAAAATGCTCAAATCACAAAAATAATAACTTTAATTGCTCATTCACAATACGAAATGAATTTTACAATATCCAAGTTTACATTTGAATACAAAGTACAATGTCTCACAAATTATAAAAAGATAACTAAATAAATACTCAACTATCTAAATAGTCCCTACGTTTGTCCTCCGCATATACCCATGCTCCCCAAGAATCCAATGCAAAAGAGTAGTCGTGACTATCTAAAAAATATTGGTTTCCAGTCAGGAATAAAATAAGTACAATTCAAGCATGCAGTTCCAAATATATGATAACGACTATAAAATAGGGAATAGAGAATGATATATATGATGAAAGTAATAACTATAAAACATGATACGAAAAAATATGTTAGAACAGTTAATCATGAACTATAATGACAAGTGAATCATGGAACAAAAAAACTTAACCAACTATGTGATTTGAAGTACACCTTTCAATATGTGATCAGGCTGGTCCACTACACCGCACGGTCTACATAGGATTTGCATCCTCACTATCTCTATTACATGAAATAAAATACTGTCTATACTGTGTACATTGCATGAAATAAAGCACTGTCTACGGGGCTGATCACATATCTACTTAGTACGTACTTTCCCACCCGACTACTAAACATGGATTAGTCACGACAATAAACAACGAAACACGATAGATTAAACATGGTATCATGACTAAAATCCATATGACACTAACCCGTGTACCGAACGTGTCAAGAATCAAATATATATCACTAATCATGCAACTATATTAATTAACAATATTGGAAACAAAACATGAACTGTACTTGCCTGGGGTCCTTAGTTGGTGAAATCGATAATCCCGTTGTACCCAGGATATTCTGATTAGCCTATGGTCGGTATGAAGTAGTCAGAAACACAAGGAATAAGAACGTATGATTAGTCATGATCAAGATCCATCTCATCTAGAATTTAAAATAAAATTCTAAATAAGGAAAATATAATTTGTCTAAGAAAATTATCTATAACCTATTCTAGAAAATAATTATGATACTTTGGAAACTATGGTTACTAATCAAAATACTTTTAAGTAATTACTTGAAATTCAAGAGAAAACATTCTTTACCAGTTATACTTTTATTTTAGATAGGTAAAATTTATAATAACATTTTTAGAAAAAATATATATATATAACAATAATATTAATGATAATAATATCATAACACAATAATCATAATCATAACAATATAATGATATAATGCCACAATAAGGCCCAAAATATAAATCCCTTCATTTTAGAATAAATGTTTACAACAAAATCTAGTAAATCTTTTTAGGGAAAACTAAATTTTTAGTCAAACCATAAATTATAAAATCCATTTGAAAACTTCTCTATACATATAAAAGAACCCATTTAAAAATGCTCGAATATAGAAAAATAATTTTAGGAATATAAATCCTAATTTTGGTTAAAAGTGTATTTGGAAAAAAAAAACTAGAAATATTATATATATATATATATATATATATATATATTAAAAAATATTATATTTGCATTTATATTTATAAATATTTTTAAAATATATATATATATATACACACACACACACACACACACACACACACACACACACACACACACACACTACACCAAAAAAGCCATTTAGGAACAGTTTTTTATGTATCTAATATTTTTAGGAACACATGAAAATCGTTCCTCAAAATGGCGTTGCAATATTTGGAACAGTTATAATGCGTTTCAAAATTTAGTTTGGAACACTCCTTAAACGTTCCTAAATTAGATTTTGGAACACACAAAATGTGTTCCTAAATTATTTTTTGGAACATCTGTGGAATGTTTCTAAAATTAGATTTTGAAACACATTCAATATGTTCCTAAAGTGTTTTTTGGAACGCCTTTAAAACATTTCTAATGTTACTTTGAAACATTTGCTTCTGTTCCTAAATGTAATTTGTAACATTTTTCAATATCATTCTTGTGGCTAGTTTTGAAATGTTTTATTAACGTTCCAACGTATTTTTCTAATTTCAATTTTGTAGCCAATTTTTCTTTCACACCACAATTATAAGGATACATAATTGAACATCAAAACACATAATAAATGGTGCAATAGTTTTTATACGTTGACTCAGTCAACATCCAAGAGGGCTATTAAATAAACCAAACATGTCAACTTAATATAAATTAAACCATCAATAACATATCCCAAAAGTTGGACCTTTATAAAACATCATCAAAGTATATATAATGTCAAAGTTACAAATATTATATAAACTCTAGCTCGACCATAAAAGATAATCTGTTTACAAAATCTAGTTGTTCGAAAGATGATTCCATAAGTTGTTCTCCAACCGAATGATAAAGATTTGAATAACAACAACTGGCAACACCTTCATACAACATTATAAAACAAGTTTAAGTTAAAATTAGGATATTGGAGAATAAAAGGCTAAGTTGAACAAAAAATTTAAGATGAACCAGAAAAACTAGATTCAAGAAATTGGACAATAAGAGACTTCTATAATTCAATCTTATTGACAAAAAACAACTCAAAATAATAAACCAAAAACACTGGTCTGCTATGGTGACACCCTCAACCTGATCCAAGCTAGCACACAGTTGGTGCAAAACTGTTTATGTAAAGAGTATTAAGTAGCATACGCCAATACATAAACAACACCAACACCGTAGATTTTGGGAACGTCCCCTCTTCCTAGCTCAGTTGGCTTCTGCTATTATAGTTGATGTTGCTAAAAGAATGAAGTTAGGATTGGTTGGTTTTTCCAGGATAGTTTGGTACAAAAATGCACCCAACAAAATATTGAACCTACTTATATTCTATAGACATTAAATGACATCGCGACTACTAAGTTAATATTAAATGCTAATGTTTGAGAATGAAACCAATTGCATAACAATACCCATAGCACATATGTAAGAACAAAAAATACTAGGATTTAATTAGTATAGTGTAGAATACTTTCAAGAAAGAAACTCGACAAATTCAAGTAGTAAAACCAATACATGTACTTAGCCCATGCTTGTGTCGTCACCCTTGTTAGCAATGATCCGAATAAAATTCGTATAATACACAAATTTTTTCGTATCTTTCAGAAACGTATAGTACTAGCGTGCTTCTCAAAGATTCGAATTAGTATGGATTCTAAGCATATGAAATTATAAATACATTTCGTATGAACAACTAAAAAAATTGACACAAAAAACATAGTGGGAACCTCTTTAATTAACCAAATTTGACAACCTACTTAAGCGTGTGAAGTTTTTATCCTCAATATTTCCAATTGACGAATATACAATTTTTTTAACATATTTTATTTGACATTTAACGAATAATTAACATTTTCGAAAATCTTCCAGTTTAAAACTAATTTTATATATATGACGAAAAATATAGAAATAGAGAACATTGCGTATTCCGATTCTTAGGCAATGTCTGTGTTGGAAATTATTCCAAAAAATCTGCAAATAAAATAAAATAAAGTAAATGTTACCGGCCTCCGGGAAAGTCGCGCACGAAGCACTGCCCTAAGAGTTGATTCGGGTCTATGTGCAGAGTTGTTCCGAATGCTCCTAGTGGTAAAACTCCCGCTCTACCGGTATCTCCTCATCGCACACAACTCGGAAAGAGCGACCCCGAACTTAGCTTTTGTCCAGAACAAATAAACAAAAGAGTAAAAATTCTTGTTGGAGATAAGGAGAGAAAAGAGTCTTTAGTAGAGGATATTTATTAAAGCCAATAGAGCACATTCTAAGAGGAATTGAGTAGTATATATATAGTGATAAAGTGCCAAAAGTTGCTAATACTAATGCAAATGAACTAATATGAATCTAAAATAAAATTATAAAATTACCTCAGTTTCAAGATGATTGAACTCAAGGATTTCACAAGCACATGCGTTATAATCCGCGACCCACCTATAAAAAAAATAAAACATGAAGTCAAAATCAACTTCATAATAAAGAAATGACAAATGATATTTGAAAGAAAGTTTGTAAAAAATAAACTCAGTTTGAAGGTTCACGGCAGAGAGCTTTGCCCCAAGGAACAACCTTGTTGACATTGCGCCACAACCTGAATATTGCCAACATTATATTTTTATAAAATATCCATTCAATCATCTATATTCCTCCCCTTATCCAGAATAATTGTAGCTACTCTGATCAGCAAAAGAAATTACAACTGAACATCAAAGGACAATAAAGAGAACAATGAGACTGATATAAAAACATGAATTATTCATCATTGCACATGAAAGTGAGGATACCTATGTATCATTTTTAAAGTAGTCAAACAATTAAAAAAACAAAGTAGCTTAAGGTTGTTCAGTGACTTCAATAGAAATATAATTGAATCAAGCTACTCGTGCTTGTATTACAACGACGAAGCTGGATGACCCTTTACTCACTCCTTGAGACTTGGAAAAACTCCACACAAGCTCTGTCCTTATCCTTATTGCAGAAGACCAAAGAAGGGGAAAACAAAGTCCTAAATTACATGTCTTCATAATTCGTCTCTAACACATATCTGTATAGACCATTAACGTGGTAATGTGAATAAGTTTGCATTGTCAAATTTACGAAATAACCAGTGCTAATGTTATGGAAGGTTATTGTGTTCTATTGTAGTAAACATGACAACCAACATTTTCTAGAAAATAAGAAGTATGGTTCCGCTATTAAGGGTTGTTAAAGATGAAAAATTGTTATACTCCTAGTGGCCCTCTTTATCTCGACATTCATATCCCGGTTCCATTCACCTGATAAGATTATCTTTAGCATACCATGTACAGCTCAAAGTAACATGCCAAACATGTACCGTATCACCTATTGCAGTGTCCATGATATGGTACTACTATTTGAAGCATGCAAAGAAGCTTACATTATTGTTAGCAGGTCTCAGTTTATATGGAAATACCAAACTTAACCCTCTAATACCCATTTGATGTTCCTTAAAGGGAACAATATGCCAATCCCCATACAGATGCTTACGTAGGCCCAAAATTACCACATATTAATGAGGCTTCTACTACATACCAATATAACAATGATATAACCTTGAAAATGATTCAACCATCACAAGAGATGAGCATGAGCGCACCCACCGAACCGAACCTCTCTTTCGCAGGACGAAAGAAAGACACCCCAAGCCAACCCATTCCACCTCACAAATCAACAAAACATACAAATTTCCATACCCCAATCATGATTTGGGCATGCATCGATCCCAGCCACTAGAAGCTGGTGTTTATGGAACCCAATCCTAAACTAGAGAAATCTATACATCAGGTATTTAGGAAGTATCCTTCCTTAAATGGGAATACTGAGAATATGACAATAATCATAACAAAAATAATTCTTTAATATTTGGGGTTCATTCCCCTCAAAGTTTCCAATTTCAGTTCCACTTTGGTATTAGTAGGCAATATTATAACATTTATATTGAATGAAAAAGCAGGGCATGTAGTTGGAAATAAAACATGCTATCAATAAACGTTTCAAGTTCAATTTCATATGGTGTTCAATTCCCTCAAAGGTTTCATGTTTATTTCAATAACTATCAATGGGAATATTATAGTATTTTCAATTGAGGAAGAGAGCCGAACATGCAATTACAAAGCAAAATTACCATAATCTCATGGTTGACCAGAGCTAGATTTTACGATAACTATCGAGATGTTAAAATACCCGAAGCGACAACTCATGAGAACAACACTAATCTAAAGCATAGATAAAAGATAATGCATATGGTAAGTCAGTTTCTAGATCACAAAGTTACCTCAACTATGTCCAAGTCTTGGTCAGATTTTCAACCTGAAATACTCAGTCATGGGAAGACAAATAAGGGTCAAATGTAAAATCAATCCAACAAGCTAGAGAAGTCCCTCACCATGCAGGTATTGCGTCTCCATGAGTGATCTTGACTGAACAAATGCCCTCCCAGTAAAAGCTGGACAGTTCAATTGCTAGGATTTTTGGTAACTTTATTATGTCAGCACATTTATGGAAGAATCCAGTAAGCAAATCCTGATAGGGAAGTGCCAGAATATCATTTTTGACACAGCAGTTAACTGGTCTACAAGTGGGGAGTAATGATAGCATATGGACGACAACTAAAGAGATTGGACTTGAAGACTTGGACAATTGGACTTGAATATCATTTTGACAACTAGAAGGAAGAACTAGCAATATAAAAATTAACATAAGAGAGAGAAGGCATGGAGCATGTCCACTTGTTAAAGAAGGGATATTACTTCCTCATCTTTTCCATCATTAGTTTGTGTGGCAGCCTTAACTGCACAACCTAAAGAAACATAAAAAAACATAACTTGCTAAAAAAATTGATGTGTGATCAGTTGAACTCCTAAAGTTACTATATTATTTAAAAGGTTTTCCACCACATTGAACTATAACAATCACATTTGTTGGATATATAATGCCTTCAAATAAAATAAATTACATCTAACACATGCATGTCCCACACCAGGGGCGGATCAAGAAGCTTTAATCATAGGAGATTCCTCTCAAAATAGAAAACAAAATGATCAAATACATTACTAGTATAATTTCATCACTAATGGTTAAGTAGCCTAATAATTGAACTGTTTTATCTTGTCTTAGTCAAATCCATAAATTTATTAAAGTTTTTTCTAAAATTTAAATTGCCCAATACCGTTATTTTCTTTTCCAAATTAAGTCCCCATAACCCACCCCAACAGCCCCCTCAGCCATGCATCCAGAGTTCTGAATTAGATAACATATTAGATTTGAACTCTAAGATGTTTTTATAGGACCGATTGTATGAACGATTTGTAAAGCGTAATACTCTAGAGGGGGGTGAATAGAGTAGGCAGCGAAAATTAACTATTTAAACATGTTAGTAACAAGATCACAGATAATATATCACAGATATGTAAATGAAAAGTAGAGAGTAGAGAGCAAACGCAAACACAAGGATGTATACTGGTTTCTCTCTTGTGAGGACTAGTCCAGTTGGAAGAACTCTAGCTTCTAGTTGAATCCACAATAGAAAATCACCACAAGTTTTCATCCGAAGTTCTTGCAACTTCTACAATGCGAGCTTTGATCCGAAGTACTCGACCAACTTCAATTGCGAAGTGTGTACCTTCAATCAAGCCTCTGATTACAACCACTCTGAAACTTCTAGACCGTACCATACTGGCAAATCGACTAGAGGATTATAACTGGCTTGGGATTTGAAAATGAAAGCTCAGAACACTTTGGAAGAAGTAGTAGGCTTATAGTGAATAGATATGAAAGTGAATGAGTGAATGAGTGAATTGAAATGATCGAAATCCTTCTCTATTTATAGTTTTTCTAAAGGCAGAATTCTGACAGAATTCGGACAGAATTCGGACAGAACTCGATGAGAAAATCTCGTTGGGATCCGTAACTGCAGGGAGACCAAGTTCAAAAAGCAACGTTCACTAACCGAACTCTGGCCGAATTCGGGCCGAACTCGGGCCGAATTCTGTTGGAGTTCTGTCAGGGTTTTTGCAAATTGGTTTTTGGGCTTTTTGAAAAGTCAAACGGTTAGGAAGTAGTTTGGGCTTTTGTAAGTGGGCTTGTTTTCAAAATGAAAGGGTATTTTGAAAACATTTCTTCGGTTGCCTATTTGCCAGTACGATGCAGTGTACATCGTATTTCTAGACTCAATAAATATGAAAAATACATTGATGAAATAGAAAAACCAAGAGCCCTTTGATGACGCCTTTCTTCAAATATTTGAGCAGACTTGAAGATGCCTTTTTCCTTTACGGCGGTCGTCCAAAGATAAACAGATCTGACCGGGCAGCGGAACCCCCGATGCAAGGCCCCGGATAGGTCGTTAGGCGGTTCTGAGAAATCTTCTTGTATAACGCCGTCTTTGGCCCATCACTTATTCTTCATTACATATGTCCTGATTTGACAAAGCTTGATCATGCTTATTGCATGTCTACAAGTACATGTTAGACAAACAAAATAATATGATACAAGCTTATGTAGCTCAACAATATTGATATAGTGAACATTGAGGACAATGCTAAGTTTAAGTAGCAACATGATAGTGATTACATGAATATTAGTGATGTCATTATGGTAAACTTAATTGATTATCCATATTAAAAAATATGATATAATCATTGGGCTAACAATCTCCCCCTTTTTGATTATGGCAAATCCTTTAAGTTTAATATATATACAATAGATGCATGTATCACTAATAAACACAGAATACTAGAATATTGTGTGCTGACTTAAACTTATTTCTTCCCTTTTGACATGATCAAAAAAGAAGCATGGGGACGGTCAGTCAGCTGCAAAGGAGGTGGGTCCCGACGTGCTTGAGAAGGTGGGGTGTGATTAGTAGATGACACCTTAATAGAGCTAAAATGAACTCAAGCATAAGTAAATGAGGAAAGCAAAAATAATCATGATCAAGGATTATGAGAACAGTGTAACGACAAGTTTGTAGAAAATTACATAAAATGCATAATTAAAGAGTAAAAACTTGTCAACACAGTATAGTTGAAAAAAAATCAATCAATGAATAGTTTACCAACTAGAAATCCAAAAATGACAAAAAAATATATCAATATAGTAGGAATCAATCATTGGTCATAAATAAATCATGAGGAATAGAAATTCGCAGATCTAGTATATATATAAAATATATATAAGAATTTTAACAATGATCATAAAAAAAATATGATTCAAAATTTGCCCATACAAATTAGTAAATCAATTCCATAAAGAGTATAATCATAAAAAAGAAATCAGGATATATATATTAGAATCTATGCAAAATCTATACCAAAGTTCATGTATTTGAATTCAATTACCTTAGCATGATATATATCCATCAGATAAACATGAAGGTAATAAAGACAAAATACTTGAGAAGGCGAATTCCAGTCGACTTGAATGCTCCCCCGCAAAGTATGATCAGTCTAAATATAGATAATCATGAACGTTGAGATAAAACCTCATTAAGAAATGCCAAAAGTAATTTTAAACTCAATCAAATAAGGATAATTAAATATATATTTGGCAAGATAACTTTTAGAAACTCAAATAAAATAAGATAATTAAAAATAATAATAATCATATATTTTCTCATAAAACCAATACAAATCCAAATATCATGAATAACTCAGCAAGATATTTAACCAAGACAATATATGGTGAACTAGGTATACCACATATTAAGGGCATTGAAACAATCAATTTGCTCCCCCTTAAAATATGTGTATATAGTTCAAAAATAATTTATATGCATAAAATAGATAAATAAATAATCACAAGATCTAAGGGATATCCAAGATATGCATATTTTCTTTCCTTTGATCAAATGCATATAAAATTCCAAACTCAAAACAAATATCATCTTTAGGCAAGAAAAAATAAATATCTAATAAATAAATGCTTAAAGATGAAGAAACAAAATATGTATCTCCAATATATAAAAAAAAAATATTTTAAGACATTAAAAGATTTTGAAAGCTGTCTTTAATAATATAATTTGAGTACCGGACAGATTCAATAAATCAAAAAGAAATCAAAAAGGCTTTTAAAAAAAATGTGGAATTTATTACGAAAAACTGTCTTAATAAATATTCAAATGCGTCCATTTAGTCCTTAGACTGAAAGCTGGCAATTCGAATCACAAAAACAATTTTAATAAAAGAATCCATAAATCATAAATAAATCCATTTGAACAAATAAACATAACTAGATATATGTCCAAAGAAAAGTGTATTCTAGATATATGGCATGTCAAGGGGATAATTGACTTGAAACAATTAACTGCTCCACCTTTACATGGCTATATCCAAAAATTATAATATTGACAAAATTTTAAAATAAAATTCAGAGACATATTTTCAGTAACTAATTCAAAAATATTAGGTCTTCTTATCAAAGTTCATTTCTTTCCTTTTAAAGCCTTAGCACGGTGTCCACCTGACAACCGTAAGGTTTAAAGAAAAGAAACGCTTTCAGAGAGAGCACTACACCATAATAGGCGATTACCCACGGTTATTACCGTTACAATTATTTTTCGTCACGGTAATAACCGTTACTAGTGGGGCGTGATTAATATTTAGTCACGGTAATAACTGTGACAAATATTTGTTTTGGTCACGGTTATAACCGTGATAAATATTTGTTTTGGTCACGGTTATAACCGTGGCAAATATTTTTTGTGGTAACGGTTATAACCGTGAGAGAAGTCCATTTATGTGACGGTTGTAACCGTGACCAATATTCCATTTGTCACAGTTATTAATGTGACAGTTAGTTTGTTTTGTCATAGTTTTTACTGTGACTACATTATTTTTTTCGTTACTATTCTCCACTAATTGTCACAGTTATAACCATTACAATTTGACTATTTAAATTAAAAAAAAAACTATAATTTCAATAAAATTATTATGAACCTTTATTCGACCAACAACAAAAAAATAGTAGAAGATGAACTCTTATCAAAATGCACATTAATACAAATTCAAATTCACATTGCAATAATCGAATACAACACATAACATTACAAGCACAAAGGAGAAAGAACAACCATCTTCTCCACATAAAAATAAGAGAGAAGCATTCCTCTATCATAGATACACTAAATTTAGTATAGAGCATGACTTTACAACATTTATTTTGTTTAGAGTCTTCCTTTCAGCTCTACTGCCACCGTATCTCCACAAGCCCTTCTTGGTTGGTTACAAAGGCAGGTCACAGTTCATCACCTCGTTGATTCAGTTTGAAAGCTTCTTACGTTGCAGGTTGTACCAAATGAATGGTTAAACAATCTATACATAGGAAATATAAAAGACGATTGAAGTCCAATGCGTCCAAAAGATCATTCATTGTCCAATTTTTTCAGCTTACTGAGTTTGATGTAGTGCTGAAAAAAACATGATTCAACAATTGACATCTTGAATATATAAGTAAAAGATGAGACATAGCAAAACTCAGTAACATATAGAAGGAATCTACCTAATTAAAGACTGCTGGAAACTATAACACCTGTTCTGTCATCTACTGAAACAGCACTAGAGAAATATGTCTAGTGAATCAGAAATACCAATTCTATGTATCATACAACATTAATCAATGTCATGATACAAAAATAAAATCCTTTAAATGGAAGTTGAGTCCATGTAAATGCTAATTAGACAATATCAATAGTACATAAAAGTTTTGAATCCTTTGGACAATAAAGGTTGAATAAATAAAAGGTGAGAGTCAAATGAGTACCTTTAGTGAACCATCCATGTTGGTAGTGCCTGCTACTAGACTTATTTCTGGAGAAGAAAACACTTCCACCGTGGGTGGAACATCAACACAGGGTAACTCTCTAGCCAATGACCTAGCTCGCTGACAAGGGAACAAATATAGAAAGAGCAGCCGTGGACAGTGTAGTTGTCATTGGTGCAACAGAAAATATTGGGTAAATCGAAATGAGACATTGCTGGTCACCAAAGAACAAGAGTCTTTTCCACCAGTAACAAGAATAGAGGAACCCTATATCAGGGAGAGATTTGAGGACCACTAGAGCTTTGCAAATATTAAAACAAAAACCAACTGATACAATGGTACTTAGTAGTAAAATGGTCATAAAAAAATAAGCTATTGGCAAGGAGAAACCAAAACCAGGATAAAGGGAGTAATGAACATGGTAGTTACTAATGTAAAAGAGATGCCGCCTCTTAACAATGTAAGGAGAAGATAAAAAAAAGGACTGGGGATAAATGCTTCATTATTGTTATAGTCAGATGCATGAGTACATAGATATGTAAAGATGCATGAGATAATAGAGTTACCTTCAATGAGCCTGGTAACGACATCTCAACCTCCACAAGTGACTGCAAGATCCTTCGTTCTATGAACCCTCTAGCTATCTTAACTCCTCAGGAAGTTGAAAGCTCTAACATAGAGAGCTTGCACACTGAGGCCTCAATTCATAAAACAATTTTAGATTGTTATACAAGATCATGACAATAGGCATGAACATAATTTTACAGGAGCTATGGTAGTAGGCACTGTAGCCACTTGCAGGTACAGCATCCGCTGCAGGTTCATGGCTGCAACCCAATGTTTATTTTTTGAACCCCTTCTTACCCTTTGTTGTGGTAGAGAAAGAGTTTATGCGACAGAGAACAGAAAACTATGTTTCTGATAGCAGTTTCCAATAGATATGAAAACCAGTCTGACAATGCAAACATCCCCTCCTTCTTTCCCAACCACACCCCAGCTTGCAAGTGCATAAACCAAACAAAAAAAAAATTGCAAAATAAACTCCATACAAGAGCGAAGCAACTGAGAACATGCTTCTCCACACTTAGGAGTAAAGTAAAACAGAGGGATCAAATTTAAATTTGTTTTGACAATAGATCACAATAACAATGCTCAAAAGTCATGTAGCGTAAGCAACTATTGGTCTGCTCACTGGAAACAAGAAAGAGATGCATAAATGAGCATTTTGTCGCCTCATCTCCCTCCCCTTTCTAGTTACAAAAGAACAAGCCTTTTTCTGATCCCTACCACCGCCCCTTATTTCCAAATTACATCAAACTCAAATTTGGATTGGAACACCATTAAATTGTACTTTCAGAAATTTATACAAGTTGACCATATGCAATTACAGCCTTAATATGAAATGCAACAATTTTCAACTGACTTCAATAAATTTACAGAACTTTGGGTAATTTCACCTATCAGGGCACCAGGCTAATAACCTGAACCAAAGATGCACAGCTGCGTAGTTTGCATAACACCAGTTTCAGTCCCTGCAGAACCTATTTGGAAGTTGAAAACTCTTCTACGAACCGATTCACTGAATAAGTTAGTTGTCCTGTTAACTTTTAAATAGTATTGTAGGTAGATGCTAAGACCTTTCTTATCTGAAGAAACTGTAAAAATGGGTTTAACATTAACTTCTAATGTAAACCAGCATGAGAATGACAAAGACGTTGAATTTGGATTATTTAGACACGACGACAAAAAGCCTTCATCCCAAATGATTGGA
Source organism: Iris pallida (assembly GCA_029216955.1). Classification (NCBI taxonomy): domain Eukaryota; kingdom Viridiplantae; phylum Streptophyta; class Magnoliopsida; order Asparagales; family Iridaceae; genus Iris; species Iris pallida. Next base: position 3,926,332 of record JANAVB010037419.1, on the reverse strand, counting down.
GTCAGCTAATTGAATCCTTTTCTTCATCTAATCTATATTAGGGCTCATACCCTCTCTACATTTAGCAAAAACTATATCCTTCTTTACAGCTGAACCCAAGTTTATTGAGGCCTACCCCTAGTTCTAAGTTCTAACATCTCCTTTAACTACCTCCAAACCGCTACATTTATTGGCATAAGTTGCACATGTCCGTGACACCTAAGACGCTTTTCTCCCATCTTCTCACTTGGCATCACATCCAACCTCAGACAAATACACCCATTCTTATCATATCTTTCTAACATAATGTCACTTGTTCATCTTTGCATTCTCATTTCAGCTACACACATTGTTGGACATGTTTTTTTCTAATTGTTCAACTCTGTTCAATAGAGCACTTGTGGTCTTATAGCTGTTGGCTTGTAGAGTTTTCCTTTCAACTTCAGTGGTACTTTTTGAATTCTAATTCTACTACTCTACCCCTACCATCTTGTTTTAACTTGAATCCTCCATTCCAAGCATCTTGTTTTAATTCTGAACAATATCCTCTTCTCAATCACTCCTTTGTGATAAATTTTTTTGATCATTTATATGTCAAAAAAAATATAATAAAACATGTCAGAATATGACAACACAACACACTGTTTCATGTGTAAATTTAAACCTGAAAATGACCAACAGAAATCAAGAATAGGTCATAAATCAACTCTTACATGGGGGAAATATCAAGACAAAGAAGGAACAGGGGCGCAGTAACCTAGAAATGATGAACTTTTGAAGCAGGGAGGCAGTAACATGTACAAACATTGATGGCAAAGCAGGACCATAATAAGAAATGAACCAACAATCAAATAATTACATATAAAATGGAGTGCAAAGTTTGATTAAAGAAAAAGAAAGTTAATATTATTACCGAAAATAAACAGTGCATTTGTTTTTATGATTTGTATTCTTAGATATTCCAGGCATGACACCTGGACTCCTTCATCCCACATCAGATGCCTTCTTTAGTATCGCTTCTTGAGCATCCTAAAAGATATATGTGAGTAGTGAGCAAGTAAGTACCTTGGAAATAAACCAAGTGAGAGCACGAAGCACAAAACACAACCTCCCCTTGGCCTGTCTTCTACTTATCTTAAGCCTAAGAAACTAAAAAGACGTGATCTTCCAAAACTATACAAGGGAAGATTTTCCACAAACCCCAGAAATCCCTACATGACAGAGTAAAATAAGCACAAACATTATGAAAAATGAAAAATGGAAGAATGCATGGTATATTGGCACATAAGCATGAGATATTGGCCACCAAAACTAACTAATATATATATATATATATATATATATATATATATATATATATATATATATATATATATATATATATATATATATATATATATATGTTGACCAAGTGACCCGGAGCCTTAACTAGGATGATGCCCGGTCTGGGTCTAATGACTGTGTGGTATATGGAAGCCTAAAGAATCACAGAGCTACTGACATATGATAAACCAGTTTCAAAGAAAATGAAACGTAATTGATAATATGTTAAATAAGATCATACAAGAAGTTTTTTCTACACATAGAGCCAACTATTATATGAGGTTTTTATATAAAAATGGTAAGAAGACCATCAATCTGTATATAATATAACATTATACTACAAAACATGTTCTTATTTGGAATGATATCCCTTAATGCCAATATCTCGTTGTGTCACATAATGTAATGGTAAAATGAAAAATGGAAGAATGCATGGTATATTGGCACATATGCATGAGATATTGGCCACCAAAACTTTCCATATATGTATGGCATTAGGGGATCTCATTTCCTTCTTATTTACTCACATACAAGAACCGTGATCGCAATATAGTCCTCATTCTGAAGATATCTAACAACAGGATAACAAGAGTAATGGAAAGACTCGTACTTCAGATAATATAGCATGACCACTCCAATATGAAGGAAGTATGATCCATGGATTCCCCCGGCAGGTCCGCAAGATGCGACGGCTTCCAGCCACAAATATCACAGAAGCCCATCATGAACAATTTCTTCAAAGGGGCTTGTGCCACTTCCCAAGTTTTCTGCAAACGATGCTTCCTGCAAAAAAGAAGTATAAATATGAAAAATCATTGCTCCTGTAGTTGAGTTAAAAGAAAATTAACAAGATACAAACTCAATATTACAAGTTTATGACAGATAATAATTTTTGGTATAGGGAACATACAACACAGTTTTAGGCCAACCCAGATAATAGAGCAATTCTTAGAAGACACATTGAATGAGACAACTAAAAGAAACTTAAAGCAAATAAACCAAGGAAGATTTGTCCATGAGAAAAATTAATAAAGATGAATACTTTGCCAGTATCCATTTAAAAACTGATTTGTCCATGACACAAAACAGTTTCCTTCTCAAAATAAATTGGGTCTCAATCTTGGATGGCAATATATCATTGTTAGTAATAAAATTTATCACACTTCCTTACTATTAGGAAATATCTCAAAATTGACATATTATACATGTTTTGGACACCCTATAAATTATTTTATATATACTTTCACAACCTTGAATTACCTTATATTATCTATGACAGTGGACAAAGACATGGGTATCACACTTTGATAAAGACATCAGTCTAGTGGTGTTAATTAACTTATGTTTTTTTTTACAAGTTTGGACCAATCAGTATCCAAACTGAACCTGATCGAAGTTGGACATGAATCGGCTGAAATGGTCCTTCATCATATAGTCTTAGTAAAACTATGGTTTTGGTGTTGGAATAAAATGCCAACTAGATTACTTGTTAAATGACATTGCTGAAAGAACCGATGCCCAACTGACGACATCCATTTATGAAAATAAATAAGTATGGGATAACAAGATGAAACTAATGGACTTAGTAAAGGCATTCCAGGGGTTTTCCCCTAGTTAACTATGAAATGGGTATGTAGATGTAAGTAATCCCAATAATTGCTACCAAACAACTGTTAAACCTTTTTCGATGCGATCACAAACTTATTATCCTTGTTTTTCTTCTTGTTTGACATATCATTTGCTCAACAAATGGTAGTCCAACAATAATATGCAAAGATTGACATAAAAAAATTATCGAATCCTCTAAAAATATACTATCAGGTAGCTAGAAATTATAGGAAACACAATGAAATAAAATATAAAGTATTACCAGCAAAATGTTGCACTGGCAACATTAAATCAACGTGTCGTCGGGCTAGATCCATTCCTCCTCCTCGACGACAGGATCTGGGGCTGCGACCTCAGCATCTCGAATGCCTTCTTCTCCTCCTCCAATAAATATTCAACAATTAGTCCAAAATAGAAAATTGTGCAAAGCCCTAACAAATTAATAATAATTTTTACAAGAAAAATTAGATATCACGCAAAAAAATCAACGAAAAAATCTAAAGGAATTGAAAAATTAGATCTCACTTGGACAATATTCAAAAAATAGATCTCAGAAATGCAAAATTAAAGAAAAAGAAGAAAAAGAGTTAGGAAAATAGTTTAGAACCTGACATAAAAATTAGAGAAATTGGGAAAATGAGATAGGATGAGAGAGAAGCTCGAGAGAGAGGGCATGAAAGGGATTAGAGGAAGTCGAGTGAGAGGCAAGAGAGAGGGCTGGAGGAAGCTATGAAAAGAGAGAGGACGGAGGGAAAATGAAAATGAATGCGAGAGAGTTGGGAGGGAAAATGAAAATGATGAATGCGGAAGAGTTGGGAATTTCTTTCTTTTGCTACCATGTTGTTATATGGATTCGTAACGGTTTCTACCATTACATAACTTATAAAAATAAAAAAAATACATAATTTAATTTTTAGTAATGATTTATTAATTATTGTTATGGTTATTACTGTTACAAAAGTGTCACGGTAATAAATGTTACTAATTGTAAAATAAATGTGTTACAAATTACATGTTTTGGTGTAGTAGAGATTCAATATGCATGACTTCTCCCCTACAAAGAGTTACTATTGCAGACAGTAAGTAACTTAAATAAGAAGATAATAATATAAAGCTCAAAATCATGAATATTATGCAAGCTAAAGATGAAATCACAAGACCATAATATTCAATGAGTAGTCACGAATACGAAAAACAATCATCTTTAGACAAAAGAAGAAATATCCAATAAATAAACATTTAAAAATAAAACAATCAAAAGATATTTCAAATTAGCATGATGAATAATCGTATAAGTCAAAAGATGACATAAATTGATCTATGCTATAGAATCTCATAATCGACAAGATAGATTAACATATGCTACCTTTTGTGAAAATATAAAGAGAGAATATTATTCATCAAATCTAAAATTTAAAATCCATCAGATAACAATTGCAACTACATATCAATAAATCTTTAGTTTATAAAGCGTTGATCAATCTTGGGTTAGCTGTAGAAGTACTGTCCCAGCTAACGGAGGTTCACCGGGGAACACTTAAGTATCGCTTCGCTTCGACCGTAGTCGTGGTGACAGACAGACCCTTTGTAGGCTTGTACCCAAAACAAATTTCTTCTTTAATAACCGAGGATTTAAGAAGAATTAGTACAATATGAAAAAACATTATATTCTATGGACTTAAAAATCTTATAACATGTAGCATACGGTAAGATGTATGAATTACATTAATCCATATGTGCTACAAAATTATTGGGTAACAATAAAATATAAAATATTTGTAAATCAAAATGTAGGACCTAGATACGTTGATGTATTTTGGAACCTATGGGACTGGATTCAGTACCTTGGATCCAGAACTAGACGATAGTTGTAAGTACACCTTAATAAATCTTAAGTCTATAAAGTATTGATCACTTCGGGTTAGCTGTAGGGGCCGGTTCCCAGCTAACGGTAGTACGAAGACTAGTGCACTGTGTCGCTTCAGGCTATTTACACCTGTATGACAGAAGGACCCTTTCGGCTTATTCCTAAAATGATCTCTACTCTTAAGAACTTAGATTCAAAGGAATATATGCAGTATCATCGAACATCGTCGAAATCCAGAATTCCTAAAAGTAAATATCGAAGGAATGGTCTTTCAAGATCAAGACATTAAAAAAAATATCATGTATCCAAAATGTTAGCCGAAAAGCCAAGAAAAATATAATTAAAGAGGCTTTGAGGAATAAGCTTATGAAGAGAAGAACAAAAAAAAATTGTTCAAAGTAATCAATAGCTGAAGTATGGGATAAGTACAAGTTTGAAACTACTTTTCAAAATAATATAATATAGAACTTGAACTTAACTCATATATCTCCATAAAGATATTTATACAAAAATATAAGAAACATGAGCAATATGTAAATGAAAATGAATTATTCATGTATCCTTAATAAGCATAAGAAAATATCACAAGATCAAAAACATGCATAAATATGCTTTATTAGACAAAGATGTAATTGATTCATAAGAAGTTAATCACAATAAAATTTGAGAATCAACAGTGAATATATTATGCAAGCACAAGGTTAAAATAAAATTATATGTATATACTTTTCAAGTAAATAGAAGACTTGTGCTAAGCATACATACTCACAAAATGCCGATCAAAGTAAATATGACATGTTAAAGACAAATCGGTAAGAAGTGACCATTAAAAAATATTAAAGACGAAGAGTCAAAAACATATTCACAAAAAAAAAGCTCCTATGTATGCTTCAAGAAAAAGATTAAAAGTAAAGAGCATACATAGACAAATGTGTCACACTAATGGAAAGTGAGTAAAAGACTATTTAGTATTAACTAAACATTTAAGCTAAACATCTAGTCAAGCTAGGATTATGTCTCACATTGATTCAAACAATAAACAAATTAAAATATATCAATGAAAGCTAATAGTAAGAAATCAGTAAGAACATGCTAAATATTAAAAACTATTTAGGAAGCATGTTACCGAAGTGGTTCTAGTGACCACACTTCTGTTGGTACAATTGCATGGAAGATGACCTTTGTAGCTTTGCAATCACCAACATGTTCCATGGTTCTATTTGATATGAGAAGCTTCACCTACAATATTAGGTGAAGACTTTGGTATCCACTACTTGGATCCACATTTATTAGCTTTGGGAACCCATTTGCACAAGTTCATATCAACAAGTTTTCTAATCTGACAATGATTAGAAATATGTCCATTCATACCACAATAATGACAGAAAGAATTAACATTAGTACTATGTGTAGTAGTATGAGAACGTGTAGTAGTGTGATAAGATGTGCGTGGATACTTGTAATAGAAAGCATGGTTGTGTGAAGCTTTAACTTTGCTTACTTTCTTTGTAAAAGATCTGTGTGTGACTTTGTGATATGCTAAGTGTCTTGTGTTAGACTGAGTCGTAGGTTGTACTACCTGCTTTCCCAGTCTAATCTCTAACTTTTTAGAGTTAGCACAGATCTCATCACATTTAACAGAAAGAACATCAATTCTACATGAAGCAATAGAATACTTCTTATTTTCTGATTCTAGTTCCTCCTTATGTTTAGCATTTTCTTGAGTGCTTTTCTCAATGCAATCAAGTGCCTCATGCAATCTAAACTTCAGTGTAGAAATCTCAGTTGAATTATCAGAAGGAGAACTATTTAGCATCATTCAATAAGCAAGTAAGCTTTTCAATCTCACGCTTATAGGATATAATAACCTTTCTAGCTTGCTTATACTTATCTAATACTTTCTTGTGTTCTTCTAACAGATCACTGAAAGCATCAGATAAATCATCATAAGAAAATTCATTCTCTTCAAGAAGGGGATTATTCTGTACCTCGTTAGATAATGCCATTGAGCATAAATTTGTAGCTTGATGAGGTCTCTCTTCTTCTTCTTCTTCTTCAGAATCTTTTGCTTCGCTTTCACACCATATGCTCGTGCTAGTGTACTTGTGAGACGATGATCTTCCTTTATTTGCTCGTTCGTAGGGACTCTTCTTTCTAGTAGTAGTACAATCTTCTTGGATGTGGCCTATCTTCTTGTAATTGTCACATACAAGCTCTTCTTCGTATAAAGGATTGTGTTGTACCTTAAATCCCAATTTCGTCATGTATATATTTGCATCAATATGAAGACTATCCTTCTCTCTAGAGTTGCTAGCTTTGTTTCATACCTGCACTCATAAGTAGCTTGAAGAACTTTCCAAATTTTATGAGATGTTATGCAAGTATTAATAAGATTAAATACATTTATGTCTACAGCACAATAAAATATATGCATACCTTTTGCATCAAGGCTAGCTAGCTTCTTTTCTTCCTCTGTGTAACTATAATAAGGCTTGTTGATTATAGAGGATGTGAGAATAGAAGTGATAGTAGGCTTCTTGTAGCCATTGACAATAATTGACCATAAGTTAAAATCTAGAGACTTCAGATAGAAGCTCATCCGTGTTTTCCAGTAACTATAGTTTGTTCCATCAAATAGTGGGAGTCTATTTGAGGATTGCTCTTCAGTTGTGAAGTACATACTTTCCATATGTGATATAGTGATCTATGTAACAACTATAATAAAAAAATATAATAGCAGTGTTACCTCGCTTTACCTGTATAACCCGCTCTGATACCAATTATAGGACCGATTGTATGAACGAGTTGTAAAGCATAATACTCTAGAGGGGGGTGAATAGAGTAGGCAGCAGAAATTAACTATTTAAACATGTTAGTAACAAGATCACAGATGATATATCACAGATATGTAAATAAAAAGTAGAGAGTAGAGAGCAAACACAAACACAAGAATGTATACTGGTTTCCCTCTTGTGAGGACTAGTCCAGTCGGAAGAACTCTAGCTTCCAGTTGAATCCACTATAGAAAATCACCACAAGTTTTCATCCGAAGTTCTTGCAACTTCTACAACACGAGCTTTGATCCGAAGTACTCGACCAACTTCAATTGTGAAGTGTGAACCCTCAATCAAGCCTCTGATTATAACCACTCTGAAACTTCTAGACCGTACCGTACTGGCAAATCGACTAGAGGATTGTAACTGGCTTAGAATTTGAAAATGAAAGCTCAGAACACTTTGGAAGAAGTAGTAGGCTTATAGAGAAGAGATATGAAAGTGAATGGGTGAATAAGTGAATTAAAATGATTGAAATCCTTCTCTATTTATAGTTTTTCCAAAGGCAGAATTCTGACAGAATTCGGACAGAATTCGAACAGAACTCGATGAGAAAATCTCATTGGGATCCGTAACTGCAGGAAGACCAAGTTCAAAAACCAACATTCACTAACCGAACTCTGGTCGAATTCGGGCCGAATTCTGTTGGAGTTCTGTCAGGGTTTTTGCAAATTAGTTTTTGGGCTTTTTGAAAAGTCAAACAGTTAGGAAGTAGTTTGGGCTTTTGTAAGTGGGCTTATTTTCAAAATGAAAGGGTATTTTGAAAACATTTCTTGGGTAGCCTATTTGCCAGTATTGTCACCCCCAGTTTTCAGAAACAGGGGTATTTTTGTCATTTTACATTTTTGAATATTTTTGAAATTTATTTTATTATTTATGATATTATTTTGGGGTTAAAATTTATTTTATTATTTATGATATTGTTTTGGGGTTATTTGAGTCGGGTTCGAATTTCAACTCAATCCGACTTGAAACGGAGACCCGGGGGGTAGTTTGACTCTAGTGGGACCCACACACTAGTTAGGCATAGCCCATATGATATTAATTTTAGTCCACATGATATTAATTTTAGTTAGTAGTTAGACTAATTATTTATGGACAGGTTTAGTTTAATTAGAGACTTAAACTAGACTAAATTGACCTCAACCTTTAACCCATTCCTAATTTAAATCAAATAGATTAGTGGAGGGCATTTTGTACATTCAAATAGGGGACACCTTACCCTTTTTGGGCAGCCACTTATGAGGGGGGATAAGGAGTGAGTCACTCCTTCATTCATTTGTTTTCATCCACTTTCTCTCTATTGTTCTTCCCCAAATTAATTTAGAGATGAACCTCCATTGATTTCATCTCCAAATCAACCCCTTCTTCCACTAAATCTTCTTTATTTCTCTTCTACTCCATGGTTAGAGGGTGCTAGCCAAGTTTGGGGGGATTCGGAGCTCGTTCGTGTCCTTTTGGAATCTCTACGTGTCGGTGCCGTATCGGAAGGCTTTTCCTTTGAATCTCTCTTCCGGAAGGTATAATCTCTCCGCTAATCCATCCCTACATGCATATAAAAATATTTTGAACCCATAGGAATGACCCCCATGGTTGTATCTCCATTTGTGTCTATTTCGTGTCCATTTGGAGGTCATAGGAGTGTCCTTTGTGTTGTGGTTGTGTCTATGTGGGAAAACCCCAAATTTGGACACACTATGTGTTGTTGTTATGTATGAATGAATTATTACATGTTTAATCTCATATTTTTGTATTGGAGATATGTTCTATAGTATCTCATATATATATATATTAGTGTAGAGAGTGAGTTCTTGATATATTATGTTATATACTTGTGTTTCTTTTGTCTCAAACTACCTAAATTCGTCATAATATTTATCCACGTTTTAGTAGCAATAGCAACTTAGAAATACCATAACTTTTTGCTCGTAACTCCAATTGATCTCTCATTTTTTTTAAAAGAAGCGTATAGAAGTTATCTTTCCAAATATATATTTTAATAAGCCAAATTCGTTCTAAAACTTTTTGTAAAATTATTTGAGTGTCAGCTGTACGAAAGACGAACGCGTTTCGGTGTTTTTGCGATTTCGGGAGCTTCCGGACACGAAAATGCAATCAGTTTAAAGTTTCGGAAAGCTAACACAAAGATATATAACATACTTTCATCCTAGAATTTAGTGAATGTCCAATTGGTATAGTATTGGTTTTAAGTAGAAGAGTGATTATACGATATATGTATTTTGTGTAACCTATGAGCCTATATAGTATGGATATTAAATGAATATAGAGTATGTAATGCATAATATTTTAGATAAATGAAATAATATATATATGATATATATTCTCTTTACATTAATGTATATATATGGTTGAATGCAAGCATGTAGGAATGCAATTAATATAATGCATATAAGCAATGCATGAATAAAAGAATGATATACAATGTGTGCATGAAAGTATATAATGAATGCTAGATATAAATACAAGATATATATGTAATGATAGATATGAATGCATAATGTATAAATATTGTTATGCAATATATAATGATAACATGTATGGTAATGTAGAGTATATGATGCAAGCATGAATGAATGGAGGAAATACATGTATATAGGTAATATAGAATGTAATATATGAAAGGAATGAATGATAATATATAACATGATATGTAAGGTAATGCAAGGTATGAAACATATGATAAGTGCATGTTTGTATGTCTCTATGTTAATGTATAAAATGATAAGAATATACAATGTATGCATATGTATAAAACATGTAGGTAATGGATAGATGCATGAATGAAATGAATATTTGCAATATGTTAATATAAATACAAGATTCTAATATGCCTGAATGTAAGTATAATATAATACAAGTATACATGTATGTATCATGTAATGTAATATACATGATATGTATGTATGCATGTATACAATGTAAGTATGTATGCATTTCTATAAACTGAGTTAACCTATAACCTTTTACACACATTCATTCATACACCCTTTGACATCATGTATCACATGTCACATACACCTACCTATCACTAAATTTTAGAACATTAACACATATCCTTTCACACATGCCAAACACACACATACTCACTTACTCTTTTACCTCTCTTTCTCTCTCTCTCTATATATATATGTGCCTATATATATAGCTTTCCTATATATATCTATGTATATGAATATGTGAATGTGAATAATATATATATATTATATGACTAAGTTTGTGTGCTTTGTTAGCTTATGGTTTAGTTTTGTGCTTGGTTTAGCAAGTGACTTAGGCTATGAGTTAGTAGCTATTTTGGATACTTGATTTGCATATACTTAGTTTGTTTAGACCTAGAATAACTTGTTTGACCTAATTTAGACTTGTTAGACCTAGTTTGACCATAGTTGACCTAGGTTTGACTTTCATGGTTGACCAAGTTGACCAAGAGTTGACTTTGGTCTAGATTGACCTAGAATCATGTAGAATGCATAATAGAACTTCATATTGCCATTTTGGACTTGTTGTGACTTGTGCTGTTCTGATTAGGAGCCAGACACCTCTTCTCGGACATTATATTTACTTTGGATATTCAGACACCAGGCGAGTACATTCTCTGATCATTTCATATCCTGCTTAGAATTATTTCCTGCATTAAATTACTTTACTTGTACTGTCACGTTGGTCACACGGATTGGTACTATACGGATCCCTTCTTGAGATGTTATCCTTAGGGAGCATCGGCTACTACATGTTCTGTGCGTTTCACTTACATGACGTATCACTATGCTTCACAGGTTCTTTGATCACTTGTGACATATACCCTTATGATCACAGAGTCTTCTAGAATCTCTTATCCCATTTACTGGGTATTCTAGAATCTCCTAGAATCCCTATTTTTGGGACTACTATGTACCACCCTTCGGTGGCTTACCACCCTTCGGGGGATTACCACCCTTCGGGGGCTGTTACATAGAATCATAACATAACCTGATTGGATCCTTGTATATTGATTGGGGGTACGGGAGAGTAAAAATAGACATGTGAATACTATCCAAGTAGTGTAGCATCAGAATCTCTTCTATAGTGTAGCATCAGAATCTCCTATGCCATTTACATGTCTATATTGTACTCTGACTCACTAGCCACTATTAGTCTTTATTTATAGTAGATATTTCTATTACAGCTCTCTCTTTGTTTACATACTGCATTTCTTTCAGTACCTGTATCTTACTTTACTGCATGATTATATTTTCTAACCTGCTATGAACTGTTGAGATGTATTGTGCTCGCTCCTGTCCTGACTGGACCTGTTGATAAATTTTACAGATGGCCTGGGATTGCCTGCTAGCCTAGAGGAGACACAGTAGAGGTTGTTTAGATAGTTATTTCATTTTGTCTGGAGTTGTATTTACTTTGTGGATTACTGTATTTGAGTTTTGAGATGTATTTCTGGGTTTATGTATCTTAGACACTTAGACTTCTATCTCCTGTATCTCTTTTGAATTTTATGTTTTATCTATCTTTATCATGCTCTACCTTAGATGTGATTGAGACTGTATCTGCTATGTCACCCCCATTCGGGAAGTATAAATTGCTTAGCATTATTTTGTTAGATGATGTGACCTAGGACAGCGTTCTACCGCCGACACTGCGGCGTAGGCTGGGCGTTGTTACGTTCTCATGCCCTTACTCTAGGGTGCGGGTCGTGACATATTTTTAGTGGTGGCCCATGCAGGTCTAGTTTATGTAGTGGTATTCGAACTAGAGTACCACTACAGCCTGCAGTAGGAATAGGATATATTTTTGAAGATACTCAATCACAATTAGGATCCCTTGAGAGATTCCTGGGACGACCCTTGAGAATCTTGTTTAACTCCGATTTGAAAACTCTTTTTCCTTGATTTGATTTATCTTTACTTTCGGTTGTTGAATTTGATTTTGATGTATTATTATTGAATTTGAGTTTGTATTTATTGATTTTGATGAAGATTGTAAAATTTTGAATCTTGATGTTAGCTGTAGCATCCGAGTTTGTAGTTATATAATTTGAAGGATTTTGTTCATTTTTGAATTTTGATGTTCGTTGATAAATTTGATTTTTTTTGGTATTCATTGTTGATTTAATTTAATTTTTGGCAAGATGAAATTATATGGGCTAGGTCATCTAAGTTATGGAAATCTTGTCTTCTATAGTCACATTAGCCAGCATGGTGAGGACATATAGTCTGACTTTGGATATATTTCTCGGGTGTAGGAATTTAAGGTTTTCGCAGCCAAGCTAGCGGCATCGTGAAAATGATAAATACCATGATTCTAGAGGTATGTGCATAAGTCAAGGACTCTGTGATTATCGTAGCCTTGCTTACTAGTATGACGAGAATTTAGAGTACCATAATTTGGGTTAGACGCATATGATTATCAGATTATACCTTAAATGTTTTCAAACATGTTTTCTCTACTTTTGTTGCAGTCCTTCAAAAAAAAAGAATTATTATTTGTTTTGTTTTATTTTGCTTCTTATTATTTAACTTAGGAGTAGGTTTGCCTGTTTTTATAAACCTTTGTGTAACTTCTTGCTATGAGTTTCTTCTTAATACAATGAATCGATAATTTTGCTAGACTTTATCTTGGATTTGATAAATTAGCTCTGGGTTTCAAAATGGTTCTTCTTTAAACAGATAAGCAAAACAGATTTTATCGTTATTTCTTTCTTGCTATTATTCTTGTATTAGATAATAATAAAACTGTCTTGATTACGTCAATCACCTGCTTTGTAACCTTGGTAGGAATCTAACTGTTGGACTTAACGTAGAATTAAATTTTTAGATTGGGACATGAGAATATATATATAAATGTATATAGTGGACACCTTGCCTGACACGTATGCATGCTACACTTGATTTTCCACCTAGCTAAATACATATTAATATGTTGTTAATGTTAAAATTTTCAAAATCCCACTATTTTTGGTTTTCTGCTTTTTTTTCAGTTTAAATTCGTAATTCAAATATAAATTTTATGATAATAGTTTTGTTTACATCACTGCACATGTATGTTATACATAGGGTTTCAATTCAAAAAAAATATGTTGGTTGAGTTTTGTGTTTGAATTTGTCAAATCTAAGACTGTGTACATATTAACCCTTAATACTGGATTTTAAATGTTAGTTCAAATTGATTGTTTTAAATGTAATATTTAGAGCTGTGTACATTGTTGTTGTAGGGATATAAATTTAGGTTCCATATTCTTACATGTTAGGTTGTGATAAACATTGAGTTGGTTTTGATGTGCAAATTCTCCAAAATCCTGAAAACTGAATACATGTTAACATTTTTACATTGATTTCCATGTTTAGTTCAATTTCAAATTTAACATGTAATATTGAACTGTATGCGTAGATAAATGTATGGATAGTAGGTTAGGGTTTCATTTCTATCATGTTAGGATGTATTGGGAGCATTGAGATTAGTTGTGATGTTTCAAACTCCTAAATTTTGAAATTACATTATGTTAATATTTTACTGCTTTAAATGTTAGCTTATTTTCAGATTTTGTATGTAAATGCTGAACTAAAACTGGGTTTAACCTTTCAATACTAAGCTATAACCCTGTACAAGGACACACACACACCCTAACTTAGTATACCCTGTCATGTAACCTAACCTTTCCTCTCTATGTTATGATCATATATCTATAAAGATATATATAGAGTTTATACGTACATGTTATAATATATATAGATACATAACTAAATCTCTACCTCTTTATAGATATATATGGTTAGCCATGCATGTTATGAGTAAATAGGTTGTGTGTTGTAGATTGTTTAAACCAATATGCCATGATTAGTGTAACTTGATAGCCGTTGTTTTGAAACCCAATTCCTCATATACAATTTCGTGTATATTTCACATACACACATGCCTACTATCTAACCATATGAACATGTCCACATACACCCATACATACAGGAACCACATAACTTGTACATAATGCCAGCTTTTCCCTCTCTAACGCTATATATATATAAATATATTGTGATCGGATTTTCATGCAATTAGCTTTCATTCTTTAACTTTTGTTTTTGATTTTCTTGAATAGTACCCCTTATTAGATAAATGGTAGTTAACTTTATTTTATTTTGATAAGTACCAGTTTTCATATAGGATGGTAGACTGCCTTATAGTCTTGATGATAGTTATTTCTGTATCTTTTCTAGTTTAGTACCCTAGATTGCTTGTGTGTTTTGATACCCTATGACCATTTTGGTTTAGCATGACTAGTATACCTAGATGAGACTTTCACTACCACCGTATGCCATGACCCTGTATGTCATCCTTTTAAATCGTATGATTGTTTAAGTTTTAAGACTTTGATTGTGGGGGGTTTAACCTAGAAGGAGTATGAACATTTTAATTTCGAGGATGAAATTTTTCTAAGGTGGGTAGACTTGTAACACCCAGTTTTCTAAAATGAGGGTAATTTTGAAATTTTATAATTTTAATCATTTATTGATTTGAAATTTAAATCAAGATATAATTTTTGGTAATTTTTAAATCATTTTAAAACTATTTAAATCATGACTTGTGATTTTGATGTTTTGCTAACCCTAGAGACTGTTTGACCTAGAGCCTAACCATATGATTAGGATGTTTTAATGTCATTTCTGGCCTAAGAATATTTTGCATTTGACCTCTTTGAATTATTTTGATATTTATTGCGTTGGTGATTGTTGATTTTGACCTTTGATAGGTGTGATTTTGTGATGGTTTTGTGTCCGTAGCGGACACGTATCAGTTTTTATTTATAAATGTTTGATGTGCCTCAAAGAGATTTTTTTTATTGCTGATTTTTTTTTTGAAAAGTATTTGAATGAGATTGTTTTCTGCATGTATTTTCTGTGATTGCTTTGTTTTAATTTCGAGGACGAAATTTTTTTAAGGTGGATAGATTTGTCACCCCCAGTTTTCAGAAACAGGGGTATTTTTGTCATTTTATATTTTTGAATATTTTTGAAATTTATTTTATTATTTATGATATTATTTTGGGGTTAAAATTTATTTTATTATTTATGATATTGTTTTGGGGTTATTTGAGCCGGGCTCGAATTTCAACTCAATCAAACTTGAAACGGAGACCCGGGGGGTAGTTTGACTCTAGTGGGACCCACACACTAGTTAGGCATGGCCCACATGATATTAATTTTAGTCCACATGATATTAATTGGCAAATGTTAAAGGCTACCCCCAAATTACTAAGGGCCACCAATCTACTAAGGGCAACCATCCTACACTTATATTTTTACTAAGGGCAACCTAAAAAGAATCATTTTACTAAGGGCTACCAAAAAAAAAAAACAAAACAAAACCAAACAGCCCTCCCTTTCCCCCCCTCTTGTTCATTCCCTCCCCCCTCATCCCTGAAGTCTCCTCCCCCCTCCTCCCAGAAGTCTCCTCCCCCTCCGACAGCCCCCCTTCCCCACTCCTCCACGAAGTCCCCTCCCCCTCCTCCACGAAGTCCCCTCCCCTCCTCCACGAAGTCCCCTCCTCCTTCGACAGCCCCCCTTCCCCCTTCCTCCATGAGTTTGAGATTCAGTGAGGACTGCAGGCCAAGGCTTGCCAACATAGGACTGCCAACATAGCACTGCAGCCTAGGCTGCAGTCCTCAATGCACAGAGGACTGCAGGCCAAGGCTGCAGTCCTCAATGCACAGAGGACTGCAGGCCAAGGCTGCAGTAACTGTAGCCTCCTTTATTTTGTCAACTCATTTAGCTACTGTCAACTTAGGTCTGCAGCCTAGCCTGTAGTCCTCAATGCAAATAGGACTGCAGGCCAAGGCTGCAGTCACTGTAGCCAACTAGTCAAGTTTACTTTAACGATTTTTTGTAGCTTTTAGGGTGGAAAGTCTTGGCTTTTGATGTGATTGCAGCGCAGTTGATGATTCATGAAATTAAAAGGTGCTTGTTTATGCTGAAATGGAGCTCTAAATCCATAGAAATTTCTTTTTTTTGCTATATCAGGAACACTAAATCTTGATTGTGCTTGTAGCAGTAGGCAATCTTTAGTGCGTATGATCAATAGCATGGATTCTCTTTCACGCTTCTCAATTCTATTGAGAAACTAGAAATATAGTAAAGCACTGTTAAGGCCTATCTCTACCCATACTATATTATACAATTGGTATTTGAGTCTGCACTGATGGATAATTATTAATTGATTGATAGTGTATTGTCATTCACCAAGTTCTAACTTTATACAGAAGGATTAGAAACTTGGATCCTGTAAATGATATAGCTCCGTGCAAATGGTTTTCATGATAGTTGTAGTATTTCTCAAGGGTGTCCCAATACCATGTGTTAGGTATTGTACTAGATTAGTTAGTATAAGATTTTATCATGGGTTAGAATGGAGAAAAGAGGAAGAAGACAAAGAAAGAAGACAAAGAAAGAAGATGGTGTCCCTTAGTGTTTTGAAAATAGCAAACTTGTAATTTTTTTAACATTTTTGAGTTGGTGGCCCTTAGTAATTTGGGGGTGGCCTTTAACATTTGCCTATTAATTTTAGTTAGTAGTTAGACTAATTATTTATGGATAGGTTTAGTTTAATAAGAGACTTAAACTAGACTAAATTGACCTCAACTTTTAATCCATTCCTAATTTAAATCAAATAGATTAGTGGAGGACATTTTGGAAATTCAAATAGGGGACACCTCACCCTTTTTGGGCAGCCACTTATGAGGGGGGATAAGGAGTGAGTCACTCCTTCATTCATTTGTGTTTCATCCACTTTCTCTCTCTTGTTCTTCCCCAAATTAATTTAGAGATGAACCTCCATTGATTTTATCTCCAAATCAACCCCTTCTTCCACCAAATCTTCTTTATTTCTCTTCTACTCCATGGTTAGAGGGTGCTAGCCAAGTTTGGGAGGATTCGGAGCTCGTTCGTGTCCTTTTGGAATCTCTACGTGTCGGTGCCATATCGGAAGGCTTTTCCTTTGAATCTCTCTCCCGGAAGGTATAATCTCTCCTCTAATCCATCCCTACATGCATATAGAAATATTTTGAACCCATAGGAATGACCCCCATGGTTGTATCTCCATTTCTGTCCATTTCATGTCCATTTGGAGGTCATAGGAGTGTCCTTTGTGTTGTGGTTGTGTCCATGTAGGAAAACCCCAAATTTAGACACACTATGTGTTGTTGTTATGTATGAATAAATTATTACATGTTTAATCTCATATTTTTGTACTAGAGATGTGTTCTATAGTGTCTCATATATATATATATTATTGTAGAGAGTGAGTTCTTGATATATTATGTTATATACTTGTGTTTCTTTTGTCTCAAACTACCTAAATTCGTCATAATATTTATCCACGTTTTTAGTAGCAATAGCAACTTAGAAATACCATAACTTTTAGCTCGTAACTCCAATTGATCTCCCGTTTTTTTTAAAGAAGCGTATCGAAGTTAGCTTTCCAAATATAAATTTTAATAAGCCAAATTCGTTCTAAAACTTTCTGTAAAATTATTTGAGTGTCAGCTGTACGAAAGACAAACGCGTTTCGGTATTTTTGCGATTTCGGGAGCTTCCGGACACGAAAATACGATCCGTTTAAAGTTTCGGAAAGCTAACACAAAGATATATAACATACTTTAATACTAGAATTTAGTGAATGTCCAATTGGTACAGTATTGGTTTTAAGTAGAAGAGTGATTATACGATATATGTATTTTATGTAACCTATGAACCTATGTAGTATGGATATTAAATGAATATAGAGTATGTAATACATGATATGTTAGATGAATGAAATGATATATATATGATATATATTCTCTTTACATTAATGTATATATATGGTTGAATGCAAGCATGTAGGAATGCAATTAATATAATGCATATAAGCAATGCATGAATAAAAGAATGATATACAATCTGTGCATGAAAGTATATAATGAATGCTAGATATGAATGCAAGATATATATGTAATGATAGATATGAATGCATAATGTATAAATATTGTAATACAATATATAATGATAACATGTATGGTAATGTAGAGTATATGATACAAGCATGAATGAATGGAGGAAATACATGTATATAGGTAATATAGAATGTAATATATGAAAGGAATGAATGATAATATATAACATGATATGTAAGGTAATGCAAGGTATAAAACATATGATGTGTGCATGTTTGTATATCTCTATGTCAATGTATAAAATGATAAGAATATACAATGTATGCATATGTATAAAACATGTAGGTAATGGATAGATGCATGAATGAAATGAATATTTGCAATATGTTAATATAAATACAAGATTCTAATATGCATGAATGTAAGTATAATATAATACAAGTATACATGTATGTATCATGTAATGTAATATACATGATATGTATGTATGCATGTATACAATGTAAGTATGTATGTATGTATGCATTTCTATAAACTAAGTTAACCTATAACCTTTTACACACATTCATTCATACACCCTTTGACATCATGTATCCCATGTCACATACACCTACCTATCACTAAATTTTAGAACATTAACACATATCCTTTCACACATGCCAAACACACACATACTCACTTACTCTTTTACCTCTCTTTCTCTCTCTATATATATATATGTGCCTATATATATAGCTTTCCTATATATATCTATGTATATGAATATATGAATGTGAATAATATATATACATTATATGACTAAGTTTGTGTGCTTTGTTAGCTTATGGTTTAGTTTTGTGCTTGGTTTAGCAAGTGACTTAGGCTATGAGTTAGTAGCTATCTTGGATACTTGATTTGCATATACTTAGTTTGTTTAGGCCTAGAATAACTTGTTTGACCTAATTTAGACTTGTTAGACCTAGTTTGACCATAGTTGACCTAGGTTTGACTTTCAGGGTTGACCAAGTTGACCAAGAGTTGACTTTGGTCTAGATTGACCTAGAATCATGTAGAATGCATAATAGAACTTCATATTGCCATTTTGGACTTGTTGGGACTTGTGCTGTTCTGATTAGGAGCCAGACACCTCTCTTCGGACATTATATTTACTTTGGATATTCAGACACCAGGCGAGTACATTCTCTGATCATTTCATATCATGCTTAGAATTATTTCCTGCATTAAATTACTTTACTTGTACTGTCACGTTGGTCACACGGATTGGTACTATATGGATCCCTTCTTGAGATGTTATCCTTAGGGAGCATTGGGTACTACATATTCTGTGCGTTTCACTTACATGACGTATCACTATGCTTCACAGGTTCTTTGATCACTTGTGACATATACCCTTATGATCACAGAGTCTCCTAGAATCTCTTATCCCATTTACTGGGTATCCTAGAATCTCCTAGAATCTCTATTTTTGGGACTACTATGTACCACCCTTCGGGGGCTTACCATCCTTCGGGGGCTGTTACATAGAATCATAACATAACCTGATTGGATCCTTGTGTATTGATTAGGGGTACGGAGGAGTAGAAATAGACATGTGAATACTATCCAATTAGTGTAGCATCAGAATTTCTTCCATAGTGCAGCATCAGAATCTCCTATGCCATTTACATGTCTATATTGTACTCTAACTCACTAGCCACTGTTAGTCTTTATTTATAGTAGATATTTCTATTACAGTTCTCTCTCTGTTTACATACTGCATTTCTTTCAGTACCTGTATCTTACTTTGCTGCATGATTATATTTTCTAACCTGCTATGAACTGTTGAGATGTATTGTGCTCGCTCCTGTCCTGACTGGACCTGTTGATAAATTTTACAGATGGCCTGGGATTGCCTGCTAGCCTAGAGGAGACACAGTAGAGGTTGTTTAGATAGTTATTTCATTTTGTCTGGAGTTGTATTTACTTTGTGGATTACTGTATTTGAGTTTTGAGAGGTATTTCTGGGTTTATGTATCTTAGACACTTAGACTTCTATCTCCTGTATCTCTTTTGAATTTCATGTTTTATCTATCTTTATCATGCTCTACCTTACATGTGATTGAGACTGTATCTGCTATGTCACCCCCATTCGGGGAGTATAAACTGCTTAGCATTATTTTGTTAGATGATGTGACCTAGGACAGCGTTCTATCGTCGACACTGCGGCGTAGGCTGGGCGTTGTTACGTTCTCGTGCCCTTACTCTAGGGTGCGGGTCGTGACACGTATGATGCAGTGTACATCATATTCCTAGACTCAATAAATATGTAAAATATATTGATAAAATAGGAAAACCAAGAGCCCTTTGATGACGTCTTTCTTCTAATATTTGAGCAGACTTGAAGACGCCTTTTTCCTTTACGGCGGTCGTCCAAAGATAAACAGATCTGACCGGGCAGCGGAACCCCCGATGCGAGGCCCCGGATAGGTCGTTAGGCGGTTCAGAGAAATCTTCTTGTATAACGCCGTCTTTGGCCCATCACTAATTCTTCATTGCATATGTCCTGATTTGACAAAGCTTGATCATGCTTACTGCATGCCTACAAGTACATGTTAGACAAACAAAACAATATGATACAAGCTTATGTAGCTCAACAATATTGATATAGTGAACATTGAGGACAATGCTAAGTTTAAGTAGCAACATGATAGTGATTACATGAATATTAGTGATGTCATTATGGTAAACTTAATTGATTAGCCATATTCAAAAATATGATATAATCATTGGGCTAACAGTTTTTGTGAGGTTCAACATGAAATCCATGAAAGTGTGACTTGGCCTAATATAATCTACCCTACGAAAATAATGTTAGTGAATATTAGATTTCTGAGACCACAATCTTTTTACTTATAATGACCTTAGATATAAAATAAATAATTATTATCATGGATAAAGAAGAGATTTTTCCATCATCACAAATCACAAATATGTTAAAATATTTTCTTACCTTGTGCATAGAGTGGAGGCTTTTATTTTCACTATTGGATAGCCGGCGACTGTGAGAGGGACGATTGTGTAGACTGCCGCTAGAAACGTGGACTAATGTGATGCCACTTAACAAAAAAGCAACCATTTCACTTGTCTTGTTGCCAGTTGTCGATAGTCTTATTAAAATCAACATGGCCTTCCATCTCAACAGCACCAACAAACTGTCCGCTTGTATTTACCTGCCAAATATGGAAACACATTT
The DNA here is from genome assembly GCA_029216955.1 of Iris pallida. Classification (NCBI taxonomy): domain Eukaryota; kingdom Viridiplantae; phylum Streptophyta; class Magnoliopsida; order Asparagales; family Iridaceae; genus Iris; species Iris pallida. The sequence goes on along the minus strand of JANAVB010037419.1, from coordinate 3,904,559 downwards.
TACGAAACTAAGAAATAAGCAAATAGGAATATCTTCAAACAAAAAGATCAAATAGCCATACTTACAGAGAAGAATAGAAACATATGACATCCTCCTGCTTTCCTTTGTGCTTCTTGGTAACCGCATCGAGCTTTTTATTCCCATTTGGCATGCTAGCCCAAACATTATATTTAATACTTTTGTGAATATCATCCTTGTTGTAAGACTTGATGATGAAGAACTGGCATCTGCATATTTATCAGGGAACTCTACCTGATTGTACTGATCCTTATCAGGGACAGCGGACTCCTCGACAATTTCGTTGTTGGAAAGACTATGTTCCTTCATTGGAACAGGTAAAGTGGGTACAAAAACTTTCTAGTTCTTAAAATGATTGTTAGCTCTGGGCCCCTTGTTCAGTTCACTCAAACCATCTGAGTTCTCATTGCCATAATCATAAAAACCATTCCTTCTGCCTCTTGGCTTGTACTTGATATCCATAACTGGCCCCCATCGTCCACTAGTTCCGGAGTCATAAAAATTTGGTCTAAAATAGGGACCATTGTTGTAGGAATTGAACATCTGATTGTTCGGATACATCATATTTATCATGTCAGGGGCAACATAAAAAATGTAGCAAGTTATAATAGATAAGTAAGAATCTGAAAGGTACTAAAAAGATTTATTTTTTATGAATCTGCAAACATGGATAGTTCAATAACCAACAAAGAACTTTCTTTATAAGCTTTGGAAGAAAATATGAGTGAGCTTGAACCTACAAAGAAAATAAGTAAAGCATAGTAAGGATGACTAGTGCAGATAGTATCAAGAAATATTATATCACAAGGATGCCAATTGATCAATAGATGCAATGTAGTTGTCACTAAAAACCTTTTATGAGGCAAAATAAAATCTCGAGAACTTCCTATAAGGAATATAGGTATAATTCAAAAATATTGAATAAGAGAACTATATATCGTGTAATGAAGGTTTGTTAAGTATACATGTGAGTATATCTTTATGTTGATAACATATAATGGAAACTATATAAAAATGACGCACGATGAAATAATTTAACACTATTTATAGAATCAATTAAACTACATACAAGATAGAAAAATATTAAGCTCACCATGATCCGTAGATTGAAGCAGAAAAGAATGGCATAAAGAACTCCCACAAGGAGTAGTAATAGGTTCACACAATTACTTCAGACATAATGTACATCTGAAGACATTTGAGCATTGTAGATTCCTGACCCTATTTTGTGAACAAGAGGTAATTTGCTTCAGTTTCTATTATGTCCATATTAGTAGGATCGCACAAGATAACCAATTTTAATCTACTTAAGCATTTCGACAAACATCCTGCGTGCACAACAAAGGGCGGGATGGAGATGTTCCTCCTTGCCCACAATAATTCATTCCACATGCGATTCTCCTCAGCGGTGCCAAGAAATCTGAAATTGACGACGACGATCTCCTCCTACGGTCCCTTGGGATCGATCAGTTCCCCGAGTGTGACACGTCGACGAGATCAGGGGCTATGACCTCGGCTTCTCGAACACCTCTTCCTCCTCCAATAAATATTCACAGTCACTTTCATAATATAAAATTTTACAGAACACTAACAAATTAATAGAAAATTTCATACGAAGATCCATCAATAACACTGAGGAATTGGAAAATTAAAACTCACAAGAAAAACCTTCAAAAATTGGATTCATAATCATGAAAATTTATAGATGAAGAAAAAGAGATTAGAAGCTTACCTGAATATGAGAGGAATAGAAGGAAAACTTTGAGGATTAAAAAAACTTCAAAGAGATGGGGGTGGAGGAGAGGGGAAATAGAAAATGAGTACGGGAGATTTAAAATATTTTTGTAATGTATGTAACAGATGGAAGGTTTTGATTAGTATGAAAAGAGGCTTCTAGCCAATTGGAACGCTTTATTATCAATCATGAGAGTAACATATGTGATTGAACGTAAATAACAATGTTTAATGACTGTTCCAAAGAATAAAATTTTAAATTTAATTAAATTAAATTAATTTTAGGAACACTTTATTAGTTTGGAGTGGTCAACAAGTGTTCCAATGTCTATGAACACCTATATACCGTTCAAAAGTCCAAAATATTAAATGTTCCAAATTACCCTTTTTGGTGTAGTAGCGGCACGCAGTGGCTGCACAGGGCCGCACAGGAGCTGTGGCGCTGCTGTACTACTTTGCGCTGGCGCACAGGAGCTGCTACGCTGCTGGGCGCTACACGCTTGCGCTGCTGCATGACTGTGCTGCTTCGCAGCTATGTGCGCAGGCTGACGGGCTAAGTAGGCTACAGGGCGCAGGTGGCTAATGATGTGGCTGATTGGAAGATTTAAGCATTTATGGAAAGATTGAGTTAATTGATCAATTTTTGTGGGATTTGAATTTAATTCATTCAAGTCTTTCCATTATTCACTCCTATCTTTTCGCAATCAGTTACGGCTAGGATTAGGATTAGGGTTTCGGCCCTTCTCTATAAATACTCTCTTCGTGCCTTTATTAAGGACTTATGCTAAAATAAAGAGACGAAGAGAGTTATGTCGCCGCTGTCATTGGAGTCCATTGGAGTTCTTCGAGTTTGAGAAAGGAGGTGACAACGAGCGTTCCTGATGTTCTTTCGAACTTGCTAGTTCCTGGGAGCAGATCGCAATAGGGCGAATTTTGCTTTGAACAACGATAATCTTTATCACCCCAGCAAAGTCGTTGCATCAACTTCGGTTGAGAATGAGTATTCACCTTCGTTGCATCAACTCCGGTTGAGAATGATTATTCATCTTTGTTGCATCAAATCCGGTTGAGAACGATTAGCAAAATTGCGGTGATCTATATTTCGCCTACTGAATTGCTTTTATCCATCTCATACTTTCTAAAAGATCGAGATTTCCATCAAACAATCTGTTCGGGAATAATATTCTCAAAGCAAGATTCGGATCTGATGGCGAAGAATCGTACACAACTTCTCCATACAAGTTTTGAACTTGAGATCAAGTTTGACGGAGAGCATTTCAACGTATAGAAGAGAAAGGCCAGCCTCAATCTTCAACTCATGAGTGTCGACTATGTGTTGACAGATCCTGAGCCTTTGATTCTAGAAGGTGAAAATGTTCGAAGGGTTGAAAAAGCCACGACTTTGCAGTCGAAGTGGAGACGGGATAACAACCTCTGCATGTTGTTGATCCAGAACTCGATGGAGGACTCTCTGGCGGAGTCATACAGCAAGATGGTCAATGCAAAGGACGTATGGGAGTCTGTAGAGAATCTCTAAAAGGAAGATGAGAACAGAAACAAGATCTACGTGACTGAAAAAGTCTGGAGGATGTGGTTTAAGGACGATAAAACCATGTTGCCTCAAGTCAAGGAGTTCCTCAAGTTACGTCAGAAGCTGGCGGATGACGGCATGTCCTTGGTCGATGTTTTTGTCGCCGAGGGTATTGTCGCCAAGCTCCCACCTGGGTGGAGCAACTTCATCGCGGACATGCACCGTAAGAAGATAGAAGTGGATCCGGAATGCCTCTTGTACTGGATACATGTTGAAGACGAGTTGAGGGCTCAACTAAAAGTAGATGCCTTGTCCAAGCAGATGGCTAAGGCTAACATGGTGCAAGTAGGAAATTCTAAAGGAAAGCAGAAGACTCCCTACCAAAAGAAGAAAGATGTTCACAATCCGAAGGTGAAGTCGGCTCATTTTAAATCGAAGTCCAAAGATCTTGGGACTTGTTTCAACTGTGGCAAGAAAGGCCACTGGAAGAGGGAATGCAAAGAAAAACCAAAACAAATGGAGCAAGGTGTGAGGCTAACTTTGTTGCTATGATTGTACAGGTTGACTCAGCTGGGATTGATACAGACTGGTGGATAGACACTGGGGCCTCGTGTCATGTTTGCTCAAAGAAGGAGTGGTTCACCATGTACCAACCTGTTTCTGAGAAGGTTTTGGTGGCGTACTAGACACAAGCTAAAGTATTCGGGATCGGGACGGTGGTATTGCAACTGACTTTGGGGAAGTCAATGACGCTTTAGATATGAAGCATGTACCTGCTATAGCCAAGAACCTGGTCTCTGTAAGCCTGTTCTGCAATACAGGCTTGAGGATGGACATTAACGCTGGTCAAGTCGTTATATCTTATAAAGGAACATACTTCGGGAAAGCTTTCTGCATCAAAAGGATATTTAAACTTCAACTTGTAACTCCTATGGAGATAGTGAATGCAGTTTCTTCTTATGGTTATTCTCTTGAGTTGTGGCACTACAAAAAATAGGCTTTTAGCGATGGCGAGATCCGTCGCTAAGTCATTTTTTCCGTCGCTAAAGCCAAATAGCGACATATCAGCGATGAAAATGGTTTGTCGAGAAATCACATGTCGCTAATTTAAATTAGTCGCTAGTTTGTCGAAAATAGCGACTGATTAGTGACGCATTTAGCGACAAGCTATTTATTGGAAAATGTGACGTAATAGCGACGGAAACCCTGTCTCTATAGTTACCGACGAACTACCGACGTCACAGCGGCGTAATTCAGCATGAGAGTAGCGACGGGCTAGCGACGGAAAATTACGTCGCTAAGATGTTTTCGATACGCTTTTGGTGTCGGACAGGAACATAGCGATGGAATAGTAAGTAAAACTTACGTCGCTATTCAGTCGCTATACTGGAATATAATATATTCCAGAACCTTAGCAATGGAAACTACAATCGCTATTCCGTCACTAGCCTACAAAGTAAATTTTCCAGGAATGTAGCGATGGAAAAATCTTTGTTGTTCCGTCGCTAGCCTGCAATGTTCTAGGTTTTCTGTCGTTGTTCCGTCGCCATTCCATCGCTAAATACAATATTGTATGTCAGTATTTGTGTTTCCTGCACTCCATATCCCTGTCGACAGTTACACACACAATATACAGTCATATAAACAGTTTCCAAATACAATATCAGTATTCGTGTTTCCAACAGTCCTTATCCCTGTAGATAATTTTATAGTAGACACACGTATCAGTATTTGTGTTTCCTGCAAATTCTCAGTTTCATGTACACGTATCCCAAATGTTTTAATACAACACATACACACCTATCCAAAATTAGCTTCATACACACATACGAATAATGTTTTAATATAAGAAATATTAATACACATATCCAAAATATTTTAATAAAAGAAAGTACTGGCAAAATAAATCTAGGTCGTCGGGCGTGATGGAAACCTCTCGGCAGGAATGATGAAGACCTCTCGGCGGACTTAATGAAGATCCAAGCTGCAAATGTGAACGTCGACCTCTCGGCACCATATAAAAAATTGAAAGAAATAATAAGTGATGATGTGTTAAAAATAAAAACTACTGTCATATCATTATACTAATGGAACTCATATATTAAATTAAAACGTACGTACTAGTTTGATTCATCTTCCCAAGAGTCTTCTGAATCATCGCTTGATTCCGAAGTGTCTTCTTCTGCTTCTTCGTTTTCACTATCACTATGATCTTCATCTTCATCTTCCAATACTTCTTTCTCAACATCTTCTAATTCTTTATCAATGTTAACCTCCATAACGTCATCTACCGCAACCTCCATATCTTCTAAATCCTCTTCCTTAACACCAGCCAAACTTATATATGTTGGTTGAGGCTTGACCACCTCTTCTCTTGGTAGGCTAAATCCTCCAAATTATATGTATTTCTTGCTTTGTTTTTGCATACAGCCCACCAATCCAGGGTACTGCACCATCGGCTAGGATAACTCGTATCGTACACTTGAACGGTTTGACTAGCCAACATAAATGGTTCAAAACCTCCATATATTTTTCCATATTTTATATCAACAAAGCCAAATTGTTTGTCAATCTTCCATCCTTGCTTGAGTGTTGTGTCAAACCAATGACATTTAAAAAGCACAATCTTCGTATCAACAGAATATTCAATCTCTACTATATCTCTTAGAACACCGTAGTAGTCGAATTCGGGATCGGCATCGTAGACTGAGGCTCTCACACAAACTCCTGAATTTTTGGTATAATTAGCCTCCTCATCGACAAATGAATGATTGATAGGCTTATCAGTAGTTCTAAAGTTAAAGCCATTGATTGTATATCCGCTCCAACACTTCGCCTTCTTGCTCGGTCCAATAACAATTGCTCTTACCCCTTTGTTCTGCAACTGTGTACATGAGCCTAGATATCTATAAGAAATATATTAAATATTAGAAATATTTTGAATAGGCTTATTAATAGTTCTAAAGTTAAAGCCATTGAAGCTTCTACATGAGCCTTATTGCCCACTTTCTTCTTCAAGTGACCTAGATATCTATAAGAAATATATTGAATATTAGAATTGTTTAAATAAAAAATTACAAATTAGGAGATTATTTTATACCTCTCAAATGGGTACATCCATCGATAATGGACGGGAGCACCGACACGTGCTTCGTATGCAAGATGAATCGGCAAATGTTTCATACTATTAAAGAAGCCGGGAGGAAACACCCTTTCTAAATTGCACAACGTCACTACAACTTTCTCCTCAAGTTTTAGCATATGTTGCACCGTCAACTTACTTGAACAAAAATCTCTAAAGAAGACAGATAACTCGGCCAACGGAGTCTATCCATGAGAAGGTAGCATATCTCTAAAAGCGATAGGAAGTAATCGCTCCATGAAAACGTGACAATCATGACTCTTCATCCCTATCAACCTGCATTCGTAGAGATCGACACATCTCGCCAGATTCGATACGTAACCGTTAGGAAATCTCAACTTTGAAATCCATTTACATATTATTAGTTTATCATCTCTACTCAATGTAAATGGTGCTGGAGGCTTCACCCAGTTACCATTGGGCCTTTGCAACTGATGCAACTCTGGACGCTTGCAAATAATTTCTAAGTCATTCCTTGCTTTAATATTGATCTTTTGTTTTCCCTTAATATCCATCACAGTATTAAATATGTTGTCACATGACATCAAGATTGTTTCTTATGAGATTGTCCGACTAATAAGGCAAATCCCAAAAGATACTCTGTTTCGTCCAATTGTGATGTTGTTCGAAGCCTTCAATGTGATGGCCCGATCCCAGATTTTCCATGACAGTCGGTAAATCTCAAACATCTTCCCAAACTACATCTTCTGTTAATCTCAACGAGGGAAGAGATACTTCCCGTTTACCAGCCCTGAAGTCATCTATGTTCCTTCTCCACGAATGTGACGAAGGAAAAAACTGGTGGTGGCAATAAAAAAAACACGCCTTTCCTCCATTCTGAAGGCAGAATGCCTTACCCTTCCCCATGCATATCGGACATGACATAATACCATGAGTACTCCACCCCGATAATATCCCGTAAGCTGGAAAACCGTTGATGGTCCACATGACATCGCCCTCATCTGAAAGTTCTGCTCCATCGCTATATCAAACGTCTGGACGCCAAACTGCCATAATTGTTTCAACTCGTCCACCAACAGTTGCAAGTAGATATCGATGTTCTTCTTTGGATTTCTTGGACCGGATATGATAAGTGTGAGGAACATGTAAGGAGTTTTCAGGCACATCCACGGTGGTAGATTGTACGGGGTTAAAATCACCGGCCAACAAGAGTATTGCGTCCTCGACTGTCCGAATGGAGTGAATCCATCAGAACATAAAGCCAATCGAACATTCCTAGGCTCCGCAGCAAAATCAGGATGACACCGATAAAAATGCTTCCATGCTTCTCTATCGGCAGGATGAGATAATTCTCCTTCATCCATCTTCCGTTCTTTGTTATGCCATGTCATGTGTTGTGCAGTATTTGTAGACATATACATCCTCTGCAGCCTCTTTGTGATTGGCAAGAACTGCATGTACTTGTATGGACGCATCCGCGTCCGGGCAATTGATTTTCCTTTGCCCCGGATTGGCTTGTACCGGTCCTCGTCACAGAAAATGCATTTGTCTTTATCACTGTTCTCCTTATAGTATAGCATGCAACCATTTCGACAGTAGTCTATCTTCTGGTAGCCCAATCCGAGTTTCTGCATCATCATCTTCGACTTGTAGAAGCTTTCAGGCAAATCATTTGATCCTTTTGGCAACAACTCTCTTACAAGCTGAATTATCTGATCATAGCATTCTTGCGGTAAGTTAAAATCAGATTTAAGGTTCAACAGCCGCATCACTACCGACAATACCGAATGAGAATCACAACCCGGATATAACGGAGTATCAGCATGCTTGAACATATCGTAGAACTCCTTTGCATTAGGATGCGGATCCTCACGTGCCACAGCAAAATCTAATACCATCTCACGTGCCAAGTTTGTTGGTTGCCGATATTCAAAATGATCTCCGATAATAGAATCTCTCACCTCGGTATTGAAGAAGGACTGAGATTACGAAGTCGGAGATTCTCCTTGATTAATCCACACGTTGTAGTTTGGCATGAAACCCTTCTTGTAAAGGTGCTCTTTCACGAGTGACACCTCTCTAAATGGTATATTCTTACATTTGACACAAGGGCACTTTATGCGCCTTCCGTCCATGAAATCGGCATGGCTACTTGCATATATGAGAAATTGCTCGACGCCCGCCTTGAAATCGTCCGTCGAGCCAATCATACTCTCATGTTGCCGATTGTACATCCACGAACGGTCAAGTAAGTATCGACACATTGTTCTAATCCACGTGAATGATTCTGAATCAAGAATTAAGATGCTATATATCACTTGGTATCATAAAACAAACCTAGTACAACTTGCTATGACGTACCCCTCACGTACATTCACTCATAAAACAAACCTAGTATAATTAGGTATCACGTTGATACTCAAGTATCAAATTGATACTCAAGTATATATCGCATTGATCAATCAATTACCTTAGTAATCTAAAACTACTATACCTATTTATTTCGTGTCCGTGTTCCGTCAAATTTCTAAAACTATTATACCGATAAATTTCTATTTATCTACTATACCCACTACTATACCGATAAATTTCAAATACGAAATTGAAATTGAAATCCTAGAACATGTTGAAAAAACACAAACAAAGCATAAATAAAAATAAATGCAAATTAGGGTTTAGGGTTTCGGACCTTGTAGAGGTTGGTCATGGAGAGGATCTCGGAGAAGGGGGGAAGTCGGTGGGGGGCGCCGGAGGGGGTGGTCGTCGGAGGGGGGGTCGCCGGAGGGGGGCACGACAGAGGAGGAGAAGAGGGAGGGTGTACGGGGTTTCGAAGGAGGAGAAGAGGGGGGATGGAGTGGGGGAGCACGCCGATGGGAGGTAGTCGCCGGAGGTGGGGGCTCGACAGAGGAGGAGAAGAGGGGGTGGTTAGGGGGGTCGATCGGAGGAAGAGAAGAGGGAGGGGGCCGGAGTGAAGGAGGGCGCCTGAGGGGGCCGTCGGAGGGGGCCACAGTAGGGGGGCGGGAGAGGGGAGGAGAGAGAAGGAGTTTGAGAGTGAGAGAGTGATTGGGAAATTTTTAAAATTTAAGTAACTTTCGAATTTTCACATCAAATTAGCAACGAAAATTTTATGTCGCTACATGGAAATGTCACTAAGTAGTCGCTCGTTAGTCGCTACCTTTATGAAAAAATTTAGAATAAAAAGTGATCCTTCCATTTTGACATTTACAGCAGCTTAGCGACGTATATATCTATCGCTAGTCAGTCGGTTGACATATTCCGTCGCTAAATGGTCGTTGATCCGTCGCTAAACTTATAAAAAATTTAAGTAAAAAAATTCGTCGCCCGTAAGTCGCTTGTCAGCCGCTAATTGGCGACTGATTACGCGGTCGCAAATTTTTAGTCACTATTTGCCTGTATTTTGGTAGTGTGGCATAAAAGACTAGGACATGTTCATTGTAAAAGAATAAACAAGATGTCTAGTCTAGGGCTTATCTCCAAATATGGGGGTAAGGAGTTGGAGAAGTGTGAGGTCTGTGCACAGACAAAGATCACAAGAAAACCGTTCAAGTGGGTAAATCGAAGTACAAATCTTCTGGAGTTGGTGCACTCATATATATGTGACTTCAAACAGTTCTCCACAAAGGCCGAAATGAAGTATTTCATTACTTCCATCGACGACTTCTCAAAGTACGCGTTCGTTTATCTGCTCAAGTCTAAAGATGAAGGGTTTGAGAAGTTTAAGAACTTCAAGGCTGAAGCCGAGCGTTAAACCGGACAACAACTCAAGAGACTCAGAAGCGATCGAGATGACGAGTATAGGTCTCATGAATTCGCATCACTCTGCAGAGAACATAGAATTATCAACGAGATAACTGTTCCGTACTCCCGTCAATCAAATGGTATTGCATAAAGAAAGAATAAAATATTAACAAAGATGATGAACTCAATGTTGTTGACTACGGGTCTTCCAAATTGCTTCTGGGGTGAAGCAGTGCTTACGGCTATGTTCATATTAAATAGAGTGCCGCATGCAACTTCGGAAGTCACTTCTCATGAACTCTGCTTCAAGGTCAGACCCAACTTGAATGTCATTCGAGTATGGGGGTGTCTGGCATATGTGAAGCTTCCGGATTTGAAGATTCAGAACCTGGGAACAAGGACTACGAAGACTATATTTCTGGGTTTTGCTGATAAGAGTGATGCTCGGAGGTTCCTTGATATTGAGTCAAATTATATCATTGAATCTCGCGATGCAAAATTCTTTGAAAATAAATTTATAAGGCACAAGAATATTGTTCTTGCGGACATTCCGGAGAATAACGTGACTGCCCAGGAGGCTCAAGTTCCTTACGAAGAGGTAGTCAAAGAAGATGTTGCTGCAGAAAAACTATTGAACCATAACTCACAGAACCTGTATCTAAGCGAGTGAGGAGACAGAAGGACTTCGAAGAGGATTTCGTCACCTATTATGTGGAAGCAGATTCGCTTACCTATGATGAGATGATAAAGACCTGAGATGCTGTCTTCTGGAAGGAGGTTATTAATGATGAGTACGACTCGATAACCTCCAACAACACGTAGGTATTGGTCGATCTACCTGAAGGAGCAAAACCAATCGGATGTAAATGGATCTTCAAGAAGAAGATGAAGGCCAATGGAACTATTGACAAGTTCAAGGCAAGATTAGTTGCCAAGGGGTTTTCTCAGAAGTAGGGGATCGATTATTTTGACACATATGCTCCAGTAGTACGGATGACGACCATCAGGATATTGATTGCTCTGAGCACAATTCATATACAGGTAATTCATCAGATGGATATTAAGATCGCTTTCCTGAATGGTGAATTGACCGAAGAGATTTACATGCAACAGCTAGAAGGATTTATCGTCAAAGGCCTCGAAGACAAAGTCTGTAAGTCAGTGAAATCTTTGTATGGTCTGAAGCAAGCTCCCAAGATGTGGCATGAGAAGTTTGATAAAGTCATAAGATCAAACGGCTACAGGGTCAGTGAGATGGACAAGTGTGTGTACACAAAGTTCTCTGGCGGTAGAGGAGTTGTCGTTTGTCTCTACGTGGACGACATGCTGATCTTGGGTACAGATCTAGCAAGTGTTACTGAGACAAGAAGTTCCTCTTATCAAAGTTCAGCATGAAGGACTTAGGCGAAGTTGATGTTATCCTGGAGATAAAGAACATCCGGACAGAAAGTAGAGTGGCATTGTCATAGTCTCATTACATTAAGAAGATGCTCACACGCTATGGGTATCAGGATCTTCCAAGGATCGATATGCCGTATATTGGTGACAAGAAACTAAAGCCAAATCCAATGGAAAGCATCAGACAGTTGGAGTACTCAAGCATCATCGGGAGTTTGATGTATGCAACTACTGCAACTACTGCCACAAGGCCTGACTTAGCTTTTGCCATGGGGATGATGAGTCAGTTCACTAGCAATCCAGGGATAGAGCATTGGTAAGATGTCAATAGGGTCATGAGATACCTCAAAAGGACTCAGAAGTATGCATTGTACTACTGCAGAGATCCAAAAGTAGTGGAGGGCTTTAGTGATGCAAGTGTAGAAGCATGAAAAATCTCAGCTGAAGACTTTCCTTCGCCACAACGTAGAAGATGCAAAAGACTTAGGTTCAGTGGTAAAAAGACAAAATAGAAGATATGGAGAGAAGTCCCTTCTTTGTCATGTCTACCAAAGTCTAGTATAGACACATCAGGACCATACATAAGGAATTAATTCTGCTCTTCTACAAAGGATCTAGTACAGATTCAACAGAAGCCTAGAGAGACCTACAAAGGATGCAGTCTTCATCGAAGCGCAGCCTTCCTTCTTCTCGATACACTCACTGGAGGTTTGACCTCCACCGAAGCATGTTTTGATATTCTAGTGGACGGAGCCTCTCGGAAGTATATCAGTAACTCAGTACTTTGAAGAAGCCAGAGCCTTCAAGCCAGAGGTGCAGCTACCTCCCTCCGCCAATCTCAGAAACAAGATGGTGGTAGGGCCCTCATCCCCTTTTTTTATTCCAAAAGCCGATGTCTTCACTCCAGAGGTGCAGCTATCTGCCTGTGCCAATCTCCAGACACGCAAGGGTGTCATACCCTTCCCTTCGTATCCAACGCCTTCACTGTTCACAGGTGCAGCTACTTACCTGCGTCCGCATGAGGCACATGATGGTGATATGCTCACACCATCTCCATTCCCATGGCACAGTCATCTTCGCCGGATCAAAAGCTTAAGTCACTTATCTACAAGAGACTTGGGAACTCCCATCGCAGTCAATGCAAGTCAACCTGTTGCTCCAAAAGCACAGTAACCCCGCCAACCTGAAGCATAAGCCTACTTGTTGCCTACGGCACAGTGACTCTGGTAGCCCAAAACACAGCTTCATAAGTTGTTATATATGTACATAAGTCTCGTCATCATTCGAAGCCAAGTCCACTCATCGTCTGAAAGCATAGAGGTTCTGTCGTCTCCAAAAGTACGGTCTACTCGTCACTACTGAAGCACAACAGCACTTAGTCCACACCAATGGTACAGGAAGCATGGGTCTACCCCTATTGGTTTGTTTAAACTGCCTCTTGCAGAGAAGATTGGGATTAAATCATGATTGATATCATATTAGATTGATTTAAATCTTAAATGAGGATCAATTAGACTCCAAATCTAAGATGAAATCCTAAGATTTACTCGGCTGTATCGGAGCAAGCAAATCGGCACGTGCTACGGGTCACCTCCTTCGGTTATGTTTATAACCACCAGAGATCTCGTTTGAGGGGAACCTCGATGTCCGCCATGTGTCAGCACCGCAGAAGCCTGTACCATGCGATGACGTACATCGCATATGTGCCCGGTTCTCTATAAATAGAAGGAGTTCTTCTTCCACAAAAAAATCGACAGAGGAAAATCGACAATCGACAATCTTCAAAGGAGCAGCGATCTCCATCCACGAAGAGTGGACCACCCTCATCCACCTATCAACCAAAGGACCAACCAACCAACCATCTTTAAGGGATCTTCTTCTCCAGACAGTCTCTTGATCGGTGATCCCAGAGTCCCATCAAAGGCACCAGAGAGCCATAGCAAGGTTGCTTTGTCGTCAGATCGTCAGCGGAGTAAAGGAGCTACTACAGTGCTCGATCTCTACCGTCACACTTTTATAGAAACATCTTCTTCCTGTACTTAGAATATCATGTTTATGACTTCCTTCTTTGTACACAGATATCTTATACATTCAATAAAGCAAAAAGTTCATTCAACCTTTTGTTACGTCGAACAAAATGACGACTCTGCTGGAGACTACATTCTTCTCCAACGAGAAGGAGGTGACGCAATCTGATAATAACTTGCTGGGAGCTTCTCAAGACATGCTGGTCGTACGCTTCAACCAGCAGGCTCTTGAAGATCTCCTCTCTAATAAAAAATTGAAGACTTCAAAGTGGTTCGTACAACCGAAGAAGACTCGACGTGTCTCGAGGCCTAAGACGGCTGTATCTAGCAGCACGATGGCGGGAACTGCGCCTCAGGACTGTCCAACGTCAAGGCCACAGAGAATATTCCTGCTGCTACAGCCTTATCCCCTCGTCCGATTCCCATCCCGGGAAAGCATGGCAAAAAAAATGGTGGTTCCATGGTTGATCTGACGAAGGAACAATGCCAAAGGAAGAGCATACCGGTCCAACCCCTCAAGACAGGAGTATTGTCGGCAAGGAGATTTGTCTTCGACAGAATCGCTTTTCCTTCAGGTAAACCTTCGACAGACTTTGAATACTACTCACCCGTTGGGGGTAGTAGGAAGAGATCCCAGGTGGCTCGTGCTTCGTATAATAAGCGTGCGACACTAAAGGTAGACAAGAGGCCCGTGTTGACAGTAATACGGACAGCCTACGAAAAGCTATTCAAGATTGGCTCTCGCACTCTGATGCCTCAACCTGTCGAATCTCCATTCCACTGGGGTACTCATGTACGTAAGCAAAGCTAGGAGTTATGTCCCGCAGAGAGGGAGCCACGCGAGCAGCATTTCTACAGGAGCGACAGGAGGCTTTCTTGCCAGACCCGCTCTGACCGTGCTTACATGCACCTTCCCTGCATGTACAATGGGGGTGCTATGACAGAAGATCCAACCCTCTCCCAAGCGGAAGAAGAATCTGTGGCACAAGACATGCCTAAATCAAGGCACTCTTGTACCCAGATTACCATCAACTGTCGTTGTCAGCAGACGGCTGCGCCATCGCCAAGGAGGCGCTCTGTCTTCCAGACACTCTACTCCATGCCGACTCCATGCCAGAGGCATAACAGGGGGTTGGTGAGACATTGAGAAGACGAGCCCTGCTTCACCACATGCTACACGATACAGGGTTCCAGAGCTTTGAAAGAGCCCTCCCAGTATCCTCCCATATCAGTTGCTAAACCGAAGAGGAGGTCAGAGAACAGCAAAGCTAAGATACCCTATACATGTGTGTTCCAAGGCACTCATTCCAAATCTGTATTGGGTGCCTTGTCAAATATTGGGGGTAGCCAGCCTCCTACCATGCACAACAACCCTGTGTTCCAATCTGACGAAGCGCAGTACGACACGAATGTCTTCATTGGCTCAGCCAGTCACCAGACAGGGGGTAGCAACCATACTGAGTCTGAAGAAGATTACAATCTTATGATATATGCTCAGGACAGTGAGACTCAGGCGTCTGATCTAGAAAGTGAAGGATCCACGGCTCCCTCGAGTCACCCTCACACTCAGTCTATCTTTATGGCCGACGGCAATGAGAAAGACAACAACGAAGCTCTCAGGCGTATCGAAGTCCTCGAGATGAAGTTGGATACGCTGACGGACACCATGAAGACCCTATCTTCGGTCATTATTGACCTCAAGAGTAGCATGGCCTCCGCTACCTCTACACCTGCTCGTGATCCGCCAACTAATGACAAATCCAGCAGGTTTTCTACTCTCAATCAGGCAGGACCATCTTTGTCTACTCCATTGGCTACAGGCTCCGCAATGTCGGTCGAGATACAGCAGGCCATCAAGGAGCTGTATGCTCGTCATGATGCCAAGGAGACGCAAGCAACGCTCTAAAAGATAGGAATCCGGTAGCTATACCCTGTCAAGTGGGACAACGTCGTCTATCCTCCTAAATACCGTAGCCACTAACACCTTATGAAGGGAAGGGGTCTCCCCGATAATACTTGAGGTACTTTGCCTCAGTAACAGGACACCTGCCAAAGGATGACGCTCTCCTGTCGAACATATCCATAGGAGCCCTGCAGGTGGTAGCCTATATGTCACGACCCACACCCGCTTTTTAGATGCGAGCTCGTGAGCAAGCCAGCTACGTATCGAGCGGACTCCAGCCCGACTCGAGTACGTATAAGCTGTCAAGGTCATGGTATCATGTCTAATCTAAACTATATCTCAATCCACAGGAATCATATGAAATAAGAATGAACAATTATGTGTCATGGTCTGCAGCCCATTAGCATATTGTCCGATTAGACTCTAAGAATGATATGAGTCTATAAAATAAGCAGAATATATCATGAAAGCACGAGAAAGATTGTAAATCAATAACACTAACAAAATACCTGAATCATGCGATTGAAGTCAACTACCACATTCTCAGCTAACTAACTCCGTGCAATCAGCTACCTGAAGAGATCATCAGGTCCTCAGAGGACTAGCAAGATACATAAAACATGCCTACTAATATGACAGTAAATAACATGTATGAAAGATAAGAACACTGCAAGGAGAACATCTAAGGACGACGAGTCGTATGGAAATGTAATACTAGACTTGGCTAACTATCAATCAGAACTCCTATAGCTTGTAGTATAATGCAAGATACTCACAATCTATAGCGTTTCAATTGACGCACAAAGCAGGATACTCTCAGTCGAGATTGGCCAATTCTTGTATCGATCTCCTCTCCTAAAGGATACAAGGTCAAGTAGACTCCTATAAATTGTAGTACAATACAAGATACTCATAATTTATAGTGTTGCAAGTCAAGTCAATCAATCAATATATATATATGCTGTAGGTCGTAGTACAATATAAGATACTCCCGATCTATAGTATGTCTCAAGTCAAGTCAATCAAGAAATATCAAGATAAGAATCGGCTATAGGTCGTAGTACAATGTAAGATACTCCCAATCTATTGTATTTCTCAACTGTAGTACAATGTAAGATACTTCCAGTCATGAATAATCAAGTCAAGAACAAGATATAGAAACTGACAACTCAATCACGAGACGAGGTAATACGAATCAAGCAATGTCAAATCTCCTATACGTGCACGTATTCTAGAACAAGTAAAACGATCAAGGCAAATCAATCACAATATGGAATCATGTGACAATATAAAAAGGAACACAATAAAGAGAAAAGAACAATATAAATACTGTATATATTTGGCATGGTATGCTTGCCTGGTGGTAGCACGAAGAGCCAACAATAAATCGTCAACCGGTAAGCCAAATAAGCCCAAATCTCACAATTGTCTCCGAAAGCTGAAACAAATATTTCCAACATTCTCAGAATAGTCAACTTAGCTAGGATTTCCTGTCCTTAAGTCCAATTCTGGACACAGGAGCAAAACGGTAATTTCGGGCCAAAACGGTGTCCGCCGTTGGATCCGCTTTGCATTGAAAAGCGTGCCAGAGTCAATGGTCTCTAAAGTCATCAAAATACATATCAACAGGTCCAGTTTTCTGATACGAACCCAAACGTATGTCCAAATTTAGATTCCGGCGGGCCGTGCACAAAATCACCCGTTAAGTAGGACCTTGGGGCCCGCAAAACGACGATCTGATCAACTGTCTCAGAATCAGACCAAACTTGGCATACAGGACCAGAAAAATGATACGGTCCTGTTGGCACAAGTTTTGTCTCGATCTGACGAACATGCACGAAGTAATTGAGAAATTTGCACAGAGGTCGATACGGTAAATTTTGACGGATACACATCAAATTCGTCGCGCACACGCGACCAATTTGAATTCCGTCAAAGCCCACACGTCCACGAAGCCGATATGCACCTTTCGATGCTTTCGATTCGCGACCTTGTCACCCAAAATGGCGGAACGTACGTCGTATCGAGGGTTTTCATGATTTTCAAAACAGGTTTTTCTGTAACTTTACAATCAATTACTCATTATACTGTGAACGAAAAATTAATCTATTTGAAGGGTTTTGTTGTCCTACATGTTTTCTAAATAATTATTCAATTAGAATTCTAAATTGGTCATTGGTTTGACCAAAATTGGCCTTCCAACACGGGCGTTTGGACTGGGTTTTAGTGTTCTGTTCGAACAGTTTTCTCTATACTTTTTTTGGAATTTCCTGGCGATCTACTTCTATTCTTTAAAAACTAATAGAAGGTCTTTGTAGAAGGTTAACCCAAAGGTTAACCCAGCTATCCATAGAAATTTACGGATCAAAATTTTGTTGAACGAACGTGGAGAAAACATACCTCGAAGTAGGGGGGTCGGGCTGCTGTCGTTGTGTTCCTCTGTTCATGTGCGCGTGCGTGCGGCCCTGGCTGCCGGCGATGCTCGGCCTTCCGCCGGCGACGTGCGGCGGCGTGGACGCAGGGGGCGCGCGTGGGTTTTGTTAGGGCTAGGGTTAGATGAGAACTCCTTCTCCTCCTTTGATCCTTCTATATATACATACGATGCCTTCTGTTCGGTTCGAGCCTGGTTGTGCTCCGGCTGGGATTTTTGTGGGGGATGCCCGCTCGGGCTGAGCGAGTGGTTTGGGTCGGTGGCCTTGCTGGAAGAAAAAATGGTTTATTCTTTTATGTTTTCTTTTTCTTTTCTATTTATTAGTCTAATAAATAAATAAATAAATAAATAAATAAATATATATTATATATATATATATATATATATATATATATTATATATATATATATATATATTATATATAATATATATATATATATTATATATATATATAGATATCTATATATATATAATATATATATATATATATATATATTATATATATATATATAATATATATATATATATATATATATATATATATATATATTTTCACATATACGTATACATATACTATATATATATATACCACACACACACACATATATATATAATTATATATATATATTATATAATATATATATATTATATAAAAATATATATATATATATATATATCTATATTATATATAGATATCATATATATATATATATATATATATAATATATTATATATATTTTATACAAATACACATATACCATATATATAATTGTATTTTTTTTTTTATATACATACACATACACACACACACACATATATAATATATATATATATATATATATATATATACTATATATATAATATAATATATAATATATATATAATATATATATAATATATTATATATATATATATATATAATATATATATATATATATATATATCTATATATATATTTTATTATATATGCATATATATATATATATATATATATATATATATTATATATATATATATATATATATAGATAATATATATATAATATATATTATATATTATATATATACATAACGTTATATGCATATATATTAATAAATTATAAATATATTTACCTGCCCTGTAATCAATATATATCTTGGTATTTATCCATATGTATACTATATATTCATATACCAAAAATTTCACACAGACGATACAATATTTTAAATATAATCAACATTAATAATATCTAATAGTAGTAAATATATTTATTTAATCACCACAAAATAATAATAAAAATAATTAAATAATTAAATGGTGGTTTGGTGAATCCATACTATTCACCTTTGTCTGGGTCCAGAAAATTGTACAAATATTGTAAAACAATATTTAATAGTAAAGTACCAGTTTTGTACAAATATTCAAATAGTTAAAAATATACCTCAATACCTAAAATAATTTAGAGAATATTTGTACACACATAAAATATGAGTACATGGCCATCCCTGGTCTCACTGCATGCCCACATAGGCTTGGATTCGGTTCGGCCTCAGCTCGGGCTAAATCGACACAAACGGGTCTCCTACAAGTCAAATAATATTAATAATGAATAATTAAACTATTTATAATGGTCATGTCACAACTTGGCCTGGTTTTCCTAGTTAGGACATCTTTATGGCTCGACCTTCCCCTACCATGGCTAAACACTAGTCAAAGCACGCTACTGCACTATCCGTGCCACGATTCCTAGTCGTCTGGTACTTCAAAACTCAACCATGACTAAAATCATCTACCGTAATAATTACCTAAATAATCATTTATAAAATTCTAAAATCATAATTTAAAACAAATAAATAATAAAAATATTAAAAAATCTTCGGGAAGGGAAGCTACACTATGAGTGGTTCTGCAGTCTTCCAGACGATTACATCTCATCATTTGAAGACCTGAAGACTCGGTTCGTGGACCGATTCTATGAAGGAGGCATGGATATGACCATATCGACCCTCATAAAAATTGTCTAGGGGGGAGAAAGAGCTTGTCCGCACATATATCGAGCGCTTCCACCAGGCGGCCCTCAGATTACCACCGGCATGCCCGAGCCCATGCTTATGGCTCCTGCCGTAAGAACATGCTGCCCGCTATAAAATTGTGGCACAGTGCTCCCTGCACAGAGTGGACACTTTTCATTGCAGAGGCGGATGCCGCACAAAGGAAAGCCCAGGACGTGCAGCTCCTGGGGCAACACTTTTCTACGCCTGAAGACAAGGGGAGACGCTCGTACAATAACCCTAAAGATGGAAAATGCAAGCAAGCCATGACCGTTAACATCTCCAAAGGTTCAACAACTGCGAACCCTAATTCTATGGAAGCGCAGAGGCCGAGAGGGACTTACTCCTTCAATGACAAGGATACGCTGGAGCTCTTCGAGATGCTTACGAAGAGCGACAAGATGTCCATCCTGCCACCCAGACGTCCTGATAAAGTAGAAAATGTGGACCATCCCAAGTACTGCCATTATCACCAATACGTCCATCACTCAACACGGGACTGTTTTGTGTTTAAGGCGCAAATTCAGTGCCTCATTTATACCAATGTCATATCATTGGATTACGAGGAGAAGACCATCATAGCCAACATGGTTACTCTCCAGTTTGGAAGTTTTCTAGCCACAGAGGTACAAGATGGCGTCATCCATAATCCAAAGGCGACGATGGAAGTAGTCAACCTTCTGCCAACACGGGACAATGCTCAAGGGCTCATCCCGTTCTCCATGCCTCAAGACGGAGTCATGAGGGTCCATCCAGACCAGGCTCCCGACACGATGAACCAGTAATCATCGTGAATCTTTTGGGAAACATTTTATGACCTCGCTTCTGAAATGTTATCCTAAGATGTGACTACCATATCCACATTACCTCTGAGTAGTCATTCTTCTCGCATCAGTTCTTTGATTATCCCGATGGTCAGAATGCTCCTCTACGTTGGAAGACGCAACTACCATGTCCACATTACTTCTGAGTAGTCGTTCTTCTTGCATCAGTTCTATGATTATCCTGGCAGTCAGATTGCTCCTCTACGCTCGGAAGACGCGACTACCATGTCCACATTACCTCTGAGTAGTTGTTCTTCTCGTATCAGTTCTATGATTATCCCAGCGGTCTAGAAAATAGTTCAGGTCCATATTACCTCTGGATTGTTGTTCTATACCCCGGCAACGATGAAGCCTACCATGTCCATATTACCTCTGGTCAGGCAAATCCATTATAAATGTTTTTTCTTTATTCTGGAGACAAAAGCAAAGGGAACAAGAATGCTTCTACACATAAAAACATGTGGCTACAAAGACCTATTACAGACTCTTCGTAGTTACATACACAGAAGAAAAAAAGCTGAAATTACGGTACAAGCTCTCAATAGCGCGGGCGAGGCGGTGACAGAGACAATCACTTCCTGATAAAAAGGAAGTCACCGTCTGAAGCTACTACTGGTCCGAGCCGGGGATGAAGACCAGCACAGGACTCCCCTATCTTCCCAGCTGGCCGGCGAGAGTAACCACAGCAGCAGGCCTACCTATTCCTCTGTCAGAATGGAAAGTAATCCTAACCCAGGAAGCAAAGGTCTGAGATGCCATTGACGCCCAGGACATCCAGAACGCGGGACATCTCGAGATCCAATGGTAGTTCTACTACAGCTTCTTTGGATAAAAAAATTTGCTACCGACGACCGTCTCAAGCAAACTCCAGGGTCGTCAGGAGCTGAACATCGGGCAAGCAAGGCCATTGTTGAAGCAGCTGAGTCTTTTCTTGAAGGAGGACAGTCCTTTATGTAGGATGTTTGCATAGTCCAAGCACGAGCCAGACATCGGTCAGAAGGAAGCTTACAAGTTAAGCTAAAGCTCCACTCCATGACAGATGGCAGTACTGCGAGAGACCAAAGGAATATGACTCTGAACATCCTCTGCTGAAAAGATTCATGATCCCTACAAAGATGCAAGAGGCTCCAATATCAAGAAGCCATCAGGAGCCCATGCTCTGAAATGATGACTCAGAACCATTAATGCTAAGATCTAGGCGTGACACCAGCCATCACCCAGCTCCTACAGCCCTGACGCATGTTCATGCTTATGTGTAAAGTATTTCGAGCTTGACTCAAGTTTGAGACACTTTGAAGGGGGTCTGTAGAAGCATAAAACATCTCAGCTGAAGACATCCCTTCGCCACAACGTAGAAGATGCAAAAGACTCAAGCTCAGTGCCAAAAAGACAAAACAGAAGATATGGAGAGAAGTTTCTTCATTGTCATGTCTACCAAAGTCTAATATAGACACATCAGGACCATACATAAGGGACTAATTCAGTTCTTCTACAAAGGATCTAGTACAGATTCAATAGAAGCCTAGAGGGATCTACAAGGGATGCAGTCTTCATCGAAGTACAGCCTTCCTTCTTCTCGATACACACGCTGGAGGATTGACCTCCACCGAAGCATGTTCTGATATTCTAGTGGGCAAAGCCTCTCAGAAGTATATCAGTAGCTCAGCACTTTGAAGAAGCCAGAGGTGTAGCTACCTCCTTGCGCCAACCTCAGAAACAAGATGGTAGTAGGGCCCTCCTCCCCTTCTTTTATTCCAGAAGCCGTTGTCTTCACTCCAGAGGCGCAGCTATCTACCTATGCCAATCTCCAGACGCGCAAGGGTGTCATACCCTTTCCTTCGCAGCCAACGCCTTTACTGTTTAGAGGTACAGCTACTTACCTGTGTCCGTATGAGGCGCAGGATGGTGATATGCTCATACCATCTCCATTCCCACGGTGCAGTCCTCTGCTCCAGATCAGAAGCTTAAGTCACTTCCCTATAAGAGACTTAGAAACTCCCATCGTAACCAATATTACAAGTCAATCTGTCGCTCCAAAAGTATAGTAACCTTGCCAACTTGAAGCACAAGCCTACTTGTCGCCTACATCACAATGACTCTGGTAACCCGAAACACAGCTTCATAAGTTTCTATTTACGTACAAAAGTCTCGTCATCATTCGAAGCCAAGTCCAGTCGTCACCTGAAAGCACAGAGGTTTCGTCGTCTCCAGAAGCACGGTCTATTCGTCGCCACAGAAGCACAACAATACTTAGTCCTCACCAAAGGCACAAGAAGCATGGGTCCACCCCAATTGGTTTGTTTAAACCGTCTCTTATAGAGAAGATTAGGATTAAATCATGATTGATATCATATCAGATTGATTTAAATTTTTATATGAGGATCATTTAGACTCCAAATCTAAGATAAAATCCCAAGATTTACTTGGCTGTATTCGAGCAAGCAAATCGGCACGCGCTATATGTCACCTCCTTCGGTTATGTTTATAACCACCAGAGATCTCGTTTGAGGGAAATCTCGATGTACGCCACGTGTCAGTACCGCAGAAGTGCTCGATCTCCACCATCACACTTTCCCAGAAACCTCTACTCTATCTACTTAGAATATCCTATTTAGGACTTCCTTCTTTGTACACAGATACCTTATACGTTCAATAAAGCAAAAGTTTGTTCAACCTTTTGTTACGTCGAACAGCAAGCTGGTGCTCAGAAGTAGAGAGTAAAAGGTCCACATGAGGATATGTTTTCTCCATGGGTGGAGCTGCTATATCGTGGAAGTCGAAGAAGAAGACTATGTTGTCTCACTCTTCTATGGAATCCGAGTTATATGCACTAGCGGCTGTAACGGATAAAGCAGAATGGCTTCAGGAGGTCATGTATGATTTTCCAATAGTTGGTGCACAGATACCGGTAGTACCGATATACTGCGACAACCAGGCGACTGCAACGATGGTTTCGAATGACCTCTTCAATGGCAAGAAGAGGCTGTGCATCTAAGGCATGGGGCGATAAATGATCTTATTAAAAGAGGAGTCATTGTCGTAGTGTTGGTTCAGAGTCAGGAAAATCTGGCAAATCCGTTCACCAAAGGTCTCAAGCGCCAGCTAGTTGAAGACACAGTAAGTAAGATGGGCTTGAAGACACTATGATATTATGTCTTTATAATTCTACTACAAAGCTTTATGCTATTAGTTTAAAAAGAAATCTACTAGGTATCTAGCTTTTAGTTCAAAGAAGGACCATTAACTAGAAGAATATCAGGAATAGTGGGCAGTCCTTTGGGATGTTACGGGGTTAAGAACCCATAACCACTATAGTCTACTGATTGTTCTTTATAAAGAACAAAGTCCTGTGGGAGGATGGCGTGGAAGCCTTAATGAGTTCTCGGATATCTGGGATGTCTGGTATGCTTTACAGGAAGATGGGTAGCACAGCACTACAAAGGAGCGTAGTACTCCATGCTACAGTAGGGTGACACTACATGAGGTACCTAGTAAGGATAAAGCCTCGGCTTCGGGCCAAGTCACAGCGGCGTAGCACTATGCATAGGCAAGAGGGCCTAATTTTGTATAATGAAGAGTGGTAGGCAACACTACAAAAGAAGCTGGGCCTCATATTACAGTGGATAACACCACATAAGGCAGTGCCTCGGCTTTGCAAGCCATGTCACGATGGCATAACACCACAAAGAAGCGAAAGCCTTTATGCTGGGTAGTTTGACACTACAAAGAGGCTGGGCTTCATTCTATTGGAAGTATGACACTGTATGAGACAGTGTATCGGCTTCAGGCCATGTCACAGCGGTGTAGCACCGCAAGGAAGCAAAATGCTTCATGCGAAAGATTCTTTAAAAGAACTCACCTAAAGTGTATGTATAGAGATGTAGGCTGTCTCTTAAGGAAAATCTTGTAAACAACTAAGATACATACACCGAAACTAGGCTAGCACAAGGCCTTTAATGTGCAGGCAGAAGCGCAGTTGATGTCATTATGTGAGTAGAATTAATTACAGTTATGGTGCAGAATTCAAGGCTTAGTCCATTCTTGTGTCATGCTGTCATTTAACCCATACGAAAAAATTCAAGTCGTAGCGACATCTATCCTAATGCATGATGGACAGTCATTATGGGAAATGCTCAACCCATATATAGAGATGTGTGGAAGATTGTTGGTGTATTTGCTTGTTGTTGTTGGTGATTTGCTTTAGAAACTAGATAGATAGTCCCACTTTGGAAAAACCAAATGGATGGTATGTCTATATAAATCTTTGGTTGTGTTGAGAGATCACATAAAGTGTGGAGAGGCACATGAGTGCCGTGTGGGGGCATTTTTCTAGTGGAAAGAAGGCTAAACCAACAAAGATGCATTAATGATTTTTGTCATGCTCATGGGATAATTTCCTTATGGAGCTAAGCCCCGAAGGGGCTTAGCGACTCGGACTCGGAATCGAGCTCTGGTTCAAAGGAATAAAATAGCGCTTTGTTGGCGCACTTTGCACTTAGCACGTCAGCAGCGACGCAAGGCGCCAAGGCGCTCGTCTCTGCGTGAGTCGCATACGCAGGTGCTGCGTAGTGGCTGCACAAGGACGCACAAGAGCCGCTGTGCTGCTGTGCACTGGCGCACAGTGGCCCACAGAGGCGCACATGTGGCATGCAGTGGTTGTACAAGGGCGCACAGAAGCTGCTGCAATATTGTACGCTATGCGCTTGCACTGCTGTATGGTTGTGCTGCTTCGCAGCTACGTGCGCAGGCTGACGGGCTAAATAGGCTAATGGGCGCAGACGGCTAATGATGTGGCTGATTGGAAGATTTTAGCGGTTATGGAAAGATTGTGTTAATTGATCAGATTCAATTTTTGTTGAATTTGAATTTAATTCATTCAAATCATTCTATTATTCGCTCCTATCTTTATGCAATCATTTACGGCCAAGATTAAGATTAGGGTTTCGGCCCTTCTTTATAAATACTCTTTAAGGACTTAAGCTAAAATAAAGAGACGAAGAGAGTTGTGCCGTCGCTGCCACTGGAGTCTATTGGAGTTCTTCGAGTTCGAGAAAGGAGGTGACAGAGCGTTCCCGAAGTTCTTTCGAACTTGCTGGTTCCTGGGAGCAGATCGCAATAGGACGAATCTTGCTTTGAACAACGGTAATCTTTATCACCCCAGCAAATTCGTTGCATCAACTTCGGTTGAGAATGAGTATTCACCTTCGTTGCATCAACTCCGGTTGAGAACGATTATTCATCTTCGTTGCATCAACTCCGGTTGGGAACGATCAGTAAAATTGCAGTGATCTATATTTCGTCTGCTAAGTTGCTTTTATCCATCTCACACTTTCTAAGAGATCGAGATTTCCATCAAATGATCTATTTCGAGAATAACACTTATTTCCTCAATGACTTATCCTTATTGTCTTTGTTAATATTCAAAATTTCATCAATCATATAAAATTTTGGCCTCAAGAAAATTTTAAAATTTTCTTTAATTCCATAATCAACTTTTAAATCAAAACCCATACTTATCATAATCTTGGAGGTTATGACTCCAATTCAACAAATCATAATTACCTTCTTTTAACTCGTCACCCATATTTGTGTTTGGCCTTAAAATATATATATATATATATATATATATATATATATATATATATATATATCCTTAAAGACATAAATCTTTATAAAATTTGAATCTTTGTTGACAACATACCAGAGTGTCTTTATTTACGAGTACCACAATTCCTTGAATTTTTTGTCACCCATGTGTCACGGACTTAGTGTTTTTGCTAGCACTTTGTCCCGTGCGGTGCACTGTCTTTCTCCTCAAAGACTCGTGCAAGCCTTCCCAATCCGACTTAGCTAGATCGCTAAGAAAACTAGAATAGTGGATCAAAGATGGAATCGTAAGGATCTCTTTATTAACTTGGAGAAGGCTTACAATTTTTAGGTGGTGAGGAACAAATGAGAGCCTCCCCCTTTTATAAGTGCTCATAGAGTAATACAAGGAAAGTCCTGGAAGGAATATTCCAAGGATTATTACTTTCTACCATAACTAGAATGGCATATTCCAGGTTTATTCCCTAGCAACGTAAAAGGAAACTTCAAGGGCCTTCCAGAAGCTTCTTGGGCCTCCTAGAACGATCTTGGGCCTTCCGGAGAGATCCACAATCTTCTAGAGCCTTCCGCCATCTTCTAGAATATTCTGGAAGCTTCCCGTATAACCTTGGTCTGCGAAAAGGTTATGCAACTAGGCCTCGGGCAGGGTGCAACATTTGGGACATTACATTCTCCCCCACCTAAGGCGTTGACGCCCTCGTCAACCATGCTCGCTGAGAAACGCCTGGATCTCGGCTTCGAACTGATGCAGCGTATCAGCACGTTCCCAGCTAGACTCGCCGTAAGGCAAGCCCATCCACTGGATGAGGTACTCCACATACGGGGACACGCCTCATCGCCGAATGGTCTGCCTCCAGCACGGCTTCCACCTCCTTGTTGAAGGAAGTCGTTATGGTCGTCGTCGGTCGCTTCGGAACTCCTCGCTGGGGATCCTCCAAGTCTGTATGGTACGGCTTCAAGCAACTTGCATGAAAGACTGGATGAATCTTTAGCTTGGCAGGGAGTTCAAGCTTGTAGGCCACCTTGCCTACTTTCTTGAGCACGTGGAAGGGGCCTTCATACTTCCGGATTAGTCCTTTGTGCACCTTGCGGAACACCTTGAACTGTTGTGGTTGTAGCTTCACCAGCACCATGTCCCCTTCCTTGTATTCAACCGGCCTTCACTTCACGTCGGCCCACTTCTTCATCTTCCTCGCGGCCTTCTCCAGAAATGCCTTGGTAATGTCCGCCTTTGTCTTGAAATCTGAAGTGAACTGGTTGGCCGTGGGACTTCTACTCGAGGACCCCGCACTCAGCGTGTGCGGGGTAAGCGGTTGGCGACCAATCACCAATTCGAATGGACTGCTGTGCGGCGACTCGCTCCGTTGAAGATTGTAGCAGAACTGAGCGACGTCGAGGTGATGCACCCAATCCCTCTGGTTGGCACTCACAAAGTGCCGCAAGTACTCATCGAGTAGCGAGTTGACCCGCTCGGTCTGCCCGTCCGTCTGTGGGTGGAAGCTGGTCGAGAAGTGTAAGTCCGTCCCGAGGATTTTGAATACTTCCGTCCAGAACTTCCCCGTGAAGCGGGGGTCTCGGTCGCTGACAATGTTGACCGGGATGCCCCAGAACTTCACCACATGGCTGATGAACAGTCGCGCGGCCTCCTCTGCTGTGCAGTCCGTCGAAGCAGCAATGAAGGTCGCGTACTTTGAGAACCGGTCCACCACCACGAGAATGGACCCAAGCGCCCCCACTTTCGGCAGGGCGGAGATGAAGTCCATCGAAATGCTCTCCCACGGCCGACTCGGCACGGGAAGAGGCTCCAGCTGGCCCTCGGGCTTCTGATGATCCACTTTGTCCTGTTGGCACACAATACAAGTGCGAACATAGTCCTCCACATCCTCGCGCATGCGAGGCCAGTAGTATGCGGCCTCCAGTAGCGCCAAGGTTCGCTTCTGCCCCGGGTGTCCAGCCCACTTTGTGTCATAACACTCCTTGAGCAGCTGTCTCCGCAAGCCACTCCACCTAGGCACGACCACCCTGTCGTCCTTAGTGTAGAGAAGTCCGTCTTTCAGCCAGAACCTTCTCGTCTTGCCCTCCTTGGCAAGCTTCACTATGGCCAGTGTTAGTGGGTCCTCCATGATTCCTACTCGAACACGGTCCAGAATGTCCCCCTTGAGCAAGCACACAGATGCGAGCTCGGCCTTCCTACTAAGTGCATCGGCCACATGATTTTCCTTGTCGGGTTTGTACTGCAACATCATGTCGAACTCGGCTAGAAAATCTTACCATCTCGCCTGCTTCGGAGATAGCTTCTTCTGGGACTGGAAGTAGCTCGTGGCAACATTGTTCGTAATGACCATAAACTTGGTACCGAGGAGGTAGTGCCGCCATGTCCTCAAGCTATGCACGATCGCGGTCATCTCCTTCTCCTGCACCGTGTAGTGCCGCTCAGTGTCATTCAGCTTGCAGCTCTCGAACGCGATGGGGTGTCCTTTCTGTACCAACACTCCACCGATGGCGAAGTCGGACGCATCCGTGTGCACTTCGAACGCCTTGGAGTAGTCCTGTAGAGACAAGACCGGCTCCTCCGTCACAGCCCGCTTCAGTGCCTCGAATGCCTCCTCGCATCGGGGCGTCCAGCTCCATGCCCGATCCTTCCGCAATAGATCGGTCAGAGGCTGCGATGGCGGAATATCCTCGGATGAACCGCCGGTAGTAGTTCGCCAAGCCAAGGAACGATCGCAGCTCCGTCGGCTTGGTGGGAGCCTCCCACTCCTGTGTGGACTGGACCTTTGCGCCGTCCATCCATATCTTGCTACAACCGATCAAGTGCCCCAAGAACAACACCTTTTCTTGTGCGAATGAGCCCTTCTTCCGCTTGACGAAGAGTTCGTTCTCCCTTAGCACCCGAAAGACAGTCTTCAAATGCTCGATATGCTCCTCCATCGTGTTTGAGTACACGATGATGTCGTCGAGGTAGACCACGACGAACCGATCCAAGTAGGGATGAAAGAGCTTGTTTATCAAAGTACAAAAAGTTGCAGGAGCATTTGTTAAACCAAAAGACATAACCATAAACTCATATGCGCCATACCTCGTCACGCATGCCGTTTTAGCCTCATCGCCCTCCGCAATCCGGACTTGATAATACCCCGAGCGCAGATCAAGTTTGGAGAAGTATCTCGCACCTCCCAATTGGTCGAACAAGTCCGCCACCAATGGGATAGGATATTTGTTCTTGACGGTTACCTTGTTTAGTGCACGATAGTCGATGCACAAACGAAGGCTTCTGTCCTTCTTCTTCTGAAACAGCACCGGTGTACCATATGGGGCCTTTGACGGTCTGATGAATCTCGCGTCCAGCAGCTCCTTGAGTTGCTTCTTCAACTCGTCCAGCTCGGGCGGGGCCATGCGATATGGAGCCATGGCGGGCGGCTTCGTGCCCGGCTCCAACTCGATGGCATGGTCTACCTCCCTCCGCGGAGGTAGCCTCTTCGGCAACTCCTTTGGCATGACGTCCCCGAACTCCACAAGGACGTCATCGATCTCAGGCGAAAGATCCCCCTGCACGGGCGCCTCCTCCGTCTTGAGCACAGCAAGGTAAGTCATCTCTCCATGTCGTATCCCCTTCTTGAGTTGTAATGCGGAGAGAGCCTTCCCTTTTGTAAGCTCGCCTCGTGTAGTTGTCACCATGCACGGAGAGCTCTCCTCCATGATCCCGACGACTCCCAGATGCGGTATTGGGACCGCTTTTGCCGATGTGAGGAAGTCCATCCCGAGGATCATGTCGAAATCGTCCAGTGGTGCTGCCGTGAGACTGGTGACACCCGTCCAGTCT
Organism: Iris pallida; assembly: GCA_029216955.1. Lineage (NCBI taxonomy): Eukaryota > Viridiplantae > Streptophyta > Magnoliopsida > Asparagales > Iridaceae > Iris > Iris pallida. Next base: position 3,874,371 of record JANAVB010037419.1, on the reverse strand, counting down.
CCCACTTGGATCTTCACCCCTTTGGCCACCCCCTGCACGGGGCGTGCCTCAGAGTTGACTGCCTTTATCGTGCTTGAGTCTTTTTCCAGCGCCAAACCCAAGCGTCGGACCTCCGCGTCCGAGATAAAGTTGTGGGTAGCCCCCGTTTCGACCATCGCCCTGGTGTTGTGGCCGTTGATCTTCACGTCCACGTATATCAGTTCTCGATTCGGGGTCTTGGACACTACCGCCTTGCTCTTCAAAGCATTCAACAGGCGCAGGGCACCCATGTGAGCCCCCTTCTTAGGCTCCATGTCCTCGGCCTTCTCGCCTTGGACCGCGTTCACCCTCTTGTCCTTATTCGGACAGTCCCGTGCGAGGTGATTTCTACTGCACACATAGCACTCGATCTTCCGCTCCGTCGAAGGCTTTGCTTGCGGCTTGTACTTCGGCGGTGGGCCTTCCTTTTCGTTGTTCTTCTTCGCTCCCCCACCATTGAACTTGGTGGTGGTCTTTTCCTTGGGCTTTGGGGAATCATTTTGTCGATACTCCATCAGCTTCTCGGCTGCCGCAACAGCCGTGTTCACATCCGACATATCTTGCCTCTGCAATTCTTGTGCCGCCCATAGTTGTAGACCCTCCAGGAAGTGGAACAGGCGATCCTCTTCGCCCATAGTAGAAATAGAAAGCATCAGGCGGATGAACTCTGCCACATACTCCTTGACGGACCCGGTATGTTTGAGTTGTCGCAAGCTCCGTCTCGCGACATACTCCACGTTCTTCGGGTAGAATTGAGACTTGATCTCCTTCTTGAGATCCTCCCAAGTCTCGATCTTACAGAGCCCCTTTTCTATATCGATGCACCTGCGTCGCCACCACAGCATAGCATCATCAGAGAAACATAGGGACGCCGTGTTTACCTTATCGGTCTCATCCTCGATGAATCCGCCTTCAGGTAGTGCTCGACATTCCAGATGAAGTTATCCACCTCCTTCGCCTCCCGTACGCCAGTGAAGGATTTGGGTTCTGGATACTTCACCCTCTGTGTCGACTCCCTTCTCGGAGTCAGACCACCAGCAATAGCCCTCTCGAGGACCTCCGCCTTGGTTTGTAGCTTTTTGCGTAGTTCAGCAATCTCTGCCTTCGTGGCCTTTCGTTCCTCCTCGAACTCGACCTGCATCTCGCGGAGATGCTCTCGGAACTCCGTCATAGCCGTGGCGACATCCGCCTCCAAACCTTGGGCGAATTCCTCGTGATCCGCTTGGTTCTGCTCCACTTGATACTCGACGCCCGTCACGCCTTTCTCCAGCATCTCAACCCGGTCAGCCAACTCGCCAAGAGCCCATTCCACCAACGGTTCCTTGTTCTTGCCCTTATTCGAGGTCTTCGCCTTCTTTTTAGGCGATGAGGGTTGTGCGGGTTCCTCGTTGATGATGGCTTCGGTCGAAGACATGACGGTGATCGAACCTTTACTCTGATACCACTTGTCACAGACTTAGTATTTTTGCTAGCACTTCGTCCCGTTCGGCGCACTGTCTTTCTCCTCAAAGACTCGTGCAAGCCTTCCCAATCCGACTTAGCTAGATCGCTAAAAAAACTAGAATAGTGGAGCAAAGATGGACTCGTAAGGATCTCTTTATTAACTCGGAGAATGCTTACAATTTTTAGGTGGTGAGGAACAAATGAGAGCCTCCCCCTTTTATAAGTGCTCATAGAGCAATACAAGGAAAGTCCTGGAAGGAATATTCCAAGGATTATTACTTTCTACCATAACTGGAATGGCATATTCCAGGTTTATTCCCTAGCAACATAAAAGGAAACTTCAAGGGCCTTCCAGAAGCTTCTTGGACCTCCTAGAACGATCTTGGGCCTTCCGGAGAGATCCACAATCTTCTAGAGCCTTCTGCCATCTTCTAGAATGTTCTGGAAGCTTCCCGCATAACCTTGGTCTGCGAAAAGGTTATGCAACTGGGCCTCGGGCGGGGTGCAACATTTGGGACGTTACACATGGCTAACAAAATAAAATTCAAACTAATAAAAATTCTCATAATGCACTCAAAATTTGGTAGACATTTATTCCTCGTTTATATTTCAAGAAATCCTATTTTGTTGTCATTAAAATATCCTCGAAGCAATTTTTTTAATCTTTATCGTAGATAGATATCAAGCATTTAAAATTTAATCCTCGAAAGAATGTAATATTTATCAATTCTCGTCCTTCAAAATTATTTGAATTGAAAAACCAACACATTCCAATTAATTATTATATTTATCAATGAAGTATTCTCAATTCGGTCTCACAAGTTTTTGTACCCAAAATTTAAATAAATCTCCACTGGAACATCCTTAAGGACAAAACAATTAATTAATTGACCTTTGTTTTCAATCTCTGTTACATTTTTTTTCTTTCAATTCCATATCTATGTCTAACAATACAATCAACTCTACAATATCAATTATTGTGATATTTTATTTTATTTTATTTTAAGGATTTCAATGACTATGCAATAATTTAGTCATGGTTTTCCATTATCACAGTATCACATTCTATCATCCTCGAAATTGTGTTTGTTTATTTATAGATGAGATCACAAGGTCATTCATTTCAAAATCATATACTATATCACAAGTCCATCATGTCACATTTCTTCGAAATTTAAGGGATGTTATAGGACGTCTATGCTCAATTAGTCGAGTGGAAATGATAAAAGAGTTAAGGAGGAGGAATGGTCAGAAGGAATGCTTAATGAGATGAAGAGATAGTAAAAAAATTCCTAATGAGATGGAAAGATAATAAAATCATCTTAATAAAGATAATAAAAATTTCTTAACAAAAAAATGGATCAAGAATGGCAGAAAATATGGTCAACAAATATGATACGGAGGAGTACTACCTACATGACTCCTAACTAATCACCCATCTATCTTATAAAAGGTATTCTCAAGAAAATTTCAAAAAAAAAAATTCTTCGATCATAAAAAATTAAATCACTATTCAATATTTATAAAATTTAACCTCAAGAAAATCTCTTTAATTTCAAATACAAATTTAAATTCATAACTCAATATCTTCAACAACAATCAATAATTCGACACTTATCAAAATCTTTAAGTCTGTGATCTAGCAATTGGTCAATCATTGATCTATCGAATATTCTTCAAAGTTTAAACTTCATAAGATTTTAAATTCCTCGAAATATTTTAAATTTAAATACACCTTTGCATAACTTCCTCAAAATTTAAATTCAAAAATCAAAATCCAAAATTTTAAAATCTTCAAAATTTAAACTTAAAACTACTCTGTCACCATCTTCTCAAAAATTCTTCAATATCAATTATAAAAATTTAAATCATTAATTCAATTTAATATCGTGACTTAACACTTTATCAATATCCTCTTATCAAATTCATACTCTTAATTGATAATTATCTACCTTCACAAAATTTATAAATTTCCTAAAATATAAATTTCCAAAGATTTCCATGATCTCTAATTAAATTAAAATCATTTCTTTTGAAAATTTAAAGTTCAACCTTTTCAATAAATTCATCCAACCATACAAAATTTAAACCTCAAGACATCGAAAGCAAACAATTTCATCGCCAATAATTAATTAACATCCATGACTCAATTTTCAATCGGGTACTCTACCCACCATTGATTAGAGTTATTCTACCAAAACGCAATACTATCACATAAAATATCCGAAATAATCAAAAAGAGTCTCTAAAAATTGAAATCAAAGAGTGTAAAATTCACGTATACCTCTATCCTAATCATGTAGCATAACAAACTTAACTACCCAAGTAATCAATTTTAAATAATTCTATGGATTGCCTACGGGGTACCTAGTCCTAAGCCTAGTTGTTATCCTAAAAATCAAATCAACCTAACTATGAATGACCATGTCCTAGTCGCAGGCTCGTAGTAGCACGACTAATATGGTACTACAATGAGTTCGCACAATTTTGTAAAAATTGACCTGTATAGGCAACAAAAAACTTGTCACGACCCGCAGCTGCTTTCCGGATGCAAGTGCATGAGCAAGTCCAACCAACGTTACAGAATCAACGTAGTAAGCTGTCTAGGCCATAATGCTCAAAACACAAAATGATATCTCTATTGCTCATTCACAATACTAAATTCAAATTACAATATTTACAATCTTTATATTTTGATAAAATACAACCTCTCACAAAATTTAGAAAAACAACTATATGATTACTATCTATTTAGCTACTATCTAGGATTGGCCTTTGATATGTATCCATAGCTCTCCCGAGAACCCAAGTGCATGGTGTAGCTTGCGATTAGATGAAAAATATGGTTTCCAGTCAGGAAGGGAACGAGTACCATTGATTAGAGTTATTCTACCAAAACGCAATACTATCACATAAAATATCCGAAATCATCAAAAAGAGTCTCTAAAAATTAAAATCAAAGAGTGTTATCTCAAAATTCACGTATACCTCTATCCTAATCATGTAGCATGTAGCTTCCCTTCCCGAAATTTTTTTAAAATATTTTTCAATTATTATTATTTGATTTAAATGGTGATTATTTGATTTTTATAAATTATTTAGGTTATTATTTCAGTAGACGACATTCGCCAAGGTGGTGGTATTTATATATATTATAAGTTCTTAATATTAAATAATGTTTTGTTGATAATATAGTGAATAATTGTCCTTAAATATAAATTGTATTTATTTTAGGATTTGGTTAATAAGTTCCCATTTAATATATAGAAGTTAATTTATGATAAAATCAATAATTAGTGAGATGCACGATATACTGTGTAAGTGTTAAACTCCCCTTTTCTTCATAAATTTTATATGATTGATTTTTGTATTTATTATAGATATATATATATGTAGATGGTATATATGTGTATAAAGTAAATGTATGTGTTTAAATGTATACATTATGTTGTATAAAATATATTGGTATATAGTATACTATAAATATTCTAGTATTTTAATATTTTAGAAAAGTTTTATGCATATATCTACATATATATAGATGTTGAACACTTGTACATGTATAAGAGTATATATATATATATATATATATATATATATATATATATATATATATAAGTATATATATATAGCTTACTAAATTAGAAAAGAAAAGAAAAAGGAAAAGGAAGTATAAGAATGAGAAGCAGGGACACTGCTCTCGACCCAAATCGAGAACACCCTACCCAACTCAGCTAAGCTATTAATATAATAGGAAACCGACCCCAGGTTTTAAAAGGCCTGAGCGCAAGGGCTAACTCTCAAAACCGAGAGTCTCAGTTTACAACCGAATACTATATATATATTTATGAACAACTACGACAACTTCTAAAAAAAAAACCATAAAACCCTAAGCATCCGCTGCAGCGCCACCCTCCTCCAACCCTGGGCGCACCCCCACGCGTACGCAGGCACCGCCGCGGGCCGCCGCCGGCCGGCCAGGGCCGTCGGCCGTGCGCAGCAGAAGGAGAAAGGCAACAGTAACAGCAGCCCCGAGCCTAGTTTCGACGTACGGCTCCGTCCTCCACGCTCGACGGTTTTTGGAACCGACTTCACAGGTATGAAGGCAACCTAACCCCCTTCAATTCGATTCGATTAGCTCGATATACCTTGCACTACACGCGTCACAATCTGAGTCAAAAATCGACGAAAAATCTGTTCAAAAATAGGGCAAAATTCAATCCAGACGCACGGATTGGAAGGCAAATATCTACTAATCCATGACAAAATTTTAAAATCCATTTGAACACGTTTTTAGACAACCTAACCAGTTTTCAAACCCTATTTTTAGATTATTTTATTAATCAGTAGATGCTAGGTTAAATCAACTCGAAGATCGAGAAAAATACGAAAAACAGTTTTCAGAAAACTAGAAAATTCATCCACACGACGTGCGTCCCGCCATTCCGGGCAGTGTGGTCACGAACCGAAAGCATCAAAAGGTGTGTAACGGCTTCGTGGTCGTGTGGGCTTTGACGGAATTCAAATTGGTCGCGTGTGTGCGACGAATTTGATGCGTATCTGTCGAAATTCACCGTATCGGCCTCTGTGCAAATTTCCCAATTACTTTGTGCACGCTCATCAGATCGAGACAAAACTTGTGCCAACAAGATCGTATCATTTTTCTGGTCCTTTATGCCAAGTTTGGTCCAATTCTGAGACAGTTGAATCGGAACGCCGTTTTGCGGGCCCCATGGTCCCATTCAACGGGCGATTTTGTGCACGGACTGCCGGAATCTAACTTTGGACATACGGTTGGGTTCGAATCGGAAAACTGGATCCGTATACATGTAGTTTGACGACTTTAGAGACCGTTGACTCTGGCACATTTTTTGGTGTAAAGCGGGTCCAACGACGGACACCGTTTTGGCCCGAAATTACCGTTTTGCCCTGTGTCCAGAATTGGACTTAAGGACAAGCGATCCTAACTAATTTGAATATTCTAAGAATATTAGTAATGTTTATTTTAGCTTCCGGGGACTGTTGTACGGGTTTTGACTGTTGGGGAACATTGAGTGGTTCAGAGTGTCGATTTCACCAGTAGAGGACCACAGGCGAGTACAGTTTATTGTCTGCATTTTCGATATTGATCTTTACTATATTTCATATATTGGCCATTGGTTATGTGATTTTTATACTCTATTATAAATTGATGAGTCGGGAATGTGAAGTACCAAGGATGTGTGATCCAACCGTAGACAGTGTTTATTTTTTATGCAGTAGACATTGTAGACAATGTTTATTTTCTGCAAGTAGACATCGTAGATAGTGCTTATTTTCTGCAAGTAGACATCGTAGACAGTACTTATTTTCTACAAGTAGACATCGTAGACATTGTTTATTTTCTGCAAGTAGACATCGTAGACAGTGCTTATTTTCTGTAAGTAAACATCGTAGACAGTATTTATTTTCATGCAAGTAGACATCGTAGACCGTGCGGTGTTGTGCCCCAGACCGATCACATATCAAAGGTACTTCTAACAGTTGGGAAAAGTATTTTGTGTCTATTTATTGCTATTGGTTTTTGTATTTACTGTTTATTTTCAAAACTCATGATTGATGTCTAACCTTTGTTCTATAGTCATTTTCTTTATTTGCATTCAGTGAATTGTGCTCGTTCCATTCCTGACTGGAAACAAACATTTTTAGGTTAGCCGTGGATTCACTTAGCTTGGGGAGTGACGAAAATATTTGCAGACAAAAGCCTAGAGAGTAGCTAGATAGTTGAGCTGTAGTCATTCATTTATTTGAACAAGTTTATATTTTTCTGCAAAATGTAAAACTTGTGATCATTGTAAATTAAATTAATTTTGTGAATGAGCATTATTTATAATTTTGGATCTTCATGGCCGTGACAACGTACTGTCACCCCCGTTTTCCCATATTTCGTATTTTCATTCGTAATTGGATTTTGGCAGGTATTTTTATTTTCTCGACTTATGGAATTTGGGGGTTTTTCTCGTATTTTGGGTTTCGACATGGCTTGGTTTTATTTCATGGAGAAGGATTGGTTTGGTTTGGTTTGGTTCAACATGCATTTGGAACACCTTAGCTAACCTCCACCCTCAACACAACATATCCTCTACCATTAAATCCCACCTAACTTTTCTCTCTCCTCATTACTTTCATTTATTTTCCTCCATCTTCTTCTTCCTTCCTCCACCAACCACCATAGGCAAGTGCACCTTGCCAACAAATAAGCACCATATTTTATTTTTCCGTTAGCTAGATTAGGACACGGAGACCAACATTAGAACTTAACATTTTTAGATTTGTCCATTTTTCTAGATCTAAGTTTTAACCATTTTCGGAAATCCTTGGTTTTGATCTATTAAACTTTGATTTTTGCTAGTTTTGATGCTTCCATGTGGAAGAGAATTTAATTTTACCCAAGTTAGACCTTTGAAAATCCAAATTTGGATTTGATTTGGCCAAGATATGATGATTTGAAGTTTTTGGGTGTTCTTAAGAGTTCATCTCAGCCTTGGAGAAGAAGACCACCCCCTCGGCTTGCGCTCTTTAGCGCAGGACTGACTTGCGCTCAGCCCCCTGGGCTGAACCGCGCAGCCTCCCCCGCGCCGCGCTCTTTAGCGCTGGTCGCTGACCGCGCAGCCCTGGCCGCTGCCCGATTGCGCGTGCGTCCCTGCGCCATTGGCCGCTGCGCCTTTGGCCCTGCTCCTCCTGCTTCCCCCAGCGCACTTGACCCCTGCGCACTTGACCCCTGCGCACTTCACCCCTGCGCCATCCATCGCCTGCGCCATCCAACCTAGCGCACTTCACCCCTGCGCCATCCATCGTCTGCGCCAACCTTCCCCTGTGCAGCCCTCTTCCTTCAGCACAATTCATCCCTGCGCAGCCCCTTTCTCTTGCGCCAACCATCTCTTGCGCAGTCTATTGACCATGGTGATTTGGTTTTATCTTCTTTAAGCTTGGCTTCTCTTTTGTGGATTTAGTTTTGAGATCTTGTTCCACACAGCACGACTACCTTGACCCAACACTACCTGACATGATTTTCAGTATTTGCTATGACTAGTATGGTTTTCGTGATTTCTGTGATTTATGATCTTAGTACTTCTGATTTTCTGGAAAATGACCCGATGGGGTGCATTCTTGACTTGTAACCTGATAACTTGATAGTGGCCCGTGGCGGCGCACTCTTGACTTGTAACTTATAATTTGACTTGACTTGACGTTATTGCGACGGCCAACCTGACTTGCATAACCAACTTGACACCGTGGGTGTTCCTGCTTGCTTGCTTGTGCAATCCACCAGTCTTGTCTTACATCATGTCTAGGACGTGACTTTCTGGTTCCCACGGTCAGGAATTCGCACTGAATCTGGATTAGGCTAATGATTAGATCAAACTATAGTTCATGGAGAATTTCCAGTCACAGGCAATCTCGTTATCTGGGTGCCTTAATTGGACTTGTAGCTTGCCGACGAGTAGAGCACATTTCCAGCACACTGTCATGTGTTGCACCCTCTAAGTCACCTAAGGGTATATCGTCTCCTGGGCGATGTACCCAACCATACTCTCAACCCGCAGAAGGATAACTGGATAGTCTGCAGGACTTGGGACTGGGAAATTCTCATTGCATCTTGTTAGTAATTAAGCTTGTGATAACCCTAGTTAGTTAAAGTAGTAAGCCGTAGTATTTTGCTTGGCCGCTTGTGAATGGTTGATGTCTAGCCCTGTCTAAGTCTTGTCTAGTTCCTGTATCCTGGTACTCCTGAGCATGATTGTTTTACTTGCTGTAATAATAAATGGATAGGGACAAGTGCTATTCAGGCGAAGGGTTATAACCCCGGTCCTTGTTTGGTTTACGGGTTGTAATCTGGCTTCCGGAGTAGTCTCTTGTCCCTAGTCGTTTATTGTCCTGCTGTACTTTTATTACTTGTACTTTTCTTCCAATTTTTTATGTTCTGATATGCTGGTTTTATTTTTATTTCGTGGCCTCCTTTGTGGCACTTGCTCTTTCTGGGATTTGACCCAGCTGGTTTTGTGTGGCCAGATTTCGGAGCAGCTCCCGAGGATCTACCGAACCTCCAGCCCGATGGTGGCGACTAGAAGGAATCCGGGCTACGAGTGGGTTTTCTATTTTGTTTCACTCACTCTATTATAAAATTATTCTTTTGAGGCGTTTAGCCGACGAGCACCTGTTAGCTCGATGCATTTACTTACTGTCTGCCTACGGACTATAAACATGATTAACAAATCCTAGGGTTGATCATGTATGACTTAACTCTTGCTAGTCCTTACATTTTGTACGACTAGCTTCATGATCAGCTGATATGTAATATTTGGGACGCCTTTTATTGTATATTTGGTGATCAAACATCTTGTAATTATATTACTTGCTTGAGATTGAGACAATAGGCTTGACCTTAACAGACCGTTGGCTTGTAGTAAACCCTTATATCTAGACAGCCGTAACCGTATAGCGAGATGGACTTCATTTCAATATACGTAGCTGGCTATGTTCGCCCCCGCTCTCCAGTATTCTGGTTCTGGGGCGTGACATGGTTTAAGTGGTGGCCCATGCAGGTCTTGGCATTCAAGAAATATGAGGGTTTACCGAATAGATGTCTCAATCAGTACTCGTCCTTGATCTTTTTTCATATCCTATGAATCTCTAGAATCTTGACCTGATCACATGCTTGTATCGTTGATCTGTCCTGGTCCTTCCTTATTGTTTTCCCTGTGTCGTCTTCTTCAGCGGCACTGTGCCTGACCCCGCCGATCAGCAAGGTGGAGCACTTCAAGTGGACCAGCAACCAGGAGATCAAGCCCAGCACTCCGGAGTAGCCTCCAGAGTTATACCTATTGGAGGAGAGCCCCCAGTTCAGCCCGTTCAGCCTGCCGAACCGGATGATGGCACATCGGTAGGTCTCATCAGGACTTTGATAGCTTTCCAGGATCGTCGAGGAGACGTCTTGCACCAGGTAGTGGTAGATGCTTTGACCAGAGGCGGTCATCCAGGGAACAGCGCGGCCAACAGCTTCAAATGCTTAAACCCTTCATTCTTCGACGACAGTGAAGATACGATTGCCGCGGACGCTTGGCTTCAGGATACCGAGGTGATTCTGGAAGCAGCTAGAATACTTGAGAATGAGAAGGTGGCCGTGGTACGGCTACAGCTGCTGGACTTAGCTCGCAGTTGGTGGGCAGCACAGGCCATGGGATTAGTGGTACCCATTGCTTGGGCAGTGTTTAGAGAAAGATTCCAGACGAAGTATTTTGATGCTGTCGCTCGGTACGACCTACAGACGAGATTTACCAACTTGAAGCAAGGAGGCAGATCGGTTGACAGTTATGCATCTGAGTTTTCTAGACTCAGTAGGTTTGCCCCCACCTTGGTAGCAACCGAGTTTGATAGGGCCCAGCGATTCCAGCAGGGACTGCATTTGGAGATCTTGTTGGCAGTCGAGCAGTTCGAGCACCAGACGTTCGATGCAGTTTTGAGAGCAGCGAGGAGGCATGAGTATACCTCCCAGAGGATCGTGGATGGGATCGGAGGTAGGAAGCGGTCCCACAGTCAGATGCACCAATCATTAGCTCCAGTCCCGGCAGCTAGAAGTTTGACTATTGGAACCCCGAGGCGGGCAGCCTCAGTGACGTCGGTTCAGCATTCAACCCCGACGTACCTGCAGCAGCAGAAGCAGAAGCAGACTTTCGCGATGGGATGTTCTCATTGTGGAAAGCCAGGCCATGTAGTAGTAGATTGTCGTAGGGCGCAAGGATTGTGCCTAGCTTGTGGAGCAGCCGATCACAAGATAGGAGCTTGCCCGAATAGGGGTAGTTCTTCCTCTTCCAACCTAACCAGTCCATCGGTTAGGGGACCAGCACCTATGCAGCAGTAGCAGTACCCGAGGCCATTGTTGCCTCAGGCCCAGGCATTTCATCAGCAGAACCAGCAGCAGTATACCCAAGCCCAAGTGCAGAGCAGGCAGAGAGGTTTCCAGCAGAGGGGACCCGCAGCTAGAGGTCAGGCCATGATAATGGCTATGGAAGAAGAAGTTGCACCAGGTGAGGTAGTGGCAGGTACTATTCTCGTCAACTCCTCTCCAGCATTGGTATTATTTGATTCTGGTGCATCACATTCATTCATGTCTGCACGATTCACGACACTAATAGGATTGGAGCAAGAGTCATTATCAGTAAGACTCAATATACTTACTGGTAATGGTCTTGTGGGAGTAGATCAAGTGTTTTCCTCGTGTCGAATCATAGTTAGCAGTAGAGAGTTCCTCGCTAGATTTATAGAATTCCCTATGGCAGACTATGATGTAGTCTTAGGCATGGATTGGTTGAGGAACCAGTATGCTAGGATAGACTGCCATGTTGGCAGGGTCATTTTTAGCATTCCAGGCGAGCCAGAGTTCTCATTTTCCAGAGGAGCAGTGGAGCCATCTTCTCCAGTATTGCGGATGGCAGTAGCAGCAGAGCAGTTACCCAGGATAGTTGAAGAGTTTCCAGATGTCTTTCCAGAAGAACTTCCAGGAATGCCGCCAGAGCGGGAGATCGAGTTCACTATAGACTTAATCCCCGGAACAACACCAGTATCAGAGCGAGTCTACAGGATGGCGCCTTCAGAGCTAGAAATTTTGTACAAGATGATTGAAGAACTAAGGACCAAGGGATTCATTCGTGCAAGTGGATCGCCCTGGGGAGCCCCGATGCTTCTTGTAAAAAAGAAGGATGGTACGTCTAGGCTATGTGTAGATTATCGTACCTTGAACTTAGTGACAATCAAGAACAGATACCCTCTCCCGAGGATAGATGACTTGTTTGATCAACTCAGAGGGGCTTCAGTGTTTTCGAAGATAGACTTGCGATCATGATACCACCAGATCAGAGTTAGAGAGCAGGATATCCCGAAGACAGCTTTCCGATCTAGGTATGGACATTGGGAGTTCCTTGTTATGCCCTTTGGAGCGACCAATACGCTGGCCGTATTCATGGACCTCATGAATCGCATTTTCATGCCTTACTTGGATCAGTTTGTGATCGTGTTCCTAGATGATATCCTGGTCTACAGCAAGAGCGAAGTAGAACATGAGCAGCATCTAAGAGTTGTCCTTTAGACGCTTAGAGAGCATAAGTTGTACGCCAAGTTCAGCAAATGCGAGTTCTGGCTCGATCGCATTTCGTACTTGTGTCACATCATTACTCGAGGTGGAGTGGAAGTGGATCCCCAGAAGATTGTGGCTATCGAGTCATGGCCAGTACCTAGCTCAGTGGCAGAGGTTTGTAGCTTCCTTGGATTAGTCGGCTACTACCGGCAATTCGTTTCAGATTTTGTAAGGATTTCAGCACCGATGACCCAGTTGACCCGCAAAGATGTACAATTCGCTTGGACAGCGGAGTATCAGGAATCATTTGAGAATTTGAAGCGAGGTTTGATAACGGCTCCCATTCTCACACTTCCAGATGGGACCGGAGGATTTACAGTTTATTGCGACGCTTCAGGCAGAGGATTGGGGTATGTCTTGATACAGCATGGGAAGGTAATATCTTATGCATCATGTCAACTTCATGATCATAAGAAGAATTACCCGACCCACGACTTGGAGCTGGCAGCGGTAGTGTTTGCACTTAAGTTGTGGAGGCATTACTTGTACGGAGATAGAGTAGAGATATTTACTGATCACAAGAGTGTGAAATATGTTTTCACCCAGAAGGACCTTAATATGCGACAGAAAAGATGGCTTGAGCTATTGGTAGACTACGATGTAGATTTGCAATATCACCCAGGGAAGGCCAACGTTGTAGCAGATGCGTTGAGCCGGAGAGCCGGAGTTTATTTCCTGATGGCGCAACCAGAGTTACTGGCCGATCTTCAGAAGATGGGAATTGAAGTGGTTCTTCCTACCAGTGTGGCATTGATGGCCAGTCTACAGGTTCAGTCCAGTATAGTTGAGAGGATCCGTACGGCACAGTCTACAGATTCCAAGACTCAGAGGCTTAGAGCAGAGTGTGAGGCAGGAAGAAGACCAGAGTTGTGTATTCATAAAGATGGTATACTTCGACATGGCACTCGTCTTTGTGTACCTAGTGGAGATATCAGACAGGAAGTTCTGGCAGAAGCTCATAGTTCACAGTATTCTATTCATCCTGGTGGTACGAAGATGTACCGAGATATTCGTCAACATTTCTGGTGGAATGGCATGAAGAGGGAGATAGCCCGGTTTGTCTCTCGGTGTTTGGTTTGCCAGCAGGTTAAAGCTGAACATCAGAGGCCTGTTGGACTTCTTCAACCCTTGCCAATTCCAGAATGGAAATTGGAGCATGTGACCATGGATTTTGTGACTGGATTGCCTAGATCCCCAGCTGGTCGAGATGCCATTTGGGTTATAGTTGACCGGCTCACGAAGGTGGCTCATTTTCTCTCATTCAGAGTTAGACAGTCTACAGCTCAGCTAGCAGAGATGTACCTCAGACAGATTGTCAGGCTTCACGGTATACCAGTCAGTATTACCTCGGACATGGATTCAAGATTTACGTCACACTTTTGACGTAGCCTGTAAGAGAGTTTGGGAACTCGTCTCCAGTTCAGTTCGGCATATCATCCGTAGACTGATGGCCAGTCAGAGCGCACAATCCAGACCCTTGAAGACATGTTGAGATCTTGTACATTTGACTTCGGTGGGTCGTAGGAAGATCACCTGCACCTGGTGGAGTTCTCGTACAATAATAGTTTTCAGGCCAGTATCCAGATGGCTCCGTTCGAAGCTCTGTATGGTAGGAAGTGCAGGTCCCCGCTAGCATGGGACGATGTCGGAGAGAGGCAGATGCTCGGTCCAGAAATGATTACCCAGACAGTTGAAGTGGTCAGAAGGATCAGAGATCGTCTTCGAGTTGCCCAAGATCGCCAGCAACATTGGGCCGATGCTCATCGGCGTCCCTTAGAGTTTGCTATCGGCGACCATGTATTCCTTAGGATCTCGCCTAACCGCGGCGTCATTCGCTTTGGCGTGCGGGGAAAGCTTAGTCCTTGGTATATATGGCTGTTCGATATCCTGGAGCGAGTAAGAGATGTATCATATCGTCTTGCTCTTCCGCCATCGCTAAGTGAGATGCATGATGTATTCCATGTGTCCCAATTACGACGGTATATCCCGGACCCGAGCCATATCCTAGATCATTCGAAATTGGTTGTTGGTACCAACCTTTCGTATGAGGAGAAGCCCGTGTCTATTTTGGACCGGTGGGAGAAGATACTCAAGAACAAGGCTATTAGCTTAGTCTGTGTTGCTTGGGGTCATCACTCTCTAGGTGAGTCAACGTGGGAGCCTGAGGACGACATCCGATCGTGATATCCCGACTTGTTTGACTCGTAAGGTGTAATGTCTTCCTTATGCCATATGCTTTTTGTTTCTTGATTGCATGTATGATTGTATGATTGAACTGCTTAGGGTAATTGTTGTTGCTTAGTGTAGCTTGTCGTGGCAATCTCTAGCTCCTTGATTAAATTCCGAGGACGAAATTCTTTTAAGGTGGGTAGAGTTGTCACCCCCGTTTTCCCGTATTTCGTATTTATATTCGTAATTAGATTTTGGCATGTATTTTTATTTTCTCGACTTATGGAATTTTGGGGTTTTTCTTGTATTTTGGGTTTTGACATGGCTTGGTTTTATTTCATGGAGAAGGATTGGTTTGGTTTGGTTCAACATGCATTTGGAACACCTTAGCTAACCTCCACCCTCAACATAATATATCCTCCACCATTAAATCCCACCTAACTTTTCTCTCTCCTCTTTACTTTCATTTATTTTTCTCCATCTTCTTCTTCCTTCCTCCACCAACCACCATAGGCAAGTGCACCTTGCCAACAAATAAGCACCATATTTTATTTGTCCATTAGCTAGATTAGGACATGGAGACCAACATTAGAACTTGACATTTTTGGATTTGGAGCTTCTATTTTTCTAGATCTAGCTTGTAACCATTTTCAGAAATCCTTGGTTTTGATCTATTAAACTTTGATTTTTGCTTATTTTGATGCTTCCATGTGGAAGAGAATTCAATTTTACCCAAGTTAGACCTTTGAAAATCCAAATTTGGTTTTGATTTGGCCAAGATATGATGATTTGAAGTTTTTGGGTGTTCTTGAGAGTTCATCTCAGCCTTGGAGAAGAAGACCCCCCCTCGGCCTGCGCTCTTTAGCGCAGGACTGACTTGCGCTGAGCCCCCTGGGCAAAACCGTGCAGCCTCCTCCGCGCCGCGCTCTTTAGCACTGGTCGCTGACCGCGCAGCCCTGGCCGCTGCCCGATTGCGCGCGTGCCCCTGCGCCATCGGCCGCTGCGCCTTCGATCCTGCGCCATCGGCCCTGTTCCCCCTGCTTCCCCTAGCGCACTTGACCCCTGCGCACTTGACCCCTGCGCACTTCACCCCTGCGCCATCCAACCTAGCGCACTTCACCCCTGCGCCATCCATCGTCTGCGCCAACCTCCCCCTGCGCAGCCATCTTCCCACAGCATAGTTCATCCCTGCGTAGCCCCTTTCTCTTGCGCTAACCATCTCTTGTGCAGTCTATTGACCATAGTGATTTGGTTTTATCTTCTTTAAGCTTGGCTTCTCTTTTGTGGATTTAGTTTTGAGATCTTGTTCCACACAGCACGACTACCTTGACCCAACACGACCTGAACGATTTTCAGTATTTGCTATGACTAGTATGGTTTTCGTGATTTCTGTGATTTATGATCCTAGTACTTCTAATTTTCTGGAAAATGACCCGATGGGGTGCATTCTTGACTTGTAACCTGATAACTTGATAGTAGCCCGTGGCGGCGCACTCTTGACTTGTAACTTATAATTTGACTTGACTTGACGTTGTTGCGACGGCCAACCTGACTTGCATAACCAACTTGACACCGTGGGTGTTCCTGCTTGCTTGCTTGTGCAATCCACCTGTCTTGTCTTGCATCATGTCTAGGACGTGACTCCCTGGTTCCCACGGTCAGGGATTCGTACTGAATCTGGATTAGGCTAATGATTAGATCAAACTATAGTTCATGGAGAATTTCCAGTCACAGGCAATCTCGTTATCTTGGCGCCTTAATTGGACTTGTAGCTTGCCGACGAGTAGAGCACATTTCCAGCACACTGTCATGTGTTGTACCCTCTAAGTCACCTAAGGGTATATCATCTCCTGGGCGATGTACCCAACCATACTCTCAACCCGCGAAAGGATAACTGGATAGTCTGTAGGGCTTGGGACGGGAAAATTCTTATTGCATCTTGTTAGTAATTAGGCTTGTGATAACCCTAGTTAGTTAAAGTAGTAAGCCGTAGTATTTTGCTTGGTCGCTTGGGAATGGTTGATGTCTAGCCCTGTCTAAGTCTTTTCTAGTTCCTGTACCCTGGTACTCCTGAGCATGATTGTTTTACTTGCTGTAACAATAAATGGATAGGGACAAGTACTATTCAGGTGAAGGGTTACAACCCCGGTCCTTGTTTGGTTTACGGGTTGTAATCTGGCTCCCGGAGTAGTCTCTTATCCCTAGTCGTTTATTGTCCTGCTGTACTTTTATTACTTGTACTTTTCTTCCAATTTCTTATTTTTTGATATGCTGGTTTTGTTCTTATTTCGTGGCCTCCTTTGTGGCACTTACTCTTTCTGGGGTTTGATCCAACTGGTTTTGTGTGGCCAGATTTCGGAGCAGCTCCCGAGGATCTACCGAACCTCCAGCCCGATGGTGGCGACTAGAAGGAATCCGGGCTACGAGTGGATTTTCTATTTTGTTTCGCTCACTCTATTGTAAAATTATTCTTTTGAGGCGTTTAGCCGACGAGCACCTGTTAGCTCGATGCATTTACTTACTGTCTGCCTACGGGCTGTAAACATGATTAACAAATCCTAGGGTTGATCATGTATGACTTAACTCTTGCTAGTCCTTGTATTTTGTACGACTAGCTTCATGATCAGCTGATATGTAATATTTGGGACGCCTTTTATTGTATATTTGGTGATCAAACATCTTGTAATTATATTACTTGCTTGAGATTGAGACAATAGGCTTGACCTTAAGAGACCGTTGGCTTGTAGTAAACCCTCATATCTAGACAGCCGTGACCGTATAGCGAGATGGACTTCATTTTAATATACGTAGCTGGCTATGTTCGCCCCCGCTCTCCAGTATTCTGGTTCTGGGGCATGACATGTACTACCGTCGACACTGCGGCGTAGGCTGGCTTGGACACGTCTCGTATCCGTTTTAAAAATAAATAAAACGGGTACGGGTCGTGACAAGTTTTTGTGGTGGCCCATGCAGGTCAGTCTTCGCAAATCTTGTGAACTCGTGATGGTACTTAAGTTAGTTGTACTATTGCAAGCCTGCGACTAGAATATGCTCATTCACGAACAAGGATTAATTTAATTTAAGAAAATGACTAGGACTAGGAGTCCCCTATACAAATTTACCGATGGGCAGTCTAGGCTATGCAATTTAGATGAGGTTTATTAATTGTGATAGTTTGTCGAATCCCCATAATGTACACTATTACCTCTTGATAGGATGATATGATCCAATGTGGATAGATTATTCACTTGGTGATTCAGAGCTTCCTAGAATTATTGAACTAACCTAGATTAATTATTCAATTCCGTCTCCTTGCCCCTTTAGATATCATCCACATATCTTAGTCTGAATTGTCTATTTAGTTCCTACTTGCCCTAGGAATTATTATTTTTCTGATTTTGTTATCTATATACGAACCTTGAATAAGTCTCGATTCGAAGTTTTCCTCTGTGGTTTGAATATACATGGAATAGATATTAGAATGTTGTATTTCTTTTGTCCTCAGATATTTCTTTCCTATTCAATCCTTTATTTTAGGGGTTGGGATTGATAGGACAAATGCTTACGCTCTAGTTCATGGTCAACTTATTTGATTCTTTAGTAGCTCATGAATATTTTAAGATATAGTTAAAGGAATGTTAGTTAACTCATAATGGCAGGACAGCAACGCACTGTCGCCATTTAATTGAATTTTGGAGACTATGGATACCATGCAGCCAGCAACGCACTGGCGAGACACAACCCCTAGAGGTTAAATTAGTTTAAGAAATATAGGTGATGGGATATTGCCAAAACTATGGCTAGTGGTCCTCTTTTGATCGTAGATACCCTTGAGCCAATATTGGATAGAGTTAAGAAGGGTTCGATTTTGTATCATGTTGAGTTACGAAACCAAGGGTTTACCACGGCCAGAGTATACGGGCAAGGCGTAATCAGTGGTGAAATGACTTCAAACATGATTACAAGTTTGGGATACCATAAAGGATAGGACAATGTCATGCATGTCCCATAAGATCCAAAGCCGATATTAGTGAAAGTTTTGTAAGTTGGGTAGCATGTCTCCCGACCCAGCATTTTGTAGTCCTTGTGACTTATTAACGAGGAATTGATTGACACTAATAGGTTTACCTAGAATACAGAAGTTAGAGGTCATAACCCATTAGTCGACCAAGTCCTTGTGGATAAGAAGATAGTGGGAAGACTGTATAAGCAAGAACACCAAGTAAGTTTTGATTCTCTCTAAACTCGAACTACTTGTGCCTCTTTTCAAAAATCTCGCGTACTTGTATCTTGACTATCTTGACCAACGCTGCTATTACAGCCTAGTTTTTACAAGCTTACTCTTTTATCGAGCTTGATTCAAGACATATGTTTATTGGGGACGCCCGCTAACATATTGTATAATCAGAATCATTGTATTACGGTCTGATCAACTATGATGCAATTGGTTCGCTCTCCCTCTGATTAACCTATCTGGATTGAGATGTAGATGTCTCTAGGATGTCATCCGCGACTGCATTGACAATTCCTCTTGAATTATATGTTCGCCCTTGAATCACGAAATTGTATTCAGTAACATCTCCCTTGAATTCTTTATTGTTTTTGTCTTTCACCGATTTAGAAAGATGAAAGCTCGTGACGGTAGAGAGATACAGAGTATTCCCATGGCTATGATAGGCACAAGTGTAGCTACCATCGGCCAGTCATGTGATTGAGTTACTCGTTCTCCCATCGACCCTCAAACTACTATTGAGACTTTCGAGCCATCTGAATTTGAGAATGATTAGGGTTTTACCCTTAGTCAGAACGCCAACCTAGGAGACTATCTATTCTCAAGAAACCAAATGTTGTGAGTCTCTAATTATTTGCTGGAAGCTTGCCTTAACTAGCAACCCTTAAGCCTTGAACCAACCCTGCCTCGACCGAAGCCCACAGTTAGACATGAGATGAGTGGACAATAGGGTAATCATTTACCGTGACACTCATCCCGAGATTGGTTTCCAACAAATATTACTCTAGTTATGTAAATTTTATTATTAAGACCAAACTAGTGTTGGAACCACCACAGTCACTAGCTTAGCCAATACCATAGCTTAAATACCCTGTCACACTATGACCTACCAGTTGTCAACAGCAATACCTGATCACTACAACCCTTGTGACCATAGTCTGGCAGGTTTGACACAAATAGAATTTTTTGACTCAATTGTTAGAAATCTTTTCTTATGTTGTGCCTTGGAGTTGGTTACCCCGTCGATAACTCTAGTATACTATGAACGAGTAGATCATTCTATTTTATCAACCATGTGTCATTGTACACAATCGTTTTTCAATTATGGAGGAACGATCCTTGAATTGGCTTATGACTACCGTATCCCGATACGTCGTGTCTTATTCTTTATTAACAAGAGTCGAGGTAAATATCTGGACATTGGAATCCTTCTAAAACTCACCACTCCTAAAACCATATCCTAGATTCTAAGGTGGGTAGACTGTAAGCCTTCAAAATTTTGGGATATACGAGGATTTCCGATTGATTAGAATGATTTCCATTAGGGTGATAATTAGTGTCCCATGGACTCCCACTTTCCATTTAGATCATTTTGTGTCCCCGGTCATGCCATTAATATTCGAAGCACGGGACCAGCTGTTACCTTCCAACAAATTTCACATACAAAATCTAGACGAGTCCACCTTCATCTAGGTATATCCTGTCCCACTCAAACACGTTCCCTTGTACTCTATTTTTATGATACAACTTTCAGGTCAAAAGGACTAGCTATAATTCTTACCATAATCCCCGTATACTTCCCGACTACAACTAGAGTCTCAACCTCGACTCGAACCTTTCGACCCAATATATGGTTGTGACCTACTCGAAGTCCACTATGCACATGTCACTAGTGTGCCACCCAATTGAGGTCTCATGTGCTCCTTAAACACCAAAGTCACTGAAGACGCATTTTTGGGCTTTATGAACCTAGTTAACTAACCTGACGGACAACTAGCTCAACCCCTTGGATAGAAACCTATTCTAGAACACCCTAACCTAGTAGAAATAGTTTATCTTGGGATCTTGTTCTGTCCAAATAGATTGAGATCCAAGGTTCATCCAACCAACGAGTGATATCCAAATAGGAAACCCATTAGGCCCAGTAAAACCCTCCAGACAAAACCCCATAGTTGGTATATAAAACCGGACTATTTGAACCAGGTCCCTGTACCTATTATGTAGTCTCCACCTCTTAGAATATGAAGTCATTCGTAACCTTACCTGGAAGTTGCGATACGATCTTGTATTGCATTTGTAACCCTTGCTCGTGTGTTTAAATAACCACAGAATATGTCACAACCTTGATTTCTCAAATTTTGTTCAATTATGGAACCTTGTTTAGAATGTCGGGAACAAAATTTTCGTATTGCATGGATTATGCGACCCTCCAAGAAACGAAGGGTTTTTCGATTTAGCAATTGACTAAACTATAGTAACCCAGTCGAGCAAATAAGTCAATGGTTCGTAAACATTTTAACTTTGTCGTTGGATACTTTCAACCGCTCTTGAAACTTCATATTTACTCTTGATTGTTCTTCCTTATTTTTCTGTCCTTCGTATTTCGGAGCGACGAATGGCCAAGCTTATTAGAATTTACCAATATATCTTGGTTACATGTGTAAAATTATTGCTTGTTAAATTTTGGGTTGCTTGATAGATAGGAGAGGATCCTAGATGCCATATGCCTAGATATCTGTTGGTAGAATTATAGGTCACTAGTAGAAGATTATATGATTTTAGTGACCTGTGTTTCAAGGGAGTAGTGTGACCAAAGGTGGGTAGAAGTCCTCGAGATTTCGTAAATACCAAATGACTAGAGAAGGTCATAAAAATATTTTTGAGAAATTAAATTTGAGGAGATTAAGGTAATAGAAGACTTTGATTTTAAGACGTAGTCATGAATTAGAATTTCGAGGACGAAATTACTTTAAGGTGGGTAGATTTGTAGCTTCCCTTCCCGGAAATTTTTTAAAATATTTATTATTATTATTATTATTTGATTTAAATGGTAATTATTTGATTTTTATAAATTATTTAGGTTATTATTTCGGTAGATGACTTTAGCCAAGGTGGTGGTATTTATATATATTATAAGTTCTTAATATTAAATAATGTTTTGTTGATAATATAGTGAATAATTGTCCTTACATATAAATTATATTTATTTTAGGATTTGGTTAATAAGTTCCCATTTAATATATAGAAGTTAATTTATGATAAAATCAATAATTAGAGATGCACGATATAATGTGTAAGTGTTAAACTCCCATTTTCTTCATAAATTTTATATGATTAATTTTTGTATTTATTATAGATATATATATATATATATATATATATATATATATATATATATATATATATATATATATATATATATATATATATATATATATATGTAGATGGTATATATGTGTATATAGTAAATGTATGTGTTTAAAGGTATACATTATGTTGTATAAAATATATTGGTATATAGTATACTATAAATATTCTAGTATTTTAATATTTTAGAAAAGTTTTAAACATATAGCTACATATATATATAGATGTTGAACACTTGTACATGTATAAGAGTATACATATATATATATATATATATATATATATATATATATATATATATATATATATTTATATTTATATACACTTATATATACACTTATATATATATAAGAGTATACACTTATATATACACTTATATATAAGTGTATATATTTATACACTTAAAAAAAAAAATTATATACACTTATATATACACTTGTACATGTATATACACTTATATATATATATATATATATATATATATATATATATATATATATATATATATATATATATATATACTTATATATATATATATATATATATATATATATATATATATATAT
This sequence comes from Iris pallida, assembly GCA_029216955.1. NCBI lineage: Eukaryota > Viridiplantae > Streptophyta > Magnoliopsida > Asparagales > Iridaceae > Iris > Iris pallida. Next base: position 3,851,624 of record JANAVB010037419.1, on the reverse strand, counting down.
ATATATATATATATATATATATATATAAAAGAAAAAGGAAAAAAAAGTATAAGAAAATAAAAAAATAAAAAAATATATATAAGTATATATATACAGCTTACTAAATTAGAAAATAAAAGAAAAAGGAAAAGGAAGTATAAGAATGAGAAGCAGGGACACTGCTCTCGGCCCAAACCGAGAACACCCTACCCAACTCAGCTTAGCTATTAATATAATAGCAAACCGACCCCTGGTTTTAAAAGACCTGAGCGCAAGGGCTAACTCTCAAAACCGAGAGTCTCGATTTACAACCGATTACTATATATATATATTTATGAACAACTACGACTACTTCTAAAAAAAACCATAAAACCCTAAGCATCCGCTGCAGCGCCACCCTCCTCCAACCTTGGGCGCACCCCCACGCGTGCGCGGGCGCCAACACGGGCCGCCGCCGGCCGTGCGCAGCAGAAGGAGAAAGGCAACAGTAACAGCAGCCCCGAGCCTAGTTTCGACGTACGGCTCCGTCCTCCACGCTCGACGATTTTTGGAACCGACTTCACAGGTATGAAGGCAACCTAACCCCCTTCATTTCTATTCGATTAGCTCGACATACCTTGCAAAAAACGCATCACAATCTGAGTCAAAAATCGACAAAAAATTTGTTCGAAAACAGGGCAAAATTCAATCCAGACGCACGGATTGGAAGGCAAATATCTGCTAATCCATGACAGATTTTTGAAATCCATTTGAACACATTTTTAGACAACCTAACCAGTTTTCAAACCCTATTTTTAGATTATTTTATTAATCAGTAGATGCTAGGATAAATCAACTCGAAGATCGAGAAAAATACGAAAAACAGTTTTTAGAAAACTAGAAAATTCATCCACACGACGTGCGTCCTGCCATTCCGGGTAGTGTGGTCGCGAACCGAAAGCATCGAAAGGTGTGTAACGGCTTCGTGGTCGTGTGGGCTTTGACGGAATTCAAATTGGTCGCGTGTGCGCGACGAATTTGATGCGTATCCGTCAAAATTCACCGTATCGGCCTCTGTGCAAATTTCCTAATTACTTTGTGCACGCTCGTCAGATCGAGACGAAACTTGCACCAACAGGACCGTATCATTTTTCTGGTCTTGTATGCCAAGTTTGGTCCAATTATGAGACAGTTGAATCGGAACGCCGTTTTACGGGCCCCACGGTCCCATTCAACGGGCGATTTTATGCACGGCCTGCCGAAATCCAACTTTGGATATACGGTTGGGTTCGTATCAGAAAACTGGATCCGTAGACATGTAGTTTTACGACTTTAGAGATCGTTGACTCTGGCATATTTTTTGGTGCAATGCGGGTCCAACGGCGGATACCGTTTTGGCCCGAAATTACCGTTTTCTTCCTGTGTCCAGAATTGGACTTAAGGACAGCGATCCTAGCTAATTTGACTATTCTAAGAATATTGGTAATGTTTATTTCAGCTTCCGGGGACTGTTGTAAGGGTTTTGACTATTGGGGCACATTGAGTGGTTCAGAGTGTCGGTTTCACCAGCAGAGGACCACAGGCGAGTACAGTTTATTGTCTGTATTTTCGATATTGATCTTTACTATATTTTATTGATTGGCCATTGGTTATGTGATTTTTATACTCTATTATAAATTGTTGAGTCGAGAATGTGAAGTACCAAGGATGTGTGATCCGACCGTAGACAGTGTTTATTTTTCATGTAATAGACATCGTAGACAGTGTTTATTTTATGCAAGTAGACATCGTAGACAGTGCTTATTTTCTGCAAGTAGACATCGTAGACAGTGCTTATTTTCTGCAACTAGACATCGTAGACATTGTTTATTTTCTGCAAGTAGACATCGTAGACAGTGCTTATTTTCTGCAAGTAAATATCGTAGACAGTGTTTATTTTCATGCAAGTAGACATCGTAGACCGTGCAGTGTTGTGCCCCAGACCGATCACATATCAAAGGTACTTCTAACAGTTGGGAAAAGTATTTTGTGTCTATTTATTTCTATTGGTTTTTCGTATTTACTGTTTATTTTCAAAACTCATGATTGATGTCTAACCTTTGTTTTATAGTCATTTTCTTTATTTGAAATTGCATTCAGTGAATTGTGCTCGTTCCATTCCTGACTGGAAACCAACATTTTCAGGTTAGCCGTGGATTCACTTAGCTTGGGGAGTGACGGGAATATTTGCAGACAAAAGCCTAGAGAGTAGCTAGATAGTTGAGTTGTAGTCATTCATTTATTTGTACAAGTTTATATTTTTCTGCAAAATATAAAACTTGTGATCATTGTAAATTAAATTAATTTTGTGAATGAGCATTATTTATGATTTGGGATCTTCATGGCCGTGACAGCGTACTACCGCCGATACTGCGGCGTAGGCTGGCTTGGACATGTCTCGTATCCATTTTTTTAAAAAAAAGGGTGCGGGTCGTGACATAGCATAACAAACTTAACTACCCAAGTAATCAATTTTAAATAATTCTATGGGTTGCCTACGGGGTACCTAGTCCTAGGCCTAGTTGTTATTCCAAAAATCAAATCAACCTAAATGTGAATGAGCATGTCCTAGTCACAGGCGCGTAGTAGTACGACTAATATGGTACTACAGCGAGTTCGCACAATTTTGCGAAAATCGACCTGCATAGGCCACAAAAAAACTTGTCACGACCCGCACCCGTTTTCCGGATGCAAGTGCGTGAGCAAGTCCAACCTACGTTGCAGAATCAACGTAGTAAGCTGTCTAGGCCATAATGCTCAAAACACAAAATGATCTCTCTATTGCTCATTCACAATACTAAATTCAAATTAAAATATTTACAATCTTTATATTTTGATAAAATACAACCTCTCATAAAATTTAGAAAAACAACTATATGATCACTATCTATTTAGCTACTCTCTAGGATTGGCCTTTGATATGTATCCATAGCTCTCCCGAGAACCCAAGTGCATGGTGTAGCTTGCGATTAGATGAAAAATATGGTTTCCAGTCAGGAAAGGAACGAATACAATTCATTGAGTGTAGTTCCAAGTATATGTTAACGACTATAAGACAATGATTAGCCATAAAATACATGACAAAAATATCAAAATAATTATAATAGGAAACATAAAGAATTATAGACAGGAAATATATGACAGCATGTAATGAGTAGAATAGAAGGATATAATTATCTACATGATTTGAAGTACTCTTTTGACATGTGATCGGTCTGGGACAGTTACACCACAAGGTCAACATTATTTATCAAGGTCTACTGTGCAAAAAATAAAATATGGGCTAAGGTCTGATGACATATCTATTTAGTACTTTTTCATCTCGACATAATATATGAGAAAGAAGGTATAACATCTAAAGAAAATATGAAGTGCCACTGTGTAATGAGCGTATCAAGAAATCAAGTATCATATAACTAGACAGTGTGATATAGTACTTAACAATATTGAAAACAAACAATAAATGTACTCGCTTGGGGTCCTTAGCTGGTATAACATATAATACCATTGCGTCCAGAATAGTCCAATTGGCTATGGTTGATGTGAAGGATTTCAAAATTCGCAAGAAAATGAAAGATTGATTAGTCATGAACAAGCATAATCTAGGAGAGAATTTGATATGAGAAAAGTTATCCCTTTAACCCCAATATATCTTAGCAAAATTATTTGGAACTATTATATATATATATACAAACCACAAAAGCACACATAAAATAAATTATATGAATTATCCAGCCCAAAATATTAGTTTTTAAATTAACCCAAAAATTATTCCAGCCCACCCAAAACTAGGCGAAGCCCAATATTATATATATTTTGTTTCAAATACGAATTTAAAAATATGTACGACAATAATATAAATCATAAATAACAATAAATAATAATATGATTACTAGCACAATAATATATGTGTGTGTGTGTGTGTATATATATATATATTTATATATATATATATATATATATATATATATATATATATATATATATATATATATATATATATATATATATATATATATATATATATATATATCTATATAAACACCCTAAATTTAATGGCACAAGACCTTTCTATAATATATATATATATAATGGTGGGACTTAATAAAAATGTACCTAACATTTATGTAGGCTCCAGAGGTCTACTTCAAGGCGTGACCTGGGTCGCCCCAAAAAAATTGGGCCAAGCCGGGCTTGGTACGGGCCCAGCTCGGACCGGTGGCAACAGTGGGCAGGGCCTGGCCCGGCCCGGTTCGAAGTATCTGATCCCAGCCCGGCCCAGTAATCCGGCTTGGGTAGGGCTGGGCCGGGCCGGTTCGCAGGCAGGCTGGGTTGCGGGCTCGGGCGGGCCGGGTTCGGGCTGGTCCGGTCAATTTTTTTTTCAATTTTTTTTATAATGATTTTCAGTTTTCTTTTTTAAATTTTATGTTCTATTAAATTTTAAGTTTAGTTTGTTATTTTATTCTTTTTAAACTTTCTTTTAATTTATTTTACTTTATTTTTATTTGATTTTGCTTTATTTTTTTTCTTCTCTTTTATCTGGGCTTGGGATCGGCAATGTAAGCTTTGCTTGTCATAGGCAGAGTTAAAAAATTGTTTTAAGTTTAGGGGTTTTGTTATTTTTGATTAATTAGTTTTTATATTTTAAGTTTTTTTTGTTCTAAGTTTTATTTGTTCGTTTTTTTGTTTTTTCCTAGTAATTTTGTGTTTTTCAAGTTTTCTTTCTTTCTTTTGTTTTGTATTTTATTTTTATTTTTATTTTTTTCCCTTTCTTGTTTTTAAGTTTTTTTTCCAAGTTATTTTTAAAGTTTAGTTTTTGTTTTGTTTTTGTCATACCATTGAGTCGTTCTTCTTCCTCCTCCTCTCCGGTTCCAGAAGCTTGATCCATTGTAAGTGATTCGAAGTCCAACTCGTTGATGTCAGCAACTTCATCTATCTTGTTTTGGGTTTTTTTATCTGCTAAAAAAATCTTGAACACATACACAAGCTTCCATGATTTGTGGCTTCAACCGGCTCTTCTTTACGCTCAAAATCCTTGATCCTGCACTAAAACAAGACTCCGATGCTACCGTGGATACCGGGACCATTAATTGATCACATGCTATTGTAGAAAGTACGGGAAATCTTTTGTCATATTTTTTCCACCATTCTAAAATGGTGAAGTGATTTGAAGATTCATCTTCTTCTTCATAAGAACTTAAATATAAAGACAACTCTTGAGTGGGTTGGGAAGAGTGTCTTTGTTGCTTCCTTTTTAGTATACGACTGGCGTGGTTGGCTAAACCTAAGCTACTACTAGTACTCGCTTGAGTTGGTTGGGTCGATACAATATTTTCTTCATAAAGCATTACTAATTTTTTCAACACTACCTTTAGTTCTATTTTCAAGTCCAAAAGATTAAGTTCCATGTTTTCTGCATAGTCATCTAACAAAACCTCTACACCCTCTAATTTGATCGTAGGATCAAAAATAGAAGACAAGCAATATAAAAGAGGTACATCACCCCCAATATTTAGTGAATTTAGCTTCCATTCTCTTTATAACATAGTCAAAATTTTGAACATTTCTATATTTAGAAAACAAGTAAGACATGTTACAAAGTTTCCGTAAAGCTAAACAAGAAGTAGGATAATAAACACCAGAAAGTGTACATGTAGCTTTGTAAAAAGTTTCTAAAAATTCACATATAGAAGAAGCAACTACCCAATCGTCTTCAGTTACTTGATATTCAAAATTATGATCCATATTACAAAAATATGTAGTAGCATCCTTAAAGAGAATTGCGGATTTCAATATTAAATATGTCGAATTCCATCTATGTGGTACATCCTTAACAAATCTTCTAAAATGAATACTAAAATGTGCATATGTGGCTTCAAAAACTTGTTGCCTACTTGGAGACGTGTTCAAGCTGTGTAAACAATTTCTGAGAGTCTCTAAATGTGTACTAAAAAATTCAAGACATTCTTTTACAACTAAGTTAATAATGTGGCAAGCACACCTAACATGCAATAATCTACCTTCCAAAACAGGCTGAAAGAGTAACTGCAATGAATTTATAGCAGAAGTATTATTACTAGCATTATCAAAAGATACAGATAATATTTTATTGTGAATATCAAAGTTACGCAGGTGTTTTGAAATGGAAGTTGCAATTGCAGAGCCCGTGTGTGGAAATTCCAAAGTTTTTAAACAGACGATGCGCTTTTGCAATCCATTATAAATCTATGTAGTGTGCCGTGATACAAATATAAGCATAATTTTGTTTGCTTGTCCAAATATCAGAAGTAACAGATATTTTACTAACATACAAAAATGTTTATTTTAAAGCAACTCTCATTTCTTTAAAGAGTCTCTTAGCCTCTTTTCTAGCAGCGTCTCTAGTAACTTTACTAAAACAGGAATTTAAAGAAATTGTGGTATGATCATATAAAGATTCACTTTCATCCGAAGTGAATGAAAGTTCATCAGCAATGATATATTTAGTAAATTCAGTTTTATGACGGGCAGCTGGATAAGAAAACGTACTCATTGAAGTACCCTCGGTGCCTCCAAAACTTATCCGAGTTTGGGTTGCTGAAATTGAGCTCGGTGCATAGCAGGTATCGTAGTGTCTTGACATTGTGCCCGTGCCACCTCCCCTCTTCCATTTGTATATATGGAAATTTTTTTGGATTGTGCCGCGTACGGAACTGGTTCATCTTTCTGATCTAAAACAAATGAGCCATCAAGTTTAGTCTCAATAAGAATAACAAAAAATTCCCAAATCTTTGTTTTTTTGCTTCTTTACAACATTTTGGGTATTGTTGGCAACTTCAGGAGGTGGAGTAACTAAATCATCAGGAATAAGATTTTGCTCAAAAAAAGGATTTTGCTCAAAAAAAGTGTTATAAATTTCAAAATCATAATTAGGTTAGTTTGAACCTTGTCCGACTATTTTAAAAAGATAAATAAAAATCGAGAAACAATTAGAAAAATGGAGGATACCGAAAAATAAATTAATCAAAAAATATTTTTTCTTAAAAAAGAGAGAGAGATGGAGTAAAGAAAACTATTTTGTAAATGTAAATTAAAAAAAAAAATTAGAAAGAGGAAGTCGTAGATTGCCGGAATTGCTTGATCGGGAAGTCGTAGATCGCCAGAATTGCTTGGACAAATTTCTTGAAACCTTCTGGTGATCTTGATTTTTTTTTGATGGAATGAATTGTTTGTGTTTGAAAAATATGATTCATGACATACCCCACCCTCTAAATAGAGTTGTTGTAAAGGGCTTTTGGTCCTTTTGGGCAAAATAACCAAAATACCCCTTAAAACGGTCAAATAGTGGATGTATTTTGGTAAATGGGGGGCCAAAGAATAAAAAAACATAAATTCGGTTCACCCGGGCCGGGCTCGGGTGGGCCTCACCGGGTCGGGCCATAGCGGGCCGACCGTTTGACCGTAAAAATAAATGGGCCGGGCCGGGCCGGGCCTGGGCTCGGTTTGGTGAACCCAGTCCGGACCAGTAGTGCAACGGGTTTGGGCGGGCCGGGCTCAATGGCGGGCCGGGCCGGGCTTTGGGGTTGCGGCCTTGGCCGGGCTCGGGCCGGTCCACGGTTCAAGCGGACCGGATCACATCAGGGTGTTACATGGGCCGGTTTGGACCGAACATGCCCGAGCCCGCAGCAAGCCCGGCCCGGTTCAGCCCATTCCTAGCCCGGCCCGAGCCCGCCCACTAGTGCATCCGGTCCGGACTGGGTTCACGCATCCGAGCCCAAGCCCGGCCCGGACCGGGTTTTTTTTTTTTGAATTCAACGTTAGGCCCGGTTCAGCCCGGCCAAGTCAGGCCTGCCCAGGCCCGGTCCTGCCGGCTGAACCGGATTTTCCAAAAAAATTTGAATCATAGTTCCCCTTTTACCAAAAGACCCCCATTTTTTGACCGTTTTATGATCGTTATAGGGTGTATTTTCGTCTTTTTGACCAAAATGACCAAAAACCCTTTACAACTACTCTATTTTGAGGGTATGGAGGGTCATTTGGCTTCCAAAAATTCTATAAATTGGCCATAAAACTTTCATTTCAAACACAAACAATTCCATCCTTCTTACAAAAAAATCTAAATCACAAGAAGATTTCACGAAAGTCGTGCTCTAAGTTCCGGCGATCTACGACTTCCCGATCAAGCAATTTTGGAGACCAACGACTTCCTCTTTCTATCTAATTATTTTGTTTTATTTACATTTATGAAATAGTTTTCCTTCCTCCATCTCTCTAGTTTTTTGAAAAAAAACTAATTTCTTATTTTTTTCGGTATCCTCCTCCATCTTTATAATCCTTTATATATTTTGATTGTCTTTTTAAAATGGCCGGACAAGGTTCAAACCAAGCTAATGATGCTTTTGAAATTTACAATTCTTTTTTGAGAAAAATCCTATTCCTGACGATTTAGTTGGTTCCCATCCTAAAATTGGTAGCAATGTACAAAATGTTGTAAAGAGAAAGCAAAAAGTAAAAGTTTGGGAATTTTTATTCTTCTTAATGAAACTAAACCTGGTGGGTCACTTGTTTTAGATCAAAAAGGTGAAGCAGTTTCGTACGGGACCCAATGCAAGAAATGTTCCCGTATATACAAATGGAAGAGGGGAGGTGGCACGGGCACACTCTCAAGACACTACGATACTTGCTACGGTCCAAGCTCAATTCCGGTGACCCAAACTCATATAAGTTTTGGAGGCACTGCGGCTTCTTCGGTAGGTACATTTTTCTATTCAGCTGCCCGTCATAAAATTGAATTTACTAAATATATTATTATTTATGAACTTCCATTTACTTCGGGTGAAAGTGAATCTTTATATGCTTATGCCCCAATTGCTTTAAATCCATGTTTTAATAAAGTTACTAGAGGTGCTGCTAGAAAAGAGGCTATTAGACTCTTTAAAGAAAGGAGACTTGCTTTAAAAGAAACATTTTCGCATGCTAATAAACTAGCTATTACTTCTGATGTGTCGACAAGTAAACAAAACTATGCTTATATTTGTATCACGGTACACTATATAGATTCATTGTGGATGTTGCAAAAGCGCATCGTCTGTTTAAAAACTTTAGAATTTTCACACATGGGCTCCGCAATTGCCACTTGTACTTCAAAACACTTGAGTGACTTTAATATTCATAACAAGATTCAATCTGTATCTTTTGATAATGCTAGTAATAATACTGCTGCTATAAATTCATTGTCTTTACTATTTCAACCTATTTTGGAAGGTAGATTATTGCATATTAGGTGTGCTTGCCATATTATTAACTTAGTTGTAAAAGAATGTCTTGAATTCTTTAGTAGACATTTAGAAACTCTCATAAATTGTTTACATAGCTTGAACATGTCTCCAAGTAGGCAACAAGCTTTTAAGAACATATGTACACATTTTAGTATTCATTTTTGAAGACTTGTTAAGGATATTCCACATAGATGGAATTCGACATATTTAATGTTGAAATCCGCACTTCTATTTAAGGATGCTATTACATATTTTTGTAACATGGATCATAATTTTGAATATCCAGTAACTGAAGATGATTGGATAGTTGCTACTTCTATATGTGAATTTTTGGAATTTTTTTACATGGCTACATGCACTCTTTCTGGTGTATATTATCCTACTTCTTGTTTAGCTTTACGAGAACTTTTTAACATGTCTTGCTTGTTTTCTAAATATAGAAATGTTCCAAATTTTGACTATGTTGTCAAGAGAATGGAAGCTAAATTTACTAAATATTGGGGTGATGTACCTTTTTTATACTGTTTGTCTGTCATTTTTGATCCTACCATCAAATTAGATGGTATAGAAGTTTTGTTAGATGACTATGCAAACAACATGGAACTTAATCTTTTGGATTTGAAATTAGAAGTAAAGGTAGTTTTAGAAAGATTAGTACTACTTTATGAAGATAATGTTGTGCCGACCCGACCCACTCAAGTTGGTACAAGTAGTAGCTCTAGCGTAGAGGACAACGCCCTTCGTTTATTAAGAAGGAAGAAACAAAGACAATCTTCCCAACCCACTCAAGAGTACTTGTCTTTGTATTTAAGTCTTATGAAGAAGAAGAGGAATCTTCAAATCACTTCACCATTTTAGAATGGTGGAAAAAAACATGACAAAAGATTTCCTATACTTTCTATAATTGCACGTGATCTACTAATGGTGCCGATGTCCACGGTAGCATCGGAGTCTTGTTTTAGTGCAGGATCAAGGATGTTGAGCCTAAAGAGGAGCCGGTTGAAGCCGGATATCTTGGAAGCTTGTGTTTGCGTTCAAGATTGGATTTTAGCAGAAAAAAGAACCCAAAATAAGAGGGATGAACCTTATGACATCAATGAGCTGGACCTCGGATCGCTTGGATTTGGTGAAGCTTCTGCAACAGATGAGGAGGAACAAGAAGAATGACTCAAGTCTAAGGTATGACCCTACAAAAAAAATATTCAAACTTTCAAACTTCAAACTTTCAAACTTCAAAAAAAAAACTTTAAAAACTTTAAGCTTTAAAAAAAAATTAAAAACTTTAAAAACTTTAAAACATTAAAACTTTAAAAAATTAAAAAAAACTTTATTAAAAACTTCAAAAACTTTATTAAAAACTTCAAAAACTTTAAACTTATATCTTGAAAATACTTTAAAAGTACTTTAAACTTTAAAATTAAAACTTAAATCTTAAACTTTAAAAAATTTCAAAAAATACTTTAAACTTTAAAAAAAAACTTTAAAACTTTAAACTTAAAAATAAAAACTTTAAAACTTAAAATTTAATTTTAAAACTTAACATATAACTTTAAAAGTACACTTTAAAAAACTACTTCAAAACTTAAAAAAAATACAAATTTTTTTAACTCTGTCTATGACAAGCAAATCTTGTCTTGCCGGTCCCAAGCCCGGATAAAAGAGGAGGGAAAAATAAAAAAAATTTAATAAAAAAATAAAGTTAAAAAGATTAAAATAGAAAAAATTAAAAGAATATAAAGGTTAAAAGAAAACGTGAAAATCAAAAAAAAAAATGAAAAAACCAACTTAAACCGGACCGGCCCACTGGACCGGCCCGAACCCGGCCCGCCCGGACCGGACCGGCCCAGCCCTACCCAGACCGGGTCACTGGGCCGGGCTGGGTCTTCTGAAGTTAAATCGGGACGGGCCAGGCCAGGCTCGCTAGGTGAACCGGTCCGGGCTGGGCCCAGACCAAGCCCGGTCGGACCGAATTTTTATGGACGTCGGCCGGTCCGGTTCAGCCCGAATGACACCCTGAGGATCACGCCATGAGGTCTACTCATTTCCTTTTCCAAAGGATTTCACCAACATATCCTTGATGGGGCCCACTCTTCAAGTCATTTCTTTATGCATTCCATTTCTTATTCATTAGGGAAAGGAAAGGTGTGAGCAGAATATTTCGAGAGGGGAGAGAAATTTATTAAGGTTTTTCTAAGGGCACACCCCATTTTACTTGGGGCTATCACTTACTAGGGGACAGCCCAAGTTTGAGGAACTTTTACTGGGGACAGCCCAAAAATTACTTGGGGCTATCCTACCCCCCTAAACCCTCTCTTTTATTTCATATCCTTAAAACATTTCTCTCTTCAAAAACTCCAAAACCCTACTCTCATTCTCCACAACTCCAATCCAAACTCCTAACCCTAGTTTTCTTCTACATTTCTTCAAATCTCATCAATGGCACCAAAGATGAAACCCTCATCACAAGCTAGCTATATTTTCCCTAGTTATTGTATATTTTATTTTACAATTCAAAGAATCTTCTTCAAAATCTCTTAAATGTTATGATAAATTAGGTTAGAACAATTTTTTGTTTGTGAAAGTACTTTTCAAACTCAGAAAATCTCCATTTTTTCGTTTAAACCTAACCCTAGAACACAAAATGGCCGTTCAGCTGTAGCTCGTAGGCGTCAACTCTGAGGACTGCCGAAGAACGGGCAGTCCTACTGCCAAAGTGGACTGCCATGTTGTAAAACCCCTAAATTTCTACTATATTTTTATAAAATTTGATACCGGTTTTTTTTATTTTGTATATTGTACGTCGCGCAATTGTATTGTAAGTCACGCGCGAAATTTTGTTTTTCGTAATTGCTCGATGAGTGCGAATATGTGCGAGAGTACATATTTTAGAAAAAAACATTTGTTCTATTTTTATAGTTTCAAAATAATATATATAATAATTATTTTAGATTTCGTACCAAAATTCCAAGCTCATTATTTTGTTTATTTTATTTATACAAAGCCTTTCGTTATAACAATTATTGATAATATTTTTCATGCATACATATATATTTCATAAATATTTTATTGATTTATTTTTAAATAATTTTTGAAATTAATTATTATTATAATTTTAGTGTTCAAAAAAATATATTTTAAAATGGTTGATATTTGTTAAAATTAATTATGATAATTTACAAATTTGAATGTATGGATTTAGATTTATCTATATTTAATTTGGATTGAATCTGGAATTGATTTGAATTGTTTTAAAAATTATTTAAATTACGTAGAGAATTATCGAATTTGGTTTTAAATATTCCTAATCCTTATCCAACTGGAAATTCCCACATCCTATAAATAGGCAGGTACTCCTCCATAAATTCCTTACATCCATAAATTTTTCTCCGCCATAGTGTACGTACATCGTGTCGGTGTCCATCTCTTCCATGTCAGCCGTAACGGCCTCGGGTCCGATCCCGGGTGTCTTTCCAATAGAGTATTTTTTACATATACATTTATTATGCATCCGACATACCAGACATGATCTCTCCACAAACACCCATCCTGGTCCTGTCGGACACCCCCGATACGATACAACCAATACCTAATTCTAAACCTATATTTTGGCCGTCCCCGCCGCTCCGTCACCCTGTCCCTGGCCCAGACAACACCAGTCACCGCCGCCTTGCCCTACCGTCCCCCATCAACAGAAGACCACCACATCGCCCTTTTGCCAGGCCAACTCCGGCCGTATGGTCACCAACACTGCCACAGCACCCGTACCATCACGATCACCATCACCCGCCAACAGCATGATAGCCACCATGACTAGCGCCCCATTCCCCACCGAAAATCTTCAAGTCCACCACCCGGACCACGGCCATCCGCCACCACAACAGCCACCGCTGCCACCACCATCTCCGCCAAACCACCATCCCAGTCACCTCCGTCCCTGACCTCCAGCACAAAATATCCCCACCTCTATCGTTTCCTTTTCCCAGCCATCGCTACCACCTCGGCCGGCGACTTCCCAACACCACGACCACCAACACCAGAAACCCAAGAAGAAGAAGACAAAACCCTAAACTCACCTGACCCGGGCCATGATCCGGCGACCGTCCCTACCCCGATCAGCTGTCCACGGTGCTCCCGCCTTCGAGTCGAGCTCCTCGCCTCTGCCGGCCGGTTACAGGGGTTGCCAACTTCGCTGCGCCACCGCAGGAAACCCCGCATCCGGACAAGCGTGGCCCCACCTCCACTCGTGGACGGCCGAGCTTGCCGCCGAGGCCGGCCTCAGCCGCCTGAGATTTGCCCTCTCCTTCGTACCCCCCCCAGAGCCGCCCGTGCCATCGGCCACGACGCCGAGTACCGCCGTCGTCGCATCCCATATCTACCGCCGCCTCCTTTATGGCCGCGCCGCCCAACGCCACGTGGCCTGACATCCGACGTCCGCCTTCATGAGCCACCGCGTCGCCTCCAGCGCGCCGTGGCACAGCCCACCACTTCTCCTCCCGTCGACGGGGAGCCTCCGCCCTTCTTCAGGTGGCCGCCGCGCGCAGGCCACCTCTCGTCGACTAGTTCCGGTAAGACCCTCTCCCATTCACTCCGTTCACTCTCTGTGATTTAGGTTCTCTCCCATCTATCTCTCTTTCTCTATTTGGGAAAGAGAAGGATATAATATAAAGTTTTATTATTATTATTATTATTACCATTATTATTATTAAGTTTTATTATTATTATTATTATTACCATTATTATTATTAAGTTTTATTATTATTATTACCATTATTATTATTAAGTTTTATTATTATTATTACCATTATTATTATTAAGTTTCATTATTATTATTATTACCATATTATTATTAAGATTATCATTATTACTAGTATTATTATTATTATTATTATTATTATTATTATTATTATTATTATGACAATATAAGTATATTTTGTTAAAAGATTTATTAATATCATTATTATTATTATCTTTAATATTGTGTTGTATTAAACAAATAAATATATGATAAAATTTTAAGTTTCAGTAACAAAAGTATATTGGTACTTGACTATGTATGAATTTCAAAACTGATTTCAGAACGTAAATATTTTACTATATTATTGACATTTTAAAATATAGTCTTCGACCTAAATCTTATTTTGATAAAAATTAGATTCTCTCCCTAAAGCGATTTTAGAATATTTGGACTAATAAAAGGTAGTTTCATATAATAATTTTTAATTATATATGTAATTAAGATATTTTGTTTAAAATTGTACATAGTTTTAAGTATCATAAATATTTTCAAATTAGTACGAGTATGTTCTTCACGATTTCTCCTCGATTTCCACCATTGATCACGACTGATCACGCGTTTCTCCTTCTCATGAAATATCGGACTACATATCGACCTCGGCCAGTGAACAGAACAGGACTTGTTGGAACTTTGCACCACCCTAGGCGACACACCAAGCAAGACACCTTGCCTTTACTGTTTAATTTCTTGCTCAATATTATGCATGTTTTATTTCTTATAAGTTGTTCTTTCAAAATAATATGTAGTTGCAAATTACTATACTTTAGTTTTTTTATGTATTTGGCCTAGAGTTAAGGGACCACCTTTGTTTGTGCTGCATTCATTGGCCGACACCTGTGTGCCACGATGTCACGTGTCTCATATAGATTCGGACTTACGTACCGACCGTACATCGGTGCGTACAGGACGAGCGTTAGGATATAACTGCTAATATAATTGTCTAGGAGACTTAGCAGTTATTAGAAATATCGTGGTGTGGATTCAGCACGAGTAGTGCATGGGGAGGGGAAGACAATTATTAGGCGCAGGGGCTTTCACACATTTACTTTCCTCTAGCTGCCATTTGTGACTCAGCCGAGAGCTAGTGCGCTGTGCACTTATTTACTTTTCTCTAGATGCGACTAGTGCCTCGGTTGAAACACAAGTGTGTCGTGCATTTACTTTTCTTCTAGCTGCCGTTAGTGACTCACCTGAGAGACTAGTGTGCCGTGCAATATTTATTTTTCTCTAGATGCCACTAGTACCTCAGTTGAAACGCTAACGCGCCGTGTTTCTAGTCTCAGGAGCCCTTGTGTGGAACGTTGTCTTCAAAGTGCATTTTCACATAGAATGGTTAAAGACCTTTATTTGTGTAATCACATATACTTTTCTATTGAGCTTTATTTATTCAGTTATTGGCACGATGTTATGTGTCTTGTTACGTCCCTCTGAGGACCTGGTTATCTCGCCAGGTGTGTGTTCTTGTCTTTCGCAGGTGCTCTAGCTCTAGCCGTGACCATCTCTATTTCTTCGAGGATGATTGCACTTGGATCGTCTTCGCTTCGCTTGCCAAACTTATTCCTTTTTTTCATGTATTTTTCCTTTACTTGTTGGTAGTGCATTTGTCTCTGTCCAACATACTGTATCAAGACAATTCATTATCATTATATGATATCTTTTATTCATTTATTTTGTGTGGATGAGATTAGTCATGGTTCTACAGCATTTTACAGCTTATGTATCCATACGAAGCCTATATACTTCGTATGAATATAGCTGGCATGTCTACATTCCTAGTCCTACGTATTTTGGGACTGGGGTGTTACATGTTTTTGTAGTGGCCCATGCAGGTCAAGATAAATTGTTTGGTTACTTACCGTACCAAACAAGCCGGCGTATAGGATTAGAAGTCTAGGATCTCATCCACATACTTGACCTCTTTCTTCGATTCCATATTCGAACTGCCGTTCTACTCATCGATTGCATCTTGCTTGATTTCTTCTATCATTATTCTTATCTTCCCTTCGTGCTTGCTAGAGATTGACCATACTAGTTAGATGTCCCAAATACCCTTAACTTAATTCTTTTAAGTTGGGTAGAATACCCCACGACCTGACATACCCTTGACAATTAAGGAAAATACAAATAATATTATCTAGACCATAGAGACTAGAGGAATTTAACCATTTGGTCACCCAAGCCTTGGTCAATAAAACCATAGGATGATGGTATAGGAATAAATAAGACTTAAATCCTTATGACAGTTAGACTATTCATATTGGTTTTTATTTCATCTACCCTCGTGCCTATGTTTTACTATCTAGACTAATGATGCTAATATAGCCTAGTATTTGCAAGCTAATTCTTTATCGAGCTTGATCAAGGCATATGATATTGAGCGGCCGCTCACTAACATATTATCTAATCAGAACCGGTGCATGATGGTCTGATCAACCGAGTGCACTTTGGTTCGCCTTTTCAATCTACGTGGATGGGAAGTAGTTAAACTTACCCCTTGGAATCCCATCCACGACTGCCTTGGCGATTCTTTTGAAATTTATACGACCGCCTTTGAACCACGTATTCGTAATTGATAATGTCGCCATTGAACTCCTTAAACTGCTTTCGCCTTCACCTATTTTAGAAGGACGAAGGCGTTATACTAGAACTTCCTCTAGCCTTCCCATCGATTATGACCATTAACACTCAATGTTGCTATACCTTCGTCCTAAACTGCTCGTACTTTTCCTCAGCACTATATTTACTATCATGACCTTCTAATCACTTAATTTAGGCATGAACCTAATCGATCTCTTATTTGTGCCTCAACCTACTCTCAAGAACCCTTATTTACTAGGCCTCTAACTTATTTTCTCTTGATACCATATCATTCTCTATTGCATGATACTCTTGATTTAAACTTTAAACCCTTAATCTTCTACTCGTGTCTTAACTCGCGACCCTCGTATATAACCATACCCGTGTTAAATTCTATGATTTAGATCTTGATTTCTTACGACATGATTTTATTGAAACATTGTCATTGTTTGCTCCCCATCGATACCCCCTTGTGTCTTCTCACCCCCTACTAATTCTTAATTTCGAGGACAAAAATCTTTTAAGTTGGGTAGGATGTAAAACCCTAAATTTCTACTATATTTTTATAAAATTTGATATCGACTTTTTTTTATATATTGTACGTCGCACAGTTGCATTGTACGTCACGCGCGAAATTTTATTTTCGTAATTGCTCGACGAGTGCGAATATGTGCGAGCATATATATTTTAGAAAAATATTTTTTCTATTTTTATAGTTTCAAAATAACATATATAATAATTATTTTAGCTATCGTACCAAATTCCAAGCTCATTATTTTATTTATTTTATTTATACAAAGTCTTTCGTTATAACAATTATAGATAATATTTTTCATGCATACATATATATTTCATAAATATTTTATTGATTTATTTTAAATAATTTTCAAAATTAATTATTATTATAATTTTAGTGTTCATAAAAATATTTTTTTAAAATGGTTGATATTTGTTAAAATTAATTATGATGATTTACAAATTTGAATGTATGGATTTAGATTTATTTATATTTAATTTGGATTGAATTTGGAATTGATTTGAATTGTTTTAAAAATTATTTAAATTAAGTAGAGAATTATCTAATTGGGTTTTAAATATTCCTAATCCTTATCCAACTGGGAATTCCTACATCCTATAAATAGGCAGGTACTCCTCCACAAATTCCTCACATCCACAAATTTTTCTCCACCATAGTGTACGTGCATCGTGTCGGTTTCCATCTCTTCCGTGTCAGCCGTGACAGCCTCGGGTCCGACCCCGGGTGTCTTTCTAATAGTATAATTTTTACATATACATTTATTATGCGTCCGAAATACCGGACCTGATCTCTCCACAAACACCCATCCTGGTCGTGTCGGACATCCCCGACACGATACAACCAATACCTAATTCTAAACCTATATTTTGGCCCCGCCGCTCTGTCACCCTGTTCCAGGCCCGGATAACACCAGCCACCGCCGTCTTGCCCGATCGGCCCCCATCAACAGAAGACCACCACATCGCCCTTTTGCCAGGCCAACTCCGGCCGCATGGTCACCAACACCACCACAGCACCCGTACCATCACGATCACCATCACCCGCCAACAGCATGATAGCCACCACGACCAGCGCCCCATTGCCCACCAGAAATCCCCAAGTCCACCACCCGGACCACGGCCACCCGCCACCACAACAGCCACCCGCTGCCACCACCATCTCCGCCAAACCACCATCCCAGTCACCTCCGTCCCCGACCTCCAGCACAAAATATCCCCACCTCTGCCGATTCCTTTTCCCGGCCATCGCCGCCACCTCGGCCAGCGACTTTCCAACACCGCCACCACCAACACCAGAAAACCCAAAAGAATAAGACAAAACCTTAAACTCACCTGACCCCGGCCATGATCCGGCGACCGCCCCTACCCCGATCAGTCGCCAACGGTGCGCCCGACGCCGAGCCGAGCTCCTCGCCTCTACCGGCCGGTTCCAGGGGTTGCCAACTTTGCTGCACCATCGCAGGAAATCCCGCATCCAAACCAGCGCGGCCCCGCCTCTACTCGTGGACGGCCGAGCGCGCCGCGGAGGCCGACCTCAGCCGCCTGAGATTTGCCTTCTCCGTCGCACCTCGCCCAGAGCCGCCCGCGCCATCGGCCACGATGCCGAGTACCGCCGCTTGCCGCATCCCACATCTGCCGACGCCTCATCCAAGGCTGCGCCGCCTAACGCCACGTGGCCTGACATCCGTCGTCCGCCTTCACGATCCACCGAGCTGTAGTGCCCCATCCCGCTCAGTCAATCGGAGGAATAGGAATGCCGACGGCATTCGAACTTAGCCTCGCAACGGCTACTCGGAGACATCGCTCGGTCGAGGCGACCGCTCGCTCAGGTGGGGTAGTTTAGGTGAACTCGCCTCATCTTTGCCTTCACATAATAAATTGCATGTTTTCAACTTGCACAAGTAGGCTTAATAATAAAAGAGATAAATTCATATAGCTAAAGGGAGTAATCGCGAAGGATCGAATAGAGTTAGAATATGAAAAGGTCCAACGGTCGGCATAGAATCGGTGCACGGCGTACTTTGGAAATGACACTCGATCCTTCGTCCTGTGGCTTAGGAGAAGGAAAGTTGGTTTGAGTTGTCGAAGTTATGAATGTAGCCTAAGTCATAGGCGTCGCCCACATAAATGCTTCATAAAGCATGCACGATCCTGTCGTCCAAGGCTTGGCATAGCCTTGGCTTGCCCCATGAGTTAAGTTGCGTTGCACAGCTTATGCCATAAGTCTAGGCACCCAAATGACTTGGTCGTTCAAAGTTGAACGCGTGCACGGCACGTTCCATCGAGGCAAGGCTTGACGCGGCCTTTGCTCGTTAAGTTGTAGGCTTGAGTAAGTTAGGCAAAGTTATGTCAGTCGACCTAAGTCATTCCAAGTGCTGTCCCACTCATTCTACGGTTGTCAGGTTAAATAGTCCCACGATCCCAAGGCCCGTCATATAAAGTATGACTTGGGCGATAGCGTTGCGTAGATCGGAAGTCGGCTTAAGGCACGGTGCACGAACTTAGTGTCTAGGGCATGAACCACGATTGATTGAATGAGTTTTGGAGAAAGGATTATTGAATAGGCATTGAATGAATGAAATGATATGGTAACATGGAAAAAATGCTCGCGACCGTGGGTCGTCGAGGAGTCTCAAATGATAGAAAGAATGCTCGCGACCGTGGGTCATCGAGGGGTCTCAAATGATAGAAGGTTTGATCATGGTTTTGGGAAAGAGATGATAACACTGAGAGTGCAATGACTGTATGAGACGTCAGTTTGAGTGAAGGGTCTTGCATGGTCATTGGACAACTTGTCGACAAGGTAGAGTTTCCCCGTACGGTATCCCGTGACGCCACGGGACCGATACGACCTAAGAAAATACGGTGGTAGACGTGCTGGCTCGACAGCACCGGGTCAGTCGGGGACTTCCAGGGGGTTAGCTACCTTGCGCTGGAAGGGTCCCGGCCGACCGCAAGCTACGTGTCCAGGTATAGGTTGTTATGCTAGTGACCCCATATAGATGAGTCGGCATGGGCGGGGATCCGCGTATATACCTTTGGACTGAGTCGAGTATTAGAAGAAGTGAATCAAGAGTCGAGTCGAATACGTGCTCGGTCAGAAGACAATGTTTGGGCCTAAGATTTGGCTGTAACGAAGACACCGTGCTTCGGCATGAGATGTGGCGTCGAGTCCTATGTTGTCGGCATATAAGTTGCATGGTTATGGTTGAGTTGTTTGAGTTTAAGTCAGGAAACCGCCGTAAGGCAAAGTTGGTCGAGTAACCCTTAGTTCACAAGTGGATGGGTCAGTTGGTGATCAAAGTAGCAAGGGCCGCGAGGCGGCGATATGATCGAGTCTCATTGAGTTGCGAGGCACGGCCTCAGCAAGGGTTTGTAGCACGGTCACATGGAAGTGGAGCCTCGTCGCGTAGTTATATTTCTGATTTCAAGTCGTAAGACAAATACGACTCGATAGGTTAACGTTGTTGGCACAAGAAGGGTCTTGAGGCAAGGTATGAGTTAATGTTATCGTTGTAGGCACGAGATGGTCTAGAGACACAGAATAGGCCAAGGCGTCGGTCCTAAAACTGATCCTAAGGCAAGACTAGAAAGACAATTGATAAGAAGGGACTATGCTGCACAAAGTAAATGAACGTGTTGGTTTTATATGGGAAGGCGAGAAGCTCATTCCACCAGTACAGTTGAGTACTGACACCCACACAGTGTTCATATGCAGGCACAGGTAGAAGCTCGTGGTGCGGAGCTCGCTTGGATGCGTCGAGGTACGGAGTTCCTTGGCAATTCAAAGTATGCGGCCGCGTGGATTGAAGACTTATACAGGACATAATGTATGGACATCGCCTTCCGAAGCTTCCACTGGATCAAGACTGGAAATTGAGAGATGAGAGAGAGCTGAGTGACTTGTAATATGAGATGAGTGAGCTTGAGTGAGCTTGAGAGACTTATAATCTCGGCCTTGCGCCCCACTGTAATCTTTGTTTCAATATCAATAAAAGAATGTTTTACAATGACTTGTGTTTTGTTTCAAATTCCGCTGCTATTATTCAATGTCTCTGTTTGGGACTTCTGTGCGACGACCCCGTCGCAGCCGCTGAAATCGGCCGTTATGGAACCCGCCTTGCACGAGCGCAATCTAGGCTCGTGCGGCATCACGCCTTAGCAAGGACGATCGCTCCTACGGGAGCGGGGCGTGACATAATGGTATCAGAGCACGGCTTTACGTCCTTGGACTATCGATTGAATTCTTTAACTATGTTGCTTCCGCAAGTTGATATCATTGGTACGCTCTCTCTCAATTATCCCACGGGATGTCCATACAATAAGTTTAACTTTTTTGCAAAATATAGGAGAACAGTTCTTTATAAGAAACAAAAGATGGTTTGTGTAAGCACGGTTGGCTAAGTCGGGCTGGGCATATACACCAAAGTCGCGTCGACCTTAGGAAAGTCGAGTGCGGGAATTAAATAGTGTCGAGCAAGAATGAGTTGAACTCGATTGAGAAAAGTGAATCGACTATCGATAGGGGTGCTATCGAGCGACGATAACGTCTATGCGATATAGATGAGCATGCTTGGAATTTGAGGAATGGTTCGAACAGAAAATTTGAAGAAGTCGATTTTGATTCAAATAATAATTTGAGAATTTGTTGAATGACTTCATCCCTGAGTGGTGTATGTGATAGCCTCAGGAATGTCGATCGATTGATAAAGGAATGATACGAATTGAGAAAATACGTTGGTAGATGACTTAAGATGGACGAATGAACGATACATGAATTCGGGTTTGAGGAAATCGATGTTGTGAATGATTCGAGGGATAATGATCGAACTTAAAATGAATGTCGAGAAGATTATCCAGTCAGATGATAGCTTCATTCGCACGACTCAAAATTGGTTGCAAAGGAAGATCGTCAGGTTACGCATATCATCGATGGTATTGAGGTATATCAAAGATCGATATGCGATAACTCGGGGGTACTCTGACTCGGCAAAGGACGATCGAGCACGTGTTATTGTTCGATTGGATGCTAGACTTAGGATTTTAATTGAGATGAATGTTGGATGAAAGTGATCGTGTCTTGATGGTTACGCGGATAACCACAACATCGACATTCTTGTCTTGCGTGAGCGTAACTCCAGCCTCGTACATACATTGCATCGGATTTAAGGCGATCGTTTTGCGTGAGCGCTGACATGGTGATTCATGTCGCAGGAATGATCGAACTCGAAAAAAATTAGGACGCGACAACTTTGATTGTCTCGACTTGTTGGCTTGATGCGAAGGAAAATTCGAGGATGCGAGTACTTGCGATTGATGAATGAATGAAACTTAAGAATTGAGCAGGTCCAATCCGCGCATCGAGAATGAACTAGTCTAGACGCAAAACAAGAGTTACGTCCCGATGAGGATGATTATCCCGCGGGAGCGTACATGGTGATTCATGCCCACCATGGGTAATCTAAATCGCGTGAGATCGGGGCACAACATATTGTTAAGCTAGACGACCTCATGATCGAATACGTGAATTGGGATGAATGACTTAGGGAATATGAAATATGAATTGTGGTTTAGCGGTGGATTGTGACGTAGCATGCTTGACTTGAAAAGGATTGATAGGTGGATTATGTCGAACGTGTACGAGGGATAGACTATACAAAATGGCTTGAGGAACGAGCGATACGTTCTTGTTGAGTATTGGTTGAACGTGAGCTACCATAGGATGGCTTTGCTGAATGACTCGGATCCCGTGCGATGAATGTTGAGATGTGTGTAGGAAATCTATGCTCGAAGTTTAGAAGTCGGAGTGATACGAGCTTGGATAAAAAAACCCCGTACTATCAATTTGGTTTGACCTTAGGATGGGGTCAGTGTTGATATTGTTGTTTGGGAACTATGATTCCAGTACTGACGAAAAGACATAGCCTAGCGGTTAGGCAAACGTCCGAGTGCGAAGGGGTAGGATTGTGGAGGCACCACTCGCAAGTATCGGTTGACATGCACATATATCAGGGATGCTTGAATATGTGCACGATCCGACTCAGTTAGTTTCGAGGACAAAACTTTTTTTGAGTGGTATATGATGTAGTACCCCATCCCGCTCAGTCAATTGGAGGAATAGGAACGCCGACGGCGTTCGGACTTAGCCTTACAACGGCTACTCGGAGACATCGCTCGGTCGAGGCGACCGCTCGCTCAGGTGGGGTAGTTTCGGTGAACTCGCCTCATCTTTGTCTTCACATAATAAATTGTATATTTTCAACTTACACAAGTAGGCTTAATAATAAAAGAGATGAATCCACATAGCTAAAGGGAGTAATCCCGAAGGGTCGAATGGAGTTAGAATATGGAAAGGTCCAACGGTCGGCATAGAATCGGTGTACGGCGTACTTTAGAAATGACACTCAATCCTTCGTCCCGTGGCTTGGAAGAAGGAAAGTTGGTTTGAGTTGTCAAAGTTATGAACATAGCCTAAGTCATAGGCGTCGCCCGCATAAATGCTTTATAAAGCATGCACGGTCCTGTCGTCCAAGGCTTGGCATAGCCTTAGCTTGCCCCATGAGTTAAGTTGCGTTGTACAGCTTGTGCCATAAGTTTAGGCACACAAATGACTTGGTCGTTCAAAGTTGAACGCGTGCACGACACGTTCCATCGAGGCAAGGCTTGACGCGGCCTTTGCTCGTTAAGTTGTAGGCTTGAGTAAGTTAGGCAAAGTTATGTCGGTCGACCTAAGTCATTCCAAGTGCTTTCCCACTCATTCTGCGCTTTTTAGGTTAAATAGTCCCACGATCCCATGGTCCATCATATAAAGTATGACTTGGGCGATAGCGTTGCGTAGATCGGAAGTCGGCTTAAGGCACGGTGTACGGACTTAGTGTCTAGGGCATGAACCACGGTTGATTGAATGAGTTTTGGAGAAAGGATTATTGAATAGGCATTGAATGAATGAAATGATATGGTAACATGGAAAGAATGCTCGCGACCGTGGGTCATCGAGGAGTCTCAAATGATAGAAAAAATGCTCGCGACCGTGGGTCGTCGAGGGGTCTCAAATGATAGAAGGTTTGATCTTGGTTTTGGGAAAGAGATGATAACACTGAGAGTGCAATGACTGTGTGAGACGTCAGTTTGAGTGAAGGGTCTTGCATGGTCATTGGACAACTTGTTGACAAGGTAGAGTTTTCCCGCACGGCATCCCGCGGCGCCACGGACCGATGCGGCCTAAGGAAACACGGTGGTAGCTATGCTGGCTCGACAGCATCGGGTCAGTCGGGGACTTCCAGGGGGCTAGATACCTTGCGCTGGAAGGGTCCCGGCCGACCGCAAGCTACGTGTCCAGGTATAGCTTGTTATGCTAGTGACCCCATATAGATGAGTCGGCATGGGCGGCGATCCGCGTATATACCTTTGGACTGAGTCAAGTTTTAGAAGAAGTGAATCAAGAGTCGAGTCGAATGCATGCTTGGTCAGAAGACAATGTTTGGGCCTAAGATTTGGCTGCAACGAAGACACCGTGCTTCAGCACGAGATATGGCATCGAGTCCTATGTTGTCGGCATATAAGTTGCATGGTTATGGTTGAGTTGTTTGAGTTTAAGTCAGAAAACCATCGCAAGGCAAAGTTGGTCGAGTAACCCTTAGTTCACAAGTGGATGGGTCAGTTGGTGATCAAAGTAGCAAGGGCCGCGAGGCGGCAATATGATCGAGTCTCAGTGAGTTGCGAGGCACGGCCTCAGCAAGGGTTTGTAGCGCGGTCACATGGAAGTAGAGCCTCGTCGCGTAGTTGCGTCTTTGATTTCAAGCCGTAAGGCAAATACTACTCGATAGGTTTACGTTGTTGGCACAAGAAGGGTCTTGAGGCAAGGTATGAGTTAACATTGTCGTTGTAAGCATGAGATGGTCTAGAGACACAGAATAGGCCAAGGCGTCGGTCCTAAAACTGATCCTAAGGCAAGACTAGAAAGACAATTGATAAGAAGGGACTATGCGGCACAAAGTAAACGAACGTGTTGGTTTTGTATGGGTGGGCGAGGAGCTCATTCCACCATTACAGTTGAGTACTGACACCCACACAGTGTTCATGTGCAGACACAGGTAGAAGCTCGTGGCGCGGAGCTCGCTTGGATGCATCGAGGCACGGAGTTCCTTGGCGATTAGAAGTGTGCGGCCGCGTGGATTGAAGACTTATACAGGACATAATGTATGGATATCGCCTTCCGAAGCTTTCGCTGGATCAAGACTTAAAATTGAGAGATGAGAGAGAGCTGAGTGACTTGTAATGTGAGATGAGTGAGCTTGAGTGAGCTTGAGAGACTTGTAATCTCGGCCTTGCGCCCCACTGTAATCTTTGTTTCAATATCAATAAAAGAATGTTTTACAATGACTTGTGTTTTGTTTCAAATTCCGCTGCTATTATTCAATGTCTCTGTTTGGGACTTCTGTGCGACGACCCCGTCGCAGCCGCTGAAATCGGCCGTTATGGAACCCGCCTTGCACGAGCGCAATCTAGGCTCGTGCGGCATCACGCCTTAGCAAGGACGATCGCTCCTACGGGAGCGGGGCGTGACATAATGGTATCAGAGCACGGCTTTACGTCCTTGGACTATCGATTGAATTCTTTAACTATGTTGCTTCCGCAAGTTGATATCATTGGTACGCTCTCTCTCAATTATCCCACGGGATGTCCATACAATAAGTTTAACTTTTTTGCAAATATAGGAGAACAGTTCTTTATAAGAAACAAAAGATGGTTTGTGTAAGCACGGTTGGCTAAGTCGGGCTGGGCATATACACCAAAGTCGCGTCGACCTTAGGAAAGTCGAGTGCGGGAATTAAATAGTGTCGAGCAAGAATGAGTTGAACTCGATTGAGAAAAGTGAATCGACTATCGATAGGGGTGCTATCGAGCGACGATAACGTCTATGCGATATAGATGAGCATGCTTGGAATTTGAGGAATGGTTCGAACAGAAAATTTGAAGAAGTCGATTTTGATTCAAATAATAATTTGAGAATTTGTTGAATGACTTCATCCCTGAGTGGTGTATGTGATAGCCTCAGGAATGTCGATCGATTGATAAAGGAATGATACGAATTGAGAAAATACGTTGGTAGATGACTTAAGATGGACGAATGAACGATACATGAATTCGGGTTTGAGGAAATCGATGTTGTGAATGATTCGAGGGATAATGATCGAACTTAAAATGAATGTCGAGAAGATTATCCAGTCAGATGATAGCTTCATTCGCACGACTCAAAATTGGTTGCAAAGGAAGATCGTCAGGTTACGCATATCATCGATGGTATTGAGGTATATCAAAGATCGATATGCGATAACTCGGGGGTACTCTGACTCGGCAAAGGACGATCGAGCACGTGTTATTGTTCGATTGGATGCTAGACTTAGGATTTTAATTGAGATGAATGTTGGATGAAAGTGATCGTGTCTTGATGGTTACGCGGATAACCACAACATCGACATTCTTGTCTTGCGTGAGCGTAACTCCAGCCTCGTACATACATTGCATCGGATTTGAGGCGATCGTTTTGCGTGAGCGCTGACATGGTGATTCATGTCGCAGGAATGATCGAACTCGAAAAAAATTAGGACGCGACAACTTTGATTGTCTCGACTTGTTGGCTTGATGCGAAGGAAAATTCGAGGATGCGAGTACTTGCGATTGATGAATGAATGAAACTTAAGAATTGAGCAGGTCCAATCCGCGCATCGAGAATGAACTAGTCTAGACGCAAAACAAGAGTTACGTCCCGATGAGGATGATTATCCCGCGGGAGCGTACATGGTGATTCATGCCCACCATGGGTAATCTAAATCGCGTGAGATCGGGGCACAACATATTGTTAAGCTAGACGACCTCATGATCGAATACGTGAATTGGGATGAATGACTTAGGGAATATGAAATATGAATTGTGGTTTAGCGGTGGATTGTGACGTAGCATGCTTGACTTGAAAAGGATTGATAGGTGGATTATGTCGAACGTGTACGAGGGATAGACTATACAAAATGGCTTGAGGAACGAGCGATACGTTCTTGTTGAGTATTGGTTGAACGTGAGCTACCATAGGATGGCTTTGCTGAATGACTCGGATCCCGTGCGATGAATGTTGAGATGTGTGTAGGAAATCTATGCTCGAAGTTTAGAAGTCGGAGTGATACGAGCTTGGATAAAAAAACCCCGTACTATCAATTTGGTTTGACCTTAGGATGGGGTCAGTGTTGATATTGTTGTTTGGGAACTATGATTCCAGTACTGACGAAAAGACATAGCCTAGCGGTTAGGCAAACGTCCGAGTGCGAAGGGGTAGGATTGTGGAGGCACCACTCGCAAGTATCGGTTGACATGCACATATATCAGGGATGCTTGAATATGTGCACGATCCGACTCAGTTAGTTTCGAGGACAAAACTTTTTTTGAGTGGTATATGATGTAGTACCCCATCCCGCTCAGTCAATTGGAGGAATAGGAACGCCGACGGCGTTCGGACTTAGCCTTACAACGGCTACTCGGAGACATCGCTCGGTCGAGGCGACCGCTCGCTCAGGTGGGGTAGTTTCGGTGAACTCGCCTCATCTTTGTCTTCACATAATAAATTGTATATTTTCAACTTACACAAGTAGGCTTAATAATAAAAGAGATGAATCCACATAGCTAAAGGGAGTAATCCCGAAGGGTCGAATGGAGTTAGAATATGGAAAGGTCCAACGGTCGGCATAGAATCGGTGTACGGCGTACTTTAGAAATGACACTCAATCCTTCGTCCCGTGGCTTGGAAGAAGGAAAGTTGGTTTGAGTTGTCAAAGTTATGAACATAGCCTAAGTCATAGGCGTCGCCCGCATAAATGCTTTATAAAGCATGCACGGTCCTGTCGTCCAAGGCTTGGCATAGCCTTAGCTTGCCCCATGAGTTAAGTTGCGTTGTACAGCTTGTGCCATAAGTTTAGGCACACAAATGACTTGGTCGTTCAAAGTTGAACGCGTGCACGACACGTTCCATCGAGGCAAGGCTTGACGCGGCCTTTGCTCGTTAAGTTGTAGGCTTGAGTAAGTTAGGCAAAGTTATGTCGGTCGACCTAAGTCATTCCAAGTGCTTTCCCACTCATTCTGCGCTTTTTAGGTTAAATAGTCCCACGATCCCATGGTCCATCATATAAAGTATGACTTGGGCGATAGCGTTGCGTAGATCGGAAGTCGGCTTAAGGCACGGTGTACGGACTTAGTGTCTAGGGCATGAACCACGGTTGATTGAATGAGTTTTGGAGAAAGGATTATTGAATAGGCATTGAATGAATGAAATGATATGGTAACATGGAAAGAATGCTCGCGACCGTGGGTCATCGAGGAGTCTCAAATGATAGAAAAAATGCTCGCGACCGTGGGTCGTCGAGGGGTCTCAAATGATAGAAGGTTTGATCTTGGTTTTGGGAAAGAGATGATAACACTGAGAGTGCAATGACTGTGTGAGACGTCAGTTTGAGTGAAGGGTCTTGCATGGTCATTGGACAACTTGTTGACAAGGTAGAGTTTTCCCGCACGGCATCCCGCGGCGCCACGGACCGATGCGGCCTAAGGAAACACGGTGGTAGCTATGCTGGCTCGACAGCATCGGGTCAGTCGGGGACTTCCAGGGGGCTAGATACCTTGCGCTGGAAGGGTCCCGGCCGACCGCAAGCTACGTGTCCAGGTATAGCTTGTTATGCTAGTGACCCCATATAGATGAGTCGGCATGGGCGGCGATCCGCGTATATACCTTTGGACTGAGTCAAGTTTTAGAAGAAGTGAATCAAGAGTCGAGTCGAATGCATGCTTGGTCAGAAGACAATGTTTGGGCCTAAGATTTGGCTGCAACGAAGACACCGTGCTTCAGCACGAGATATGGCATCGAGTCCTATGTTGTCGGCATATAAGTTGCATGGTTATGGTTGAGTTGTTTGAGTTTAAGTCAGAAAACCATCGCAAGGCAAAGTTGGTCGAGTAACCCTTAGTTCACAAGTGGATGGGTCAGTTGGTGATCAAAGTAGCAAGGGCCGCGAGGCGGCAATATGATCGAGTCTCAGTGAGTTGCGAGGCACGGCCTCAGCAAGGGTTTGTAGCGCGGTCACATGGAAGTAGAGCCTCGTCGCGTAGTTGCGTCTTTGATTTCAAGCCGTAAGGCAAATACTACTCGATAGGTTTACGTTGTTGGCACAAGAAGGGTCTTGAGGCAAGGTATGAGTTAACATTGTCGTTGTAAGCATGAGATGGTCTAGAGACACAGAATAGGCCAAGGCGTCGGTCCTAAAACTGATCCTAAGGCAAGACTAGAAAGACAATTGATAAGAAGGGACTATGCGGCACAAAGTAAACGAACGTGTTGGTTTTGTATGGGTGGGCGAGGAGCTCATTCCACCATTACAGTTGAGTACTGACACCCACACAGTGTTCATGTGCAGACACAGGTAGAAGCTCGTGGCGCGGAGCTCGCTTGGATGCATCGAGGCACGGAGTTCCTTGGCGATTAGAAGTGTGCGGCCGCGTGGATTGAAGACTTATACAGGACATAATGTATGGATATCGCCTTCCGAAGCTTTCGCTGGATCAAGACTTAAATTGAGAGATGAGAGAGAGCTGAGTGACTTGTAATGTGAGATGAGTGAGCTTGAGTGAGCTTGAGAGACTTGTAATCTCGGCCTTGCGCCCCACTGTAATCTTTGTTTCAATATCAATAAAAGAATGTTTTACAATGACTTGTGTTTTGTTTCAAATTCCGCTGCTATTATTCAATGTCTCTGCTTGGGACTTCTGTGTGACGACCCCGTCGCAGCCGCTGAAATCGGTCGTTATGGACCCGCCTTGCACGAACGCAATCTAGGCTCGTGCGGCATCACGCCTTTGCGAGGACGATCGCTCCTACGGGAGCGGGGCATGACACGCGCCGCCTCCAGCACACCGTGGCACAGCCCACCACTTCTCCTCCTGCCGACGGGGAGCCGTCGCCCTTCTTCAGGTGGCCGCCGTGCGCAAGCCACCTCTCGCCGACGAGCACCGGTAAGACCCTCTCCCATTCACTCCGTTCACTCTTTGTGATTTAGGTTCTCTCCCATCTATCTCTCTCTCTATTTGGGAAAGAGAAGGATATAATATAAAGTTTTACTATTATTATTATTATTATTATTATTATTATTATTATTATTATTATTATTATTATTATTATTACCATTATTATTATTAAGTTTGATTATTATTATTATTACCATTATTATCATTATTATTATTATTATTATTATTACCATTATTATTATTAAGTTTTACTATTATTATTATTACCATTATTATTATTAAGTTTCATTATTATTATTATTACTATTATTATTATTAAGATTATTATTATTGCTAGTATTAATATTATACTATTGTTATTATTATTATTATGATAATATAAGTATATTTTTTAAAAGATTTATTAATATCATTATTATTATTATCTTTAATATTGTGTTGTATTAAACAATTAAATATATGATAAAATTTTAAGTTTCGGTAACAAAAGTATATTGGTACTTGACTATGTATGAATTTCAAAACTGATTTCAGAACATAAATATTTTACAATATTATTGACATTTTAAAATATAATCTTTAACCTAAATCTTATTTTGATAAAAATTAGATTCTCTCCCTAAAGCGATTTTAGAATATTTGGACTAATAAAAAGGTAGTTTCACATTATGATTTTTAATTATATATGTAATTAACATATTTTGTTTAAAATTATACATAGTTTTAAGTATCATAAATATTTTCAAATTAGTACGAGTATGTTCTTCACGATTTCTCCTAGATTTCCACCATTGATCACGACTGATCACGCGTTTCTCCTTCTCATGAAATACCGGACCCTTACATATCGACCCCGGCCAGTGGACAGAACAGGACTTGTTGGAACTTTACACCACCCCAGGCGACACACCATGCAAGACACCTTGCCTTTACTGTTTAATTTCCTGCTCAATATTATACATATTTTATTTCTTATAAGTTGTTCTTTCAAAATCATATGTAGTTGCAAATTACTATACTTTAGTTTTCTTTATGCATTTGGCCTAGAGTTAAGGGACCACCTTTGTTTGTGCCGCATTCATTGGCCGACACCTGTGTGCCACGATGTCACGTGTCTCATATAGATTCAGACTTGCGTACCGACCGAACAATGGTGCGCACAGGACGAGCGTTAGGATATAACTGCTAATATAATTGTCTAGGAGACTTACCGGTTATTAGAAATATCGTGGTGTGGATTCAGCACGATATTATGTGTCTTGTTACGTCCCTCTGAGGACCTGGTTATCTCGCCAGGTGTGTGCTCTTGTCTTTCACAGGTGCTCTAGCTCTAGCCGTGACCATCTCTATTTCTTCGAGGATGTTGCACTTGGATCGTCTTCGCTTCGCTCGCCAAACTCATTCCTTTTTCTCATGTATTTTTCTATTGCTTGTTGGTAGTGGATTTGTCTCCGCCCAACATATTGTATCAAAACAATTCATTTTAATATATGATATCTTTTATTCATTTATTTTGTCTGGATGAGATTAGTCATGGTTCTACTGCATTTTATAGCTTATGTATCCATATGAAGCCTATGTACTTCGTATGAATACAGCTGGCATATCTACGTTCCTAGTCCTACGTATTTTAGGACTGGGGTGTTACACATGTTCCAGGCAGTCCTATTATAAAATAGGACTGCAGGAAGCCTGGCAGTCCTTTTATAAAACAGGACTGCCATCTCTTTTGTAGTCCTGAAAGAATAATGGATTGCCAGCAACATGGCAGTCCTTAAGGAAAACTGAAACTCTCCGTCACAGAGAGTTTCAATTAGGACTACCACCTCCCTGACAGTCCTACACTTAAGTAGGACTGCCAGTACCCTAGCAGTCCTACATAAGTGTAGGACTGCCAAGGGGTGGCAGTCCTATTTATAAAACTCTGTGATGAGCTCCTCAAACTGAAACTCTGTCACAGAGACTTATAAATAGGACTGCCAGCACCCTGGCAGTCCTACTTAAGTGTAGGACTACCTGGGTGCTGGCAGTCCTAATTGATACTTGCTGTAACAGCAAGTTTCAATTACGACTGCCAGCACCCTAACCGTCCTTATTTCGTATAGGACTGCCAGGGGGTGGCAGTCCTAATTGAAACTCTCTGTTATAGAGAGTTTCAAAACTCTCATCACAGAGACTTACAAATTGGACTGCCACCCCCCTGGCAGTCCTAAATTACACGGAAAATGACCATTCTCCTACGTTCTAACACGGAGAATGGCTACCCTCATGCGAAATTAACATTCTTAGTGTTCTAACACGGAGAATGGCCATTCTCCTGTATTTTATGGTTAGTTAAAACTTTGAAGGACCATAACTTTTGAATAGGAGGTCGAAACGAGGCCCGATTTTTTACAAAATGAGCGTATCTTCTAGGAGCCTGAGATTAACCGTTTCTCCATTAGACGGCCTTCCAAAATTTTAGAATCACAAAACAATGATGTTTGGACCTCCGTTTTAGCACTTTTGTCGCTTGTCTCGGTCTTTACAAAATTTTCCTACGAGTTTTTGAAAATTTTTGAGGAGAAAACCTAGATTCGAAAGTGAACAACGTATGGAAGAAGATGAAGTATCTTCACAAAGAGTTTTATACAGGACTGCCAACACCCTAGAAGTCCCTTATTAAGTAAGGACTGTCAGGGGTCTGGCAGTCCTAGATGAAACTCTTCACAGAGAGTTTCATACAGGACTGCCAGCCCCCTGGCAATCCTACATTAAGTTAAGACTGTCATGGGTCTGACAGTCTTATATTAAGTTAGGACTGTCAATGGGGCTGGCAGTACTGTCCCAAACTCTCTGTGAAGAGAGTTTGGGTATGAAACTCTCTTCACAGAGAGTTTTATACAGGACTTCCAGCCCCTTGGCAGCCCATCATTAAGTTAGGACTGCCAGGGTACTGGCATTCCTATATAAAACTGGACCCTCTTCTCTTTTTTTTCCTTCCTTTTAAGTTTCCTAAAATAACTAGTATTTTCTTTGGGTGTAAAATTAGTATTTTATTTTCTTGTTATTGTGGTGGTGATTTTCTTCTGATTCTTGGAGGGGCGACAATGGAGGAGATGGATTTGTTGAGCTCTGTGCTGGGTTTTGTTGGATTTGGAGTTGAAATCTTTGTTGGGATTGTGATTGGCTATTTTCTCTTCATTTACTTCCAGCCCACTGATGTCATGGTGCTATTCTAGAAAAATTTAGGGAAAAATTTGGACTAGGGTTTAGAATTTTATTAGCTAGAAATGTGGAGGAGGAGAAGAAAAGAGTAGAGGGAAAAAGAGTAGAGGAAGAGGAAGAGAGGAAATGAAATGAAGTTGGTATTTATACGATTTTTTGGGCTAGCCCCAAGTAAAAAAAATTAATGGCAAACTTGTAATATTTTTGAAAATTTTTGGGATAGCCCCAAGTAAAATGTGTGGTGCCCTTAGAAAAACCCTTTATTAATATATTAAATGAACAAATTCAAGAAAACTGGGAAACCGAGGAGGAAGCTTGGAGAGAGAGTTGGAGGGTCTCGAGAAGGTTCTCCAAAGAAGAAGAAGTCGAAGAAGAGGGGAAAAAGAGAAATCGATTGGGAGAGGCGAGAGGGGTCGAGAGGAGAGGTTCTACCGGAGGACCAGCCGGTGGAGGTGCGACGGTGGCATCAAAGTGGACGTAAGGGGACGGCTTATCGAGAGCTCCGGCCAAGTGGCGACATTTGCTGGCGCAGTGGTATGCAGATCGGTACTGACATGGAAAGGTCAGAAAGGTGGTATCGTGTCGCCAGAGCTGAGTCATGACGCGGGAACTACGACAGCGCACGGATCTGCCGTGCTGGGTGGAGAAGACAACCGGGGTCGAGACTCGGCGCTTCGATGGACGGGGTAGCACTAGACCTGGTGGTGGTCGCTGCCGGTATTGGTGCGGGTGATGGTTAGAAAGTGGAGAAAGGAGGTTGGGGTCGGGTGGTTGTGTTATGAGGAGATGATCGGGGATGCGATCGAAAGGCGGTACAGTATGTTGTGGGTAGAAGGATGGTTGGTCACAGAGGTGACGATGATGGCTACGACGATGGTTGGCCGTGGATGAAGGGGGCGATGAGGTGGCGGTGAGGTGGTGGAGCGGTGAGTGTGTCGGGTTTCAGAGTCATGTATGGTGGATGGTGTAAGTCGGCAGGGGGTTGCCTGGTTGGATAGAGACGGGGATGGATGGCAGAGGAGCGACTACGGCGGCACGGTGGTACGGGTTGAGCGGCGGATGGCGAGGCGGCAGCCAGAGCCTAGATAAGAATTAGGGTTTTTTGTGTTTCGGTTTTGTGTGTCGAATGTCCGACAGAGAATTGGTGGGATATAGCGTGGCGGGGTTGTTTGACATGGAATAGAGAACAACAATTGTAAAAAAGGAAAGAAAATTATGAAAAAGAAATAGGGCAGGCACGGACACTATGCACCTTCGTTGCGCTGCGGATGGTGTGTATTTGTGGCTGATGAAATTTTGTTTTGGAAAAAAGTTTAGGAAAATGGCATCTTAAATAGGTGATGAAACTACTAAATCAATAAAGATTAGAATTTCCAATGGATAAAATCTTCCCTGAATTTAAATTCAAATAAATTTTAAAATAACAATAATCTATTCAAAATCTACTAGTAGATAATAAAATTAATTTAAATCAATCGTCAATCTAATCAAGATTCTTTAAATGATCTTAACTAATAATTTTAAAGTATTACTCTATCTTATCAAATAATTTAAACTCTAATAGATAGAGCTTAACATAAATTTAATCTAAGTCAAATAGAATTTAAATGCAAAATAATTTAATTGTAGTACAATAAACGATTGAAATAATAATATAAAATATTATTCTAAATTAACTAATAATTCAAATTGTGTGAATTCAAATCCAACTTAAATAAGCGATCATCACAATAACTTAAAATAATAGTTAATATTTATCAAAATAAATTAAATCATATTATTTTCAAACCAAACCAGTAAATAATTTAAAACATATTTTTAGTAATCCAAAATTCTATTTAAAATACTTTTTAACAAATCTTTTTATTAATAGAAAATATTTATGTTTTTCCAAAATCACTTTCGAACTCCATTTTTAGAAAGTCCATTTTTTTTTACATCTTTCACAATACAAGATAATCTTTCTCGAGAATAAATATTTTTTAAACCAAATAGTATTTTTCCAAATCATAAAGTTTAAACTAGTTTTGAAATACAAAAGAAATCACAAACTATCATTCACGAAGTTTCGATAAGAATTACCTTTAAACACAAAATAAAATAAAGTAAATAAGAAAAAAATTCAAAAAATTTTGGGAAGAGCAGTTACAAGATGTAACATAAGACGTATCGTAAGAGACTTTGTGTCGAAGGAATTGTTGTCTTTTAGCATCGCCATTCAAGTTTACCTTTTGTGTTGTGTTGGGGGAATTAAGCACAATGTTTGGATGAGTCGCCAAGCGGGGGTGGCCCCAGATCCGATGTGTAGATAGTTCGGAGATTGTGAGTCGTATTGAAATAGTTGTGTGCGAGACAAAGTGCGAATTGTAAGTTAATTTTTTTGGATGTGTTGGACTTAGCCCTTATCCTTGAAGCAAGACTTCATGAATAGTTGGACGAAGACTTGAGTTATGCGAAAAGATAGACAATGGTTGGATGAGTAGGGCACTGCGGAAACTCGTTGCGATCGTATGTGCGACGACTTAATGCAACGCATATGTTCGATAGAGAGTGAGAAACATATAGAATTAGTTGTTGTTATTTTTCATGTCTTACATGTGTAAACCTCCAAAATTTTGTTACTAAATATTTTTGTTGTTTTACCTTACTATTTAAAGTTAACCTCAGTATTCATTTCTATTAGATATAAAATTTTGTATTTATTAGAAGAATTAGTTTATACAAATATATAATTTAGTTATATATACTTGACCTCTGGATGTTATTTTATTTCACTTTTACTTTTTGATAAATTATGCTTATATGTGTTAGTATATAGTAAACATTTTTAAATAAATTTTTTTTATATAATAAATAAATATATGAGTTAAAAACATTTTTTGTAAATTTATATTTAAAGTAAATAAAGTTGTTTTTTTTTTTGAATTTATTAAGGGATAAAAGAATTATATAGATGTTTTGATACATAAATAGATTAATAGAGGTATATATATATATATATATATATATATATATATATATATATATATATATATATATATATAGATATATATATATATATATATATATATATATATATTAAATATTCATTTCGATAAATTTTAGAGATATTGTATTTTTATATCTTTTTAGAATCTTCTATTTTAATTATTATTAAAAGGGATTGATTAGTATATAATTAGTTAGGAGAATTTTTTTTATTCCCACGGGTGAACAGTACCGCGGGGGAAGCATTGTTCACCCGCGAGCAAAACGCGCTCAGGCCCTCTGTTTGTGTATATATATATAGTAGTATAAAAAACCTAACAACCAGGCGACCCCCTCCCTGGCCGCCATCGCAGGAGGCCACCGGGTGTCTGGTCGGGCACGAAAGCAGCTGCGCAACGGAAACACAGCGGCTGAGCAACAGGCAAATACCGCAGCGATACCAATACAACTTCTTGATTTGTTTTCTGTGTCTGCGTTCCATCATTTTCGGAACCGTCTTCACAGGTACATGGACAACCTAACCAACTCCAAATCCCTTCAATTAGTTTATTTTAATTCACAATGTGCGCGATGCGAATCGAGTTCCAAAATTGAAAAAAAAACTCAATTTTTTTGAACATTAGAACTGTCCCAACTGCCCAAGTTTGTGGTCGATTTGCAACCAAGTTATTAAAAAATTTAGATATCTTCTCGAACAAACGTTTAGACAACCTGAACATGATCAAAACCCTATTTTTATTTTTATTTTTAGATGTCTATATTCTGTTTAAAATTAGTTCCAAATCTACTTTTAAAATATTAAAAAACCTCGATACGGAGTCCGTCCCAACAATCTGGGTGACTTACTCATGAACCACTTGATTGAAAGGTGCGTATGGACTTCGTGCACGTGTGAGATTTGACAGAACTCAAATTGGTTATGTGTGCGAGACGAATTCGAGGCGTATCCGTCGAAAACTATCGTATCGGTAATTTTGCGAACATTCTAATTGCTTCGTGCACGTTCATAATCTCGAGACAGAACTTGTGCCAACAGGACCGTGTCATTTTTTTTGGTTTTGTATGCCAAGTTTGGTCCGATTCTGAGAAGGTCGACCGGAACGCCCTTTAGGCGGGCCCGCGACCCGACCCAACGAGCAAATTTGTGCATGGTCCAACAAAATCCGACTTTGGACATACTGTTTGGTTTATATCATCAAACCAGA
Source organism: Iris pallida (assembly GCA_029216955.1). Lineage (NCBI taxonomy): Eukaryota > Viridiplantae > Streptophyta > Magnoliopsida > Asparagales > Iridaceae > Iris > Iris pallida. The sequence goes on along the minus strand of JANAVB010037419.1, from coordinate 3,813,999 downwards.
CCCGTAGACATATAGTTTGATAATTTTAGAGACCGTAGGTACGGGCACGCTTTTCGGTACAAAACGGGTCCAACGGCGGACATCGTTTTGACTCGAAATTACAATTTTGCCGCTGTCCCCAAAATTGGACTTTTTGGTAGATATATCTAGTGTTGTCTATTTCAGCATCCGAGGATGTTTGCAGGAGTTGACTTTTTTTGCTTCATTTATCTTTCGATTTGAGCTACTGGATACTGTCATTTTGCACACCACCTTAGGTAAGATACCTTGCCATATTTATTGTTTATATTTAGCCTGCATTTTTATTAGTTATAGCATATTTACTTTCTATTATTTCCAGTTCATCAAGTTGCACCTTTGTTTACTATTCATGATTCTATTTACCATGCTTTCAGCTATACATGATGCAACTGCTAGTCGTATCTTATTCCTGTCTTTAAACTTGCATATGGTCCTATAGTTAAGGGACTACCTTGTCAGTAGGTATTTCATAAACATTGACAGAGTTGTACCATAAGATATGTGTGAGATATGATAGCATATAGAGGTACTTGCGTGTCGACTGATCACCCTTGCGCATGCGTTGGGACTAACTGCCAATAGATGCATGATAGAAGACTTGGTAGTTATTAGAGGTTCATATATATTTTGAAAATGACATAGATAGGCACTTGGGTGGGGAGAACAGTTCCTTGATGTATGGGCCACCTTTATACTTCTCTTTTTAAACTTGTGAGCTCCGTCGGAGAAGCATGTCATTGATGTCCTTTGACGTTCACTAAGCCTTATGGACGTACCCCTATATTGATGCCCTCTGACATTTACGAAACCTTACAGACGTAGACCCTTGGTGCCCAATTGGGGATTATACCGATTCCATTTATAGCAGAAGTGCCAATGCGTAGAAGGTTTGTTCTTAAATGCATGATCATAGTAGAATGGTTAGGTGACCTCGGTTATGTCATGTCCCAGTTCCAATAGTAGTATGGGGCAATGTCGCATCACGAAATAGTGTGCTACCCCTTGTCCTTGTTTAGTTGTCGGGGTAGTCCACTGTTTCGAAGATAGGATATTGGGTCGTGTTATGATTTGGATTATTTATTTTTACTTGTGACTTGTGACATATTTTATATTCAGTTTTTATGGCATGTTCTTCCTGTATCTTGTTACGTCTCTTTGAGGACTTGATGAATTCTCCAGGTGTGTGCTTTTATGACTTTTCATAGGTGCTCTAGCCAAGATCGTGATCTTCTCCATTCCTTCGAAGATGATTGCTCTTGGGCCGTCTTGCTACTTTATACATATTCCTTTCTTTGCATATTTTCTCTCATTTAAAATGGTTGGTAGTGGATTTGTCTCCGCCCAATGACTTGTATAAAAGATAATTCAAAGTTGATTTTATGATATATTTATTCTCTTAATTGTGGATGAGATTAGTTGTCAAGGTTTACTGCATTTTACAGCTTACGTATATTTATTATACGGCTGGCATGTCTACGTTTCTAGTCTTGCGTATTTTGAGACTGGGGCGTTACATATTTTTGTGGTGGCCCATGCAGGTCGAGTTAGCTGTTTCGGCTACGTTACTGTATCGAGCGAGGCTGTAATTAGGATTAGAGTCTAGGATCTAAACCACATACTTGACCTCCTTTCTCGACTCCAAATTTTGAACTCTCTTTTGCCTTCCTTGATTTGTATCCTACTTGAACTCTTTCTACCATAACCTTATCTTTTCTTTCATGCTTGATAGATGTTAGGAAGACTTGCATTAGGTATATACGTTTCAACATTTAAGCACGAACCCTCGGGCAAGGCTTAGATTCTTCTATAATCAAAATTTGAGGTACGATATCACGATTTGAAATTTTTGTACTCCATTAATCATAGGATCGTGTCTTAGTTTAATTTTGAGAAAGAAAATTTTGAAGTTTAATTTTGGATTACTAGGATTATCGATTGATTAGGATAAGTTGGTTCCTACTAGGATGATAAATTAGTACCTCATGAACAACCACTTTCTATTTATATTATTTGGTGTCCTCTACCGTGACATTGATATTCAGAGCGCAATACTAGCTTTACCTTCCAACAAATTTTCTATGCAAGACCTAGACGACTCCATCTCATTCAAACATATCATATCCCACTCAAACATGTCCTCTTGTACTATATATTTATGATACAATTTTCAGGTCAAAAAGGACTAGGTATAACCCTTACCATAATACCGATGTACTTCTCAACTCCAATTAGAGATCCAACCTCAACCCAATTCGTTGGACCGAATATATGGTTGTGATATACTCGAAGACCACGATGAACATGCCACTAATATGCCACTCAGTGGAGTCCCCATGTGCTACTTAAACACAAAAGTCACAGAAGACACATTTTTGGGCTTAAGAAACCTAGTTAACCAATCCGACTCGAAACTAGCACAACTACTTGATTTAGAACCGGTTCTAGGTTACTATAAACTAATAGGAATGGTTTAGATTAATTTTATAAAAACTTGTCCAGCCAATATAGATTAAAATCCAAGATTCATTCAACCAAAGATTGATGTCCAAATAGGGAACCCATTAAAATCCAGTTAAATCCATCCATAGAATATCGCCATAAATGAAACTTTATGAAGCAGACTCATACACCTATTATGTAGTCCCCATCCCTTGGTCCACTAATCCTCCTTCCATAAATCCCTCAGTATTCTTCGTAGCCTATGTTATGCGATGAATGGAATCCCGCTGTACCAACTTATTTCTAGTTATGCTCGGCCAAGACATCTCCTACTGCCTTGCTGAAATATGGTCAATATATGGGCAAGATTAAATAAGTAATACCTAGGCTTCATATAGGATCCGTGACTACGATCAGAAGAACCTCATGTCCTCATACGTCTCCTTGAAATTTTAGCTTCTTAGAAGTCCTATTACTGCGCTTTCCCCGATTAACCAATTTCTGTAAGTGAGTATAACCTTGAACTTAGTTTCCTCTACCTTTTAGAATAGGTGCCAAACTTGGATTCATTCGTAACCGTTCTTCCATATGTTTAGAAGTTGTGATACGATCTTTATATTGCCTTTTATATTCCTTGCTCGTGCGTTTAGATAGCCGCGGTAGAAGATCACAACCTTGAATCTTCAAATTTTGTTCTCTTATAAACCATGTCTTAGTTTCAATTTCGAGAATGAAATTTTTCTAAAGTATATAGGCAAGCCCCTCTATGAATTAGCAAATGGTTAGGATAGATTGGTTCCAATTGAACTAATAAAATAGTGGTTCATAATGTCCACTCTTATCCATATCATCTGATAACCTCTACCGTGACTTTGACATTTGGAGCACGACACTAGCCTTTCCCTTCCCACAAATTCTACCCCCATGAAATAGACCAGTCAAGCTACACGCATGACATACATGTCCCACACAAACGTACCTTCCTGTGCTCCATTTCAATTACACTCAGGTATGGCATATTTTTCCTAAGAAGAAACCATAGTTGCCTATTTTTGTTTCATTTGATTTGAGTAAACATGATTACATTTTTGAAGAAGTATTGATTGAGTTGGTTTTATGTGCAGATATCGTACGGAGTCCCTTGCAACGAGTCGAGGCGTAGGCGATAGACCGAACCAGTGGACGAGTGCGAAGGAGCATGAAGTGATCGCATGGTTAGCTCGTATAAGATGATCATGCAACAAATTTAAGGTATCGGGCCATATCGGCTCGACAAAGTGATGTGCAGATTGGCTTAAGGTGGGCGGGATTTAACCCTTCTCTCCTACTCCTTCATGCCTAATAAAATGTACCCTAATATGCGAGTATTGATATCGAGTTAGCGAGCGTGGCTCGAATGAATAAAGGTCTTAGTATATATTGGACATTAAGACAGAATATTGAACAATTGAGACGACGTGCATCAAGTGCATAAGTCGAGGTAGGATGTAACCACCTTATTTTAGAATTAGCATTTTTTACGAATCCCTACTTTTTTTTCTTTTTTTTTTGTAGAATTATTTAGGAATAATTTAGACGATCATGGCATAGTTGTAATTTATGAAGGTGGAGTGGCGCCATTGATAATTACTTAGAAGTTTACAATTATTTAAGGAGGAGTGGCAGACTGGTAAATATTTAAAAGTGGAGTGGCATTTTGATTAATAGTAGTTGCCATGAATGGGTTGCTAGCTAATTGGTGGGAATTCTCTAGAAGTCCCCTTAATTAGTGATTAGCCTTAATTAATCCTAAAGATTATTCCATGGCATCTAGCATGTTCTTAGGAATATTTTCTAGAATATTCTTGGAATATTCTTTTTCTAGATTAGACCTAATCATCCGATAAACACCCACTAATTCTCCATTTTGGATCATTCCATGCTCCAATTCCTAATCCCAAGCCCAAACCCCTTTTTGTCACTACCACTTTTCTAGCTTGAGGGTATTTTGGTCATTTTTTAAATTTTTGAATTATTTGGAATTATTAGTATTAATTATAATTATTAGAATTTTTAGTAATTTTTAGTATATTTGATTTGGTACTATATTGACCTTGACTAATGTTGACTTAGGAGACTGTCCTAGAGGCTAACCTAGGTTATGACTATTTGGTTAGGTTATGGAACCCTAGTTTGACCTAAGTTAGTGTCATTTAACTCATTAGAATTTATTAGGAGAAATTAGGATTCGATTGAATAGAAAATGGCTTGTCGTTTCACAAGTCATGACTTGTGACTTAAGCCTTAGAGGCCCAACCCAACACTAGTGGAGTCCTAACCCTAGCCCAACAGCCATGGCCGGCCACATAGGGATTCCCCCTCTATTTAATGCCTCCTAGAAATTAGGGCTAGCCTCCATTAGGAATATTTACAAGTTTTAGAAAGAGGTGAGTCTCCATCTTGATTAATTCATAGAAATTCCTATTTAATTCCTTTTTCCCCCCCAAACCAATTGTAATAGGTCCTAAATTTACATTACTTGCTGTTGGTATTGAGAAATTTCAGGGGAGAAACAATTTGGGAGAGTTTTGGAAGCTTAAGGAACCATTCTCATTTGGAGCTTTTTGAGCTTTGCAACCTATAGGTAAATTCTAATCCTCACCATAAAATGTTGTTTTGATTGCATATATAGGAAGCCCTAGGCCTAACCTAACTGTAGGACTAGCTAACCCTAGGTTTCGAGTCCTATACGTGTCCGTATCGGACACGTATCATTTCATGAATATATGTGTTTGACGAAATGCCCCAAAGGGCATTTCGATCTGATTTCAGGGATATTTTTGAATAGGAATTTAGTTTGTGACCTCACTTTTGAGATTCTATTACTCTGAGATTCTATTGGTGTCATGTCGAGTCGCCACGGACACACGAACACGCGAGTGCACGCGCGTGCGCGAGCACTGTAGCTGCCCTGCTGCTCGGGGCTGATTGCGAGCAGCACACGCCACTAGGACATGTGTAACTAGACACACATGTTGTATTCGTGACTGACACGAAGTTACCCAAGTGACACGACCCCTCGTGTCGTGTCGGACACGGTGTCACGCGTGCACTGTGCGTGTATCAGTATTTTATTGGTTCACTATTTGTTTTTTATTTTAAATGATTTTAATAGTGATTTTAATTGTTAAATTGATCCTAAATATGATGTATGAGATATGTTATATTAGGTTTACATGTTAATTTAGGTTTTAATGTGGAAATGAGGATTCGAATGGATTAAATGTCATTCACTGATACGGGTGACTGGTACATTAGTTTTCCAGATTCCTAAACTTTTAATTCCCAGTTTTAAATGATGTTTTTCACTGTTAAGTACTCCTACAGGATTGTTAATCCCTGCTAATACAATATTACAATTCAATAGACTTTGGCATTGAGATGGGCTGTTAATTGAATGTCACTGATTTTGTTCAATACCAACTGTCAACGGTTTAAAAACTGGAGAATTGGTTTCCCTTCCATTCTTAATACCTGAGATTGAATGAATGATCTATTCATTGGTTAAATGATTGATTCAATTTAAACTAAATAGGTTTTATATTTGTGAATGGGATTTGGCAATGTGTGGGTTCGTAATGCTGTTAAATCTGAGAATGGCTTCTTAATTAGAACTGAATTGATTTTCCTTCCTTTTCGAAACTGTACTGGAATGGTTCCTATTTCCTGAGATGAAATCTCTGAATATTTTACTGATTTCAGGATTGTTTCACACACAAATATATACACTGTTTATATTTCCCAGTGTGATGCACACTGAATTCCTATTTTCCTAACATGCCACGTTTTCATACATTGTTAGCTCACTGTTTTGCATAACACATAAACACTACACTGTTTTTCCTTGTATTCACTGCTCTCAGGATATCACACAAGTATTCACTGTTTCCAGGTTTTGTTTTCTGTTTTTCCCATTACCCTCATGTCTCACACTCACTGTTTTCTAATTTTCCCCTTTACTGTATAACACACAGGTCCTTCTTAGCACTCTAACACAACACCCTCTAGCACACACACACATGAGCACAAGTGCCCTTTCTTTTCCTATACACATGTGAATGTACATATATACATGTATATATATGTAGGTATCCTATATATTATAGTAATGTGTGTGTACTATTATATATATTATATAAATGTATGGTAGTATACATATAGGTAGCCTATATGTTATGTGTGTATTCTATATTATTATATAGCTGTGATTATATATATATATATATATATATATATATATATATATATATATATATATATATATATATATATATATATATATATATATATATATATAGTGTGTAGATTGTGATATGGTTTGGTTATAGGCATGATATAGCCTATGGCCTATGGGTGACTTGAATGCCTAGTATGGAGTCTAGATTAGACTTGTTTAGTTGTTAGACCTAGAATAGACTAGTTAGACTAGTATAGACTTGTTTGACTTAGGTTTGACTTGGTTGACCTAGTTTGACTTCTAGGGTTGACCAGAGTTGACCAAGAGTTGACTTTGGCCTAGATTGACCTAGATTCATGTAGAATGTATTGTAGTGCATCTTATTACCATTCTAGACTTGTGTGACTTGTGCGTTCTAAAGGAGCCAGACACTACTCCTCGGACAGTACTTTCATCTTGGACATTCAGATAGCAGACGAGTACATTCTCTGATCTTTTCATACCTGTCTGGACTATATTCTTGCTCTAGATTACTCTACTTGATGCTGACACGTATCTTCACGAATTAGTACTATATGGATCCTTTCCTGAGATTTTATCCCTCTACAGGTGCATCGGGTATTTCATGTTCTTGTACTTTATCATGTACATCAGGTACTCCTTGTACTCGTACTAGTTTATGTATTTACATGCTCATGTGCTTCATGTACTATCATGTGCCTCATGTACTACTCATTACATGAGTTCATGTATCTTTAGCTGTATTCATGTGCCTATAACGTAACTTGAATCGATCCTTGTGTATTGATTGGGGCGGAGTGAGTAGAATTGGTTATGTGAACACTATCTCCAGTAGGTATTCATGTGCTTCTTAGTTGTATTCATGTGCTCCTAAGCCGTTTACAAAACCATATTGTACTCTAAATCACTTAGCCACTTACAGTCTTTACATATCATGTATTTACTTTCAGTTACAAAATATCTTCTGTTTTCCTGTACTTTCTTTTCAGCATTTCCTGTATTTTACTCTATTGCATGTTTTATACTCCTAACCTGTTATGAACTTTTTGAGAGATATGTGCTCGTTTCTGTCCTGATTGGACCTGTTGAAAATTTTACAGAGGACGAGGAGGAGGCCTGCTTAGATACTTTCTATGGGACAGCCTTAGAGGACACTTGCGATCCGGACTTCCAGTCGGATCCCGTAGCTGTAGAGACTGTTGCTCCATAGATATCTTTATCTTATTTTATAGTATTGGAGATTGAGTTGTATATATTGGATCTGTATTATTTTTGGATGTTAGTGGAGTTTATCTAGACACTTAGCTTTCTCTTTATTGTATTTCCTGTGGTTGGATCTTGCATCTTTTATATCATTCTATCTTATCGTATTCTACCTTAGATGTGATTGAGATATATTCTGTTATGTCACCCCCATTCGGGGAGTATAACTGTTTATTACCTTCAACTGTTAGATGTTGTGACCTAGGATAGCGTTCTACCGCCGACACTGCGGCGTAGGCTGGACGTACCCACGTCTCGTGCCCTTACTCTAGGGTGCGGGTTGTGACATTTTTAGTGGTGGCCCATGCAGGTCTAGGTTAGAAATGTAGTGGTATTTGAACTAGAGTACCACTACATCCTGCAGTAGGATTAGGATATTTTGAGGGTACTCAATCACACTAGGAAAACTCTTAATCATATTCATTTTATCTAAATTTGCTGTTATTGTCTTCCCTTGCGTATAAACTGTCCTCCTTTCAATTTTTGCTTCATTCTCAGAAATTGCTTCTTGTTTTGATCTGTCTTCATGATGGTTATGGAGACGCGATCTCATCGTTCCGGTTCGGGGGATACTATCGAGAGGCTGGCCACCTCTCGTCCTATCAGGGCCTCGAGACCGAGCCTGTTGTGCCAACACAGGTTGGCATTTCTGCTACATTGGAGGTGCACCTCTGTCTGTACAGAGACTTTTTCGTCATTTCCAATTTCTTTCAGCACCAGCAGCAAGCACGAGGTGGACAGTAAGGGCGAGGTGGCGGTTGAGGATGCAGAGGCCATCGGAGAGCTGATAGAAGGTTCGGTTCTTCTCGTCCCTTCCAGCATTTTCACTCTTTGATTCCGGGGCTTCCCATAGCTTTGTTAGTATCGTATGCTATTAGACACAGTCTGGTTTCTGAACCATTGCCTAGGACCTGCAAGATCAAGACCGGGGGTGGGGTCATCCTCGTGAGTGATGTTTGCAGAGGGCGGAGCGTATATTGGGAGGCCGAGAGTTTGGATTGAGTTTACTCGTCAGGCCACTACCGAACTACATTGTATTAGGTATGGACTGGCTGAGTAGACACCACGCCCGCATTGATTACCGAGGGGGTAGAGTTTTGTTTGGGCGCCAGGAGAGCCAGAGTTTGAGTACACGACGGCAGACAGAGCAGGCCAGTGGAGTCTTCTGTGGAGCATCAGTTGAGGAGCAGGTGGCTCGCATCCCTTGATCGTAGAGTTTATGGACATATTTTAGAGGAGTTGCCAGGGCTTCCACCGGACAGGGATGTAGAGTTCTCGATAGACTTGGTTTCCGGTACGGAACCGATTTTTCGGCATGTCTATTGAGTGAACAACAATTGTGGTAGCTGAAGAAGCAGGTGGATGTGCTGCAGGACAAGGGCTTCATCCGATCGAGTTCTTCACCTTGGGGTGCACCGGTACTCTTCGTACCCAAGAAGGATGGGTCGGTACGGATGTGTATCGACTACAGGGCACTCAACAACCTGACGATTAAGAACAGATACCCACTGCCGCGGATCGAATATCTCTTTGATCAGTTGAGCGAAGCTCGGGTGTTCTCCAAGATTGATTTGAGGTCAGGTTATCACCAGGTGAAGGTGAAGAGGGAGGATATTCCCAAGACCGCTTTCAGGACGCGGTACGGGCAGTTTGAGTTTTTGGTTATGCCGTTTGGGCTGACCAATGCACCAGCAGTGTTTATGAACATAATGAACAAGGTGTTCCACCAGTACTTGGAAATTCGTGGTGGTATTCATTGATGATATCCTGGTGTATTCCAAGACAGAGGAAGAGCACGAGGAGCACTTGAGAGTGGTTCTGGAGACACTCAGGAGGGAGAGATTGTACGGCAAGCTCTCGAAGTGCGAGTTCTTCCTAGACAGAGTAGACTTCTTGGGTCATGTGGTGACTGGAGATGGTATCTCAGTGGAGCCGAAGAAGATCACAGCAGTTGAGGCTTGGGCAGCGCCGACTTCAGTGGCAGAGATCAGGAGTTTCCTGGGGCTGGCAGAATATTATAGGAGATTTGTGCAGGATTTCTTCCAGGTTACAGAGCCGTTGACTCGGTTGACCCGGAAGGATACTGAGTTCTTTGGTCAGAGGAGTGTCAGGCAGCTTTTGATGAGTTGAAGAAGTGGCTTACGACAGCTCCGATTCTGACATTGCCTTCAGGATCGGGTGGTTTCACTATTTATAGTGATGCTTCAGGAAAGGGGCTGGGTTGTGTCTTGCAGCAGCATGGAAGGTGATTGCCTATGCTTTAGGCAATTACGTTCCATGAGAAGAACTACCCTACCCATGACCTGGAGCTGGCAGCAGTAATTTTTGCTCTGAAGTTGTGGAAGCACTATCTGTATGGCGAGAGGGTGGAGATTTTCACAGATCACAAGAGCTTGAAGTATGTTTACACAGAAAGAGCTCAACATGAGGGCAGCAGAGGCTAGAGTTGATGATGAAGGACTTTGACATCTTACTTCTTTATCACCCAGGGAAGGCCAACGTGGTTGCCGATGCCTTGAGTAGGTATCCGACAGCCATGTGTTTGACTATGGATCGGCACTTGCTTGCAGACTTGGAGAGCCTTGGGATTGAGGTGATTGTGCCCGGAGTGCAGATGCAGTTATGGGGTCTTCAGATACAGTCGGACTTGATGGAGAGGATCAAGGTGACGCAGTTCGAGGATGTGTCTCTGCGGTGTATCCGAGAGCAGGTTCGTGCAGGGTTGGTGGATGGCGAGTTTTTACTTGCAGAGGATGGTGCCTTGAGGCACGGTTCCAGGTTATGTGTGCCTAGCGGGGAGCTCAGAGAGATCATGCAGGAGGCTCATAGATCGCAGTACTCTATACATCCTGGTGCCAACAAGATGTACAGGGATCTGCGAGAGCATGTCTGGTGGTACGGGATGAAGCGGGAGGTAGCACGCTTCGTAGCTAGATGCTTGGTCTGTCAGCATGTCAAGGCAGAGAGGCAGAGGCCCGGAGGATTATTGCAGCCGTTGCCCATTCCAGAGTGGAAGTGGGAACATATCACCATGGATTTCGTATCTGGGTTGCCGCGTACACCAGGAGGGAAAGACGCGATTTGGGTCATCGTTGACAGGTTGACCAAATCGGCCCATTTCTTGCCATTCAAGGTGGATACGTCTACAGAGAGGCTTGCGGAGTTGTATATGCGGCAGATAATCAGGTTTCATGGAGTTCCCATCATTATTATCTCATATCGGGATAGTCTCTTTACTTTCCATTTCTGGAGGAGTTTGCAGACTAGTTTGGGCACTCAGCTCAAGTTTAGTACTGTATACCACCCCCAGATAGACGGACAGTCAGAGAGGACTATTCAGACACTTGAGGACATGCTGCGGACGTGCGTCCTAGATTTTGGAGGTTCCTGGGAGGATCATCTATATTTTGTGGAGTTTGCTTACAACAACAGTTATCAGGCCAGCATTGAGATGTCACCGTTTGAGGCTCTGTACGGGCATAGGTGTCATACACCCTTATCTTGGGATGATATTGGAGAACGAGATTTACTGGGCCCAGAGATGGTTGTTGACGCAGCCGAAAAGGTGAAGCTCATGAGGGACAGACTTCGTGTGGCGCAGGACAGACATCGGCACTAGGCCGATAGCCACCGGAGGTCGTTGGAGTTTGAGGTACAGATTTAGAGATAGGATTAGAAGTAGGTTGTATTTTGTTTTGTTGGATTGATCGTGTTTAACTTGAGACCTTGCTTGTGATTAGGTTGGAGACATGGTTTTTCTTCGGATATCTCTGACTCGTGGTACGATACGTTTTGGTGGAGGTGGAAAGCTTAGCCCGCGCTTCATCGGCCCTTTCGTTATCAGCGGAAGAGTCGATGACGTGGCATACATGCTAGACTTGCCACCTGCACTAGTGGAAGTTCACAAGGTATTCCACGTATCACAGTTGAGATAGTACGTGGCTGATCCCAGCCATGTGCTCGATCATTCGGAGATTGAGGTTGGACCTACTCTCAGTTATCCAGAGCAGCATGTGGAGATTCTGGATCGCCGAGAGAAGGTACTGAGGAACCATGTGATACCCTTGGTACGCGTCGCATGGAGGCATCATTCTCCAGGAGAGTCTACCTGGGAGCGGGAGGATGAGATGCGTGAGCGGTACCCCTATCTTTTTGGACCTTGAGGTATACTTTTCTATCCTTCTCAGCAGTTAGTTTCGTCTTTAATTTCGAGGACAAAATTATTTCAAGGGGGGTAGATTTGTCAATACCACTTTTCTAGCTTTAGGGTATTTTGGTCATTTTTTCATTTTTTGAATTATTTGGAATTATTAGTATTAATTATAATTATTAGAATTTTTAGTGGTTTTTAGTATATTTGATTTGGTGCTATATTGACCTTGACTAATGTTGACTTAGGAGACTGTCCTAGAGGCAAACCTAGGCCATGACTATTTGGTTAGGTTATGGAACCCTAGCTTGACCTAAGTTAGTGTCATTTAACTCATTAGAATTTATTAGGAGGAATTAGGATTCGATTGAATAGAAAATAGCTTGTGGTTTCACAAGTCATGACTTGTGACTTAAGCCTTAGAGGCCCAACCCAACACTAGTGGAGCCCTAACCCTATCCCAACAGCCCATGGCCGGCCATATAGGGATTCTCCCTCTATTTAATGCCTCCTAGAAATTAGGGCTAGCCTCCATTAGGAATATTTACAAGTTTTAGAAAGAGGTGAGTCTCCATCTTCATTAATTCATAGAAATTCTAATTTAATTCCTTTTTCCCCCAAACCAATTGCAATAGGTCCTAAATTTACTTTACTTGCTGTTGGTGTTGAGAAATTTCAGGGGAGAAACAATTTGGGAGAGTTTTGAAAGCTTGAGGAACCATTCTCATTTGGGGCTTTTTGAGCTTTGCAACCTATAGGTAAATTCTAATCCTCACCATGAAAAGTTGTTTTGATTGCATATCTAGGAAGCCCTAGGCCTAAACTAACTGTAGGACTAGCTAACCCTAGTTTTTGAGTCATATACGTGTCCGTATCGGACACGTATCAGTTCATGAATATATGTGTTTGACGAAATGCCCCAAAGGGCATTTCGATCTGATTTCAGGGATATTTTTGAATATGAATTTAGTTTGTGACCTCGCTTATGAGATTCCATTGCTCTGAGATTCTATTGGTGTCGTGTCGAGTCCCCGGACACACGAATATGCGGGTGCACGCGCGCGCGCGAGAGCACTGTAGCTGCCCTGCTGCTCGGGGCTGATTCCGAGCAGCACACGCCACTAGGACACGTGTAACTAGACACACGTGTTGTATTCATGACTGACACAAAGTTACCCAAGTGATACAACCCTCGTGTCGTGTCGGACACGGTGTCATGCGTGCACTGTGCGTACACTGTGCGTGTATCAGTGTTTTAATGTTTCACTGTTTGTTTTCGGTTTTAAATGATTTTAATAGTGATTTTAATTGTTAAATTGATCCTAAATATGATGTATGAGATATGTTATATTAGGTTTACTTGTTAATTTAGGTTTTAATATGGAAATGAGGATTCGAATGGGTAAATGGCATTCACTGATACGGGTGACTGATACATTGGTTTTCCAGATTCCTAAACTTTTAATTCCCTGTTTTAAATGATGTTTTTCACTGTTAAGTACTCCTACAGGATTTTTAATCCCTGCTAATGCAATATTACAATTCAATAGACTTTTGGCATTGAGATGGGCTGTTAATTGAATGTCACTGATTTTGTTCAATACCATCTGTCAACTGTTTAAAAACTGGAGAATTGGTTTCCCTTCCATTCTTAATACCTGAGATTGAATGAATGATCTATCATTGGTTAAATGATTGATTCAATTTAAACTAAATAGGTTTTATATTTGTGAATGGGATTTGGCAATGTGTGGGTTCGTAATGCTGTTAAATCTGAGAATGGCTTCTTAATTAGAATTGAATTGATTTCCCTTCCTTTTCGAAACTGTACTGGAATGGTTCCTATTTCCTAAGATAAAATCTCTGAATACTTCACTGATTTCAGGATTATTTCAAACACAAATATATACACTGTTTATATTTTCCAGTGTGATGCACACTGAATTCCTGTTTTCCTAGCATGCCACTGTTTTCATACATTGTTAGCTCACTGTTTTGCATAATACATGAACACTTCACTATTTTTCCTTGTATTCACTGCTCTCAGGATATCACACAAGTATTCACTGTTTCCAGGTTTTGTTTCCTGTTTTTTCCCATTACCCTCATGTCTCACACTCACTGTTTTCTAATTTTCCCCTTTATTGTATAACACACAGGTCCTTCTTTGCACTCTAACACAACACCCTCTAGCACACACACACATGAGCACAAGTGCCCTTTCTTTTCCTATACACATGTGAATGTACATATACATGTATATATATAGTAGGTATCCTATATATTATAGTAATATGTGTGTACTATTATATATATTATATAAATGTATGTGTAGTATACATATAGGTAGCCTATATGTTATGTGTGTATTCTATATATTATATAGCTATATCAATTTGTGTATTATATATTAGATATATATATATATAGTTGTGTAGATTGTGATATGGTTTGGTTATAGGCATGATATAGCCTATGGCCTATGGGTGACTTGAATGCCTAGTATGGAGTCTAGATTAGACTTGTTTAGTCTTGTTAGACCTAGAATAGACTAGTATAGACTTGTTTGACTTAGGTTTGACTTGGTTGACCTAGTTTGACTTCTAGGGTTGACCAAGTTGACCAAGAGTTGACTTTGGCCTGGATTGACTTAGATTCATGTAGAATGCATTGTAGTGCGTCTTATTACCATTCTAGACTTGTTGTGACTTGTGTTATTCTAATAGGGGGCAGACACCACTCCTCGGACAGTACTTTCATCTTGGACATTCAGATAGCAGGCGAGTACATTCTCTGATCTTTTTATTCCTGTATTTTACTCTATTGTATGTTTTATACTCCTAACCTGTTATGAACTGTTTTCAGAGATATGTGCTCGTTTCTGTCCTGATTGGACCTGTTGAAAATTTTACAGAGGACGAGGAGGAGGCCTGCTTAGATACTTTCTATGGAACAGCCTTAGAGGACACTTGTGATCCGGACTTCCAGTCGAATCCCGTAGCTGTAGAGACTGTTGCTCCATAGATATCTTTATCTTATTTTATAGTGTTGGAGATTGAGTTGTATATATTGGATCTGTATTATTTCTGGATGTTAGTGGAGTTTATCTAGACACTTAGCTTTCTCTTTATTGTATTTCCTGTGGTTGGATCTTGCATCTTTTATATCATTCTATCTTATCGTATTCTACCTTAGATGTGATTGAGATATATTCTGTTATGTCACCCCCATTCGGGGAGTATAACTGTTTATTACCTTCAATTGTTAGATGTTGTGACCTAGGACAGCGTTCTACCGCCGACACTGCGGCGTAGGCTAGACGTACCCACGTCTCGTGTCCTTACTCTAGGGTGCGGGTCGTGACACTTTTCCATTATGTCTAACTTGTGTCCTACCAAAAAATTTTTGTGTCTACTTTCAATATTCGTGTCCCGTGTTACCTTGGGTCTGACCTCGGGTGTCCATTCCATTTCATTCATTTGCTATCTATTACATTTACACTTCTTATGTCCGACACGACACCATTTCCAAATCCCAAATCCATTCGTGTCCCGTGCCTCCGACACGGACACACCATACATCTTCTGACACCATATTCCCGTATCCAAGTGTACAAGCACACCACAGCAGTAATATATTTTCTGTGTTCGTGTTCTCCGACACGAAGATCCCTAAAATACAATTCCACAATATCGTATCCTGTGTCTCGACATAGACAATCACCTTTATCCTGCTTTGTCCATAAGACGCATGACACAATTCCTAAACCCTAAATCCTTAACCTAGTACTATTTTGCCATGTCCCCGCCATCCAGAACATCCACTGTGGACGTATCCGCCTCTCCGCTGGATACATCCACCGCCTATACCCAGCTCTCTGTTCCTCGTAGCCACCACTTCAAAACCCTCCCCCCATTTATCTTCCTCGAGACTACCACCATCGCGTCCTCGAGCGCTGAACTTCCCTACCGATGCAGATCATTCGCTCACCGTCCTCTGACGGGAAGCAGCCACCGCTGCGTCGAGTCACCGCTCAGAGCTATAGCTTTGAGCCGCTGCTACCGTAGCAGCTTAGAGCCTCGTGTCGGGCACCGACCTAATCTCGAGCCAAATCTAACCGCCTCTGAGCCCAGCCATCGCAACACCGCCTCCAAGACATCAACTGAGCACCATCACCGGCTCTCCAACCTGATGAGCCAGCGTCTTGAGCAAGCGCTGTCCCAACCTTTTCCTTCCCGTCGAATCAGATCCGCCATTACATTTGCCTTGGCCAGACTGCCTCTGGGTCTGCACCATATGTCATGACCTGCTCCTGAATAAACGGATATGACTCGGATCATGATCGGCCTATACTGTCGTGGACAACGGTAGTTAGCCGTCTAAACATCAGAAATCATCAACGATAAAATGTATCAATCACTCATCACAACAACTAGAATGTACAAGCAAATCTCAGCCACCCACAATCACACAGTTCACTATCACTGTTTTAATACATCATACATTTCCTATCTCTTCTGTAGACAAATCCGGTAATCGTATCCTTGAAGCAATAATAATACAATTGATACATCTGTCTCCTCAAAATCCCCTAATACATCAAAAGTATCTATATCTGGTCTTTTAAAAGCTTCAGGAGACGTCATCCAATCCCATGTTGTCCATAGTCTTTTGTCCTAGTCTAATATGTCAACGTTCTAGTCAGAAAAGGAGTAAAGTACAATGTAACTCAATAGTACTCAACAACATGATGTAATAGTATATAAAATAGTGAAGACATGTAAATAGCAAGTAAACTGAAAAGTGCCTGAAATTATGCACTAGCTACGTGAAAGATGTGCAATAGAACGTCACTGAGCATGTAGCGCTATCAAGTCTAGTGTATAGAGCAATGGTATGCTAGCAGTCAGGTATAGTACGCTATACTAACAGGGATAAGGTATATAGTAATGATATGCTAGCAGTCATGTATAGTGTACGGCCATCATGTACTATATACTAGCAGTCAAGTAAACAGACATAATGTAAAGCGCAATGATATACTAGAAGTCATGTAGGTATAAGGTATATCATGTACTCTATACTAGCAGTCGAGTATGTCTAGGCTTAGGTGTCTACATGCTTTATGATCGTTCTCCTCCCCCCCCCCCCATACGATATGATGAACATGCAAACAAGTAAGAAACACAAAAACATGTCAATTAAGTGTGTGTAAACATACATGTAAGGCTGCTAAGTAAAGTGAGTACATGTACTTGCCTTTTACTGGATTGTTTACAATAGTCTCTAATCCAACCGAAAATGGTTAAGGAATATTGGTTAGAAAATATCTTAAAATATCTAAAAGATACCTAATAATACTACTCTAACTAACCAACCAAGTAAACCTACTAGTTTATTCAAAATAATTAAATTACTTACCATTAAAATAATACAAATTCTATAAAATATCACTATTCTAAAATATACTAAATATCTATAATTATGAAATAATTTACTAATAATATTATACTAGTACTGAAATAATATTAGCAAAAGTATTAGCTACAATATTAGTCAAAACTACTTAACTAAATCTTAACTTAATCGTTAATCAAAATTATAAAATACTAATAAATATAACTTGAATTTACTAGACATAATAAAAACCTTTTTCACTGTTCTTTCCTGAAGTCATCCCTATTATTGGGCCCGGCCCACAGTGCTAATCCATAACCTTTTATATCTTTTTTTTTCCTTTTTTTTTCAACTCGCAAGTTTTTGGCCCACGAACCCCCCAGTACCCACATTCTTAACCTAACATCTAAACCCTACTTTCCACAGATATCTCTTACCCTCCCTATCTTTATATATACACACACAAAGCCGCTCCTCCCAAATAACCCCTAAAGGGCTATGAAGAAGAAGATGAAGAAGACGAAGCTGGAGAGGAAGAATGAGAAGAGCGATTACCTCGTCGGATGCTCGGCAATGCTCGTCTACAGGCGGTGATGGCTGATCCTCCGAGTGGCGTACGTCAGCGTCACGTGTAGATCAGGAAGGTGATCAAAGTGGTGGCGGGGACCAGATCTCGTGGTAGGGTCGAACGATAGTCGGGCTTGGTGGACCAGATCTGGGGTTCATCGGTCTTTGGTCTTCACGGCACGGTGGTGGATCTACTGGATACGGTCGATAGCTAAGGTCTCGACGAAGCGATGACGAGGGCCCAGATCAACATAGCGAACGACTGCGACTCCGACATGACCTGGCCAGACACGGCCCAACGACTTCTTAGAGGAGTGGTGTGACTAGTCACCGGCGTCAGATCTATTGACGTCGGCTGCAGATTTGGGGACAGGGTGGCAGAAAGGCATACTGGACACAGAGGCCGCTGGATAAGAAGATCGGACGAGGATGCTGGATCTGGAGAATCATCGACGATTGAGCAGCTCAGGCGAGCGGCTCAAGGCGGTGAAGAGATCGAAGAGGTGACTAGGGTTTCTTGGCCGAATAAGGACTAAGTGATGAACAGGCGGTGACGAAGAAGGATGTCCGGCCGAGGCAGTGAAGCGTCGGTGATTCGATGAGAACTTTGGCAGTATCAGCCAAGAACATGGCGGCATAACTTAGGGTTAGGGTTTTGGGTGTCCGTGCCCTGTGAATCAGGATACGTGTTGTTGGAGATGATTTGGTTGTTTATAACGTGTATGGAATCGTACTGGATACGAGAGTATGAGGGTTGGTGTCGAAGTATATGGATGTATCAGATACAATCATGAAGTAGATATGGATATGTCCTGGGGTCGACCTAGTACACGACACGAAAGAGATGAAGTGGACACCACAAGCTGGACATGGGAGAATTGAGACTTAGGCTACCAAGAATAACGGGTTTGGGCTAATGGCTTGGATTAGAAAATAATGAGGAACGATCAAACAACAATTGAGGATGGCTATTTATAGCTTCATTATGAAAGTCCTAGAATCTCTAGGCACATGGGTTGAGGAATATTCCTTGAATATTCCAGACTAATCCTGATTAATTTTGATTAATCATGATTAGCCTAATAATTCTAGAATGTTCCCACTAAGTTATGTGACTAAGCATTCCATAAAGGATATCCTAAAATAGCCACACACTTAGGAGTATTCACAAATCTACTGTCACGCCCCCCAGTACCGAAATACGGAGACGGACTAGGCCAGCTACTACTCCATACGAGGTATAAAATCATAACGTCATACGGCGATCGTGGCTGTCAAGAGACAAGGGGGTGCATGCTATAATCAAGTCTCCTATGGTCTCACAGAGCATCTAGGTCTCAATCATCAAACAAGAAGCAGTAAATAATGATCATATAAGATAAAGCAGTAAGGCGTCCCCGACGCATCATCAAATGATCATGGGGATCTAGCTTTATAAGTTAGCTAGCCCGAGAGTCATAGGTACATAATTGTTTTCAGCTGTAGTCTGATTTAATTACAAATTATGCAAGACAAAATATCCAGATTAGCCGGCTAACAGGTGCCGGTGGCTAAACGCCAGAACATAAGTAAAGATACTAGAGTGGTGAAGAAGAAACCCACTTGAGTCCCCGCCAGCCATGCTCCTAGTATGCACCATTGACGTCGGGGAGGAAGTTTGGATCCTCAGGCGCTGCTACGAGATCTGGCCAAACAAAACCAGCGGGGTCAGCCCCGAATAGCAAGTACCACAAGGAAGCACAAAATGTGAGATAAAACCCAAGCAAATATTAATAATAATACTAGTAATAATAAAAGCTTCCGGTCGTAATCTCGGTCCACAGCCTGTCCTAGCACGATAGCCCAACCCAACAACCAAACAAGGACATGGGTTGGACCACGCACCATGACAGTCCATGTCCCTTGGCTACTAACGGAAGTTATAAGGCACAGTCAAGTCATTTTTCAAGCGGCCATTCATTCATGCGGCTTTCTATATTTGGCGGAGTTATCCCCGCGATAATGATTAAAAGGAATCCTCAGATCGTGTCAACCCAGCAGGGCTAGCCAAACCATAAGACATATAGCACATTGATTATGCACCGGTCCCCCGGAGGTCTACCGCGCTAAAACAATAACACATAGCTCGTAGGAGTCGGATATAGCCATCCGCTATAGGCGAGTGAAACCATATCCGTGCTGGCCAACCCGACACGTCAGGACTGGTCCTGGGGTGGCTAGTATGGCACGATCTCGGGATTGTTCCCACCAAATGCATCTACCAAGTTAGTTGCCTAGTTAATCCCTAGGTTATTCTCGAAGTTCACATGTCGCGGTCACATGCTCACTCCCCTATATGTCGTACATTGTACGAGTACCCCAAGAAGTGATCCTTACGGGCTCATAGAGTCATACGTATGTACCCCCTTCTTGGTGTAATGCGACACACAACAATACCACGTCATTGCTACTGACCAATTGCTATATAAATGCTGGACTCTTGGAGGTACTGACAGGTATCACATAGGAACACTTAGCACATAGGATAGCACATCGATGCTCACATAGATTGTACCTTAGTACACACATAGGGTTATCCAGTATCGCATAGGAGTTAGATCAGGAATGAGGACCAAAATACAAGAGAAAAATAGAACAAGAAGGTACTATGCACTTAGGGTGTGAAGAGCTCGCTAGTCATAAAGATTCTTGAAGCCAAGACAAAGATCTACAACTTTCATGTTGGGAGTTAGGAGAAATTCTGGCCACAATTCAGCCAAATAGGACTTAAAATAGCCAAAAACAGCCAAAATAGGCACTATGCGGCACTATTCAGCACTATGCGACACTATGCAGCATTCTTATGCGGCTCGGCACTATGCGGCACTATGCAGCATTCTTATGCGCCTCGGCACTATGCGGCACTATGCAGCATCCTCATGCGGCTCGGCACTATGCGACACTATGCAGCATTCTTATGCGGCTCGGCACTATGCAGCATTCTTATGCGGCTCGGCACTATGCGGCACTATGCAGCATCCTCATGCGGCTCGGCACTATGCGGCACTATGCATTCTTATGCGGCTCGGCACTATACGACACTATGCAGCATCCTCATGCGGCTCGGCACTATGCGGCACTATGCAGCATTCTTATGCGGCTCGGCACTATACGGCACTATGCAGCGGCACTATTCATCGTCCCTGCCAAAATCAGGACTGATGACATAGAAAATCCAAATATTGTTTTGGCCAAAACTTCCTCAAACAAGTCGAAATCTAACTTTTCAAAGGTCAAAATTGTGTAGAATCAAATTTCCTACAACCTATGACCATTAGTTTTCGAAAATAACCAAGTTTGGTAGATCAAAACCATGTAAATACATAAAACCCTAGTTTTAGAAACTTAGATCTACACCAAACTAGCCATTAAAATCAAAAACTCCAAGAACTAAACTTGTAGAGAATGAAGAGAAGAACAATATAGACAAATATCAAAGGAAAAATCTAAAATAAAAAATGCACAAATCTCTACTTTTGAGCAAGTTGTACTTGCCTAAGGATGGTGGTTGAGGAAAATAAATAGAGGAGTGAATGAGGAGAGAGAGTGAGGAAGAGAATATAAATAGGGGTTAGGTTGGATTAAGAAAACCCTAACCTCTAAACATGCTCTAACCATTCCACTAATGACATACTTAAAACTACATGCAACCATTAAATAATAATAAATAGAATTATGCATATGGTAAATACGGATACCATGTACAGAATTCATGAATACGTCTATTGGGATCGGGGAGTGACATCTCTATCCTCCTTAGAAAAATTTCGTCCTCGGAATTTCTCAAGATAAGATAGAGAAATTCGGGCAAGCAAGGTGTAATTACAATATACACAAGCAACCTATCATTAGCAGTCATTGATCACATATTTCAAAATGGTGCAAAATATGCATGTAATCGGATTACCAAGGCATGAGAAGAAACATACC
This sequence comes from Iris pallida, assembly GCA_029216955.1. Classification (NCBI taxonomy): domain Eukaryota; kingdom Viridiplantae; phylum Streptophyta; class Magnoliopsida; order Asparagales; family Iridaceae; genus Iris; species Iris pallida. The sequence continues at coordinate 3,791,956 of JANAVB010037419.1, read as the reverse complement.
TTCTGAGTCGAACAAGTACGGATACCGAGATCTAATCTCGTCCTCGCGCGCCCAGGTTGACTCTCCCGGAGAGTGATGGCCCCAAGCGACACGGATAAGGTTAATAGTCTGGTTCTTAAGTACCTTCTCTCGCCGGTCCAAAATAGACACGGGTTGTTCCTCGTAAGTTAGGTCGGTACCAACGACTAACTCCGAAGATCGAGGACATGACTCGGATCCGGGACATACCCACGCAACTGAGATACATGAAACACATCATGTATGCCAGATAGCGAGGGAGGAAGGGCAAGCCGATAAGCAACATCGCCTACCCGAGCGAGAACCTCAAAAGGACCAACGAATCTCGGACTAAGCTTTCTCGGGTTCCAAATCTAATGACACCCCAGTAGGCGAAATCCGCAGAAATACTTGGTCACCAACGCCAAACTCTAGAGGCCTACGATGCTGATCTGCCCAGTGTCAGTGTCTGTCCTGCGCGACTCGAAGCCGCTCTCTGATCAACTTGACTGTCTCCACTGTCTGCGTGATCATCTCTGGTCCCAACAATTTTCTTTCTCCCACATCGTCCCATGTCAGAGGGGACCTGCACTTCCTTCTTGTATAATGCTTCAAACGGTTGCCATTTGTATACTTGCCTGATAACTATTATTGTAAGAGAACTCTACTAAATGAAGATGATCTTCCCAAGTTCCGCCGAAGTCCAAAGTACAAGCCCGTAACATATCTTCCAAGGTCTGAATGGTTCTCTCTGATTGTCCGTCCGTCTGTGGATGATAGGCTGTACTGAACCTCAACTTAGTACCCAAACTTTGATGCAAACTTCGCCAAAGTGAGAGGTAAACCGTGTATCTCGATCTGATACTATGCTGACTGGAACACCATGCTGCCTTACAATCTGCTTCATATACATTTCTGCCAGCTTCTCAGTAGACTGTCCTACTCTGAAAGGAAGAAAATGAGCAACCTTCGTGAGCCGATCCACGATTACCCAAACTGCGTTTCGACCGGTCGGAGATCTAGGTAAACTGGTCACAATGTCCATCGTGATGTGATCCCACTTCCACTCTGGAATAGGAAGCGGCTGTAACAATCCTGCTGGTCTTTGCTGCTCTGCCTTCACTTGCTGACATACCAAACATTTGGATACGAACCTCGCTCTCTCCCTCTTCATGCCATTCCACCAAAATGCTGCTTCATATCCTGGTACATCTTTGTGCCTCCGGGATGAATGGAATAAGGAGAACTATGAGCCTCTGACATAACTTCTTGTCGAAGGTCTCCACCTGGTACACAAAGACGGTTTCCGAACCTAAGTGTACCAATCCTCATGGATTACTAACTCCTTCCTGAGACCTGACTCACACTCTGATCGAAGCTTCTGGATCTGCGGATCCTCTACCTGGGCTGCTCTGTTCCTCTCTACTAAAGTGACTGAATCTGTAAACTGGCCATAACTCCTGTATCTTGTGGTAAGATCACTTTAATTCCCATTTCCTGAAGGTCTTCCAAAATATGCCTTTGCGAGGTTAAAACGAATGCACCACCTCTCCTGCTCAAGGCATCTGCTACCACATTCGTCTTGCCTGGATGATACTGAAGATTTACATCAAAGTCCTTCAGTAACTCCAACCATCTTCTCTGTCTCATGTTCAGGTCCCTCTGGGTAAATACATACTTTAAGCTCTTATGATCAGTATAAATCTCTACTCGATCCCCATATAAATAGTGCCTCCATAACTTAAGCGAAAACACTACTGCTGCTAATTCCAGGTCGTGTGTCGGATAGTTCTTTTCATGGTCCCGAAGCTGTCGAGATGCTTATGCTATCACCTTACCATGCTGCATCAATACACACCCAAGTCCCTTCCCGGATGCGTCACAATACACTGTAACCCTTCCGATCCTACTGGAAGTGTCAAGATCGGGGCTGAGATTAATCTCTTCTTCAACTCTTCAAATGATGTCTGACATTCTGTGGACCAAACAAACTCTACATCTTTATGCGTCAAACACATCAAGGGTGCCAAAATCCTGGCAAAATCTGCCACGAACCTCCGATAATAACTGCCAATCCCAAGAAACTATGCACTTCTGCTACCGTCTTCGAAACTGGCCAATTCTCTACTGCCTCAACCTTCTTCGGATCTACTGACACTCCTGCTCCCGAAATAATATGTCCCAGGAACGAAATACGATCCAACCAAAACTCATATTTACTAAGCTTCGCATAAGTTGGTGCTCCCTCAAGGTCTGCAAAACTGTCCGAAGATGTTTCTCATGTTCATCTTCACTACTGGAATAAACGAGGATGTCATCTATAAACATACTACAAACTTATCCAAATAGGGTAGAAAGATGCGGTTCATCAAGTCCATGAACACGGCTGGGGCATTAGTCAATCCAAATGGCATCACCAGAAAACTCATAATGTCCATACCGCGATCTAAATGCTGTCTTAGGTATTCATCCTGCTCCCGGACCCTCACTTGATATATCCAGATCGAAGATCAATCTTAGAGAAGACGCAGGCCTTACTCAATTGATCAAATAAGTCATCAATCCTTGGTAATGGATACTTGTTCTTCACTGTTACTGCATTCAACTGCCGGTAATCAATGCACATTCGCGTCGATCCATCCTTCTTGGGTACTAAAATTACGGTGCTGCCCAGGGTGATTCACTGTCTCGGATAAACTGCTTTGCCTTCAGTTCTTCTTCATGCTGGTACAACTTATCCAACTCTGACTGCGACATCCTGTAAACTCTGCCGACTTTAGGCTCCGTCCCAGGATTCAACTCAATGCAAAACTCCACATCCCTCACCGGTGGTAAACCTGGAAGCTCATCTGGAAATACATCAAGAAACTCTCTGACCACTCTTGGAATCTGCTCTGCTCTGCCAATGATTCTGTAATGATGCCTTGGGTCGATCCTCCAATGATCGAACAAAGACGAACTCCTCAATGCTAGGTACATTAAATACTACCCTACCTCTCCGACAATCTATAGTCGCATGACTGTCTCTCAACCAGTCCATGCCTAGGACAACGTCAAAGTTGCCCATAGGGAACTCAATCAAAGATGCGGGCAATAATCGCCCACTCACTACGACCGGACACGCTAGGCATACCCTGCTAACTCCTACGAGCCCATTACCAGTGAGTATATTCATCCTCTCTGGCAATGTCTCGAACTCCAATCCAATACGTGTCGCAAATCGTACAGATATAAAATGGGTAGCCCCCGAATCAAATAATGCTACTGCAAGAAAAGAGGTAACAGAAATATTACCTGCAACCACATCGCCTGAAGCTAGTGTATCCTCTAGTGATAAGGTGAAGGCCTGGCCCTGGCCTTGCTGAGCTCCCTGGTGCTGCCTTCCTCCTCGACCATGCTGTTGCTGTGGCCTTTGCAGGCCTTCCTGGTTCTGCGCCTGGCGAAATATCTGAGCCTGTGTCGGTAGACGCTGGGCTAGCGGCCTTACGGCCAATGCTGGTCCTCGATTCGGTGCTGCCCCCGGAGCTGGCAACGCCGGAAACTGCTGAACTGGCCCTTTGGCCTCTGCATCATAGGGCAACAATTGGCAATCCTGTGGTCTGGACTGCCACACTTATGCACAATCTGTTAGCTGAACGACACACTTCCCTAGTGTGCCCTCCCTTACCGCAGTAAGTACATCCAATGGGTGCCTCCTGGCGCTGCTGCTAGTTCCTCTGCGGCTGATGCCGAGCTGGTGCTGTTATTTCTGATACTGCCGTCCTCCGTGGCGCTCCTGACTCATGAATACGGATGCCGGGTGCTGGCATCGATGTTCGCTGCACTGCTCCTTCGCCCTACTCTGGGGATGTGACCTCTTCTGGCCCATTTCTTGTCACCAACCTTTGTTGGATGAGTTCATGCCTCCGAGCAGCCGTTAAAACAGCGTCAAAAGTCTGATAGTCGTGCCCTTCTACTAACTGTAGAATCTCCAAATGAAGTCCCTGCTGGAATCTCATAGCCTTCTCTGGCTCTGTAGCCACCATCGTTGGTGCAAACCGACTCAGTCTGCAGAACTCTGCTGCATATCCATCCACCGTCTTACCAGCCTGCTTGAGATTGATAAATCTCTGTTGTAGCTCATACCGCTACCACGCCAAAGTACTTGGCCTTGAATCTGGTACTGAAGCTATCCCAAGGAACAGGACGCCTCATTCCAACCTCTTCCGATGCCCACCAGTCGCGGGCGAGATCCTGAAGTAACAGTCTGACCTGGTCAACCTTCACTTCTACGGGAACCTTAGCTGCAGTCAAAATGGCCTCAGTATCCTGAAGCCATGCATCCACCGTGATGGCATCCTCCGTGCCGTCAAATATCTCGAATTAAGTCGACAAAACCTCCCTGACGCTCCCGAATCATTTCTGACACTTTCTTTCAAGGGCTAATTGTAACCCTGATTTTAGCACATTCTGTTCCTGCTGCTGGATCTGCTGTTGCTGATGGGCTGCCACCTGACGCTGCTGAGTGGCCAGGAATCCCCAGATGACCTCCAGGAGTGCTGCAGCATCAGGTACTTTCGTCACTGCGGTACCGCCGGGGTTGCGGGAGTTTCTAGAACCTGCGGCTCCACTGGCTCTGATATCACTTCCACTCGGATCTGGTCGGGAGAAGGCATTCCTTCCGGCTGCTGTCCCGTCGAGCCATGCTCTACTGGACGTTCCTCCATGTTGGCCTCACCAGCTACTGAGAATGAAGCACCCCTATAGGAAAAGATACTGATATTAAATGACAGGACGATGAAGATTCGAGGATGCAATTCAAGTTATCAATCAAGATGAGGGAAGAGAAATCGAGGCAAAAGATTCAAAGGGAACAAGTTTTGATTGAGACTCCTATAATAATAACACCCCACAAGTCTAAAAATCAGACCTGCATGGGCCACCAATAAAACCTTGTCACGCCCCAGTACCGAAATACGGAGACGGACTAGGCCAGCTACTCCATACGAGGTATATAAACGTCATACGGCGATCGTGGCTATCAAGAGACAAGGGGTGCATGCTACAATCAAGTCTCCTATGGTCTCACGAGCATCTAGGTCTCAATCAATCAAACAAGAAACAGTAAATAATCATATAAGATAAAGCAGTAAGGCGTCCCCGACGCATCATCAAAATGATCATGGGATCTAGCTTTATAAGTTAGCTAGCCCAGAGAGTCATAGGTACATAATTGTTTTCAGCTGCAGTCTGATTTAATTATAAATTATGCAAGACAAAATATCCAGATTAGCCGGCTAACAGTTGCCGGTGGCTAAACGCCAGAACATAAGTAAAGATACTAGAGTGGTAAAGAAAAACCCACTCGAGTCCCCTGCCAGCCATGCTCCTAGTATGCACCATTGACGTCGGGGAGGAAGTTTGGATCCTCAGGCGCTGTTACGAGATCTGGCCAAACAAAACCAGCGGGGTCAGCCACGAATAGCAAGTACCACAAGGAAGCCAAAAGTGTGAGATAAAACCCAAGCAAATATTAATAATAATACTAGTAACAATAAAAGCTTTCGGTCGTAACCTCGGTCCACAGCCTGTCCTAGCATGATAGCCCAACCCAACAACCAAACAAGGATATGGGTTGGACCACGCACCATGACAGTCCATGTCCCTTGGCTACTAACGGAAGTTATAAGGCACAGTCAAGTCATTTTTCAAGCGGCCATTCATTCATGCGGCTTTCTATATTGGCGGAGTTATCCCGCGATAATGATTAAAAGGAATCCTCAGATCGTGTCAACCCAGCAGGGCTAGCCAAACCATATGACATATAGCACATTGATTATGCACCGGTCCCCCGGAGGGCTACCGCGCTAAAACATATAACACATAGCTCGTAGGAGTCGGATATAGCCATCCGCTATAGGCGAGTGAAACCATATCCGTGGTGGCCAACCCGACACGTCAGGACTGGTCCTGGGGTGGCTAGTATGGCACGATCTCGGGATTCCTCCCACCCAAGCATCTACCAAGTTAGTTGCCTAGTTAATCCCTAGGTTATTCTCGGAGTTCACATGTCGCGGTCATATGCTCACTCCCCTATATGTCGTACATTGTACGAGTACCCCAAGAAGTGATCCTTACGGGCTCATAGAGTCATACGTATGTACCCCCTTCTTGGTGTAATGCGACACACAACAATACCACGTCATTATTACTGACCAATTGCTATGTAAATGCTGGACTCTTGGAGGTACTGACAGGTATCACATAGGAATACTTAGCACATAGGATAGCACATCGATGCTCACATAGATTGTACCTTAGTACACACATAGGGTTATCCAGCATACGTATAGGAGTTAGATCAGGAATGAGGACCAAAATACAAGAGAAAAATAGAACAAGAAGGTACTATGCACTTAGGGTGTGAAGAGCTCGCTAGTCATAAAGATTCTTGAAGCCAAGACAAAGATCTACAACTTTTATGTTGGGAGTTAGGAGAAATTATGGCCACAATTCAGCCAAATAGGACTTAAAAGCCAAAAACAGCCAAAATAGGCACTATGCAGCACTATTCAGCACTATGCGACACTATGCAGCATCCTTATGCGGCTCGGCACTATGCGGCACTATGCAGCATTCTTTTACGGCTTGGCACTATGCGGCACTATGCAGCATCCTCATACGGCTCGGCACTATGCGATACTATGCAACATTCTTATGCGGCTCGGCACTATGCGGCACTATGCATCATTCTTATGCGGCTCGGCACTATACGGCACTATGCAGCATCCTCATGCGGCTCGGCACTATGCGGCACTAGCAGCATTCTTATGCGGCTCGGCACTATGCGGCACTATGCACATCCTCATGCGGCTCGGCACTATGCGGCACTATGCAGCATTCTTATGCGCTCGGCACTATGCGGCACTATGCAGCGGCACTATTCGTCCCTGCCAAAACCAGGACTGATGACATAGAAATATCCAAATATTATTTTGGCCATAACTTCCTCAAAACAAGTCGAAATCTAACTTTTCAAAGGTCAAATTGTGTAGAATCAAATTTTCCTACAACCTATGACGATTAGCTTTCGAAAAATAACCAAGTTTGGTAGATCAATACTATGTAAATACATAAAATCCTAGTTTTAGAAACTTAGATCTACACCAAACTAGCCATTAAAATCAAAAACTCCAAGAACTAAACTTGTAGAGAATGAAGAGAAGAACAATATATACAAATAATATCAAAGAAAAAATCTAAAAATGAAAATGCACAAATCTCTACTTTTGAGCAAGTTGTACTTGCCTAAGGATGGTGGTTGAGGAAATAAATGGAGAGTGAAGAGGAGAGAGAGTGAGGAAGAGAATATAAATAGGGGTTAGGTTGGATTAAAAACCCTAACCTCTAACATGCTCTA